>JALIRH010000001.1:18491966-19091966 GCA_023055505.1 Callipepla californica brunnescens
AACATAGAGCTCAATTTTTGCAGAGAGCATAGCAGAAGAGTTTGCAATTGAGAGAATCACAGCATGTATTTTTGCAAGCAAGGCTATTGAGAAAAGCTAGCATTTCTCGAATCTGGAAAAGCAGCTTTTGCTTTTAGCTTTCCTACCTGCTGTCTGCTCCCTGCAAGGAGTCTGCAGATGCAGCTGAATGCTCCAGGTGCCCTGCATGGTGCTGTGGTCTGAATTGCATACTCATGTATCTTCATATTCTGCACTGCCAAACATATCCTATATTTTAAAGTTAATAAAGCAAATATCAGTTGACAGGATATGAAAGGTTCATGTCAGATGGAGCCATAAGAGAGACAAATGTGCACGTGAGCATTCAGAAAATGTTCAAGCAGTCGTCAAGCACCGCTTAATCGACTCTGATGATGAGATGTGCATGGTGTTGAGCGGCAGCAGTGCCCAGGTAGCTGGGCTGAGCTCTACTGTGGGGCTCTTCTCAGCATCCTCCTCCTGGCACTGGGGCCATGATTAACAGCCTGGTCAGGCTGGGCCAGGGGCCTCCTGATAAACTCCGTGCTTTAGAACAAAGCCGTCATTCTCTTGAGCAGTTTAATGTGCTGTAATGAACTGAAATAAGGCAGAATGTAAAGGCAGGGAGATACAGGCACTCTGCTGGAAAGCAGAGTCATTAAAAATAATGAGCAGTCTTTCACTTCCTTTTTTTTATTAACTTTCTGCAGAGGACAACCTGGCACTTTATTTTTAACACAGTCCCACTTCACTAATATCCGTTAGACAGATGGCTAAAAGTTTTTTTGTAACATACTCCACAATATTTAGGAAAATGGAGTAAAACAAACAACGCAAGAACAGAGCCCTCCTCTCCTGTTCTTCTCTGCATACTTTAGCCATTTTTTTTCTCTACAACCCCTCTGAACTGAATAACTTCTGCGGTGGTCATGCACAAAACCATGCACCGAAGTGTGACATCCATGAGAGTTTTTGAAGTGCGTATTACCCTTAACTTAAATTTAATTTATGATAATTACGAATTAATATCTGCAGGCAGGGCAGTTTGGTGACAGGACTTGTGGATGTGCCTGTGTCCAAGATGACTGCTCAGGCACATGTCCCTCACCCACAGCAATGTCTGCCCACCACCAAGCAGGCTGTCAGTTTTCCCTTCTGCTCTTTCTCTACAACTGCTGAAACCTCTGGCCTCTACTGGGAAGGGGAAGGCCTGATCCTGCCCCATTCCCTTCAGTAACACTACTGCCTCTGCCCTTGAGAGCTGCTGGCATTCACTAGGCAGAAGCTGCCACCTGAAGACACTGTGATGCCGCATGTGATAGATTGTGCTTGGGAACCAACAGCATTCACCTGTGCCATTACTGCAGTCAGACATGGCTCAGGTGACTGCTCCAGATCTCTAGAGCTGTGGAGTAGAATTTAAGCTTCTAATCTGTGCTCACAACCTGCCTTCACTGCAGATTTAATCTGAGCTTTTCATTTATTACTGCACTTCTGCTGCCCACTTTGGATACTCCTGGACTCCTTACAACCCAAGCAGCTCTCCTGGCTGTGAATGTCCCCAAAATTGGTACCCTGGCTGGGCTCACAGGTTTGTCTGCTTCCACCCCTCCACCCACTCACTACAAGAGTCCAGAACTTAAAACGCAGAAAGGTGTGATATAAACTGAGCACATCACAATAAAAAAGCAGTGTGCTCTCATCAGAGTCTCTCAGCTCATTTCCCCCCACCTTCCAACCTTAAATCGAACCCTTGTGTTCCTGCTCTTTACCCCAGTGTTTTCTATATCCAGAACAAGGGAGCACGGCATTTTCCTATGTGATCACAGCACAGCTCCTCATTGTGCATGTTAGCTATATTAGTCTGAATCCATGTGGCTGTCACAAGGACCCAGCACTGGTTACCTGATAACAGAACAAATAGTGAATTCTTAATTATGTGCAAATATTTGCACTCAAGCCCTGTTTCCCATTTGTAACTGATAAAATGCATGCAGTTGCTTCTGCCAAGGAAGGCCTGGTGACTTTTTCAGGTTGCTTTCCAGTGTGATGCCTCTAAAATGTTGCTCTCCATGCTCTCGCTAGTTTCACAGCTGCTACCAGCAGCAACAAAGCAGATGAGCCCATACACAGCTGGATATTGGATTTTCCAAGTTAAACCTTTAAAAATTTTTCTGCTTTGTATCTGAATTTAGATATCCAGCTATGTTTAAGGATTATGTCTGTCCCAGTTGGGACTGAATCAAATTTCTGAAAATCTTGAACTTTTCATGAGCAGCATGAAACAGCAAAGCCTTTGTTTCAGTAAGTTCAGTACAGAAGGCCAGAGGAAATTCAATTAAGAGAAAAATATTCATTGTGCTTACGTATCATCGTATATTAGCCTTCTTCCTTCCATTCTACAAATTGCTGCAGGCCATACTGATGTATGAGGTATCTATACCAGATGAGGATTTGTTTTTGCAAATCCCTTTTGGTTCATACTCCAGCAGGGCCCGTGCCAGTGACTATCTCTGACGGCCCAGAAGAGATAGAGCTGTAATTGAATGTGCCCCTGGGAGATTTTCCTCCCGTCTCTGTGTATGTGTGTGTGCAAGAGAGAAAGAGACTGTCTTTTATCTTGTGCCAAAAGTGGATTTAATCCAGCACTGAGCTTTTCTTCTTCTTGCATGTTCCCAAGTGCTATAGCATTTCATGTTTTGAGGATGGGATAGACAGAAGGCAGCTTACAGAGAACATCTTGCACCAGAAATTTCAGAGCACAGCCTTTTCTCTTTGGATGAGAAGTGAGAAAGGTGGCAGAAGAAATGACAGAGCTTAGCTTTGAAAATGCAGAGGGAATAGCACCACTGCCCTGCACTGGGTCATCTGCCTTTGCCAAACAGTTTTGGCAGAGGAGTTCCAAAGGGCCCTGATGAGGATGTCAGAGAGACCACAGCTTCCCTGCCTCACTCCAGCCTCCTTGCCTCCCCCCTGGTTTGGTGCAGGGCATGGCATAGGAGAGCAGCCTACATTTTACACTCAGACTATCAGCTCATGAGGAGGAGAATGGTTTCTTCACTAGGATGCACAGCATGAAAGACAAATCACTCTTCTTTTTATGTGGGGTCTGGAGAAATGTGTTGCTCCTCAGCCCATCCTGTTCCCCTAGGGCCTGGTGGTTGTAGCTACAAGCTTGCTGGCTTCACCTTCTCATAGATTCCTGTTGTTCCCTTCTTCCTCTCTTAGTAGTTCAGGTACACTTGTGGTGATAAAGGCTAGCAGAGTGGACAAGGAGAAAGCAGGACATACCGTTTACTTTAGCAAATTTTCTGCAGTATCTGTGTAATGAAACTGGTGAGATATAGACAAAAAAGATGGACTACAAGACAGGTGGAAGCTAACTAGGTGATGGCGACCAGCTGAACTAAGGGTGGTGAGCAGCAGGACAAAGTCCACCAGGTGTCTGATTAATAGTGGTATACTCGGAGATAAACATGGAAACCAGTTGAGTTCAGTATCTTTATTAATAACCTGAACAGTTGGATAAGGTGCATTTTCTGCAGATACCTAATCTGAGGAAGCAGCAGATTTGCTGGAGAGTAAAGCTGTTATTCAGAGGGATCTGACCTGAAGAAATGGTTCCAAGCTTAACAAAAGTAAGGGGGAAATCTTGTCTCTGGGTTAACCTAGTGTATCTACCACCACAGGCAAGTCAACTGACTAGTGAGCAGCATTGCAGAAAAGACCTAAAGTCTTGGTAAACCACAAGTATGAGATAGCTTTGAGGGAACCTTACTGCTGTCTACAAAGAGGTAATTGAGGTATAGAGAAGAAGAAACCTTAGTCTTCTTGAAAGTGCTCAAGGTAGTACACACTGACTTTAGCACAGAAAGTTTGAGTTAGATAGTAGATGTCTTTTTCCTTTTTGAGAGTGGTCAAATATTTGAAGAGGTTTCCCAGAGACTGTGGAATCTCTGCTTTGGAGAAATTCAAAATTCAGTTATGTGAGGAGGTAAACAGTGAGATCTAGTTGCTGTCATGTTGGAAAGGCAACTAGGTTTCAGGACGGGTAGGGCTGTATTTTCTGCAGCACATTTTATTAGCAGCTTAATATTTTTCCTCCTTCATAACTGCCACGAACTAGTCCCTATGGGATCTGAATAGAAATACAGTCATCTGAGGATGTTTCCTCTTCTATGGTTGCACTTTTGTTCCTTTCCACATAAAAGAAAAAAATACAAAAACAAAAAACCAAACCTCAATAAATCATGTAAAATGCTCTCAAAAAGCCTGAGTAAATTTTATCAGTTTTCAAATCTTTATCAACCAACCTCATTTGTTAAAATAGTCATGTTAATACAGCTTGAAAAATAATATCAGGTGAATCTCACAAGAGCTTTCTTTTTTCCCATGAAACCATGCTGACTGCCATTGCTGATAGTACTTTTCTTGCAAAGAGAGTGTGTTATCAGCAGCTCTAATGGTTTGCCCAGGATTGATTGCAAAGCCCAAAGGCCCTGCTTTTGAATCACTGTGTTTTATTCCTTTAAAGTACTAGCACACAAATAAGCTTTCTTGCAGGTCTCTGGAAGCATAAACGAAAACTTTCCCAGTTGGGTGCCAGAGACTGCTCATTTAAATAATGTCTGCAAAGGCCATGGGAATGGCAGCTGCTTAAAATTAAGTCATGTTTATTTATATGTTGAACATGGGTTTAGGCATCTAGCTTCTTCTTTGAAAAATTATACAGCAAGTGTGAATAGCCCACTTCCAGACAGACATGGTTAGGCTGTTCCTATTTGTAAAAAAACTGCCAAAAGAGCATGTACACAACAAGAGCCTGTTTGGTGTGGCTGTGCCAGCTGGGAAATGCAGGTTTTTTTCTACTGCCAGGTGTCAAATGCAGCATCAGCCAATAGTGAAAGTGCGGAGTAATGCGCAGTGTGAAGCTGCACCTGTGTGGAAATTCATCACTGAGCAGGTCCAGGATGGCTATTACACAGCATCCTGAGAGAGAGAAGGGGAGGGAGAAAGGATAATTCTTAAATTAGAATTAACTTGGGAAAAAGAACTCCTGCTAAGTACTAGTAAGCTTCTACTGACAAGTACAGGGCTGTCCCCTGCTCTCAAAGTGTGCTTGTCCTGCTGGTGACATCCAGTCTCATAGGGAAGGAGATAAATTATGCTACACTGAATCCCACTGAATCTCATGTGAAGCATTAAAAACCACAAGTGCATCAAAATCATCTTGCATTGATCCTGGTCAAAGTCTTTAGGACTTAAAGTATCAGTACTGAAAGTGAGATTTTGAAGGTGATCTAAGTACATGCCTCAGTAGGGCTGATATTCCTGGGCAGCCTGCTGTGTGCATGTGGCTGTTTCACTTCTGATAGCCAAACAAGCTTGTCCAGAACAAGCTGGGAGTCTCTGCACTTTATTATGCAAGCACTGCATTTAACACTGGTTCCTGAAAGCATAAGTCATTTTTAGCTGATACTTCTGGCTGAGGTGGAATGAATTCAGGCACCAAATTCAGATTTAAATCACTGCAGACTAGATGTCTAACACCTTCAAAAATCTGGTCCTATGGCTTTCAAGACTCTGAAATGTATTTGCAACTCGTAGCAAAAGGACTAGTCTGATCTTGCCATCTATTGATAGAAAACCACAGCTACAGCTGGGAATGTGTAATGTGGCCGCAATCTCCATCAGGCAACTGAAGGCCCAGAGTCACTCAGTCTGTGAAAATCAGCTCCTGTCTTCACCAAAACGAAGAGCTAGTATTTACAGGCTATTTTTTATTGTCAGTCCAAATAAATAAATAAATAAAGGTTTTGTTCTGTTTATTGTTTCTAAAATAATAGGGCCCAGGGAAGCAACTTTTTCTAATACTGGGCAGTACAACTCAGGCTCCTTAATGTTTCTTAACTTGGTTGCAATAAAATTGAAAATAGAAAAAATAGCTCATTGAATAAATAAATAAAATAATGAAGAAGTCTAATAAAATATTTGTCTGAGGGCTAAAGGGTGTTGCAGTCTTCCTGTTTCTGGAGCCACCCTGTTTGATCCCAGCCTTGGCTCTGGAGAGCTTGTACCTGCTCTGCAGAGTTCCCTTCTCTTACACCTCACTTACTGCAGATTTTTTTACATTCGATTCAGAAAGGAAAGAGTTTATGGAGAGCTCACACACAAAAAGCACAAAGAAAGGGGAAGGGAAATAGTCTGGCAAGAAGAAATAAAAATGCTTTTCCTTCTCCAACATCTACGGAATTTGTGACTTCTAATGTGGGAGGACTGTAACACTCTGTCTGGTCCTGGGGTTAATTTGAAATACAATAATAACAATAATGAACCTCTTCCAAATGAATAAGCCATTAAAATATGCTCAAACTATGTTATATCCACAGAGTTTAATGCAACTGTGTGGTAAGAAAATATTTGGAGTCACCAAGCCTGTATGTAGCGCAAATCGAAGTGTTATGTCATTAGAATTATTTTGTCACCCTCTTGTGGGCTGTTCGGGTAACATCTGGCATGCTTCCGACTGCAGCTTGTGGGTCCAACATGTGCTCAAGAAATGGTGAGGAAGAGATTGTTCTAAATATTGCAGTAGTGTCAGTGTGTATGATGCTGTAAAATGAGCATTCTGAAGTTCCTGCAGTTTTAATGTGCTGCTGAACAAACTTTCCCTTTTGTAGACCAAGTATTTCTCGCAGAGGTTAAGTGTCGATTCTTGTGAGACTTGGCACAACAGAGGATGAAGAGAAATCAGATTTCAAGCTTAAACAGCTATATCTTCTCAGAAAATGTCTCTGTTTCAACCATTGCTTTTCACGTGGTTTCCTTAAGCCTTGATTTATTACTCTGAGTTCAAAAACTGTGTCTAGTCTGAAGATGATTGAGAAATCCACTCCCTCTCTCCATCAATCCAAGCACTCGGTGTCTGATGCAAACTGCTCTGGGTAAACGCGAACCAGATGTTCCCTGTCTCTGACATGAAACCCGTCCCTCACACCCTCAGCCAGCGCACGTAGGTCAGAGAGCTGCAGAGCAGCTGGGGCAGCCTCGGTTAGCACGCTGCTCCAGACTCCTGCTCACCTCACACTGCTGGGAAGAGCACCCTGGCCCCAAAATGCAGAGCACACTTGTCCCAGAGTCACTGCTCAGTGAAATGGATGTGTGGTGAGCAAACACACCAATCTGTGTGCCAAGCCTACATGTGCTCATCCTTCTGCAACAGCTCTGCATGTAAGCACCCTGCAGAGAGCCCCGTGCTGCTGCACAAGGCAGAGCAGCCCATCTGAGAGGTCTGAGATAGGGAAATCTGGAGTCAGATCGTGTTTCCCAACTGTTAATAAAATTTCCCCTGGAATAAAAGTAGAGGAGCTGGCGCCACTTTGTGTTACTCAAAAACCACGAGTTTCCTCTTGCTCCCAGTCTGACAGAGTTACAGACTCTGTTGTAACTTCTCAAAAATGTTAAGATGTTTTCCCCAAATGAGCATCCTCCTCCTTCATAATCCACCCAGGGAAAATTAGCAGTGTTTGTAATGAGAGGAGGGAATTGTGATAGTGAGACAGCATGGCACCTCCGTGCATGGGAATGCAGTCATGTTTCATCCCTGCATGGAGGTGTTAAAGCTTTCTTCCACAGAGGGAAATGTTGATGTGAAGGATGCTGCTGCAGCCAAGGTGAAGAGCATCAGCTGCATGGGAGAGGGACAGGAAGGGTCATAGCACTCAGCCAAGGCTTCCCACACCCAAGCTGCACTGTGGGGCTCTCCCACCACTGTCTCACTGCTTGTGTCACATTTCTTGGCACTGCTATAGGCAGTACTGCTCTGCAGATGAGATGTGGGCATGGTTGGAGCTGCATGTACCAGAGTCTGCTGGCAGTAAGCAGGGATCCCTGCCTCGGTGGGGGCAGCTGTACCTCCATACAGGACGTGATCTATGCTGTGCCTCTGCTTAGAAGTGTGGACATAGCCACAAAGTCAGAACATTATTATTGACTGTAAATGGACATATGCAGGAAAGATGATGGAAAATCATGGAACACATTACTTCCCAATTTTTAACAGTGCACATCACCCTACATCTTTTTCGTTGTTCAATGTGTTACTGTCCTCCTGCCCTGAGGCCTCTGGTTGTACTGGATTTTATGAAATAGACCTCTGCTATTTGCTGGGGCCTCTGGAGTTTGTGCAATGATTTTGTGCTAAATTTGTTACAGGCAATAAAAGCTAAGGACAGCTGCAAACCTGAAGACAAGTGGAAATTTGAAGAGGACATATTTTATGCTTTGTCTTGTTATTTCCAACAGGCTGAAAGGCAGACACCTCCTGAGCTTCAGAGGGATGAACAAGATCTGCCCTGAGTAGAACGCTGTGGATAACCCAGTCCTGGGCAATGAAGTGCTCTGCCAGGTCAAGTGAGCCACAGCTGCATGCAAGGTGCTTCTTGACAGAGCCTGGGGAAAAACTGGGGCCATCAGACTGAAATCCAGCATTGTTGGACTTGGGATATGCAAGGTGGGAGCTCCAGCCTGACCACCAATATCCAAGCTGGGGGGAAGCATCTGTGGTTTGCAGGTGAGCCCTTACCTGATGAAAAAGAGTTAAGGCAGCAACACTGGTGCAAGAAGTGGGGCAACCCGGTGCAAAAAATTAAATTGCATTTAAGCCTAACAGGCTTTCCATATATGCACATATATATGTATGCATACACATATGCATATCTGCAAGAGAGATTCTTTGATACATTCTGTAATCCAGCAATTAGGAGCATAAACTTTTTAGGAGGGAGATTTAGGTTTAAGACTGTGCTACTTGTAGCTATATAGGAATGACAGCCTCAGTCTCCTGTGTGCCAGGAAAGTACTTCATTATCTTCACAGCTAATATGCAAATATTTTTAGCCCATCCTCAGGACAGCACTGATCACATCATTTAGCTGTGGCTCAGATGGTAAAGGCAGCATAAATTAGCAGCACAGTGTGCAGCTAGATCTGTCTTTAAAGAAAAAATGTACCCTCAGATATGCATGAAATTCCTTCCTTCCTTTATTCTAGCTAGCTTTAGGGAATTTAACTGGCGACATTTTAGTAAGAATAAAAATTTAAATTTAAAAGAACAACTCACACTTAAAGAAATTAAAAACAAAATAAGAGTCAACGTGTCACATCGTTTCTCCTGTGTTCCTATTAGTAATAGTATATTCTGAAAAAATATATGAAAAATAACTGCATGCTTTGTCCTGAATAAAACACTAGAGGAAGACACAGAACCAGGAACAAACCTTAATGCAAAAGTAGCTACTAGTGAGTGTGTTTATCTGCAGTTATATACAGACACATGCATGTGCACAGAAGCAGAACCAAACCAAGTCTACAGCCTGAGCTCTCGAATGCAGGAGTAGGATTACTGCACAGAATTACTGCTGTGTGATATTGGGATTCTGTGAAGGGCTGGAATTTCACCTTGGTATAGTGAGTGGTGGGACTAGGGCCTGAAGTCTGTTATCATACTGGGCTGTGGTCACACTGAATCACATAGAAGCTTGTACCCCAGAGCACTCTTCAACAAGTTGCTTTTCATGCTTGTGCCAAATTCTGCTTTCTGACATGGAAAATGCCATTGGCTTGATAAGGAGCGTGCATGTGTGGGATGAGTAGATACACTGGAGTACACGGTTATTTCAATATCTGCACCTAAGGCAGGAACACCAAAATAGGCTACCTCACATTTTTGGGAAGTAAAAACTAATTTTCCCAGAAGAAAGTAACAATAAGAAGTAACAACAGAGCACTGATAATAGTGGGACTTTTGTGTGATCAGGGGCTAGGTAAGCTTTTCTCATAGCCAGAAGCTTGTTTCCTCTTTAGAGACAAAGTCCTCTGCGTGCCTCTGCTTAGCCAGGATCAAACGTTGCTGCTCAGAACAATGCTCTGGAGTTCACTTCCTTTGCTCCATCAAAAATATTCTGAATGCTGAATTTCATATGAAGCAATGCTGTCAACAGCTGGCCAGGCAAACACACTGCAGAAGGGTGCACTTCCAATCCAAAGACAATCTCCCTCCTGTAAGCTCCTCAGCTCTCTCTTCCATAGACCCATCTCAGGATAATCCCTCTGAGTAAACATTTGGCTGCAGAGTATCAAATATACTTGAGCATATAAGCAAGAATGGTAATGAATCTTTAACCCTGGCTCAAAAGTAGGGGCTCTGGAGGTAAAATAATCTCTTTTTACTGTGGATGCTCTGGTAACACTTTTGTGTTAGCTCTATAAGAAAAAATAAACCGCTTCTGCATTTTCCGTTCGAGGCAAAAATGATGAATTTTTCTCTTCTCCCCCTCCCCCCCCCCCCCCCCCTCAGAAGCCACCAGCAGGGATTTGGCTGAGGAGCTGAAGATGGTGTTCCTTTTCTGGCAGTAGTAGTAATAAACTCGAGACAGAAAACTGAAGGGCAAAAGAATTCTTAGCCAAATACTGTTTAAACCTGTATGAACAGGGCTACTGGTGGCTGCTTTCTTGGCCTTGTTTGAGTGGCAGACCTTCGAGGAACGCAAACAGTAGCAGCCCTCTGTTTGCTTTACGGAGATGTTAAATAAATATTTTTACAAGCCTTTTCTGAGAGACATTTTAAATACGAAACACTAAAAAGAAACTTGCTGCTCCCTGATTTCACTGACATCTTCTGCACCACATTGTTAATTATTGCAGCTTCCAAAGGAACATTGCAAAACTCACAGGGAGTGATGAACTGACAGTGGGCATCATTATCATGATCAGTGAACAACCACCAGAGATAGCTGATGGGCTAAAAGATTTAATCCCACTAGGGCTGGGTGTCTGCTGCTGCCGTGAATTACTCCATGCTTTTGCGTACAAAAATATGCATGAGCTCTCTGGAAGTTCCTCGCTTCTGTAAATCAGACTGTAAAATAAGACCATACAGGGATTTCAAAAAGAGCCTTTCAGTATTCATGAATGTGGGATTTTTGCTTTCCAAAACAAAATAGGAATGGTGTGCGAGACAGAAATAGCTTATTTTATTTCAGCTGCTGTGAGAGAGAGCAGAGGACTACCATTTACTAAGTGGGTTCCCCGTGCTGCATGCTTTGTTTAATTATACAAATAAGATTTGAAAAACATATGCGGACAAGAAAATTTTGTTGCAGGAACTGAGAGAAAACACACACACAGAGATTAAAGAAGGAAGCATTTGTTTATTAAAAAGGAAAAGGTTCTGGATGGCAGCACAGACAGACATGAGACAGATGAATGTATGCACAGCTGTTCATGTTTAAAGACAGAATATAGACATAAATACAGTTAGATCTTTGCTCTGCTCTGCTGCTACAGTATTTTTATACAGCCAAATCAAAGGAATATCTGTCATAACTGAACACGAGGAGAAATTTATCAGAAACAGAGTACTGATTGCTTCTCCAAGGCCAGGATAAACAAAGCCCAGAAAAGCCTCTCAAGCTTTGCTATTACAAAAAAAACAAAATCAAAAAAAAAAAAAAAAACAACAAAAAAAAAACTTAATTCTGCAACATAAAACCACCTTCTGTGGATGAGAAGATTAAATTTCAGATTCAGCTCCAAGACAGATCGCTTGTTCTTCTGTTTGAACAAAATGCAGAAGGTAATTTTCCCTTGCTCTTATCACAGTAACTGCTCTGCCTGAAGGGAAGCCAGCACTGTGAAGCGGGAATGCACTTTAAAAGTAACATCTTACTTTTTCTGTGTCCTATTCAGCCCATTCTCAATGCACACCAGAGAGAGGGAGTCTGATGAGATCCTCCCCTCTCCAAATTTTCTTTGGTACAGCAAAGTCATCTTGAAGAAGTCTCAGGTGATGACAACCAGGTACTCCCAGAGACCAAAGAGGGCCCTACAGGATCCAGAGCAGCAGCCAGGCCATGGGCTGCAAATCCTTCCCCAGGGCTGCTGCTCTGTAGGCTTGAGGACATTGCCTCCTGTTGGCTCTGCCAGCTGGCTTCCAGTACCAATTTGTCTGTGTTAAGTGAGTAAAGTAGCGCAATTAGTCGACAGTACAATAAGCATAAAGGTATCTAAGGCTGGCCTGTGGCAGTGCGTGACTCAAGCACTGCATCCACAGGAGAATAGAGAAGAGTGTTGTGTCATGAAAACTGATTTCTTTAAAAAGATTCTGGTGGGGTTCTTTAGAGAGCAATTGAGAAATGGTTTAATTTATAAGTAAGTAAATAAATAAAGCCAACATGCATTTATTGCTGACACAGAATCTCAACTGCAAAGCTTATATATAATGTTCATTTTAATAATTATTTCCTATTAAAAATAAATAAATGATCTTGCTTCAAAACTATTTTTGATGCAATTTTTCTGCTCTCTTTTTTTTTCAATGTAAGTTTAAAATATTATAGCTTACTTTTGTTTCACTTCCAATTCAAGTGCAGTTTTGACAGCTGCTGAACATCCAATTTCAGGAATCTATTTGCTTCTTTATGAGAACATAAACCAACCATCCTTCACGCTTTTGCTAATCATATTTAAAGCCCTGGAAGACACTGAGAGCGCTTGAGAGATAGCAGTGATTTATACTGGGCCTGAATTTCTTAGTGATCTCTTGTGTGTTTCCATCAACGAAAATGCAAAGATGTAAAATCCCTCCAAGTATAATTTGTATTTCAAATAGTAAACAAATCTGAGACACCATGCTAACCACATTCAAGGCTACAGGAGTCAAAAAGGCACATAGGCAAATAGAGCTGAATTCAGTCACAGCTGTTCCCCTGAATGCTGGATGGGCTGTTTGTATAACACACCTACATGTGGCCTACATCAAACACCTGAGTGTATTCTGCTCTTCTGTGCAGGGAGGGGGGCACGAAAGTGCAGGAGGACAGACTGCTCCAGCATGACTCCAGCTAGGATGGAGACCCACTAAAGAGCACAAAACCAGCATTTGTGGCTCCTGTTATTGCCTTAAGGGAAATACAACTAGAATAAAGATTCTGTCATGAAGTGCCACAGATTCTAGTCAGTATGCCATCATTTCAGAGCACATAGAGTGACATTTCATTGGCTGAAGGTGAGGAAGTTATTTTTTATACCTATCCCATATTCAACATACAATAGTCAGCTAAGTGCTCCACGTGTGTATGTGCATACACATGTTGTGTCACCCAAATGTTGATGAGACTGAACACATTCTAGAGGATATCCAAGGGAACATATTACTATCTTCTTTAGCTATTGTCATATCTCAGGTAGTTCATTTTCTTTGTTACAGATGAGTGGTTGGAGAGCCATTTGCCTGTGACCAGCAGTGCCAGCTTGGCAGGTGCAGACCCATGTGGTGGAGCCTTCAACGTCTTGCCCAGTACCCAGCTGCTCTGGCATCCATGCACATTTGCAGACACGGCAATTGGAGGAAATAGAAGCACAGCACTGTATATACAACCCGCAACTAACCTTTTCTTACATGAACCTTACGTGAACACATCAGCATCACCAAGTTTCCAAATCCATCAGAGTCAGTCATCAGGTTCATTTTTTCCTTAAATTGGTTAATTTTCATCTTGAAGGCAAAGTTTAAATGGAAGGATAGATTAAGCCCTGATTCTCAGTCAAATCAGAATCATAATATGAGGAATTCATACAATGGCAGAACACACAAGTTTCTCCCTAAACTAGGGCTGAAAACCCCAAAACAATAAGTAAATAAATAAAGATTAAAAAAAATAATACATGCAATGCTGTTTCATATAGAAGTTGAACTTAGAGGCTATGCTTTAATTATAAAAAACTTATTTAAATTCAAAAATTACCTGACAGGAATATGCTGTGTTGAGTATGAGGTGCAAAGTCACTTTGTTTGATAATGGATTTGCAGCGATTTTGCAGCAGAAGAGCAGAGCACTTCCCAGCCTGTAATCTCTATTTCAGGACTGAAAAGAAAACGATCCTCCTGTAGATGGAGGTAGATTGCAGTTTACCTCCTGCCAAAGCAGCTGCTGAGGGATCAGACTATTGATCTGAGTGTAGCACAGGGAGGAGGATTAAGTGAAGTAGATTATTTCAGTGAATGATTTACAAGCTACCTCCTCAAGAGAGGCATAGGTGACCACTGTGGTAGGGGCATACAGATGTGGAGTTTACACCTCTGAAGTAGGATTTCTTTCCATGGAAAATGCCTGCATGACTGCAACTTGCTTGTGCAGCAGTTATTCCAGCACCTGTATCTGTCATGGCAAGGAGGTATTAACCTGGTAGCTATTCTGTGAACAAACAAGTTGCCATATTTTTTGCAACATTCTGTGCCAAGCATTCAATTAAAAAAAGTTCACACGTATCATTCACACAAGCATATTTATTATATAAATACTTTATAAATTACACGATTTTAATTATAAACATAAACATTTCTAGGAAAATAATGTTTAAAATTCTTATTAACTTTTACAACTAATACAAGGCACATAGTGCAAAATTGCATTTCTGATGCAGAGATAAAAAAAAAAAAACAACAAAAACATTACCTATGTGTGTTATCTAAAATGTAGCTGCTTACACTTATGTGGTACAGTATTGTTTTTAATTAATACTTATTGCTAATTTGTGGCTAGCTCTTTGTGGGTAAAAAACTGATATAGTTGCCATTTGATTATCAGTTTTACCAGCATACAAAACAAGTGTTTGGTTTACAGAAATCACATTGTCAGAAGTATGTATAGTTATCCGGTACGTCGCATGTGATACTATGCATGTAGAAAATTTTGCTTGGAATACCTGAGTATTGGCCCTGAAACACGTTATCTTTGTAAGCACATACTTCTACAGTTCTGGACTGTAAGGTAATCCAAAACAAGGCAGCCTTCCCCCCTATCATAGAGTTACTTCTCTGGGAGAAATAATTCTAATTAGCAGATATTAAAGCTGCTTTTACAACCATTCACAAATCAAACTGAGTCAAAGAAGGACGCCAGCCACACTGTGAGCTTGATGCTGCCCTAGGATTTCACTAAGGTTACTGAAAACTAGACTGAATTGGAATACAAAAGGGAGACACGTTACAGTGATTACTAATATGCCATTGTAATAAGAAGTATATGGAAAGGGTTTAAGTAAATACATATTCATACAATCACACACAAGGTGATGGTCAACAGATAAACTGCTTTTACAGTACATTTGGTTGAGAGGCAGGGATTGAAATCAGATTTCCAAGCAATTTTTCTCCTCTTCCTGCAACCACAGAAATACTAAGCATAAATGTTTAACGTGCTATAGTGACTACAGAGTTTAAACCACACTTTTCAGCATTACTGCTAGTATTTGAGCACCACAGAGGATTTAATGAGAGGGACCAGGACAAATGTTTTTACTGACAGAAACACACAGAGAACTATCAAAACTATCTCAGGACAAAGAACACTGGTTATGTACTTTCCTGCTGAAAATTATTGACAGATAATTCCTAATAGGATACACAAAGTTGAAAGTACTTGAAATTACCAACTGTTTTCTCTAGGTAGCAATAGTTTCCTTCCCAAATTTTAGTAGAGCTGATGAAGAAAATCAGCACAGAAAGAATTTGACTCAATATTGCAGAAAGAATTGCACTGGTTAGCTGTAAGTAAAGTACTGCAGTTATGGCACAGTTTAAGGTGTTATGCATGTTAGCAACATGAGTACTTGCTGATGTTTCTACTTTACAGGGGATGGAGGTCTCCCCATTAAAACCTGAATGTTGTGATTTACACACTTGTTAGCCCATAAACAGGCAGTACCTCCCTGAATAAACACCAAAGGAAGCAGGAAGGAATTCTCAGCAGTGAGCATTACAGTAATGAGCATTACAGAGATGAAAGAATTAAAATATATATATATACACAGCACCTACAATTTGCACCTAAATGACAGATGTGCCTGCTTTGATGTTCTTACCACATCAGAGTTCTCACTTTACTTGAAGCTGGAGACCAGTAATTGTGTTAGGAATACATTTCCCACAAAACCCTCCACATCTTCCATATATTTTAGTACCATCCTAGAAATTAGATGGAGAGAACAGTCAATCAGGAGAAGCTGCTGAAATCTCAGTTATATGAAAAGCTCCTTGAGATTTGCACACAATAGACCTTTTGACAAATCAAACCTTCAATTACTAAATCAAGAGACAGCATTTAACAGAACAGGCACATAAATCCTTTATTGTTATTGTTGCATACCTTCTACCCTAGCTTGGTATGCAATATTTTCCTTAACTGTGCTTGTTTAATGCTCTTGTTCAGCTGATCTTTTGGTTTCTCTATGAGGCAAGCTGGGGGCAACTTCTGCAGTACATACCTTCAATAAAATGGTATTTTGCATGAGGCAGTATCAGGTATCTTCAAAATTTTAATGAACCTAGCTAAAATGACAAGAGTCTCTTAAAAGCAGTAAGAGAAGGCTAGGCAGGCAGTGCTGATCTGGCTTAGATTCCAGGATGTGTGATTAAACATGTCATGATATCATCAGGATTAGTTTATCAGGCCTCATGCTACACTTGGAAGAAGATTTAGACAGACCAGTGACCTTGAGCACTGAATTTTATTCATGAATAGCTTGCACTGAAGAGTCACCAGCAGCACCTCCAGAGGCATAATATTCTATAATAGCAGGTAAAGGAGAACAGCACTGACTTACGTGGGATTTGTGTATGTCAGCAGTTGCATAGTTGCCCTGAGCCATCCACTTAACGGTACTGGACAATCTCAGACCTGTACCAGCCAAATTAATGCTGAACTGCCCCTAACAAAAACAAAAACAAAAGGTAAAATACAGAACTGGTAAACAGAGTTCAAAATACTAAACCACTTTACATTGGCATAGCTGCATATGCTACTTAGATTATATCTGGACCAAAGGTGCATACTTCTCCTGGGTTAGTTACATCCCATTATTTCCTATCTTTTGACTCTTGTGAAGCAGGAACACACGAAGAAATTATTCTGTAGTATCACCTGCTTGCAGAGTCTGAGTGCAGAGCTAACATCAGTTAATTCAGATTATTTTAGTCTTCTTGCTTTGTATTGAAATTTAATTTACAAAAAGTACATACACGCAGTATGCAATACTGAGGCTGACTGTCTTGAAAGACATTTCTAAGTGCCTGAACTTTTAGGAGATAACACAGTCAGGCCCTGCTGCTGTTGGGAAATTACAGATAAATGATTTCTTACCCATCCAGTCTCAAACTTTTGCATGCAAACTACTCAAACATCATCATCATATCAACTCCCATTTCTTTCTCAGTTTACTTAAAAGCATAACTGAAGATGAATGTAAGTGGAAGTTAAAATAAATAAGTTTGTTGTTAAATGGGATGCTTTGCTATACAAACCATTCAAAACATTTTACTGATTCTAAGGTCTTTGTTTATGCAAATAAATACTCTGAAAACTATCTTCAGAACACAGATCATTCACATGAGAAGAAGAAAAATAATTTAAAAGCTGGTAAACAAACCTGGGAATAGAAAATGATGAAATTACAGCTGCACAGAAGAGCATTGTTTTGAAAAGTAAGTGCTACCTCCACAAAGAGTCAAAGTGTTGGTTTAGGCAGCACTCTAATCTAAAAACTCCCAGCCACCTGTATACAACTCATTAAAGGCCTGAGTTTCTGTCTTCAGACTGTAAACATTGCCTACATCCTAATATCAAAGCTTTAGCAAAGATAAAATCTCTATTATGCATTTCAGCTTCTGTATTTTCTTTTTAATATTGTATGTACACATAAATATACAAAACATTTGTGTGGGTGTATGTATGTGCAAATATAAAGATACAGCATTCAATCTTCATTCTTCAGATTCATTGAAACTCCTACCTAAAAATTCAGTCTTATATGTTATGGCAGATTTGCTTCTAGTGCATTTCTACATAAATTTGGTATGTTGATAGCACTCCTATGCTCAGGATGCACTAACATAAGCAAATATCAATGGGTAGGTATTTCCTAGAAGGCTGACAAAGGAAATGTCCATTAATGCACAAAGAACCTGGTGGAAATTCACGCAAACTGTGTGGATTGTTTTCCACAATTAAGAGGGCCAACAAAACTACATTCATAGGGGTATCATTTTGTAAAAATAAATAAGAAGTGCTATGCACAGTTATAATGACAGCTTAACAGTTATCTGTCATGCAGTAAACTCAAGACCAGGGACAGAT
The DNA here is from genome assembly GCA_023055505.1 of Callipepla californica brunnescens. Taxonomy (NCBI): domain Eukaryota; kingdom Metazoa; phylum Chordata; class Aves; order Galliformes; family Odontophoridae; genus Callipepla; species Callipepla californica. Next base: position 18,510,179 of record JALIRH010000001.1, read on the forward strand.
CTAAAGGGCAGAGTGAATGAATTGATACTTTTTTTGTCTGCATACAGACACAGAGTTAGTTTTGATGCAAATTTACTTTTTCACTTCATCAATGAGTGAAAATAAATATGCACTTCCAGAGGATGATCATGCGGTCATTATGAGACACCTTAGGACATCCTAAGGTTTCTAATAGTGTAAGATTCTATGAACTATTTTCTAGGGCTACAACTGTATTAGCAAGGAGTAGAATGCAGTATGAATGAAATCATAAAGTGAAAAAGTTGAGTCAGACAACGTAATGTCCATGTATAGTACACAAATCAGGGTTTTACACTGGACTGACTCTCTGAATTCTCATCAGTAGTTGGAGTGCATATGGCCCTTCCGGAACTCATCATTTGATTCAGTTTCATCCAGAGGACATCCAGTTCATGTGTCTCAACACTGCTCCGTGGCATGAACCAACAGGCAGAGAGGTGAGTTACTGAGACACTCACTTAAGAATCCCCAGCAAATCCAAACTAAAACACTAACACTGAATTCAGCAGTTAAAAAGGGTTGATTTCCTCTGGTAGTCTTCAAAGGCATACAATATCAGGAGAGAACAGGATTAAAAAAGAAGAATTCAGAAGGATCAAAGAAAGTCACTTGAGGAGAACAAAGACTGGGAAGAATTGGGGGAAACAAAGGATACTTCACATCCTAGAATCCAGAAGCAAAGGAGAGTAATACATGAAATCAGAGAAAAAACTGATTTATGTACATGGAACCTAGAGGCAAAGTGTAGAGTAAACAGTTGGTGGCAGAAACAGAAAAAGAACAGATGGTGGAACAGAGGAAGGAGTAAGAAAAAACATTTATTAACGTCACACACACACCAGGCAGAACAAACTTTAGAAATTTAGAACCTCGCAGCACTAAATCAGAAGAACTTCTTTCTTTTTTTACGGGGAAAGAAATCAGAAATACCTGTGGACATCTGGCAGCACTGTAGCAATCTCCAGCTGTGGCAAACGGAACTGCTCTCCCAAGTATAGTCTGAGCAAAAAGAAAATCTGTGGCTAGAAAACAGAAAATTACTCAACACTGAAAGTACTGCATTAGAATATTAGAATCTCTATTAGAATCTCAGGTGAAAAGAGTGTGAAAAACTTTTTTTTTTTTTTTTTTATAAACTATGTTTTAAATAGTCAATTCCAGTTTAGGCCATGGTAATTTAACCTACAAGCTCAGTTTGCTCTCTGAGACAGGATGAAAATAGGAGGATGTGCACCAGGATATAGATCCACGTGAGCTGGCTGTGGCCCAGCTTGCCTCCTTCAGACAGGGGTTTGAATGTGTTGCAAGACTTCCAGTCCTTTTAGCCTGAGAAGGGACTATCTACAGCATGGCATGAGCTTCTCAAGAAAAATATGTCAGTGAATTAGAGCAAATGGAATAACAGAAACAAAATCTTTGAAACTGAATCTAATTCACATGTAAATTAAATACGGAAATACAAAATTCAGGGCATTTGACCACTTGGGACAAACTAACATAGGAAGTGTTTCTCTGTTGGTATTTTTCTGTGTTTTTTTCTTCTTTGAAATTTCTACTGAAGTCCTGAAGAAAACATGAATTTTGTTTGCCCAGAAATGGCATTATTGGATCCACAAGTGAGTTGAAAAGATAATTCTCTAATCACAGCTATGCATAATATCAACAGAAGGCTCACATTGGCTAAAACTGCCAAAATGCTTACTTCTAATTTGCATGGAGAAGACATCAAATCTTATTTTGCTAAAAACCGTGAAGCCAGCTGCAAGGTAATCATTTCGACAGGCACAGTCTTGCCTCCTGCTTCCATTGAAAGGACATTCATATGGATTCTGTAACCTAGAGAATAGCAAGGATTAATTTTCCATTTGACATTTTTCCATAACAGAATATTGTAGTGAAAAATAATTGTACTGCACTACGCCACCTACAGAATATTAAACTATTACTGAATATGAAGCTCAGCTATTATCTCAGCTCAGCTGAAACATCAGTGAATTGAAGCCATTTCTGAAGTCAAGAAAGAAAAAAATTATAATCATTTATTGCAATTATCTCAAGTCCAGCTTGGAAATACCTACATTTCTGCAGATGAGTTGGTACATCAAGATATTCAAAACAGAAAATCGAGGAGAATAAATTATAATACTCTGTTCTTACCAAAGGTAAGTATCATTTTACTGACTTATTTTGGAAGAAATAAATGCACTGAATAAATATACAAAACCACTTTCCTACCTGAATCCATATACTTCAGAGAAATTGTCTGCTTCTCCTTTTATCAGCGTCAAATATTCTTTGGGATCATCTAAGTGCATGTCCGAACAATAGACCTGAAAGAGCAAATATGAACCTTTAGCAAAATCTTGATGAGAAAAGTATTATTTAATAAAATTATGTTCATAAAAACTCAAATATTAAGCATACTTTTATCATCCTTCCTTTAATGTTGAGTAGGTATTCACCGTCTTTTCTCATCCCCTTTTTAATCTGGATATCTTTGCAGGTGGTAATAATTTCACCTTCAAAACGAATGATTAAATCATATTAATATTTCATGAATAGAATTTAATTCTAGCACTTATTTTCCCACAATTATGCTCTAAGTACATTCATTGCTTTTGTATAAATCAACTAGGAAAACATCAAGTTTGTCCAACAAGTACAGCTGTCACTTACATTCCTCTGCATGGCAGATCCTCCTGGTATCTGGTTTTAGATGTGGCAGGCACAAGTCACTGTATGAGCCATTTTCAGTCATACATGCTACTGTTCTCTCCTTTACCCCTACTCCACAAGACACTGAGCACTAGACACGGATAGCAATCAGGAGTTAGTTTAGAAGGCAGTAAACAATTAACAGAAGTATATCAGCGAATGCCTTAGCACCCAATTTTTTTTGAATCAGCTATCAAAAGTCAGTTTGCACATCTGTACTCACCTTGGTCCACTTTCCTACTCTCCAGGTAGCTGCTTGTGAGCATCCTTTGATGTCACAGTTATAAATATATGAGGAGGGTGTTACTGGGCATTCTTGATACGTCACAGTTTGAAGGCCGTAGACATGCTTGTTTTGAATAGAATGGATTCCAACACAGTATGTGATTCTCTGCCAGTAATCTGACCCGCAGCTGGCTGAACACTAAAGCAAAATCCCAAGCACTGGTGTTATTCCTGTGAAGCTGAACCTTCCCGCACCACAGCAAACACAGACAAGTCATCTCTGACCCTTGTTTTGGCAAAACTGTACAGTCTGATGTATGCCATATCAGTTAAACTGTGTGCAGAAGTTGAGGTCTGCTGCAGAAACACATGCAAGGAGATGGGACATCCTGTGCAGCTCTTCTCAGAGCTTACAGAGCAGTTCCCTCTCAGCTGCAATATGCATATACACATACTGATACAGGTAGTGCAAGGGAAATAAGACTGAGCCCACATTTCACTAAAATGTTTCAAAACAGAGATATAAGTGAAACCATTAGTTTACCTGTGACAACTCCTCTGTGAGCACAATGTATTTGGAGGGAGCTTTCCTGCAGTTTTTGATGGATGGAGGCTTTGTGGCAGGATCACAGAAGCTTTCATCCACTTGGATCCGGTTTTCATCCACACACTTAACATTCTGGTGTATTTCCTTTCTTCTATATGACATCGAGCACTGAGTATGAGAAAAACAATCACAGTTTGTGTACCTAAACTAGTTATTTGCAGAATAAGGCCATTTGCCAATTGTCACACATCATTAAGGTCCAGACAGCAACAGCCTACATGAAATTTTATCAGTGTTGGACAGAATTAGGTACTGAATCAAAATCCCTTACTTTGTTTTCAGCGTTCAGATACCTTCAATTGGCTGAAAAAAAAAAACACAACAGTAGCTCTTCTTGATATGACACTGTAACTGGTAGGTGAAATGGAGCAGAAAATAAATATGTCAGGCTAAATGACAGGGTGAGTGAAAAAGCTCTTCTTTGTGAAAAGAGTCAAATTAGGATTTCAGTGAAATATGAAAACAGTAACTTGGTCTTGAAAACAAAACATAAGGAATCCCTAGAAGCATGTAGACAGTATTACATTGATAGAACAAAAGAAAACAAAGCTGTTAGAGACACTAAAACTAACCTGTTATGATGAAGAAGGAAGGTTCAAATACACAAACTGCAGTCTCAGCAGATGCAGTAACCAATACTACTGCCTACTTAGTGCCTGTTGATTCCAGTCAGAGACCTGAACACAATTTAATACAAATTTGGACCAAGACACAGTCAATTAGGAGACTTGTCAAGGTGTGATATATAGGCCAAAGTTATTGTTCAAATTTTTCTATCATTGAATCAAAGTGGCAACCTGAAGTACTGAAAGCAGATGCTGTATGTTAGAGCAGCTCTGCCAGAGGAAACCTCTAACTTTATCAAATTTCCTCGAAAACCTTGAAGAGCTTGCAAAAGCTTAGAGAGGTGGCCCATTCTACTACTTTGATTTTCTTCAATGAGAAAAAGTTCTCCACAGCATCCAATCTGAACCTCTGACTTCACCTTACTCCCATTGCTTCCTGTCTTCTAACCTTGTAGCGCTGTGGAGAGCCTGGTTTCGTCTTATTGGCAACTTCTTTGCAGATTTCAGAAGGCTGCTGCTACATTTCCCACAAACAATCTCTTCTGCTTCCTTCAGCCCCTCGCAGCCAGCCTGCAGGCCCTTTGCTGAATGTGCTCCCACTTCTCAACGTCTTTCTTACACTGGGCCACCAGAACTGGGTGTAGAAGCTAGACATGGTCTAACAAGTGCTGAGAAACAGGAGATGATCACTTTGTTCTCCTGGCTGCATCCCTATCAGTACAGCCCAGGAGGCTGCTGGCCATCATTGCTCTAAGCACACAGTTGGTGCACCGGTAGCCATCACCAGGCCCTGGGCTGTTCCTCCCCAGGGGAACTTAATTCCCTGGGATATGCTTCGCTTCTGTTTTGCTGTAATTCATAAAGTTGTTGTCATTCCGTTCCTCCATCTTGTCTGGGCCCCCCACATGGCAGCCGTGCCCTCCAGCTACAAAGTGCTCTCCCCAGTTTGGCGTCCTCTTGATAAGCAAGAATTGAGCCCTAAGGAACAGCTTTACAAATTTCACTGAGATAAATACGCTGCTGAAAGAAGCTGCAAAATGTACAGCTGGGCTTACAAACCTCACCTGATGAAAAAGCCCTGCACAAGCTGAGAGACAAGTAAACAATCTTTCAGATGAAAAGCTTTAGCCTTCTATTCTCTCCACACAAACAAGAACTGAATGGGTAAAGCAATCAGTAATATCATGTTACTGATGTGGAAAAGCAACAGTGCTGGTACATCAGAAAACAGCCTCTCATCACTTCTTTAATTGGTAGGGCTTTTTGAGAAACAAAAAAATGACATAAATTCTCTTGCATTAGGTAGAAGCAAGGTAGTAGCATCCAAAGTCTTGCAACCAGAGTGTCTGCCTACTACGTGAAATTTTGGGGCCACAAACGGGATGGCAGAAAGTCAGAGAGACACAAATGTAAACCAGAACCCATTCAGGAGATCAGAAGATCCACAAGCAAATGTGCCTCAGCAGTGGTGCATATGTCCAGTAAGCCTTTAAAAACTCCATTCAGAAAGAGCACGTGTGGGCTTGTATCAGGGGATGGAGTGTGGATCCAGTTGACTGGTGTAGCTTATAGGAGCATCTAACCTTTTAATGGCATGGAGTAGCCCCAAGTATTAGGCATATTAGGGATAACCCAATCATTAGGCAATGAAGACAGTCAAAAGAGCACTTTTTACTGTTCTATGTATTATTTCAGAAAATATTCATATTTTTAGTATAAAATGCATAATTGATATGAAAACATTGGTTCCTGGTAACAGCCAGCCTCCCAACTGTGAGCTCTGTGAATGCAAATCTGGAAACTTTTCTGATATACTGTGATCAGTGAGGTAAGGAATTGACACACAAGCCCTCAGAGCAGAGACAGCTGGGCTAAATATTCCAAGTTTGAGTACATAGTACACCAGGAGGGGGATACAGATGGATAAATACTTGAAGAGTTGGTATTAATGCAAGATATATGGGGTTCTATATGAACCTGGTGAGAAAGGAATTGAACACAGGAATTTCAAGCAAACAGCAATAAAAATGTGGAAGAAGATAGGAAGTAGTGAGATGATGTAGTGAAACATGGTGCATTTGAAGTGCACAGCAGTGAATACCCAGCTGGAATTATTGATAGGGAAGGAAATTCACTCTCACACTCTGGAAATGTATTTTTCTGCTAAAAGAACATACAACTGCTATTCTGCAATGTAATGCCTACTAGAAAGTTATCCAAAAGTGAAAAAAAGAAAAAAAAGAAAAAAAAGAAAACTCTTTGCATCAAATAGTTACTTCATCCAAGTAGAAAGTGTTACTTACATTCTCCCATCCATCTGTCAGCCATTGGTACTGCATACAGGCAGGCATCCAACAGGGCCTGTGGCTGGCAGGCCGCGCATCATGATTGCACATTGCTTCACTCACTTTACCCAGGCCCTTCAGCTGACAGTAGATGTCTCTTTGCTGAATCCCCACACCACAGGATACAGAGCACTAAAATTGATCAAAATGAATCAGTCAACAGAACGGGGTACAGTCTTTGAGTTTTGTATTTGAGAGCACGGCAAGTTTAAAGGGTTCAAATTCTACCTATCCTACACATCTTTTCCTTCTTACTGGCCAAAGTTAGTTTACTACAATGCCAGGACATGCTGTGATAGGGATTCTGTTCTACCGTGGTCAGAAGCACAGCGAGATCCCAGAACCCACCCAATGACTCAACCTAATTATGAAGGAGATACCACTCTGTCAAATCACAGCATCATAGAATTGCAGAGGTTGGAAGACATCTCAAGAGATGATAGAGTTCAACCTACTAAAGCAGGTTCCCTACAATATGTTGCACATGTAGGCATCCAGAGAGGTTTTGAGCATCTCCATTGAAAGAGACTCCACAACTTCTTTGGGCAACCTGTTCCAGTGCTGTCACCCTTACTGTGAAGAAGTTCTTCCACATGTTTGTGTGGAACATCCTATGTTTAAGTTTTAGGCCATTACTCCTTGTCTTATATCACTACAAACCACTGAGAAGAGCCTGGTCTCACCCGTTTGCCTCCCACCTTCCTTTAGACATTCATAAACATTAATTAGATCTCTCGTCAGTCTTCTTTCCCCCAGACTACTCAGCCTTTCCTCATAAGGGAGATTCCAGGCCCTTTATCATCTCTGTGGCCCTGTGCTGGACACCTTCTAGGAATGGCCAATGAAACACAGCCAAATTGAGGAAATTGGTAAAAGATAGCACACTGCCTTTTACCACCACTATTTTGGAACTGACCTTACATCAGGCAATAACCAAAGGTTCTGTATATTCCTCTAAAAGTTCAGCCTGGGTCGTTTTTAAGGATTCATGAAATCCTGGAATCATTAAGGCTAGATAACACCAGAGAGTATCTCTTTCTGTTACATTGTACTTTTATACTCTCCACTCAGATAGAATCACAGAAAGGTTTGGGTTGGAAGGAGCCTTTAAGATCATGCAGTTCCAACCCCCCTGCTATAGGCAGGGACTCCTCCCACTAGAGCAGGTTGCTCATAGCCCCATCCAGTCTGGCCTTGAGAGCATCCAGGGAGAGGGTATCAGTAACAGGGCAGCCTGTTACAGTGTATCACCACCCTCACAGTAAAGAATTTCTTCCCAATATCTAGTCTAAATCTACCCTCTTCCAGTTTAAAGCCCTTTTCCCTCCTTCTGTTGCTACCTGCCCTTATAAAAAGCCCCTCCCCAGCTTTCCTGTAGGCCCCCTTATGATACTGGAAAGCCACTAAAAGGTCTCTTCAAAGCCTTCTCCAGACTGAAGAGACCTGGGTATCTCTGCATGTCCTTGTAGGGGAGGTGCTCAGGATATGGTCTATAATGCTTGGATCATTAGCACAGACCCAAGACTTATCAAAGTCAATGATTTTTTTTATTCTTGGTTTTCAATCAGAGTGTAAAAGCCTATCAGTTTCTCTGGTGCTTGAACTCAGATGCATCAGTCTCATCATGTCATATGAATTAATTCAGTTTCTCAAAAAAAAAAAAAAAAAAAAAAAATTTATTCAGCCATAAATGTAAAAGCACCTTTTATGAGTTAACTCCAAAGAACATTCTCCCCCATTGTAGAATCTCTGCTTGTAGCTCATTGTAGAGAGCTTCCTGGCCTTTACTGCACCCATTTCTTTCAACAGCCAACAGTTCAAACTCTCAATCTAGGTCTGCTAGTATCAATTATTTGAGACTGATCTTTTTTCTATTTTTTTTTTTTTGAAAAGGGAATTTTGATTGGAATTCCGAAATTTTTCACGGATGGATTAATACAGGAGAGTGAAATAATAAGTCCCCCAAATGAATCACAGAACCAAAATCTGTTTGGAGCATCTTCATTTCCTCTCACACTGAGTTAAGGCAACATACTACTCACTGGTACATTTCTTTTAAATTGCAGGAGACAGAATGACAGACAGAAAGGAAAAACAATGAACTTCTAATTTCTCGATTTAATTGTGGTTTGTATGTAAAATCTTGCTGATATTCCTCTTTCACTGAAGCAACTACATTACAAATATGATCTTGCCAAGCACCATTACCGAAGAACAAAATTATGGCAGTTTTACATACTTCTTTCCATCCACTGGCTTTCCAAGCAGGACATCTTCCGGCTCTACAGATTTTGTACGTCCGTGGTTTTTTTAAATGTCTGCAGTTTCCATCCTCTATTTTAGCCTGGAAGCTATTAAAGCAATGCACATCACGATGCTTCAAACCTTTCCCACAAGAAACAGAACACTGAAAAGAGAAGTATATTAATTTACTAGAAGTCTCAAAGTAGTAAGAAAACAAGAAGAATCTGTGGAGTAGGCCAAAATGGATTCTACAGTTAAATGAATAAGCTTCTGTATTATGCCATAATACTGACTGCACACACCTGATATCACTGCATAAGTTCTCTTGTTCTGAGCACTACTGATGGGATGTCAAACCTCTATCACGTACCGTTCATTCATTCATATGCTCTTTGATAAATACCCAAGCTCAGCTAGCCATGCAGGAGACAGCTTGCTATTATAATCTTATTACATCCTCTAGAAGCCTTCTGTTCTCAGTAAGCATATTGCTGTTTTTATGTAAGCATTATGCTCCCCATGCTTATTATAAGATTTAAAGAAAAACAACTACAAATCCTAGATATGCATCTTTCCAGCTACTAGGCTATGAAACCATGCTCGTTCCAACACCTGCCTTCCACAAGTCTTGGGTATCTTTGCAGTACAAGGCATAGAGGCAAGGGAAGATGTATTATGTAGATGTTATATGTTACAGCATGTTATTCAGAGGTACAGCCTTGCCCGTCCTCCCCAGGCTCTTCTGTTTCCTCTGGGAAGTTGCTATGATACATCCTGCTGCCACTGGGGTGTCCCTCCCTCCATGAAACCAATGGAACTGCAGATGTATTTTGTGTGCACAAGCCACTGTTAGCGAGCAGATGGTTCATCGTTCTCCTTCAGAGAAAGAGCCATTTCTCTGCCACCTCCTGGGCTGCAGTGAGGTAGAGAGTGAACTCTTCAGACCAGGAGGTTTCATGTACATCCAGAGCAGAGCTATGTGTCCCAGGGAGCGTTCAATAAAACACAGAGTATCTGAAGCATTCCCAAATGAGGTGAATTCAGCATTTTAAAATACATATATTTACTATTTTCAGGAAATGAAATTCAGGACGTACAACTTTAGTACAAAACCAGGCAAAACCTGGCTGGAAATAAGTTTTAAATATATAGAAATGCACTTTTTCCAGGAGCAGGCTAAAAAAGCAATTCACCTTAGAGTACACTGGTAGCACAGCAGGTGAGTTAGGCAGCTTACAAAACACAGTGATAGATGATACTTAATACAACCAAAGAATGAAAAATGCTCTTTTTTTTTTCTCTTCTTATTATTTTATTAGATATATTAAAAACTCCCTCTGGATGCAGATGATCTAATGCCATCAATGGAAAATTGAAGAAGGCGTGTTAATTCAACGTATTCCCCTGAAACAGGACTCATTCTGACTTCATTCCATAGATAATACATAGAAATAGCTCTGAAAGGGATTGTTTGCTCCCAGAGTGTCTTGGCATCAGGTGCAGGCAGGTTCAGCTGTATTTCTTACAGGACAGAGACCCACCTTCAGCAAGAGACATGAACTGCTCTTGTCCCACACAGCTTCTCATTGCAACTTGTGACAAACAGGTAAGCAAGGAGAGTCCTCCAGCACAGAGCAAACACCAAAGAAAGGAAAACAGGTCTGCCAAGTGCTGAATCAAAAGCATTAATCAATTTGAAGTCGGGGTGCCCCTTCTAGCTTTTCTGTAAAGATGGACTGTAACTGCTGCTCAGTTCTATGAATGAAAGTATAGATTCCATAGAAGATTCCAGATGGGGAATCCCAAATCTCTACAGACATGTAAATATCGCTCACGAGGAATCTTCTGTTGCACTCCATTCCCATCATCCATGATTTCCTTAGAGTTACATATTGCACACACTGACCTAGGGTGCCTGCCTGCCTGCCTTTCAGCTTTAGATCATCAGAATTCCGTGATTCTGTACAAGTTCCATATAAACACAAGACAAGAAGCATCAGATTCTCTCCTGACCTGGACAGAGGCCTTGTTCTTCGCTCTGGAAACCACTTTTGTCCTTTTACTGAACCTAGTCTATAGCACATTCCTTACAAAGATGAATTCTGCCTTTTTTGAGCCTTTACTCATCCTTGAAGCTCCTAATGCATTACTACATGCAGTTTGTGGAATCTAATCCTCTCACTGCCTGCTGCCCAGTTTTGTGAGATGCTCTGGTAATGATCTTCCCAAGGCTTAACTCACCCAACTGAAAAAAATCTTACTGTACTTCACTCTCCTGCTGTTTGAATTCCTTCTGATCACTAAGGTTGTACATGGTCAAGAACAACAGTTCAAGACATCCATAAAGTGACTTCATTTGGACAACATTCCACATGACTGCAGGCTCGCAGAAAGCATATATGTATATCTTCAGCAGATTGCACACAGAAAATTTTGAATCTCAGAATAAACACAAATATTTTAAAAGGGGTACAAGTTGAAAAAAGTATCCTGTAACTATTTTACACAGAAATTCTAGCACTTGTCTCAACATTGGCTAAAGTAATATTTCCCATATGTCACGCTCTTTTTAAAAACATAAAACTATAGTAAAAAGCTGGACTTGATTACTATTGTTCAAAGTCATTCCATGATGCTGGTAACTAGGATTCATCTGTTTGGGCTGGTTTTTTTTTCGTAGCAATAAAATTCTATGAGGATCAGCCTGACAGAAATCCCAGTGCTTTCTGTGGTACAGACGGACTCTCAGGCAGGCATGCCATCATCAGCTCTCACCAAATTAAGGCTCTTTCTGCAGCTGATGGATGTAGTTTCACAAAAACCTCAGTAAAGAGCTTTTTTCTTTTATGATTTTACTATTGACATTATTTCATTTCAAGTTTGAAGACTAAGGATTATTTGGTGGATTTTGTTCTAAATTTTCCTAACCTTTTCTTTCAAGGCAGCATTTTGTGGAGCTTAGCTGGAGCTCACTGGGATTCCAGAGAATGAAAAATAAACCAGTAAATGAGAAGCATGTAACAAGTTCTCTTTGTATTCATATTAGGCATAAGGAGATCTAACACATGAATGTGATCAAAAGCAGTGGTTTGCCACTAAAAGAGAATAACAGATATTTTAAAAGTACCCTCTAATGCACATTTCTTCATCTTTTTTTTTTTTTTTTCTTCTTAAAATGACAGTTTAAAATGGCAGCCTCCCCAAAGCAGTGGTCACAGCACAGAGCTTGCCAGAGTTCAAGAAACATCTGGACAACAGTCTCAGACATATGGGCTGATTTTTGACTGGCCCTGTGTGGAGCTCAACTTGATGATCCTTGTGGGCCCCATCCAACTCAAGAGATTCTATGATATAAAGGATAAGAAAATGTACGAACCCATACAGTTAAACACAGTCGTTGCTTGAGTTACCTGACAAACTGTATTCTGATGATCTCTCAGTTGGCCCAAGAGTTTATTTGGGCTCTTTTAAAACTATGCTAGAGGTAGAGTGGGAACACTACTGCACAATGCGCTCATGAAGCGTGCCTTTGAGCACTACTCGGTTGAGAGTAGTTTCAACTTTTAATTTGATGTATCGCAATTAGCTCTCCCTTGCTTGTCTCCTCTCTACTAGACACATCTCCCCAAGGTTCCTTGTGGTGCCTGAGCACAAAATAAGTAATATTCATCTGAAATCATTCACAAAGTTGTGTGTTCCTTTAGCCATGCAATATACTGTCAAGAAGCAATGCAGACTCTGGGATTGGCACCTTCTGAATTCACAGATTCAGTGTCACAACTCTTCCCTAAGATACGTACAAGCACTGAACTTGTGCAGTTCAGTCAGAAATGACCAGAGCTAGAAAAGACCAAGCAACCCATAACTCCTGAGAAAGCGGACTGAATTCCTAGAGGCACGTACATGATTTATTTTTACATCTGAGCTACACACGTTAAACACCTAAGTTACACTGAAGATATTTTGAATTACATCATTGAGTGCAGAATCGTTTAAAAAGTTCAGTGTTATATCAAATTTATTGTGTTGAGAAGATGTCTTGATTTGATTAAATCAAGATGTCCTTGCAGCTGCAGTCTGTAAATCTGTTTTACCACAATTTTAAGGATGTTGCTTTTGCAACTAGAACAATGAAAGGGAGGAAGGGTAGGCTAAGAATGACTTTGTACTCTGCATAACAGTGTAGGAACCTGACACGCCAATGTTCCAGCATTCTTTCACTGGGTTACCATGGCTTCCAGGTGTATACCATGCATGTGAACACTTGCACACTCCAAACCAGTCCCAATAAGGTTGTAGTATATTGTGCAGTGCACCACAGTATGATCTAGCAGGTAAGCCTGAGTGCTGCAGCTGAGAACAATGAATCGTAGAATCGCAGGGGTTGGAAGGGACCTCAAGAGATCATCCAGTGCAACCCCCCTGCCAAAGCAGGTTCCCTACACCAGGTAAGCATGAAAAGCAACAGCAGCTCTTCTGAGGTCATCTAACTTTTCCTTAGCTACGCCTTTTCTGACATGACAACTGTGGACTCTGTGCTCCATGGATAGGCAGCCCTTGTCTGTCTCTTACAGTAACAATTTTGTTTCAACTTTCATTCAAAGGATAACAATAAAAGACCTATTTCTGAGCAGATATTCAAGTACATTGACTCAACATCACATCATAGAACGGTTGAGTTGGGACAGGACTTCTCGGTTAGCTTGCCCCAGCCCCCACTCTGCAGGGACACCCAGAGCAAGGTGCCCAGGCCCACGTCCAGGCACTGCTGCAGGTGTCCAAGGAGCGGATCCCACAGCCCCTGGGCAGCCTGTGCCAGTGCTCCATCACCTGCATGGCACAGAAGTGCTGCCTGGTGCTCAGAGGGAACCTCCTGCGTTCCTGTTGTGCCCGTTGCCTCCTGTCCAGGCACTGAACACCACTGAAAAGGGTCAGGCTCCATCTATACCCTTCCTTCAGGTATTACTTATATTAAAAGATTTTTTCCCAAAACCTCCTCTTTGCTAAGCTGAAAAATCCCAGCTCTCTCTGCCTTTTTCATAGACTGGAGGTGTACTCCAGTCTCTGAAATCCTCATGGTCCTACAAAAGACTCTTCCCAGGATGCCCATGTCTCTCTTGTACTGGGAGAAATGATAGCAGAACTGGAGAGAGTACTTCAAGTATGGCCTCATCAACACTGAGTAAATATGTACTTAGGAAGTGGGTATAAACAAGAAACAAAATACTTATACATACGTACACAGAAAAAGTGGAGACTATGAAGGAATAAAGACAGACCTTTTAGGGTTGATGTAGAGAGTGGGAAGGCAAAACTGCTATGAGAAGAGCCATATGGCACCTACTAGGAATGTGTGTTACATATTCCTCTTAAAAGCAAAGACATCCATCCCAATTAAAGCAGAACAAAAAAAGACACACAGATCAAACCTTTCCATTATATTAAAGTCAGTCCCATCAGGACAGATCTTGAAGGGAAATTGATTTTTTGCCTGAAGAAGTCAAACTCTACTAATGATACTACAGAGGCATTTTAGCATTTAAAATTGCCACCATGTGGTCCGGACTTCTTTGTCTTATGCAGCTGGAGGTAGTGTTAATAAGGGAAATCTTTCAGCAAAACACCAATCTGCCTCGATGGAAGATGAACAATCATACTCAGTGCAGCTGTTGGAAAAATCAAAACCATAACTCCCGAAGTCCCAGCTAATGATCTTCCACAGAAATTTCATTTATTCACTCAATTTGTGAATAGGTTTCAGTTTGGCCTATCTCTGACACCTCAAGCAAAGCAGCTCCCATTACCTCAAACTAAGCAAAACCAAAACATAAGACTGCGCTGCATGAAATCCCTGTTGAGTCTTTCCTGCTCATGACAGATACCACCATTTTGCCCATCACTGCCAAAAGCCTGGCATCATTTCTGATGCCAGGTACAGAGCATTTGATTTCACTCTGCCTCTATTTTTAGATCCTGTTGGGTCCTCACTTGTACCTAAGTCTCTTTTAAGTGTAAAGTTGAATAATGATTCACTGTGCGAAGTACTACATTTCACAGATGCGTTAATTCAGCTATGTCATCTTAAAGAAAAACATTCAGAATTGTTTTCTTTGTAAATGATTGATCACACTATATATACTACATAACTACTTTTGTATTTTCAAAGTACATTTATTTCCTTTACAAATGTTAAATATTATGTTAGTTTTCATTTTAAGAAATAATTAGTTCACGACTTATAATGGACAATTCTATTGTAGATATTTAGTAAGTGATACAGACATGCTTATATTTGTCTTTTAAAGCGAAATTCCTTAACTCTCCAGGGCGTGAGCCAGTTTGGACAAAGCTACTATAAGAGACCTATCACTACTGCAGGAGGTGATAGAATCACAGAATTGTAGGGATTGGAAGGGACCTCCAGAGATCGAGTCAAACCCCCCTGCCAAAGCAGCTCCCTAGCCCAGGTTGCACAGGTAGGTGTCCAGGCAGGCCCGGAATGTCTCCAGAGAAGGAGACTCCACCATCTCTCTGTGCAGCCTGTGCCAGTGCTCCGTCACTGCACTGTGAAGAAGTTCT
Source organism: Callipepla californica brunnescens (assembly GCA_023055505.1). Lineage (NCBI taxonomy): Eukaryota > Metazoa > Chordata > Aves > Galliformes > Odontophoridae > Callipepla > Callipepla californica. Next base: position 18,525,481 of record JALIRH010000001.1, read on the forward strand.
CATGCACATTTGTGCAGAACTTCCTATGCATCAGTTTATGGCTGTTTCCCCTTGACCTATCAGCACCCACTGCAAAGAAGAGTCCAGCCTCGTACCTTTGCTCTCTTGTTTGTTCTGGAAACTGCTTGAAAACAATCAAATATTTTCTATAGCTAGAGAATTTACAGGTGTGTGTGAATGTGACAGTGGACTCCACAGAAGCTCAGATATGAACTGTCATCCTCCAAAATCTTCTTGGTGATTTCCCTCTAGGAAACCTGCTTTAGCAGTGGGGTTGGACTACATGATCACCAGAGGTCCCTTCTTTTTTTGTTATTCTGACTAGATGTTCCTCCCTACTATTTTCATTGTAGATAAAGTCTAATTTAAATTGTCTTTCAAAGAAAAATGATGTGCCTGTTTTGTTTGGAGGTGACTCCAATACTCAACTGCTACAAAAAGTGTGCAAATTTCTGATGCCAGGTAAAAACCTCACACTTGAGACTGATGAAATAGCAGCTTTCATATGAATTCCGTGTGGAGCCTAAAAAACCCTAATTGTATAATTCAAAAAGGAAAATCTGAGCACAGGTAATATTCAGCTCTGAGTTTCATAACAAGGAACCAAATGTGACACTGATTCTGGACAAGAATAAGTTCACATGGCTCACAGTGGAGGTTACCATTTTCCCATTTTTCCTAAAAGTATAATCCAAGCCAGTGGAGAACAACTGTGGTCTTTACTGGAAAGAACATTTCACAAAGATTATGGAAATTTCATTGTGAGTGTTGATGGAAGACTGTGGCGTGGTGTATGAGAGGAAAAGGAAAGCAAAATGAACAGAATGGTGGTGAAAATAAAACGAGGGCTGTAGAAGACTAGGGAGATTTCTCACAGAAAATAAGGGCGTTATAACACTTTACAGAATAGTTGAGTCAAAGTCCAAAATCATATTCAGATGTCATGACTTTTCCTCTAGATACTATTTTCTTCCAGGTTTCAGCCTTCTAAGAAAACAAGCTCACTCCTGGACAGAATGTAACCTACAGGATATCCACCCACCTAGCTATGCTAGCACTACTACATGACAACAGTGAGATACAAAAACAAGCCTTGTGCTGATTCAATATATTTTCTATTCCTATAAATCATAGAATCATAGGGGTCGGAAAGGACCTCAAGAGATCATCAAGTCCAACCCCCCTGCCAAAGCAGCATAAATGCGTGCTTGATATTTCTGAAAATTTAAATACAACAGTCACTATTTCACAAGTAGGTGATTAATGTATTTCCCTTGAACTATGACAACATATCACATTTGGTATCTCATTTAACACTTCTTTTATAGGCTCTATTTCATCTCTCTGTTACAGTAAAAAGTCATGTCTAGTTACTCTTCCTGCCATACTTTCTCTCGATTTGAATCCGCTGCATCTGGTTGCCACATGAGAAACAGAAAACAATGGGTATTTCTGTCTCCTTTCAGCAGCCATTTGGCAAGCTCTGCTATCTCACATGCAGGTCTTCAGACAGGCCTCAAAGCATCACTGAAGGGTCTGCACATGCCTCAGCTAAGAACTTCACCATCAGCTCTCATTCAAGTTACATTATTGCTGTGATTAATCAGAGCATGTATTGTATCAATGAGAAGTATGATCAGCTTACATCTTTGCTGGGGGAAGTGAGGGAGGTGGGGGAGGGGACAGATAAGCTACACTGCTCCATCAGCATTTCTGCAGGAGTGTATCTGGTACATGTGTCTAACTTTTATCACCTTTCAGCTGAATGATATATACATTGGAGACAGATGGCTGAGGCAAACCAACAAGCAAAAACACAAGAAGAGAGGGAAATTAAAGAACAAACCCAGACAATTCTGCCTTACCTCTCCTTCTGAAATCACTGGCAAAAAACAGGAACAGAGGCAGAGCCTCACTAGGCCTTTCTGAAAAAAGAGCTTTACCTACAGATATAAATTTGTGGTAAATTTACAAGACTGATTATTCTGCTCTTTGTGTTCTTTGAGAACCTCCTAAAAATATTCAGTACAGGCACATTTATTGCAGGCAGCAAAATTCTGACTAGGCTAGAATTCAGTAAGTCTTATTCTTTTTTTTTTTTTTCCCCCCACAAACATACCATCCAAGTAAGACCTCTAAGTAATTACACAAAGGCAGCAGCATGGGAGGCTGATTGTAAGTAAGAGGAAAGCATCAAGAAAGAAGGGAGGAGAAATGGAGACAGGAGACCTTGGGAAATACAGTGAGAGCAAAAAGAAAATAACCCCCCCTTTCTTTAACCCCATTTCCAATAAATGGATACATTTCCAAATACATTTCCCAAAGGGAAAACAAGGGATGTACACTTTCAATCCAGCAGTTGTGCTCCCACCACACCCACCCACCTCAAAACAAACAACAACAAACCAACGCAAAAAGAAACAAAGAAAAACCACTCAAAAATACCACCCAAACTGAATTCACCATTGCTTTCAACAACAGGACATGGTTTAAGGGTGCATCACAGGGAGTGCAGGTGCAGCCTCATGCCTCTTACTGAACAGTAACATTTACTCATTAAGAGTGACTTTTTTATTTACAGATCTTCACAGTAAAAGATGGACCATATTCTTAATAGGATGGAAGATCTCGGGTGTGGGGGCTACATTTTCAGAAACAGAGGGGCTTGTAGATGAAAGAATAATTTGCTTACATACTTTTCCATCGTCAAACTTCATTTTTTATCTTAAGATTTAGGGTCTTTTCAATCAATGAAATTAAAAAACAATGAGATAATCCAGTCACGCTTTGGCAGACCAATTACTCTTTGCTGAATTTGCAACAAGTCCAACACGATCAGAAGGGAACACTGGATCCCAGTAATTGCAGTCTCTGATTTATCATTTTTGATCACGTGAACTGCAGCAAAACAGTAGCTCCAATTAAAGCAACACCAAATACATCTGAGATATGTGTTTGTCTGTCCTATAAAAGCTATCACTTTTTTGTTTTTGTTTAGTTAAAATTCAAGGTTTTGTAAAGGAGCTCTCCAAAAAATGTTGGAAAACAATGGCAGTATATACTGGGATGATATGTCTTTTTCAGAAAAAAATTAAACTTTTTCAAAGTATCAAAAATATAACTCTAACTCAAACATCAGCCAAATAATCAAGAAAAAACCACAATTTTAAAAATATTAATTAGGTCAGAATATGAGCTTACAAGTATAATGTAGATAAGAATAAATGCATTTCACCCACCTTTGCATGCGTCTTCCAGTTTATTTTCAACCTAAGCCGCTCTTCTGTATACTTTCAATTACTTACACACCAATCTTTCCAACACTGCATACATCCATGTGCATAAATGTGAGCATACACGCAAGCTTCTGAAGGACTAATTCATCAGGAAATCTAAGCGCCTGATTCTGTTCTGACTGAAGTGCAAGGGCCAAAGATACGTTCATGCTAGCACATATACTGATCAGTACAGTGGTCCTCCTTAGTGAAGTAGCCTGTGTCCCATATTTACCCATTTTCTCAGAAACGATGGGGAACTTTCATCAGAGAGAGCTACAGAATGTCTTGGGAATTCTAATGCATGCCAGCTAAACATGACATGCATGCATTAACCTCCACAAATTTTAAACAATATGAATGCTTCAGTCTATGTTTGATAGCTTTTAAATTTGGGCCTCAAAACACTTAGGGGCAATACTGATGAGCACTGACTGGGATTCAGCTCAGAAAGATTTTTCTACGGATCTGACTACCCAGAGCCCATTAGCTTTTCTGAAAGTTCCTACACTGCAAAAAGAAAGAAATATCTGAGTAGCTTTATACTCATTTTCAATGAATGACTATAAATATTTAGGAATGGTATTAAGGATGACCAGGATCACCTGTATTTTTTCCCTTCTCTGATATTCCTTGTTCTACTTTGTTTTCCCACTAGGTTCCCTCTTACTTGTCCTCTTTTAAAAGGAAAGGTCTGGAAGTTCTGCAAACCTATTGTAACAGTGCTTTAGTTCTTCAAGATATTATGAGTCAAGCATTGTGTTATGACTCTTGGTTTTCTGTGTCTTTTGTTGCAGAGCGGAAGCAAGACTGCACTGTAAAATTACAGCTCCAACAAGTCGTTGTTGAATAACCATTATCTTTAAGCTTTGTAATCAAAGATCATCAGACAATGACCATCAACAGAGATAAACTTCTTATTTCAGACTAATTCTCCAACAGCATCAGTTGCTGCTTTTATCAGTAGCAATGTCCTCATTTCTGTTGTTGTTCAACATTAAGAGCTTTACCAAATTTTAGAGCACAGCAACCTTCACTCTATTACAGAAGAAATATTAAAGATGTTTAACCCCATTAAAATAATGTCAGTAAAATACCACATGACATTCATTGTACACAAAAGGTTACTCAGTGCTAAAAACACTTTCAGCAGAAGTAGTTAGTTTCTTTTAAAAATGTAGCTTTAAACATTAGCATTCCTTAATAAAAGACACGTTAAATATAAACACAAAGCCACACAACATGCATCAAAAAAGAAGGGTTAAAATACAACTGTATTTCACAGACACAAATCGCAGTCATTAAATTAAATTATCAGACATACATTATAACTTATTTATTATTTCAAGCTATACAGGCAACATAGCACCAAAATTGAGAAATTTCCTCTAAACATGATGAACAGTACACATAAATATTTGTTTTTGAATTTCTGAAACAAGTATTTTCTTTCATGTTCATACAGAATTGCCCCAAAAGAAATCCGCTATCCCAAGCCTGCTCTACGACATTATTTGGGTAGTGACATATGTTATCAATTATCTCTGAAAAGACACTCCCCAATTCCAGAATTCTTAAAAATGAATAGCATATGCTAACACTGAGATTTCAGGCAGTGGGATATTAAATAAATGTGCTGTATTGGTAATGAGGTATTCTGAAGTTTGACATTAGGCAGCAGCAGCAGTAGAGGTATAAGACTGAAGCTGGTTTTGAAAACCAAGTTCACTGATCCTGAATTCCCTTTTAATATAAAAGATTATCTTCAAAGTTATAAATACTTTTTACACATTAGAAAAATGAATGAAGGCACTTATCATACATATCCTTTTTTTTTTCTACATTAAAATGAAAACAAATAAACTTATGCAAGTTCGGGCTGCTTCTGCTCCTGCAGAAGTTGATGGGAGGCCTGGCAGTAACATCACTGAAAAAGGACTGGGATTATGCTTTTTAGAAATAAATTTGTTCTCTTAATGGACTTCTTCCACTAGTGCAAAGACAGAATTGTACAGAAATGCCTCCAGAGCACGTAACTTTACAGAAAACTGAGAAATTAGAAAAATAGCCACTTTAGAGACTACTACATGATTTAACTGAAGGGTAATAAGAATCTCTGACACTTAAAGCTCACTTAGAAAACAAGCTGATCTACTCAATATACCTAAATTTTTGTGAAATCACAAGTCAAACACTGACAAAAATAGATGAAAGTATTATGACTGAGGATAAAAAATCCTAATTTTTATCAAAATTTCAAAGAAATTATCTTCTGTAAGGGTTACTGCCCCTAACAGTGATAACAAAAACACATCAGCACAACCAGGTTTATAATGTTACCCCAAATAATAAAAAACAACTGACACAACAAAAACAAGTAATCAAACAACAAATCTAACATTCCTAAACTGAACATTTGCAGAACTTTTAAAACTTAATTTGAATTGCTGGCAAAACACTTGTCTGGGACACTGGATTTCTTGACCAATACAACATATAATTGACCTGGCTGGTTTGTTGTCAGTGCTTTGTTATTTTAATAGTGTTTGAACACTCCTCAAAATCACTACTCTTGGGAAAGCCACCTCTGTTCACTTTTAAATTAAGGTCCCTTTCATCACAGAAAATATTTTCTAAAACTTTAAAGTAAATAAGAAACGAAACCTAAAATTATAATCTGACCACACAAATGGTGTCTGGCAAAGTTTCAGAACAAATTATTCATACATCTCAACTTTGAAAAGAACTGTACGTATCACATCCCAGCTCACAAGAAGAAAAAGAGCTAGAAAGTAAGATATAACCATTTAAGTAAGAGAAAAATACCAACATCTTAAAAGAAGCTGAGTTTTAAAGGGGAAGTTTTTAATTTAAAAGGGAATAGTTTAATACAATCCTTAAAGTGAAGTCTCCATAAAAAGTCTCTGTTAAGAAAAGCTCATTTAGTGATCATAAAAAGCCATCATCCGCTGAACAGAAGAACAGAGTCAAACAAAAAGTATGTTCAAATCATATGGTTTTTTCAGGTATCAAACAAAGGCTTTTCCATCAGAAATCTCTTAACTTGCTAATGTCAAATTCTTTCCCAGCCAAGTACTGCATTTCCCCTGGGAGGAAGCAGCTTGCAGTTGGGAAGTCTTCCTATTGCTGTTACAGTCAACCTCTGCAGCCAACCAGGCCTCAGTCCCTAAAAACTACTGGTGTGTGATAAACATGTCAGTTACTGGATCCCTATGTGAAATTCTATGAATGCTATTCATGAAAACTTTGCAAGAATATACGTATTCGCACTGCACCAGTTACATCTAAACATAGCCATTTAATTAACTGTTGATTTGGTTATATTCTGACAATTTTTTGTCAGGGAACTGCTGGACAACTCTTTGGATAAGAATGCTGAAGCACCTGGATATGGGACAACACAGAATTCTTGAACTAAATAAAGACGGATTATCCCAAAAGAATTCTAGGAGAAAATTGTTAAAGCTTGTCATTACAATTAGTTTTAAAATCTCTGCAAATTGCTAACGCTTTCCTTTTCCCTTGCTTGTTGTGAAAAATCAACTTCTGATCATTAAGACAGAAGAACACTATGATAAAAATTAATACAATAAGCCTCAAGTCTTACTGCACGGACTAAACACAAAACCCCCACAATGAATTGTTAAAAGTAGGAAGGAATACAATAAAAAACGTGTAATAGAACAAAGCACACTTAGGCAGCTGTCACAATGCTATGGAATTTTTCTTGACATTAGATAATATGACATATGGTTTCCATACTTCGTAGCTTGTAATTTATTCATTCTTTTGTGTAGTTTTAGATCACTGCTTCAATTCCTTCACCCAAGACTACAACAGCCTAAAAGGAAAATATCCACAGGCCATGTTTACTGGTTCTGCAACAAGCAGCCACACAAATAATGTACTTACTTCAAGTATTACTTAAACATACAAAAACATTATAAATACGTATACAGCAAAATATATACGTATATTTTATGAATACAAGTAGCGAACTTAGATCCAATCAGGCTAAAACATTAACTTCAAATATTTGAATTCAGGGATGTTTCTATAATATTATATCCGTCTCACTTAAATTAAGAGTTGTCACCAATGTTCAAAGCACTACAGAATCATTTGAGCTAAAGAGGACTCTTAGAGGTCACCTAGTCCAAATGCCCCACAATGAACAGGGACACCCACAGCCAGATCAGGTTGCTCAGAGCCTGGTCCAGCCTGAATACCTCCAGGAATGGAGCACCACCACCTCTCTGGGCAATCTGTTCCAGTGTCTCACACAAGGCAATCTTTGAGGGCCCCTTGAGATGCAGAGGCTGTGTGTAAATCCACTCTGCTTTCTCTGAAATTTGATACAAAGATTCAATAAAAGGAACAGCATTATTCATTTCCTGGTTAAAAAAATAATAATAAAAAAAGAAAAAGTAAGCTACATTCTACAAAAAATAATATTTTTAGAGTTTCTCCATGACCTCCAGATGAAATGAATTCAAATTACAAGCAAAAGGATAGGTTTCCTAACAGTCTTACTTGTTGAACTTGAGAGTACTTCTCCAGTTTGGGTGTCACAAATAAGAAAAAATCTGAACTGAGTAAAAGTTTCAAGAATTCAGTCTGTTTCTGAATCTCATTAATTCAATAATTGCTTTCATTAATTTATGCTTGAGCCATAATTTACCTCTTTTCTCATGCTGTACAATTAGTTGTAGTTTATAACTCAAAATCTATGTACACAATCTATCAGCCCAAGATGAAGAACCATAAATATTTTTAATGGCAATTTTTGGAACAGAACTGAACATTCACTGAAGCTTTTTTCCCCACACAACATTACATTTTCTTGTTTCTGAGTTAGAACTATCCCTAAGTATAAACAAGCTCATTATCCTAGAACAGAAGCACCTAGCTTGCACTGAAGGTGGAAAGATACTGTACATTAACACACTGCATACCTCACTTTATACTCTGAATCTGTGCTACCAAGTGGTCTTTGGAATGTTCATTACATCAATAGCACGAGTTAAAGCTAACCCACAATTACCTGATTCTCTGAAGTCGAAACCTGCTTCTTTTGAAATAGAAGCTAGTCACAAATATTTCTGTATCCAGGATTGTTATTTCTATTGCACAATTATAATCCTCAAAATTTACTGCAAAAAGTTCTCAAGAAATGCTTTGTAAGTGCGTACTGGTCATTGCAAAAGCCTTCCAGCCCAGAGCAAACATTGAAAGTACTCCTGCCTGCCCTCTCACATCTTTGAATGTTACAATTAAATTCAGATAAGGAATTGGGTATCCAAGACTTTCATTTATTGCTTTGGAAGGTAAACACTGTTTCGAAGAACTTAACTCTGAGTAGTTTTAATCGCTTTCCTTTGAAGAATTAAACTTGCTCAAGCAGCCACACATTACAAATCAATACATGCCAGCTCATCTTGATCTGAAGTGATCTAAAGACTATTAAAGTTCAAATACCCAGTGCTACAGCAGGTAATTGATTAGACCTCAAGAGATAACAGTGAATAGCTGCTTTAGAGAACATGACTAACTTTCACTGATTTGAACCTTAAAATTCTTCAAAAGTTTAAGCAAATTTCATGTTATGTTCTAAACAGAGGGCAGGCAACACTGGAGCTCCACACTTTCACATGTCTATAAATATCTAAGGAGCGGGAGGCAAAGGGAAGAGGATGAAGTCTTCTCAGCAGTGTGTGGTGATAGGACAAGGGGAAACGGCCGCAAACTGAAGCATAGGAAGTTCTGCACAAATGTGCATGAGAACTTCTTTTCAGTGAGGGTGATGGAACTCTGGAACAGACTGCCCAGAGAGGTGGTGGAGTCTTCTTCTGTGGTAACATTCAAGGACCACCTGGATGCCTACCTGAGCAACCTGGTCTAGGGAGCTGCTTTGGCAGAGGGGTTGGAGTCGATCTCTGGAGGTCCCTTCCAACACCTACAATTCTGTGATTCCACATAAAAGACGACTGATAAGCCAGAATAGTCCCTCAGTGCTGTGGATCAGGTTTTTAGACTACTCTGGATAAATTCTGGATAAATCTTTTGATATTGGGAATCTATTCCTGCTGGATTTTATGTTCAATCAGAAAACTGAAAAAGATGGAACAATAAGGAAGCTAAAGCTTCAGTTCAGATGTGGTCAGCATTTTTTATATCCATCCCTGAACTGGGCCAGACATACAGCCAGTGTTCAGTGAGGTCAAAGAGTTTTTCCACATGAAGTGAGTGCTTAAAAATTCCCTTGCTTTCAATCACCCTCTCCACATATTATATTTATGCCACACGTGCGAGAAGGCAAAGACAGCACAATGAGTTATGGGAAACTATAGTACACATATGAAATCTCATATTTCAGTTTCTATTTAAGTTTTGACATGAAATTTCACTGGTAGATATAAAGGTCTAAGACTTTGCGGTTCCCACATGTAAATATTACTCAATACTGTTATCAAAAATATGAACAGTGATTTATCTGGTTCTTGCCATCCTTATAGAGAAGAGTAAGTACAGATATGACAAGCCTGTTGATGCTAGCCTCTAGAGAATGTTTAGCCATTACCAGCACCCTGCATGAGAGCGCACTGTACTCCAGAAAGGCACAGGACATCAGCAGTCATAATCTAAAGCCAAACAGTCATACCACCACCAGTCAGCCACCCTCAGGTGAAGGCTAGACAGTGCTGTTGGTAACAGGGTACAACAGCGTTTCTGAGACAAAAGCTGCTACTGCTCTTTCATGGTGTCCTCAACTAATATATTTTGTTCCATTCAGACAGCAACAAAAATTAACTGAAGGTAACGCATTGGGAGTTTTCAAACTAGCTGAACTATGAAAAAATGACAGCATAGTCAGTATGCGACCCTACTTCTATTTCCTGAATCTATTTGGCTTGTTTCTGCTCAACGCTACGTTGAGATTGAAATTTCTGATGAAATTAAAACTATTACTGAATACCTACAGGGTTTGCAATTGCACATAAAACAGAAGCCACAAATTCTCTCCTTGGCAACTAGATTCCATTCTAAGCTTGGTTTTTGAAGGGTTAAAGTGGCTGCAATTGATATATAAAGCAAAAACAAAATCTTTGCAAAGCTAAACCAAATAAGCTATTTACCATAACTTAGAGGTTATTTCATGTAATTACTGTAACCTACAGGTAAGCTATTAACGCAGTGAAAACCACATTACTCAGGGAAGGAACAGGCTGTGAATACCCTTCTATCAAAAAGCAAGACTTAGTTCAGAAGCAAATTTGTGCTGAATGTCCTGCTTGCCTTCTTGACAGCACTCGACGAACTGAAGTACACACACAAATAAAGAGCTAGTAATTCATCACTAGTTATCTGAGTAACATCTAAAGAAGATATTTCAACATCCATTAAACACAAAACCAAGATTCTGTTTGCACAGTGGAAGAGGTAACTGGGAGAAATTAATTCACATTTTCATGGTAAACTGTCCGCAATAAATTAGAATAGATTACATAAACACTAATCCGTTATTTTAACTTGAAATTGGATTTTTTTTAATGTTTCCATGATAATTCAAAGAACCAAATTGCATAATCTTATTAATTAAGATAAATTTCTAGAACTGTCTCCCTAGCCCATTCTCCAGAGATGTTAACAACAGTTTTGGAATAATTTCTAATGGAATCAGATCCAATACCTTTGAATGCCATTAATCTCTTTCAAATTGAGCACAATAACTAATAAATATTATTATCAAACTCATAGTTCGAAGGAATATAATGTACTCTTTAGCAGAGTATGCTATGATGACTTCTTTATGTTAATTATCTGCCAGTGGCAATTTTAAGGATTAATGGTAATTATTGTAGTCATTTTAATACATTAACAGACAGTGACATATAGACAATAACATTATAGTTACATACATAATTATACACAGACAACTTTAATTAGTCATTGTTTTAAAACCACAAATATAAACCTTTATACACAAATGTACATACAATATGGAGTAAAATGCTGTTTCGTGACAAAGTGTAATATAGATGCGTGAGATAGATTATATTTAAATATACTATTAGAGGAAAGTTAGGTACTAGAAAGGCTTGTTTGTTTTTTTGTTTTTACAAATATAAATATGGGGGTAATACTACCATATAAATTACAGCATATATTTTTAAATTATAACACAAATCAAATCATAACTCTTCAGAACAGATCAATCTAGTAGGTACCACTCTCACCAAGAATGATTTATGTTAATTTTAAAAATACTCTCTATGATATTTTATAGAACACGAAACTGTTCCCACTGAAGAAAATGACTATTTCCCATTTAATTCAATGACAGCAGAAGCATTTGCTTAACAAAAATACAGAGTGTTCCACATGCACTATTATTTCATTGTTGCAAATAAAATAATAATACAACTTTTAAAAGGCATGGGGAAATAGATTGACAGAAAGAACAGAAAGCAAAAAATATCAGTGAATGCTATCGTACCGATTTCCATGGTCCCCGATGCCATGAAACGTCACCAGGGCAAGAATGCACATTACACTGTGCCATATTAGGTGGCTTGTCTAGAATTTCACAGTTTTGATCACCCAGCATTTGGCCAGTAGGAAGCTGACAAATCACCAGTCTTGTCTTTATTCCATCTCCACACGTTTGAGTACACTAAAAAATAGAATTTTATATACAAAATTTCTGTTAAAAGTAATCAAATACTATTACTGTAAGTGATACAGTGAAAAAATTGCATGTTCTTATTTGCTACATCTACTTTAGCATTCCCTTGTCATCCAATTGAAGAATAAGGACTTACAGCTTCAGTTTGTACAATGACAAAATTATTCTCTCACCAAAACATTTACAAAACCACAATTTAATTGCTCATCAAGTATCTGTCTATAAAACGTCTGTTACAGAAAATCTACTCCACCAAAGAAAAATAACTGTTTGTGAGAATAAACATAAAACAACATGGCACTCAGACTGGCCTTGAGAACTACATGGCATGATCTAGCCAAAACAGGAAATATCATCATTCATTTTTTCTTACTTTCTAGGCTTCTAGATATTAACATATCAAGAATAAGAAAACAGGGTATGAAACATAAAAGGTTATCTTAGAATGCCAGATAAGCCAAGGGTCTCTTTTTTTTTTTTTTATCTTCTTTTTACAAGGAGATAAATTGTATGAGAAAGAAAATAATTTCATCCGTGTAAAGATACTAGAGCAACATTCAATAACAAGCTTTTAAGGTAAGTACTTATTAGACTGAGGAACACCACCCAAGTGTAAATCAAAGTAGAATTTCTTAAGATATCACTATCATAACAAATACAACAATGTATTTCCAATCCTTTGTACATCTTCACAGCCAGAATACTTCTTTTAGACTTATATTTACGCTACCTATATTTATACTGCGGTTCTGAATTTCATCGAAGAACTATTTTTAAATAAACCTATCAAAACTCATTATTTTTTGTAACGTAGAAGAATGGTTCAAATCATATTCAAATTATTTTGATACAATTTCTAAGCTTATGTAGTGATGTTTCCTCTTGAAAGTGAAATTGTCTTACTTCTCCCCAGTTTCCATAGTTCCATCGTGGGCAGGGTCCAGAATCACAATGTCTTGACTCTGGAGGTTTAGTTGCCTCATCACAATAACTAGCACTTCTTCCTTCCTCATCTTGACATACTACAACTCGACGGTGAAATCCACCTGCACAAGTACTAGAGCACTACCAAAATATGTAAAGATATATATCACTGTTGTATCATTAGAAAAAATTCATAACATGTTGGTTAAAACAACTAGAAAAAATATACTAGCATTCAAAAGTGTCAATTGGCAAATAGGAATTACTATGTAGAAGTATTTGAAAGTTGAAATTGTACAGAAGTTAGATTTTAAATTGAATGCACTTTTTGCCAGCTCTGTACTGCAGTAACATTTCTACAAATGTATACACACAAGCGAGATAAATTAATATAGAAGAAATTTTCTTACTGCTCCCCACGGTCCAGTTCTCCATTGATATCCTCCCACAGAAGGATGATTCCATTGGTTTGTATTGTCTAGAGGATGATGTATTGGAGGGTAACCTACTTCTGGAATATGACTTGGATGGTCATGTATTTTCGGAGTATGATAAACTGGTGGACATGGAGGCATGTTACATTCTTGTTCTTTAGAGGGGCGGCCTTCAGGATCACAGTAATTCTCATTGATTTGTTGATGGTAGTTGACACAGACAACTTGCCTTGTTATTATTCCACTATCACACGTAACTGTGCACTGATCAAAAATTAACGCAATGTTTGTGACAGAACTTTGATAGCTAATAACCAAAGACATTTACATTCGATAGTATGAAACTTATACTTTACTGCATGTACAGAATATGAAATTCCAATTTTTGACACATTAAAAAACAACAACAACAACAACAAAAAGAACAATCACAGAATCACAGTATTATAAGGGCTGGAAAAAACGTGATCATCGAGTTAAACCCCCCTGCCAAAGCAGCTCCCTAGCCCAGGTTGCACAGGTAGGCATCCAGGCAGGTCTGGAACATCTCCAGAGAAGGAGACTCCACCACTTCTCTGTGCAGCCTGTGCCAGTGCTCTGTTACCCTCACTGTGAAGAAGTTCCCATGCACATTTGTGTGGAACTTCCTATGCATCAGTTTGTGGCTGTTTCCCCTTGTCCTATCACCACACACTGCATAGAGTTGGGCTTTGTCCCTTTGTCTCCAACACCTTAGATATTTAGAGACATTGATCCCACTGAGTCTTTCTTCAAGGCTGAACAGACCCAGGTCTCTCAGCCTTTCCTTATACGAGAGGTGCTCCACACCCTTTATCAACTTTGCAGCCCTCTGCTGGACTCACCCAAGGAGATCCCTATCATTTTTGTACCGGGAGCTCAGAACTGAACAGAATTCTCCAGGGAAGTCCTAACCAAGGCAAAATAGAGTGGGAACATCATCTCCCTTGCCCTGCTGACCACACTCTTTTTAATGCACCCCAGGATGCCATTGCACCAGGGCACGCTGCTGGCTCATGGCCAACCTGCCACCCACCAGGACAACCAGATCCCACTCAGCAGAGCTCCTCTCCAGCAGGTCATCCCCCAGCCTGTACCAATGCATGCATTCCTCCCTAGGTGCAAGATCCTACACTTGCTCCTGTTAAACCTCATCTAGTTTAACCTTTGCCCAACTCTCCAGCCTGTCATGTCTCACTGAATGGCCTTCCAGTGTGTCTACTATTCCTCCCAGCTTTGTATCATCAGCAAACTTGCTGAGGGTGGACTCTATCCCCTCATCAACATCATTGATGAAGATGTTGAACAAGACCGGACCCAGCACTGACCCCTGAAGAGCGCCACTAACTACAGGCCTCCAACTGGACTCTGCGCTGCTGATCACAACCCTCTGAGCTCTTCCAGTCAGCCAGTTCTCACCCCACCTCAGTCCATTCATCTATTCCACACTCCTCTCATACCTCCTCAGGAAGAACAATCTGATCAATACTTACAGGGGACCAGTTTCCAACTTGCCACTCTCCACATGGGCTAAAGCAACTTGAAACCTCAGCTGGACGTGGCAAATGAGCACAGAAAGATTCATCTGCTATTCCTCCATGAGCATCTCTACAGCTCACATAGCGAGCACGATCACCCTTCCCACAGGTTGCTGAACACTGTCAGAGAACAATCCATGTTAATTGCATTTCAGGAGACCAGAGATCATGAAAGCATAAAAAATACTAGCATAGCTTAGTATTAGTTTAACTTTAGTATTTAACCATGAGAACCAGACTTCCATCTCACACTGACACCCAAGTGTTACGCATTTATCAGTACTGAGCTACACACTCAGGAAGGAAGCAAATGTTGCTGGGTTGTTTCGGCCTTAAGAATTCCTCTAAGACTGGAACTGAAGTGCTGAGCCTTCAGTATTGAAAAGTAATCTAACAGGAAAGATTCAAACTCTAACATGGAATCATTATACAGTTGCAACAGGAATTTTTAGATTTATTAACAATAGACACGTTAGAGAGCAGCTTCCAGAATAATTCATTTGTTCCATAGTGATGCGATATTTACACAAGCTGATGTAATAAAAATTGGCAATCACATTCTAGTTCACATTAACATAATCCATTGAGCCCCTTTAGATGCCTTTATGGTTGAAAAGTATCACTGGAATTTAGTAGTGAGCTTCTATGTAGCTCCACTCTATGCACTCTTTACTACTGTTTTGTTAAAACATTTCCAGCAAAGATAAAATTGTTATTAAGAACCTCAAGGGACTAACAGACAGCTACATTTTTACAGATTACTTTACATTTTTATATTTCTGTCAAATAAAATTAATTTTCATCATGTTTGGTTAAACAAAATTTGTGTGTCTATCAGCTGGATCTGTATCACTTAAAAGTTATGTGTAATTGGATCTTTAAAGATCTACACCACTTAATATTGCTATTCACATACAAGAAGTAAATCATTTTTGAGAGAAAGACATTTTACATTCTCAGAAACTGATCTTTTATTTATAAACACGCTTCCTTGAACACTCTTAATTGTATCAAAACTGTTTTGCTCAGAACTCCATCTCCTCAAATCCCATTGATTTGTTTTTCCTTTACTTTCCCTAGCTAGTTTTGAATCACAGAATTGGACAGAATTGTCTATCTCCTAAAGAAACTAACGTGCCCTTAAAAACAAATAAATCAGAATTCCTTTAAAAGTTATCTAAAGCAGAATTCTTTCTGAAAGATATAATAATGACAGTTTTACAGAAAATGGAAGAATGAAGAACTACTCTGACAGCTGTGTCACTGGTACATTACATACCGGGGTCCATGATCCATATCGCCATTGGGTCGCCTTTCCCACATGAATGGGAGGAAGCGATGTAGTCCATAATTTTGTAGTTTCTGGACAAGAGGGCAATTCACATTCCTATGGGGTTAAAATAAAAAATAAAAAAGCTTTCAAAATCTAAGTTTAGGAAAAGTCAAATGGAAAGCAGATGGTTCCCACAAAGACAGAGATCCTATTATTACAGTATGTCAGCATTAATTAACCAGTAAATCTACTTTTCAGTGGCATTATTCAAGATTTTTAACTAATTGTTTTATTTCAAATGGAGAGGTGAAGACAATCTATTTAACGTTAATTCTGTATTAGCAATAACTAATATTTGCAGTTTGAAAAAGTCATATTTAGTAGCTTGCTGGAGACAATGGGCATGAATGTGACTCTGTTCTGTTTCAGAGCGACATGCAGTACAGAACCGAGAGAAAAAAGGCAGCTCTGCTCTCCTTTATACCTTCAGTTACCAAGAACAAGAAATTGTTCAGTTTCAGTCAACAGATGAACAAATGTCACAACCCCAAATACGAAGCATACTCAAACCAGTTTTGAGTGGAGTGGAAAATAATTTGTACTCATTGCATGGTTTTCAGGGTTTGAAATCTTATTCAAAAAGCCATCAGTGGGAAGGAGACATGCGCAAGGTATATCCTGGACCCCAATACCTTATTTGCTCTCAGTCTCAAAGAAAAAAAACAAACCCAAAAAAAAAAGATCAGAATCAGAGGCTTCCCTCCATGAGATAGGTGGTTACCAGCCAAACTGCATATAAATGTGATGAATCATTCTGGCAGCCAGATCAACAAATTAATATGTAGCATGTTTGATATTAATTGCTTTCAGTTAAAGGTAAACCCACTGACTGATTGAAGTCGTTTCTTCTTAGAACAAAAAAATAGATGAAAATTAAGAGAAGAGATAAAGTAATTAAACAGAGATGGGGAGGAAGTGTGGAGAACCATATTAATACCATATTGAACAATATATAATTCATGTCTACACAGTTTCAAACTAGTATTATTCCCACTATCAAGGCTTTCCCCAAGTAAATACAACTTTCTTTTAAGAGCAAACAGAATTCCAGAGCAGATTCCAAGCTAGCTAAGTGTGATTACTTAGTATCACAGCAAGCAGTCACCTTACATTATTCGTTATGTTGGAGCTTATACAAACTGTATTCACAAATAACTTAAGTTCTTTGGATCCCTTCAACGTATACCAAATTTTCAAATCTCCAATCTTAACATTATTCTCCAGGCTAAATCTGAAGCACAGAAAAAGAACACACAGTTTCCTCATTCTAGGACTAATTTCTTTCAAGTTTCCCCAAGAAGTCAGTAGACAGTGTTTGTGTTTAGATGCTTTTAACTAAAATGCTCAACCAACTGGAAGTTATTTCTGAACTTACTTGGTTATCTCTTGGACGAGTAGCAGCATTACATTCTCTGTCGTCATCCAAAATAACTCTGTAAGTCCCAGTAACACATCTGACTGCACGCATCTGGTATCCACGTCCACACGTTACAGTACACTGTCAACAATGTCACACACTTGAAATAGCACTATGTTTAAACAAAATTATTTTTTAATCACATTTTCTATTTTAAAACTCCCTCTAGCATAAATAGGAACACATATTGGGTTTGGCTGGGTCAGAGGTAAATTTCTTCACAGCAGATCATATGGTGCTAAAACAGTATTCATAACAAACCAGTATTTCGGTTAATGCTCAACAGTATTTGCAAAATAACACTTCCTTTTTTCCCCACTCTGCCCCCTGCAGTATGTTGAAGGGTGTACAACAGACTGGGTGTGGATGAAGCCAGGACAGCTGACCCTGAATACTTTCACATTAAGAGACAGAAGCTCTTTTCCAACTGAAGATTAAAATAAAACAACCAAATACTAAAATCTCCTTGTTTGCTTTGCTCTGTGATCACTCATAGTCTAAAATAGAACCAAAAAGCCAAAAATACTTATGTACTCACTGCTCCCCAAGGCCCTACTTGCCAAGATGCGCATTCAGGAAGTTCACATGGTGTTACTGATCCTGGTCTATCATTCAGATTACAGAAATCATCTCTCAGATGTTCCTCATTAAGTTGGCACCACACTTGCCGGTGCTTCATTCCTTTGCCACATGTCACAGGGCACTGTAAAATAATGTTAATCATGAACTTGTAAAGATATGGCTTCACTTTTCTATAGTAAGCTGCAGGATTTTGAAGATTACATAATTCACAAATATATTGCATGAATGTACATCACACAGCGGAACTAGTTCTTTTGTGAACTCTTCATTTCTAGTAAACATAATTCGAACGCATAATATAAATGGATCACTATCAAGTTTCTAAAGCTATAAAACATGAAAACAACGTACAACCTGCTTATTTCCAATAGAATAAAAACAGTTAAAATAAGAATACATGTATCACAGCTTTCACTGGGAACCTGTTTAAGCCATCCATCATTCTACTACGTCTATAGATCTATAATGAAATGGATATACTTCTGCTCTTCAGTTGGCTGAAGGTTCTTTGCTTCAGAAAAAGAGGAAGGTACATGTATGAGTACATAAAGTAGGTTTAACATAACTATCACTTTAACATAACTAAATTTATGAGAAAAAAATTAAATCTAGGTGTGGTTTGCAGAAGTTCATGCCATTTGTACATGTGAGAAGCATATCAGAACAGTCCTATGACTTAATTTTTACTTTCATATGCCCCAAAATAATCAGAACAAAACACAGTGCAGCTTAATTTCATATTAATAATCAGGTCCAAAGGAGCCTTAAACTTTCCATGGTCCATTACCTCGCTCCACTCACTAGTGGACCAGCTCGGACATAAGAATTCATTGCAGCTCTGTGTTACAACTCTTGGAAGTTCCTGACATTCTCTATCAGGAAGATGACGACCCAAATTGTTCAAACAGAAAGCTTCTCTAGTTCTGATGCCTCTTTCACAGCTCCTGGAACACTGCAGCATTAAGAAAATATTATGAAATAGGAAGCACAGCATGAAAAACACAGGTCAAAATACCTTATCAGCCTTAAAGGTGAAAAGCAAAGTACTACACCTAAGCTACATATTGTTACTGTGTTCAATTGAGATAAATTTGGCACCTTATTTAGCAATTCCAAGATGAAACTCGTTGATGAAGGTTAAAGCTGAAATTGTACTTATTCTTTTTCTCCAATACAGACAGTACTAAATTACTAAGGCTCCAATTAAAATACACTTTAGTACCTCAATCTTCTCTGCTGATTTCTAAATACAAGCTGTGAACTATTGTGGATAGATGGAGTTTCTTACAAAAATACAAGGAATTTCATCCAGCAGTTGCCGAACTCTAGAGATCAGCACTAGCTCTTCCAACAACATCTCAGTTGGAAAACATTATTTCTTCCAGCTACTTAAACTAAAAACTATATATACAGAAAAACCAAGAGCTGTTATGAACACTAAGTCCAATGCTAAAAGGTTTTGATTTCATACCTCTGACCATTCTGTGTAGTGCCAACTTGTTAACATACAGTCGCCGTGACAGGGCTCTCTGGTTGGTGGTTTCTGCTGATCAGCACAGTATCTATCATCCACCAGAGCACTGAGTCCTTTTGAAACAGAGTACTTCATGCAGTGGACTTCTATAGATCGATACCCTGGGCCACACTTCGACGTGCAGTCACTTTTGCCAGTACTGTGCCACCTACAAAGAAAAGCTGTTATAGAAAGCTCACTATGATTTATAAAGTTAATTAAGCACGCAGAAAAAGTACCTAGAATTGCATTTTAGGGAATAGCTAGTCACAACTAGAATTTTCAAAGCAACATAAAAGAGCGCAATTTTAAAAACATCTTTTTAAATTTAAAGGGTCTTTTGTCCAAATCTCCCAGGTGACTTTGAAAAAATATAAGCTATAATTCTAAGCCTTCATATTCTGAACACTTCATTGAGGGCTTTCTTGGAGTGGAGGGAAAAAAAATAAGCTTGTGCTTCAAATTAGTTTCAGTTATAGGTACAATTCTGGTGAAAAACAAATCCTGCTCAGTAATACAATTTTCTTGTGCCAGCACATGCAGAATTGATTCACAATCCTAACAAAATACTTTGAGCTTTATGAATATAAATTAGAAAAAAAAAAAAAATTCTACTTAATTGTGGAACTGTAGGCCTAATGTATAAGTCAATTACATAAATTGATTTGAGAAAGGAAGAGAAAAAATCAGACAAGGGATGGATGAGGGAAGGAGAGGGAGTGGTGGAAGGAAGAATAAAGTGGTCAATTCCTTTTTTTCAATCTCCATCAATAAAAAAAAGAACTCAGTAGTTCAGTTAGTGAGGAACCTCTTTCTACCTTAATTCACACTCTGTATTACACTCTTCAGAGACATTTGGAACAGGAGGTATAAGTTCACATCTTTGATCAGACACTACCACATGATCACTTTTACGTATGCACGTCACTCTTCTTCTTCTAGTACCTTGAAAAGAAGAAAAATAAAGAGAAGGTTGAAATAAGAGAGCCTTTTTACAATAACGAATTTAATTCATCATTTAAGAATTTAGCTGTGATACCCCAACAGCATGAATTTTTGTTTACAGCAAATTCTGCTTAAACATGCTACTCTGTGCAACTGGCTACCTTCCTGGTGAGAACAACCTCATCCTGACCACATTCACCACCTTTCCATCTCCTACCTATACTGCAATGGTCTCATGAAGGTATTGAATTCTAGAAAACTGCAATTAATACAAAATGCAACAGTGCATTTACTTATCTGGCTACATATTCCAAACACATCATATCTGATCTTCCCTAATTTCCAAATTACTAAACACCATTGTGTTACCTAAGAGGCCATGATCCTTTCTTTAAGAAAGCAGAAAGTTTGAGCACAAAGTACCTAAAAGACCTGGAGTATTTCAGGTTGGAGAAGTACCAGAGTTAGCAGATGTTATGCTTCACAAATGTCTTTAGCCTGACTCAAAATAGGCAGAAATTCATCATCTATCTCAAGTACAGGAAAGTACTTGCTAATTGGAGTATCTATAAACAAAATCTGACCACATACTCTTCATAGATACACTTTATACATATTGTGGCTCTATTTTTAGGCTGTAATAGCATGTAGAATACTGGTTTAAAATTATATTTCCAAATAGCTTCATTCAAAGTAGTAAAATAACCAAAACAAAGAAATACATATGAAAAATACCAGATAAACCAGTCAGTCACCATCTGGAAGTACTACAACAGAAGCTTAATATATCTTAGACATACAATTATAAAGGATGCACTAGACTTGATTCAACTATTTTCCATGAACCACTCCCACAGTTAAAAAGGAAGGGAACACCAACAATTCTGGGTATTGAATTATACTGAAAAAAGGAAAAGAGAATCCATTCTATCCTTAAGTGCTATGTGCACCTAAAGTAAGGAAGAAACTGCCTTTTCAGTAAACAAGTAATCGTGACAAAATCTGAGTACTTAAGTCTAGTCCCTTCCTAAATGCCACCAGCTCTTTGGACCTGATGACAGAAGAATTCACAGTACCTTGGCACATCCTGCTGCAGTCCTGCCAGGGTCCATAGGGATCCCACGTAAACAGATCACTTCTGTCTTCTATTGGAATATTGAATGAATAACGCACATCAGGGTTGTATAAATTCCCTACACACAAAACCTTAATTGAGATAAAATAACTGTTTTTCAGTAAATTTGAGCATGACATAAGATCATGAACACAATGACCATGTAGCCAATTTTCAAGTTCATGAATAAAAGGTAAACATTCACCTGTAAGGTTAACTCTTCTTCAATCCTATCAGTGCTGTTAATCCGTTCTATCGTATTGTTTGAACCACTGTACTCAATAACTGCTCCAGGTATGTTGATTTCTCTTTTTGACATGCTTACAACAAAATTTCCATTCAAGATAAAATTCCCATGAATATCAGATAACGCTGTAAGTAAAATAAAATATTCTAAGTAAAGCTCCCATTTTAATTTTCATCTACCAAAACTTACTCGTATGCTAAGAAATGTATAAATAAATTTATCAAAATATCATCCTCATACTCAGACATGACAGAAAAATAGAAAAAATGTGAAAACTGATAAGTTTTCTGACTGCTTCATTTGTAAATACATTTTTAATTTTCATAAACTCAAATGCCTGCATTACTCTTTTGCTGGCTCAAGATAATGTAATTATCATAGCCACAACAAACTCAAAAATTGACAATATCATACAGTATGCTCTAACTCATTTTCTCCAACAAGTAAGACATTTTGGAATCAGAAACCTACCATCATCTCATTTTTATTAAAATTAACACCTACTGAGAGAATCAGGCAAACGGTGATACAGTGTAGTTACATATCTGCTCTAAAGACTTTAACAAGCTTCTGACAATGTGTATCTAGAGCAGACTTCTGACAAGAGCACAAAAGCTATCATCTACCAGTGTTGTGCACTGGAGGCTTTTACCAAGGTAGTTGTCATCTTCTGGTTTCCCTGAGTAGCTGTGCTGCCGAACATCAATGTTTGTTGCTCCTTTGGGAATCTTTACTACAACATTGTAACCTGCAATTTAAATATTCACAAATTAACCACAGACAAAAAAAAAACCAAAAAAAAACCAATCAGATGCTAGCAGATCAAGCATATGTTCAACTCATTTTATTCAATAAGCCCTAGAGTACACCAGCTACTACTACAGCTGAATGCCTTTATGTTTTCAGGATGGAAATATGAATATCTTCATGTACCTTCTTTTCTTTAAATCAAGAAAATTGAATTTTGCTTTTCATAACTCAAAAGACAGATAAAACTCATTCCAGTGTTCAGTAATGTGAATTCTATTCTTTAACAATAACACGAGCTCAAGAGCAGTCAAGTATATCATGTGGGACTCATATCGATCTAATTTTTAGATCTGCTGATCTGTATATAAGTATAGGCTAAAAAAAAAAGATGTCATCCCTCACAGATGCTAATTATAAATTCAAAAGGATCAGTGTGACTAGGAACAACTGAATATGGTAAACATAGGAAACAATAAATACAAACATGCAATCTGAAGCATTAATATAACCTTTGCTGAGTTTGCCACTTGTTTTGCTGTGTTTAAAAGTCTTGCCTGTATTTAACTAAAGTTAGTTGTCTCACTCCATGGGTAGGCAAATTAAACGGGAATAGTCTTTTCAGTTTCTTAACTTACTAACTTCCCACTAAGTTAGTAAACTAATCTAATAAAACTGGCACAAACTTAAAATGAAATCGAATCACAGGCCCATCAAAGTTACCAGCTGGGGGCAGCACTGCAACTGCAACAATGCTTTGCTACATGCTGTGGATAAAAGCAGCCTTTGGTCTCTGTTCTAGCACTATTGGGAAGAAAAACAAACAAAAAACCCACAAAAAAGGCCCTCATCTCTCACACTGAAAACCCTGTGGAGTACAGAAGACAAAATATGGAAGGAAACTATAAATAAAATTACTTAGAATACTGTCAAGGATAAACAGGACACCAGATCACATACTAAGGCAGTGAGAAAGACTGTTGTCCAGGAAATCCCCAGATGCTCTAGTCTACTGCAATTGTAGTAGCCAGCATAATAATTATGTGCACATAATTAGATGATCATTTTCTAAACTGGGAGTTAAGCAAATTAGCATTTTATTGCAGTGAATTTCTTATGACTGTTTCACTGTCATTTAAGCACATAATGACAACATCATGACTGTCATCATAACTATATGAATACAAGCATGCCCCACAAGCTGCTCTTGCTTAATTCCAAATTCCACCTCAGGAAAATGGCTTGTGACAGTATGGAATGGCACCAGTTACAGTTAAAAGAAAGAGACCAAGTGCACACACTTTGGCAAGCTTATCTAGTGATATAACGAAGAGTAGGGCCATTAAGATGATCAGAGGGCTGGAGCATCTCTGGAGCATCAGAGGGAGTCGGGACTTGTTCAGCTTGGAGAAGAAAAGACTTTAGGGAGGTCTCATTGCAGTCCTTTAGTACTTGAGGGGAACTTATAAGCAAGAGGGAGATCAACCTTTTACATGGCCTGATAATGACAGGACGAGGAAAATGGAATTAAACTGAACAGGAAGATTTAGGCTAGATGTGAGGAAGAAATTCTTTACTCAGAAGCTGGTGAGGCACTGGAAAAGGCTGCCCAGGACAGATCCCCAACCTACTAGAGGAGTTCAAGGCCAAGTTGGACAGGGCCCTGGGCAGCCTGACCTGCTGAGTGGCAATCCTGACCGTGGTAGGAGGGTTGAAACTAAACAATCCCTTCCAACCCAAGCAATTCTGTGTGATTCTGAGAACAACACTCTGTCTTATCTACAGCAACAAGTTGGGAAACTTGTTTTATTGTACTCTCCATAATGAGTGTAGTTATATAGCTTCTCAATGTATATATGAGCTCCTATATTATTTCCTCAGAATATGCAGCACTACAGTAAGTTAGTTAAAGCATAGAGGAAAACAAATGACACAGTAACATTCAGAACAGACTACCTTATAAAATAAATTGTGAAAGCAAACTAACAAAAAACATACTGTGAGCTTTCATTTTTCATAATTTACTTTTTAATAGAAAACGATAGGTTTGAGATTACGCATTGTGTTAAAAATGCACAAACTGAAGATATTATTACTTTGTGGTATTTCCTTCTAACAAATATTAATGTTAGAGATGACACAAAGCCAATAAATAACATGGTGACAATCTCAACCATACCTGAATGAATGGCAGTTTCAGAATACTATTTATTTGTATCAAATGTACTTGAGACATAATTCATGTGATACGTGTAGTGGTGGAAAACAAAATTACATTATTTTCCTTTAATGTTTAACCACATATTCAGAAATCCAGAAACTAATAAAAAATAGTTGTGTCTTCTTCCAGACACAAGAAAAGTTAGATTTATTTGTACAGTAGGAGTAGTTGTATCCCACCTTTAAGCTTTCTGATACTTTTTGTATGGCACAAGGCCTCTGCGAGGAAAAATAAATAAATCCAGCAGGATGCTAAATATGTTTTCCCTGCTGACCAGCAACTCCTTTGCCCTCTGAAGATCCTATTTGGTAGCTCTCCAGGTGTCATTTTCACTTTACCTGTGGTCTCTTCCAACAACCGAAACTGCATGAAGAGGCCTTTTGGAATTTGATATTAAACCAGAAATGTTTTATGCTCTAACTATTGAACTGTTCTTTTTGCCATAGCACAGATAGATTTTTCCCTTGAAAGGGTCGCAGCACTTGCCTGTGCATCCTTGAAAGGGCATGCATGACTGAAAATTGGGGATATTTTTTGTTAGCAGAGGCCAAAAAGAACATACACTGAAATCTCACTTCCTCAAAACATAAAATTTCCAAACCACACTGAAATGTGCATTAAGATTTTAAAAATACAAACATACCATAACGAGCACGGTTGAAAGTACCTGCAAGTGTCTTACATGAAGAATTATCACCACCACAGATTCCACATTTGTCTCTCCTTGCCTTGGAATTCAAAACATGATCACAGCCTGCTTGCTACAAAAAATACAATGCTGTGTCATTCAGCCCAGTGGAGAACAGTGAAAACACACAATGTTAGCTTCCCACTCCCCAAACATGTTTTCATTCATTGTATATATCTAGTCTTCCTTGGCAATTCATGAAAAGCCCTTAACATTGTAGTATGCTGTGATGCATTGGAGAAAACTATAGTTCTGGATTATAGATTCTGAAAACAACAAATATGCTTAATATGTCAAAAACTGTACAAAGCTACCTAGCAGTATTAAAAGATTTTGTATAAAAATAACAACATAATATGTAAACTAAGGTGTATTTACGTAAAGTCTTGGAATTCTAAAATGAGTACGTACACTTGTATGAACATCAACTCTATTCAAGACTGCCATGACTTGAAAACAAGAAAGAAAATACATGTAAACTAGCACAGAAATACTTCTCATTTATAAATATTTACTTAAACTTCCTTTTTTTTCCCCCACAGTCATAAACAGGACTGCACCCTGGCATTTCCTCCTCCATTTTGATATACAACCAAATAAAAGGTTATATTTTCTCCTCATTCTGAATTTACCCAGTTTCACTGAAATCAGCGAAACTACTTAGGATAGACAAGAAAGTCTTGAACTTTTTATAAGATATCAGTTTGCTTTTTTGTAACAAAGTCTGGTGGGCATTTCCATAACTTCTATTAGGCAAAGGATGTTTAAAAGATCCCTTTCAGGGGCCTGTTAAACCTGATCTTGCAGTGGAATCATAAATATGTAATCTATCTACCCTCGCATTTTCTGATTTTTCACTTCTTTGATAGTAATATGATGGCAATAAACACACAGCGTGATTCTTTCCTCCCTTTACACCAAGTTCAGATCAATTTCCCTCTGCTCTCTTGGACAATATCAACATATCAGGGTTAATAAGGAAAGACTGTGGGTGTTCAGATTCAGCTGTATGTGCTTTGCTTAATTGCCTCCATTTCCAGATCTTAATTTGGTAGGGATTAAAATCAACTTAAGTAAATTCAAAACAGCTGGTTTTACATATTTTTCAATAATGGTTATTTCAGTGTATATTTATTTAATATCTATTCTACAAGCTGTTAAAACTGATTTGAATAATTAGTAAGTTTAGATTTAAATACCCTGCATAAGCCTTGAACACAAAGGTCATTGGTTTCTGCTCCACAGGGAGTACCATCAGCAACTCTGTCCTTCAGCTGATAGTAGGAAGTTGTTCCAGAAACTCGGCAAAAAAGTTTACAGCGATCTTTCATTGAAACTGGAAAGAAAATCCAACAGGTTTCTTGTCTGTTTTATTTCTTTAGTTAAAGAAACATTTGTAATTTATTAATTGAAAAAAAGTTGTAGTGACTTACTACCACTGTATTTTGGAAGCCAGCGAACAGCAGATGTAAGACCATTGATGTTAAAATGTTTGCCATCAAATTCAGAGCACTGTTGCTCCCGGAAATCTTTTTTGCCCTTTGGACATGAATCAGTATTACAGGAACGAAATTTCATCCTGCGTCCAACACAGTACTTTCCTCCATTTCTTGGTCTAATAAAAACAGATAAAACGTTGTCCCTTGTTTTCTATAATTCCTGTTTTCCATGAAAATTTTCACAGAAGCAGTATCTCCTCCATAGTTTAAAATTATGATAAAGAGTGAAAAAGACAGAATACAAAATTAGGAGCAGATATATTCTTCAATGTAGTCTTAATTTCAGTTTCAGCTTGGGGATCAATAGATGTAAAATATGAAAATTGAGGACAATGCCTCATGTATACTTCCTAACTCATACATCCTGTTACACAATACTTCCCCACTAGCAGGAAAAAATAATCAACAGTATCAGCTACTACAGACTGACAGAGGCCTATTTAATCAAGACCTAGTCTACTGCCTCTTACTCATCATGGAAAAAATAAACCTGGGGTGATTTCACTGAGGTTCACTTATCCTTCTGATAATATCAAGATGACATTACTACCTTAAAAAAGTGAATACGTATAACTGCAGCTCTTGTTCTGTAGAAGGGTAAAGTTTTCACTGATTTTTGTTACAGAGAATGAAACACACATGGATTATATAGTCAATGGAAGTTTCTTACTATGATGTAAACTGTAAATGACTCTGCTCTAATCAGTGTTGCCTGTGAACATTAGTGGTAGTTATGAAAGAGACTTAAAGCCAAGCAAAAAAAGTGTTTTACTAAAAAAGATTACCAGGCAGTATATCTGTTATTGTTTTGCAACTTCCAGTCCAGAGAAAGTATCACAATATTTAAGTAAACCCTCTGTACACAGAGTAAAGCCAGAAAACAAGACTCTAAACCGAAGTGTGTTTTCATAAATATCTATAAATGTGAATGATATATTTGAAACAAAAGCACTCTAGAACTTCTAAGCAGACTGGGGTCTCTAGACTCATCCTCCTTTTCAAACATGGCTAAAACAAGCATTTATTTTACCAGTGCTTCAAACAAATTCATGAAACCGTAATACCTTCATATTATTTTGAACTAAACCATTATGTCACAATTTCTTCATTGCGCTCCAATGAAGAAGAAGAACAAAAAAACATACTCTGGTCTGTTACAGAGCCTGGTGGTGCTCTTGATTCCTCCTCCACAAGTTCTTGAACATGAGCTATAAGGCCCCCATGGTCCCCATTCTCCATCTACAGGACGCGTCTCCATTTCTCTGCTCACACACATTCCATGGCGGCAATGCTGCACAGTTGACAAAATAAAATTTCTGAGTTAAGCAAAAGGTTATTACATATATTAGGCACAGTAAGAAGAAAGTTTACTTCAGCCATCCTCTGAAGCATCAAAGACTGCCCACACCTGAACACAAGACAGACTGGATGAACTACACAGTCAGCGTTTATACACAAAAGAGAAAATTCCATGACTGACTGCAAACTCAAGATTAGACTGATGATCTGATTTGTTGTCAGAAGGGATTTTCACAGCCACATTGACAGTGGCTTACTCCATCCTTCCCTGCGGTATAAATATATATGGATCAGACACTAGAACAATCCTCCTTGTTATTTATGAAGCTTAGGGTTTGCATTTTCTCTTTCTGTGGCACAAAACAGCTTGGTATTATGTCACAGTCTTTAAGGTTTTTGTCCAACTGAACTCTCTAACACATAAAAATAATTCAAGGACCTTTGATACACAGAAAATAAATAAATCCAATAATTCCAATCCTTTTAGAAACTGATTAAAATGTTGGATATAATTTTTCTCAAGAGTTATTCTAACATTAGCATTTTTTATGACTGTCTATTTTTTGGGATGGATTCCTTCAGCTAGGAGGAGGTGATCTTCGAATACTAACCAGCTTCCTCAGGCTTCTCTTCCTTCTAGGACTTTATCCCACAATATGCTACCAAGCAGATCCTTGAAGAGGTCAAAATCTGCTCTCCTGAAATCCATGATCGTGAACTGCTATTCAGCCTCCTCTCAACCTCCGGGTTCTTGAATTCTACCATCTGATGGACACCACAGCCAAAACTGCCTTCAGCCTTTCAGCTTACAAGTCCTTCACTCTTACTATGATGTCCAACAGAGCACGTCTCCTTTTTGGCTCCTCTATCACTTGGAGAAGGAAGTTATCAAAGCATGCCAGAAACCTCCTGAGTCACTTATGCCCTGCTGTGTCATCCCACTAACAGATAACAGGGTAGCTGAAGTCTCCCACGAGGACCAGGCCCTTGTTCCAAATAGGACTTTGTTAAAAAAAATCAAGTTCTCCAGTATGAATTATGCCCAAACTCTTAATCCAATTTGGTAGTAAAACTGTCTGCCTGTATAGCCCTTGGTCATGCTGACTCTTAAGCACTGTCCATGTATTTTAAGCCCTTAAAATCTACAACTGAGAATATGATCAATCAAGGAGATTTAAAGCTCAAAGCTAGCACAGAACCAAATCCAGATCTATCTTGCTATAGAAGCCATTTAAATGATTCAGAAACTGGCCAGATTATCACTCACTTGACGCTAAGACCAACTCTGTAACTTAGCCAGTGAAAGAATGGCATCTTTCTGGTGTTATCTGTATAACATCTCAGTGCTTACTGTCAGTTTTTATTACTTTTATCCATATGCCTTTAGGATACCTTTGTACCTCAACATTCTAGTACCCTTAGGAGGTAAAATAACTACAAACATAAAAGATATGGCTGCAGTTTATGAAAGTAAAAGGCAAACATGAGGAAACATTAAGATCTTGCATATCCAAGAATTATCATTAATATCTTAGGAAATATACATATGTATATTTACTACTATATGCTGAGGATTCCAAATCTCACATCACAAAACTAATACTGCATCCAAACATCCAAATATGAGACTAGGATCTTGAGTTTAAGTTCTTCCTTCCACAAAAACATTCCCAGCAGCTTGAAGGGAGAACTGAGGAAAAGACACAGTTGTAAAATGAAATTTTATACCCACAACAGCATTGTTCTGATCCATAAAAATGCAAAGCACATGTTCACATCTGGGATTTTAATAGCTTATTCAGCAGACTTGTCTCAGTTATTCTGCTTCTGCATTCCTACAGAAGCAACACAATGAAGTCACAGTAGAAAATTCAGGCACCAGACACATTCCAGATGTTTCTCTTTGCCTGTTTGAATCAAATCTGACCCAAATCAACATGAAATTATTATAACTTCAGAGATAACACAGAGGGTCAATGGTTCAAAGTTTGGGATCAGTGGATCTACAGGTACCCAGATATGTATTTCTCAACCACCTCCATACAACAAGCAGTTTGACTCATTAAGTATGGATTAAAAATGATTTGATAAACTGATTTCGAGTACTTGTAATATAACTCACAGCTTACTGTATTTGCTAAGTTTCCAGGAAAGCAAATTTGAAAGAAATTATTAAAGTGTTAACTGTCAGGCTATGTTAGACTTTGAATCAAGACTAGCAGATACAAGTAGAAGAGCATGCTATACAGTGGTTCTAGTTATATAGATTCAGCATATAACTCAATGAGCAAGGACTAAAGATAAGAACATCCACTCACAAGAATGTAAAAGTTCAAAAATCTCTGAACTATCATCACTGTTTGTATTTATATCTTTGGAGTGTTCTCATTTATCACCATGAAATGTTTTACTACAATCTCTCTGTGTCATCTGCTGCAAATTAATCAATGAAAACCTGATGCTGCAGTTTAGAACTGTGTCTGTTGTGCATCTTCCTACAATGCATGTACATCCTATATCCTTGACATGTCTACTTTCCAAGAAAAGGTCAAGTATGGAAACAGGCAAACCTGACCATGTTGAGAAAATGAGGTCTAGACCATAGAATAACAATGAAAATAGAGTGGTTAGTAAAATGAATATGAAACACGGAAGAAATGGAGTTGCAACTAACTAAAGTTGTACCTACAGCATCTCAGGTTTTTACTGATTCTCAGAGAAGCCTACGTCTATTATTCAGATGACAACAACTACTTTAAAACACATTCTAACAACATGCTATTTTAATCATTTTTTCCACCATTTTTCCTTTTTTTCTTGGTGAAAAATTTACATACTTTATTTCCCCCTTGAAATAATTCCATAAAAAACACTGAGGTTTTCTGAAATTACATCTATTCAGAAAAATATTCCACGAAAACCCCAGTTTATAGGAAAAATTCTTTGTTTGACCCTTAAAAAACTTTATTCTTGTTTTTACAGCTAAAGAGATCCTCCATTGCTTTCCAGATGGTTAACACATCCTCCAATCACCTCTTAAAATCCTACCGAATTATTAATACTTACTTTACACATATATACACAATGAATTATTCTTTTGGATTTATTACCCACAGTTATTGCATTCATGAGGAAGTCAAGCAATGCAATGACTAATTTAAAGGAAATCAATATATCAGTAGAAACCAACAACTGCAGAAAAGCAAATATATTTCAGAATTAGAGACTGACACTTTGTTTACTGAACAAAATAATCTTTTCTTGGTTCACATTCACATACTCAAGTGTCCCTGTAACCCCTTCCTCATGTGGCTATAAAGGGTTCAGGATAAAATCTAAATTCATTCTGTAACTATTATGGGCATTTATAGAGACATAAACTCAACATGCCATCTATACCTGCAGTGAATAGAAGAAATAAACCTTCTCTCACTCATAAACATTGGGCATATTCTTTCCAATAGGACTAAAGTTTGTATCACGTGTATTCTCTCGTTATTAAAAAGATTTTTACAGACTACTGTGAAATTTGTTTTTTCACTGTTATATAAAATAGCAAACTGCCATTGTGAATATGGACAGTGGGTCAGAAGACTTATCTTGGTGAAGAGATCTTCATAAAAGATGTGACTGCTAAATCAGTTTCACTGTATATCCAGGACATCAAAAACTCTGCGTTAGAACCAAACATCTACTATCCTTCTAAGAGGAGGTAAAATGAAAATCACGGAATGATAGAATAACCTGAGTGGAAGGGACCCATTAAGGATCATAAAGTCCAACTCTTGGCTCCACATAGGGCTACGTAGAATCAAACCCTGTGTCTGAAAGAGTTGTCCAAATGGTCCAGCGGTTCAGTGCCACCCATCTCTGCTGCCCTGGGCAGCCTGTTCCAGGCCCAGCCTCCCTCCAGTGAAGAATGTTTCCCTAACCCCCAAGCCGACCCTCCTCTGATGCAGCTTCATGCCATTCCCTCAGGGCAGTGTTACTGTCATCAGAGAGCAGAGCTCAGCACCACTAAAACTGCAAATGCCTTAAATACAACTTCCTGAAGTTCTAAGTGCTTTGCGTAAGATATTTTTAGCGCTACAGGTTACATCCTTTGAGGATGCAAATCAAAATCTGCATTCAAAAACAAAAAACCTGCCAGACGAGGAAATAGTGAGCTGCCCCCTCATTCTCTAAACAATATATGAAATAAACCAACATGCAGAGTCCAATTTCCACTTCTTCATTTTTATGTTAAAAAAAATGTAAACCATATCTCACATAGGTAGGGTATAAGTGCAAGAGAAGTTCTAGTTTTCAGCCCTGAACAAATCCAAGTATGCTGAATTATTTTACAGTACACAAGAGTGACTATGAGTGTAAGTTACTCGTGATTAATATACTTGCTGGAATAGATGAAGAGGTACTGATAGATGCTTTCACATTTTCTCTGAACCATATCAAATACACAAATATCTACTGAAGCCAGGAGTCTGATTCAAATATTTATTCCAAAGAATTGTATTCCTGTACTCAAGTCACTCAGTTGTAATTAGCTCTAGCTCAGTGGAACAGCTTCAACAAGAGAAACTGGGGGAATAAGCTTTTGAGATGCTTGCTTTTCAGGAAATTCACCTTTGTTGTACTATGATAAAGAAACAAACAATTTTTTTTTTCAGTGATCTAAAGTTTTCAAACAACAGAGGGGAAGATGGCAACTTTCTCCTGAGGTCTTCTACCTACTTTTTAGAAATATGACACTTGTAAACTATTACTACTTCGAATTTGAATTATTACAAGACTAAAAGGTTAAGTCAGGTAGATGCTGCTTAAGCAATCATTACCCTATGGCAGTAGTACTGCCACACAGCAAGCCCTGATCTTTTTTCCCTACATCAATGACTGCCATATGCAAGCTCTGAGAAACAAACGAAGGCTTACCATTCCCACACCACAAACTGTTCCATCAGCCAAAGGCATGTGCTGAGTACGACATCCCTTGTGAACTCCCTCTGTGCTCGTGCACCATAAGCGTTTGCACTGTTTCTAAACAGAAAACAAGATTACCTTCATTGTGGCTGTACACTGCTTTAGACTTTAAGTGGGATATTCACATTGTTTTCCTCATACTATGTGGGTTTAATCTTTGCTATTATATGCTATTATTTTATTTATTTATTTTACAGATAACTTCTCCCTCTCCCCACCAAAAAATTGATTTGCGTAACACTGGGCAGGAACATGTAATGGTTGAAACATATCTCATTAGAAATAAATTACTTTAGATTTTCTAGTTCAGTAGATAATTTAATAAAAAGGCAAGTAAAAGATTATAGTTGATATTATGCATTATACAACACAGTTAGTGTCCTTGTCTGGGTATTGTACTCCAACTGGAATTATTTTTAAAAAGACACTGACTGGATACTTCAGAAGAAAACCTTTTCAGATTATTAAAGAGATTCTTTATGGACAAATATGCTTTGTGGATTAAAACCATCACAAAGCAGCCTTCAGATCTTTGAATTTCTCTTTTCTATAATATTCTCAAAAAGACTGAATCTTCTTAAACAGCACTTCATCGCAGCTACAGTTCCACTTAATTCACTTTAAACCTGATCTCAAATTCTCTCCTCTAAATAGTTCCAACAAACCATGTAATACAAGGACAGGTATTTTACAAGTTGCTCCAAAATCATCTCAACATCTTAACAATAACAATGAAGTCATAACGCTAAATTTGCTATTATATCTTGTACTGGCAAATAGGCCACCTACGTTTTCAAATATTTCTATATTTACCTACTCAATTCTATACGTTACTTTCATTCCAGATACCATTTTTTCTTTAAAGAATATTTGGCTTATTATACGAAATGTACATTCTAAAAGACACAATTTTTGACCACGTAAAAGGAATCTACACTTTGGATCAAACATTTGGAAAAAATATTAGAATTAGCGTATAAATTTTAAACTTATAACTGTTTAAAATCACTCAAAGCAGATAAGAAAGATTTGTTAATGTAATATGGTGGCTACTATGCAAAAACTTTTAATATAAGTGTTGAAATCATTCCTTTTTGGTAGTTCCAGTAAGCTTTCTTATTCAACTTTAGTTCTTTTAAAGGAATTATATTCACATTCACAGATGTACAAATCAGAATTAATTCATCCTGATTTTAATCCTATGTTTTCTATAACACAGAGCAGCAAGGCTTTCCACTAAACTCTTTCCTCCCCTGTTCTGTTCCTTCAGAACAGAATCTGAATTTTGACACACTCCAAGATAAAATTCTTATAAAAATTAACTGAGATTTCATTTTTTAAGCCTACATCTCAGTAATTTTTTGTACCTATTAAGCAGGAATCTGTACATTGTTCACTCACCAAATAGGGACACACTTGTGACCCAAGGCCAAACATAAGTTCACACTGCTTATTGACATCATACATTAATCCAGGCAGCTGAGAAGAAAGACCATAAATTCTTCCAGTGGGTTTATCTAGGAGGCATTCACCATAACCAGTGCTGTTGTGAAAACAGGAAGAAAATGTGAATTGATCACTGTTCTGACCTATTAAGATCATACTAAAGAGTTCTTCGTTAAGCCACAGTATTTTTAAGAAGTACCATCTTAATTTTACATTTGGATTACGACTTCACTGAAGCCACGGAACTATTCATCCTCTGAAGAGTTAGATACCTGTTATTTCTGGGGGACTTAGGCCCTCCAAGTCAGTGGTTAAAGCCAATGACTAATATTAAAGTAGCATTTAAGCACTAATTTTAACACTTCTCTGAACGACACAAAATTGAAAAAAAATATGCATTGTACTGATACTTACTCAAGAAACTCAGTGATGTATTTTTGACTGCATTTTGACCAGGTCCATGGACTTGTGTGGTAATTTAAAGTTGGAGCCATAACGTGGTATTGATGTTTAATTCCAGCTTCTTTACATTTAAAGCTGTCATCATGTGGCACATTAAATCTAAGAAGCAAAACAAATAAACTCCAAAAAAAATTCAGCTTTAATTAATTAAAATATTTCTGTTGTATTTCTGAATATACCTTAGAACTGCAATGGAACTTGTGTTTTATGACTATGAGACATTATGGCAATCATACTGAATACAATAATTACAGCTGTATAATTCTTCAGCTCACCAGCAAAAATCCCAATGTTTTGGGAGTATGGCATTTTAAAGGAATAACCCATCCACTGAACTGAATATACAATACTGCCTGTTACAAACTGCCCCAGTATTTACCTTATAATTTTTACTATACAAACTACAGAGCACATCAATATCATTTTATGCAACAAATATTTTACCATACTTTACAATTCAGTTTAAGTAACATGATAAAAGGCATGTATCTAAATGAACTTCCAGGAGAATGAAAATCAAGCTAGCTACTGAGCTCTGTAATGCCATTGTTACCTACACTGTGGCATGCCTCATGGAGCTAGAGTATAGCATCTTTCTGCCATCACTGATGAGGTATGCTTCACAAAATAAAATGCTGTCATCTCCTCTTATTTTTCTGTGTAAAGTATTTCTCTGTGTTATTCTATTGTTTTCTGAAAGGATCAAACAGAAGGAAGAATGTTTCTGTGTTATATTTCAAGCCTTTTCTTAAATTCCTACCACAGCTAGAATGAAAGTAGAGTTAACAGGGCTATATTACACATCTAAGATACATGTCCCAGCATCCCAACCAGCTGATATAACAAAAGGACAGAAGTTGGCTATGCATCCAGCATCTCCCGTCATCCCAGTCAGCAAATGGCTAGGTTACAAATCTCATCGTTCCTGTACCTCTAGGTGGCAGGCAGAGCTGACTCCCTGCAAGGGCCAAAACCATTGACTATTCCAGAAGTACACAGACAGATTACTCACCCTTGGAAAAGTACAATCCATCACTGGAAATTGATCATATTCAAAAGAATAAAAAAAAAAACCAACAAAAAAAAAACAAATACCTGTTGGGAAATAGGTACTTACACATGTCCAAGCTCATGTGCTATAGTAAAAGCAGCACTTAATCCATTTTCTTCACTTATAGAACAGCTGCGTAGTGGGTCACACATTGTACCTAGCTCTGCCAAACCTGGAAAATTGGACTCTTAAGAGAATGACTTTTAACATACAAGGAATGACTCTATAAATGAATACTATAGCACACAAATTGAAAAAGCCCTACACCAGCTATACAACCAAATTTTCACAAAACCAACTACAACCCAAGATCACAGTATGTGCAGAACAGCTCTGAAACAATTTCGCTTGCCAATTAAATACATATTTTGATTTTTTCATAAATCCTACAGTAAAATCCTCCTACAGATTTTGCTGTTAAGATCATACTGATAAAACAGACAACTCACCTAGAGTATCACACTTCTCTCTAGCTCTGCAGATGTCTTCCCTTAAAAGAAAAGACTTATTTTAAATTCCACGCAAACAGAAAATACTGCAGTTAAAAGTATTTAACTGTCACGACACTAGTTACAATGATTGTAAATCTCAATTCTCATTTTTTAATCTTTTAATCATTTGAAGAATTTGCATTGTTGTGAAAGAAGTAATTCACGTTCACCAAACAAACCCCAGAGAATTAATTTATATCTAGCTTGCAAAGCATACAAATTTATACATTAATCTTTTTCTCTACTGTGTTTATTAGTGTAAAACACTGTTGGAAATGCACATATTCCAGCATACTTGAAACTATCTTATGCAGTAGAGCAGCTGCTAAAATAAGAAAGTAAAATTCAGGGTAAACATCAAACATAGTTTTAAGTACAGCAATGTGTCCAATTTGAACACGGAGACAAAAAAAATAACAATGAAAAGGAACAAGAGAGAACGTATCTCAATGAACAAGCATCAGAGTCTTCACTGAGGAGATCAGTGTACAGGAAAAATACATGTTAATACTTCCTTTTCCATTAGGACCAGCTTTTGTTAGTCCTAATTATGCCTGGGTTATAAGGCATTTCATCACTGAATTAGTATTAGCTACTATTTTATTTTTTTTATGTACACCACCATGTCCACATATGATGACTGTTGTCCTTACTTCCTCATAGAAATTTCAGGTCTAAACAATTTCCACTGATCACCTGGGGTGAGGGAAGTGTAAGATATTGTTTATCCACTCCAATTAACTATGAACATTATCAGTGTACATTTAAATATGATGGCATAAGAAAAAAGTTGAAGCATTTGTCGCATCTAGCTGGGTAATTGTCTGTTTCAGTGCCATACCTAGTGATAAGAACAGCAGTGTCATGATGAGAAGGGTGAGCATCATCCAAAATGTTCTGTGCTTGCTGCCATATGCAAAAATTACGAAGAGTGGTAGCTGCATTAAAAGTGATAGTTGGTCCTTCCTAAGGAATGTTGAAGAAACAAAAAAGGGGTTGTAATATTCATTCACCTGCACTTATTATTTTGTCATTTGTGCCCCTCATGTTCACAACTATGGAAGGAAGTCAGAAAGATTCCACTCACACGCATTTGTTTGCAGAATCAGGATCTTAATTTAGCAAAAAGTAACCAGTCATAAGAACCCATCTTATTAATCAATGTATCGTGCATTAGAATCAGAAAAATAAGGTGGCAAGATAATTATGATAAATAAATATTAAAACATGCACCTGAAAAATGCATACTTCATACAACATAAAATATAACTGTTAGTGCTGAAAACTCTCAATAAAAACCCTCTATGAAACTTGTCATTTCCTGGGCATATTTGCACAAGTATAACACCACATACAGGAGGTACTCTGTAAGCTTTCACTCAGTATCTGATTGAGGTACACTTGGGCCAACAGGAAGCACTAATAAACAGGGTATTAAACAGAGGCTGTATAGTTAACTTCTGTATACATTATTTAAACCTGCACTGTGCTACCAACACATTTATTCTACTCTTCTAGAATAAAATTAAATATTTGAATTTAAAAACATATAGAAAATATTTTAAAATTTGGAATTATAACACAAATTTACATATTTTGAAATTTAAGAAATATTTTTTCCTACCTGTTCATTGTGAATTACAATTAACTTTACAATAACTATATTTATAAGATTTCCAATACTTGAATCTTTATAGATTGCTGCAACCTAAAGAGGAAAAAATCAGATGATTATAAGATTAAATACACCTGACAAATCACATTTCATATTGACATGCAAATGAGTTATCATGGAATAACAAAGTTATGCAACAGATGCATCAGGCATCCATCTCTGCCTTTCTACCCATGGGTTTTGGTAACAAACCCAAAGTAGACACCTGGTTTTAAATAATGATGTTGCCTCAAAATATCTCATACTACACACACTAAGGTCAGAATGTATCTGATGCTTTCTAGTGCTATTCTCTACATAAGAGGTCTATATCCTACAATAATTTTCCTAAAGTCTAAAAATGCAGTTATTAAATAACCAAATACTTATAATTCTATATAATTTCAAAACACTTAGATGCTACGTTAAAAAATTAACAAAGTAAGTATATACATTGTAAGACCTGTAGTTTTATTCATAAAATGTTACAGACAGAAATGAAGTAATGTCAGCAGAGCTATCATAGATACAAACTGGTTTACACATGATTTGAGGAACCAACACCTAAAATATTACATGGTTTCAGAAAGAACCTGGGAACCAATAAACTTTTGCCTTTCCTTTTAAAAGAAGCAGGACAGCACTGAAAACATACCTGACACACTGTACAAAGGTTTATTTCCTCATTTGCAAATTTCTATTTACACAGCTAATGTGTGCTTCATGATACTGCAGCCAGAGAGTAAAAATTACACATTTCCACCCCCCAAAGTAAACCAAAGTTATTCTTCATGAAGGCGGTAAGAAAGTTTACTCACACTCAGTAACAGCTTCAGACATTCCATCCATATGGATTCCTCTATTTGGCTTAAAGCAGTTATCAAATAAGCTTTATCTAAATAAAATCTAAATAAATGCTGTCCACTAAACACAGAAGCACTGAGCTTCACCCACTCTGGCTTGGACTAAGGCTGCAAGGCAACTAAGGGAAAAAGATCAAGGAATTGGATCAAGCTGAGTAGTATTTTTTTTCTTTTCTCTTTTTTTTTTTTTTTTTTTTATCATGTTACATTGACCAACACGATCTCAATACAGGTGCTACCTCTAATACAAGTGTAGAGGGAGGGAACAGTGCAGAATAGAGTCCTTTTGATAGTAGTCCACACTTCATCTGGTCCAAACTGCTTGCAAAGCCATAGCGTGTGTGTGAATCCTACATACCTGATATCAAGTAATTCTGCTAAATCTGGAAATGACAGAGCCCTGGCTCTCCATGATTCATGCCATCCTGTTCTCTAAACTGGATAAGAGCACAACATGCAGCACCATCCTTCATTCCTTTGTTGACAGACAAGCAGGATATGGAAGACTCATAATAGCAGGGAAGTAGTCAGAGTTCTGAAATCCATGTGGAAAACAAACTATCTACTGCCTTTTCTTTCCATATGGATTCCTTTCTTGGTTACTAACTAGTAAGTGTCCAATTATTCTGAGGAGCATCTCTTGAGCGCTCACTGAAGAGTTTAATTAGTAATGGGAAGATTCAGAAGGCCTCTATTAAAGAACTGATGTGTTTATAGCTGTATAGCTCAAGCGCTGTAAATGTAAAAAAGAGAATTTATGCAGACAGTGTTACTTGAATTTGAATGCAGTAAACCACCACTTTACTACTACCAAAGCTACCACAAATTATCAAACACAGGATGTCT
Organism: Callipepla californica brunnescens; assembly: GCA_023055505.1. Classification (NCBI taxonomy): domain Eukaryota; kingdom Metazoa; phylum Chordata; class Aves; order Galliformes; family Odontophoridae; genus Callipepla; species Callipepla californica. Next base: position 18,565,772 of record JALIRH010000001.1, read on the forward strand.
TTTTATGGCTTGAGATCCACTTTGCTAAATCTAGAAAGAATATTTCTATGTACCTATCCTTCTCAGGAAGGATCACAAACAGTCCACGCATGCCCCTGAATGAACTGCCCTATTAAAATAACACGTTTATCTCAAGTAACTAACATTATTCTGTCTGTCCAGACTCCTTCGATAGTCAGCAAAGAAGAATTTAAATGAACAGTCATCTAGATGCATCCATCTGAAGATGCATATTTAGATAAATACATTTTCAAACAAAATAGTATGATAAATTATTACATTTCTTCAGCCACTTACAATGAATGGAGACTAGATGTCTAACAGATGTGTGAGATTAATTCCATCCAACTGTTCCAAGATTTACTTCAGAAAAGAAGAAACAGAAAATTGGTTGATACGGCATTCCAATCTCATGTCAAAGAGGAAACTGAGATGAGACCTGCAAAGATCTTTGACTTATAACACCTTATTACAGGGAGAAAATGCCCATGAGAACTGACTCTCCCAATGCTTCAGCTGATTTATGAGCTACCTACACCATAATCAGACAACTCATTATAGCACAAACCTGCACAAGATTACATGCATACAAACTTAACAGAAAGATAGAGCAGATAAACCCAGACTACTTTATGCTGAAACATGCATTGCTATAGAAATAATTATCTTCCAAATAAATAGACAAATCAATCCAGATAAGAATGCCTTTGCTTTTGAAAAAAATGCTCTGAAATTCAGGAAACAGTTACATTTCACTGACTGTCACGTAAAGTGGCTTCACATACACTGGACAAATACAAGTATTTGTCCAGTTCTAGAAGAATTCGTTCCAGTTAGAACAGTTATAGTGACTGAGGACTGGATGGCAGGGACGAACTAAGTTCAGTTGACAACAAATAATGCCAGAAATGTCCAAACTAGGACTATCATCATCTTCAGTGCAGCATTAGCCTCCAGTTTCATAAAGGCCTTCAGTATTAAAGTATGTGAGAAGAAAACCCATATTTAGTCCTGGGTAGCTAGAAGGATTTAGGGATAGAGTCCAAACTGGTGCCTTCTTAGGATTAAAATGCGGCATTTCTTGTTCTTAATTCTTACTGTAATCAATTCCTCATATACAGTAATAGGCTGTTACTAACCTGTTACTGTCGAATAATCTCGACAGACACCAGTTATTTGTAAACAAAATCTTAAAATGGAAGATGGAAAGAACCCAGCATGAAACACAGTCAGGTTCCTTCCTTCCCCCTTGCTGACAATGTCCATGTAGAATGTCTGGGCAAAGCACTCCTTCAGAAGCCAGCTGAAATTGCTCATACATTGGAGAAGATGCATCATCAGGCTAAGTACAAGAGAAAACACTCACTGCATATCCAAAGACCATCTGCTATAGGATCTTCAACACCATATCTAAGCAATATCTAACTACTGTCTACCTCTGTCTGGAGCACACATAAGGTCTGAAGTCTTGTCATTTAGATGCCTCAGGCCAATAGCTCTGACAAGAATCTCATCAGAACCGAAAACATATTTTCTCACATGTTGAAAACTGGTGAGGATCTACTAAAACCTAACACTGCTCTTAATTCCATGCTTGAGTCAAAGTATAGAAACGCTGTCTCATGGGCTCTTCCAGGACTTTCAAACATTTAATTATAACCATTGTTTTAGGAAGATCAAGGTATAAGACCATGCTGGTAACGAGATGCCCCTACCTGTGATGTAAAGTGTATTCTGCAGGTTGGCTGAACATATGGGGAAAAAAAAAAATCCTGAGTTTAAAACCACAAGCCAATCTTGAAGGTTCACTTAGGGAATCACACAGGCTAAAATTATCAGTTGAGACTTGAAATGACAGATTAATGCAGAAAATAGCAAAGTCCTGGAATATGCCATTATTTCTTATTGAAAAAGACAATTAGTGCTCCCTGCTCCCATATTCTGTGGAGTTCTCTTTCAGTCCTCCTTCCCCGTTAGAAGCATTCATAAAAAGGATGATGAAACAGGACAGGAATTTAACAGAATACACCATTTGTTCACAACTTCCAGACCCACTTTCTTTACAGTGATCTAAATCCAGCCTTCACAGAAGGAGATAACAGTCAAGACAAAGGGAAGTAACTTTAAAGAGACGATTTCATACTCCTAACGCAGGCTTCTACATCACAGAACAGCAGTTCAGACCAAAACAGTAAAGGAAGGAGAAATCAAGGACCACGATGAAGACATTTATCTTTCATTGAAAGGCTCATAGCTTTTGTTTTCATTACGTTCCCAAAGATTAAGACAGATCTTGCCATCACCAGCTGCCACTGTCAGGTTACAGGAAGTAACTTTTCTTGGTGACCCTGTAGTAGCTGTCCATTACACTTAGATTGTGAACCACTGCAAACTGCCACATCCATAAAAGGGGCTAGAACATGAGCAAGAGCATCTAGAGACAGAAAAATAAATGACATACCTAAATAGAATGGATTTTTTTTTCAGTTCTTTTTTCTCTGAAGACTGCATCACAAGACAGCTTTTCCTTTCTTCATCTGCTACATGGAACCATGGTATCCAGGAGAATACATTCATATCACTTAAAAGAAACTTCATATCAGTTCTTAGCTCATGTCTTCTGCTGGCTCCAACAATTCCCTGTTTATCACTGTAGTACTGAAAGGATGTGAGATATACAGGATCTGGAGTATTTCTCCTTCACCTCTTACACTGTCATATCCTGAGTCTGTCATATATTTCATAATATCCCAGAATTTTTTTAAGTCATGAGATAAATCATCACAACATTTATTGCTTCACTGAGAAAGAATAAGAAAAAGCTGTGTTATTTCTGCAAGTGTTACTCCTATTCTGTTCCATCCACTTTTCCAGTATAAAATTGTTTTATTTGAAGGAACCTAGAAATTTCTTATGCAAACTTGCACAAATATATCTACAAAGCTCTGAATAACCATCTTTTCCTGGAAGATTGTTTGGCAAACAACTCCTACTTCTACACAACTCCCGTGTGGGAGGACTTTTATAACTAACACAACTGAAGCTTCACCATGGGGAAAGACCTTGAACACACTGTACTAGTGAGGTGAATGACAGAGATGAGTACTAACAATTAAATACCTAATTCACAACAACAAGCTACCTAACAAGAGTAATAAAGAATACTAACAGCAGTCAGCTGTAAAGATGGGAAAGTACGTGCTTGCTAACATGCTATAGAATTTCCATGTCTATCACTTAGGGCACTACGAGGCACTATGACATCTGACACAGAGGCACTCTGGAGCTGGAAAATTTCTAAGAGCAGTCAGTGTATTAAAAAAGGTAGTGTTTTTATACATAGAGATATTTGTACACCAAGGTAGTCAAGCAGACTAGCTCAGAAATTTTTTTATAGAGCAGCCCCACAGAGAAAGACCTGGGGAACCTGGCAAATGAAAGCAAATGAAAAGCTGGACAAGAGCCAGCAGTGTGCACTTGTAGCATGCAAGTGCAACGGTATCCTGGACTGCATCAAAAGAGGGGTGGCCAGCAGTGAGAGGGAGATGATTGTCCTCCTCTACCTTGTCCTTATGAGGCCCCACCTGGAGTACTGCATCCAGGCCTGACACACAAGAAAGATGGATCCTCTCCAACAGTTCTCACAAAGACAATCATAAGGCCAGAGCACCTCTTCCACAATGAAAGGTTGAGTGAGTTGGGTCTCTTCAGCATGGAGAAGGCTGTATACCACATCAGAGCCTCTCAGTACTTAGAAGCAGATTTTATACAGGAGGGAGATTGACTTTTTCATATGGTCTGATAGTGAAAGGATAAGGTGGAACAGCTTTAAACTCAAGAAGAGGGAAGATTTAAATTAGGTGTTAAAGTCTTCACTGAGAGAGTGGTTAAGTACTGGAACACATTGCCCAGAGAAGCTGCGGATGCTGCATCCCTGGAGGTGTTCAAGGTCAGGTTGGATGCTGACCCTGCAACAAGGCAGGGGGTTGGAACTACACAATGTTTAAGGTTCCTTCCACCCCAAGCCATCCTACGTTAACTTTCCAGTTATATTCTTTCATGCATAATGAAATAGACACCCTCCATTTAGCAACATCTTAAAGAAAACACAATCATGTGGCTTCATATATGCAAAAGATAACAGCAGAATGAGATTAAGCAAGAAACAAATGGCTTTGTGCCAGCCCCCTACTTTTCACTTAGTATACTAACATTCCATACTTAATCTGTTAACATACAATATCTGAATGAAAAGAAAGTAAACACGTGATTAGCACACTTCAAGCAGTAGATAGGGAAAAAACTCATCACAAGAACTTGAGTTAAGAAATATATTTTGTCACACAGATGCCCCTCACGTAAAAGAAAATTAATATAAGATTCCTTTCAGTCTACTCTGTATCTTAATTATGACATATACACTACATTCAATAATGTCAGATATTGCAAAATCCTAGCATACAATTAGATAGTATTTCAAACTTATGAAATGCTAACTGCTGCACTGGATGAACAGCAAAGAAAGCATAAAAACATTCTTTAAGTTTAGACCACACACGAACAAAATCATTTAGCTATTTATTTTTCTTTTAATGACAACAGGCAACACAGTGGAGCATGGGCTCTTTCCACACAGAAAATGTTACGGGGCTATGCTAATGATTAGCTGTCAGAATGCCAAAAACGTATAATCACTAAAAAGAAATTTAGTATCCTTGTTAAGAGCTGTCACTCACTGCCTTCTTACACCTCAGTAAGTTATGAAAGGTATAAAACACTTTAAAAAATGACAGTGCTATTTCAAGACACTTTACTAGAAACTTTTGTAAACTCACATCTGTACAGACCGAAGAAAAAAACAATGGCAAGTCAAAATCTCTCAGCACAGAGACATACAATCCACATTAATAATGCTTTGAACAACATAAAATAGCATTCCAACACGACAATACTATACTACCATCTCACTGCTTTACTACTGAACAATAGGATTTTATGATTCTACAGTCCCACAAGATAAATGCCCTAAACTGATGCAGTCTGAATCCTTTCTTTAAACACATGGCCGCTCTCCTCCCATTCTCCAGATCTGGCACTCACATGACCAGGCAAGCAGCCAACTCCCCCATTTAGCAGGCCAACCAAGTAGTACTGCAGGTGGTTTTACATGTCAAGTTCTCTTGACACGTCAAGATTACAGAGGTCTTGCACCAAGCAGACTAACAATAGATTAAGAAGTCTACAAAAATAATGATATATAAACAGAAAATTTCTTTTAAGATGTCAGTAATAAGGTGCCTGATCAAGAAAATTAGATTAGTGCCACAGAACGTATCACAGAAATGAAAAGTGACAAGTTCCTGGCATTTCTACAGTAAACTGCGGTGCTTTAATGAATTCTCATTTGCTTTCTAAGATCTAAACTTACTGCTGGGGCTCTGAACTGCTACAACCTAACATGCCTAAGGCAGAGTCCTCCAGATATTAAACCTAATAAGACAGTATCTACAACCTGCAGCGTTGATACAACATTCAAAAGAACAAAAAAAGAACACGGGGAGGGGTTGCAGATCGTTTTATTCATCTTCTCATATTAAATAATGCCACTGTTTATTATAATTCAGTACAAAAATTGATAAAGCCCTAAGCCTTCCTACGGCAAAAAGAATCTTTCCTCTTTAAAATACATCTTTCAGTCAGCAATAACAAATATCTCCAAGACGGAGTAAGTAGTATGAATACTCATCTTGCAAAAAATCTATCCAGTTTAAAAAAAAAAAGAGAAAACACATTCCAGCTTCGGTTCAGTGGGATTACTTGCATGCTGAGTTAAGCCTTTACAGGTCAAATTGGATGAGTGACAACACACTTAAAACCCCAAAAATATTCAGCAGTATATTTCAGTTCCTATTTTCCACCCATACAAAAAGTATCCTACAGTGGCAAGTTTATGTAACTGGTTCTGTTGATACTTAAAGACAAAAAGAAAGCAAACAACAACAAGCATCGATTTCAAGGAGTCTTTTTTGGGAGCTAAATACCTACATTCCATTAAAATTCTATGAGACTTACACACACTTCAGTTTTCTTTAAAACACATGCCAAAACTGGATATAGCCGTGGAATGAGTAAAATGTTTGATACATATAAAAAAAATCACAGAATTGAAGGGGTTGGAAGGGACCTCTAGAGATCAAGTCCCCTGCCAAAGCAGCTCCCTAGCCCAGGCTGCACAGGTAGGAGTCCAGGCAGGTCTTGAACATCTCCAGAGAAGGAGACTCCATGACCTCTCTGTGCAGCCTGTGCCAGAGCTCCATCACTGCACTGTGAAGATCTGTCAATTTCCTGTAACAGTAGAAGTTGCTCGAACAGAAAAGTACCAGCTTTGAGTATTAAATTTAAACGTTTAATTATAGAAAGGACAGAATGTAATAGTTTCATTTCTTCCCTTTATGGGTAGTAATACTAGTAAGAGCTGCATTTCAAATGTTAATAGTTTTTTCTTGACTCTTAGCCTAACTGCATTGACATGGTTTTATGATTTTTGTTATTGATATTGTGCACTGGGAGTTAAAGGGTTAACGTTCCAGCTCTATGGAACATCAATAGCTCTGGGTACATCCGTCTCAGAGGAGAACTATGTACTCCAAAGGACTTTGCATTGTTCTGCATTTTTCCATTTCCCACTCAGAGGGAAAGATAAAAACTGTGTCACACGATACAGTCTTTCCTTTTTGATCAACCCAGCAGTGGGTGCTTGCTAGCATAAGGCTTTTATTTGATTTATTAGCTTCTATTCCAATTATATTGTATTATATTGTGTTATTTTGCATTCTGATATCTTATTTATTAAATCAGCTTTTCTCCTTAGATCACTTCCGCTGTTTTGTCATTAGGCCCATCTTCCTTTTCCCCTTTCCCTTTTCTGGGGCATGGGTCCCCAACCCCAATCATCACAGAACCAGGCTGAACCAGCCCATAAGCTATTGACACTGCGTACTGATGAATTCTAATACTGATTAGATTGCCAAGAGTGGTAGTGATTTATTCTCTACATTTATTACTTAGCTTACTGAAGCATCACTAAAATGGTATATTACTCTGTCAAACACAAGGCAACATGCTCATGCGTAAGGAATTAAGACTTGCAGTGGTCCTTTACAACTCTGTGATTCTATGACCTCTTTGAAATTCCTAAAGTAGAGGACATGAACACTTCCTCTTAGAAAGTTCAGCCTGGAGAAGAGAAGGCCCCACACAGACATAACAGCAGCCTTACAGTATCTGAAGGGATGCTACAAGAAAAAAGGGGACAGACTCTTCAGGCAAGGTCTGCTGTGACAAGACAAGGGGAAACAGCTTGAAGTGAAGAAGAGACAAAACAATTTTCCTTTTTTTTTTTTTTTTTTTTTTAAATGATAAGGGTGGTGATGTACTGAAAGAGGTTACCCAGAGATGAAGTAGAAGTCCCATCCTTTGAAACATTCAAGGTTATATTGGATGGGGCTCTGAGCACTCAGATCTAGCTGTGGGTACCCCTGTTCAAGGCAGGGGAGTTGCACTAGATGACCTTTATGAGTCCCTTCCAACTTCATATGCCATTAAGCTGGAATATATATTCTTAGGGGTGAAGTTCCACATTTGTATAAGCTACATATTTCTAGACTAAGCTTTAATAACTTTGTTCTAAAGATAATCTTGAAACAACCGCATGAAGTAATTGCTGTCAGAAGATACTACCTTTATCTAATATGATATTTAGCATTAAATTCACATTAATGGTGTAGCCTTTCTGTGGTATGCAATTACCTCAAAGCCAGCAACGACAAACCTAAGCTGAAGTTCTACAGTACAGGCAAGTACTGAAAGAAGAAAGTCAAGATATTTAGCAAATAGCTAACCCTATTTTTCTACATCTAACATGAGTTTGTTTAATGCTTATCTTAAAGAATCCACAGTCTCTTTAGCAGCAGTTCAGCAAGGAGAAATTTAACTACTAAAATGACATAAACAAAACATTCAACTGCTGTTCCTTACAGTGTATGACTCCTACAGATGCAGAAGTGTTTAATTAAAAAATGAGATCAATAACTAGCCACAATCACAACAGCAACTCAAATTGAACACAAAACACACCATTTCACCACACTGTAACATTCTGTAGAAAAACTATCCTGTTTTAAAATGTTTTTAACTACTTTATTTTTGTTTTCAGTACAGCTCTATTACGAAGATTAATAACATATCTTCGGAATCAATTACTCCTAAATTGTCAAACAGCTTGTATTGTAAGCTAAAAAAAAAAAAAAAAAGTGTTCCAACAGTGATTTTATTTCAGTCAGGCATTAACATTCAGACCTTTGCATCACTGCCAGTATGAAGATTCAAAACACTATCAAATTATTAGAAATTAGACATATGCCAAATCCCATAATTCCTTATAAGCCAATAAAACTAAACTGCTAAACTCTGCTTTTGTGCAGTGATAGCATTCTGAAATGATAAGAAATTCCACAAAAATGGAAATCAAGATCTGTGTCATACTTCAGATTAACCATACATTAGAAATGCATTTTTTCTTTGTAGGTCAGAGATAAAGCATATAATTGTACAAGATAAAGAGAGCCATTGGTATAGCACTACTGTAACTAGTTTCATTGTAATGTGCACTAAAGGAAGAAAAAAAAAAAAAAAAGCAAGTTTTATACCCTAAAAAGCTTTCCATGCCCCCTCACCTAATGGTATAAAAGGATATTGAGCTTTCCTGGTTGGAATCAAATGTGACAGAACTTATAAACTTAGATGCCTACATCTGTGTAGGAGGTGACAGCACCTCTACTGCTGACAGCTGGATAGTTAGTCATGACAATGTACTGAACTCAGTTCAGATGCTTACCTTTCTGTATCTATGTCTTTTCAGACAACATATTACAGCCACACAAAACTAGTAGGCATTACACATGGTCTACGTGCACTTTCATGAAGCTGCAGATGGGACCAAGTTCAACATCCCACTGCCTTTTAATTTGCCTCAAAGAAGTATCTAGTGCCAATTAACAGTTACTGCTGGACACAGGAGAGCTACTCTGCTCATCTACAAGACGATGGCTAACAGGTCAAGTGATTAATTCTTATTTAAACCAGGTATTTCCATGGAGACCAAAATGTAGGTGCAAGTCCAAAAAAAACTTCACAAATCAAAATTCTTTAATAGAACAAGAACACAAGATTTAGAAGTAATCGTTACATAATATTTCAGCACACCTTTTATTAAAGAGCAGTTAAATAGATGTCACAATAAATCTTGATTTTCCAGAGCTTGTACTTAGTTGAGAACTGATACAAGAGGTGACTTTCAGTTGAGCTCTGTTGAATTCTTACTTGAACCAAATAATGTCAATTCTAAATCTGACCCATATTAATTTGAAGTTGCTCGAAAAACAAAGATTACCATAATCAAGCATTTTTCCACTGTGCCTTTTAACCTCTGTCTGCTGTAATCAGTCAGTATGTTTTACTCCCTGAAGCCTGATGATTCTTCTAATGTAACAGCAAATCAGGAAATTGGTCATAGCATTTTACCTATGCACCTCACTGCATTTAACTGAAAAGAGGTAGAATCTGAAATTTTGGTCCTACTTGTATTCTGTTGTTGTTGTTTACAGAATTAAATAATTCAGAGAAAGCAGAAGACATGGAAGTTGCATAAGAGAACACATCATACAAGAAAAAAAAAATCTGAAATTGCTAGTACTTAAGTTTTACTTACTATTGACATCAGTGTTAATACATAGTGCTGTAAATTCTGTCCGTGATGATGAACCATTTTGGTGTCAGCTGTAACCATCACTTCCACATATCTTGGATATGATAGAAAACGTTTTCTCCGGGAATGTGGATTATTGCCAGCATCCTCCATAGTCAGATTTTTAAAAGCATACTCTAAACTTGGAGACATCTGTAAAATGTCTCTCTCTTCATTCAAACTGCTGACATTTGGACGCAATAAAGTGCTTTTCTTCACCTCTTTTTCTGTAAAGTAAGAAGAACTTAATGCAGAATTCAGCTTCTAAATTAATAAATGGACATACAACTGTCTAAAGTAAACAGAACTATAGTTATGTTATTTTCAAAGGAACTGGTACAAGAATAAAAATACTTTACACATGGAAGGACCATCAAATTAGGTTGCTTGAACATTATCATACATATCTTCCATGAATAGATTCAAAAATTAGTTAGAGACAGCAATATTGCACAGTCCCTAGAATGCAGTATAATCCAAACAAGAAGGCTAGAACAAGATAAGCACTACAGTCTAAGCACTGAAGCAATTGAAAGAAATCAATTGAAATAGCCATATTCACACACAATCCTTTAACATCAACAAAAACAACAACAGCAAACCACGAAGACTAGACTCCTAGACTCCAGTCCTGAATTCAAGTCCCTATTAACTTCATGTATGAAATAAGCTATATTAATATAGTAAGTGACTTTCCTGACAGCTCTATTAATATTCTTTGCATAGGATCACAGTTTAAAAGTTACAGCTTGGAGACATCTCAATATTTAACACTTCCCAATTTGCTGTCTTCCAGGGCTCATGACATCTGAACATAAACTCTTGCCTTGATCAAGCAGTCACTTTAACAATAGGCCACACGAAAATACATAAGTGAAAAGTATATCTGACTTCTTAGTATTCCTTGCAACTTAAGTGCCTAATGAGGTATTTCAGTGCACTCAGTCAGCCTTTACTGCCTTTCTGGAAGCTAGATTTCCTTTTAAGTAGTGACTGCCAGAGTGTAGCTCCCAATCCTTAGTGATGATGTTCTTCAAACGACTTAAGAGACCCTGACTCAGTGTCATTCTCAATTTAAAAGTATTTAATCTATGTATTTTATCTTCTTCTAGAAGAGCTCTCCTCAGTAACCTTTAGGCTACTTCTGAGAGGTCAGCTGTCCCCATTAAAATCAGGGCACAATGCTGACACAAAATGGCAGTAGAGAGATAAACACCTTGAAGTTTGCTGAGTAATCACTTAAGTCAGTCACAAAATCAAGAATAGCAATTAAAAAGAACTATTACCAGTAACTATAAAGACAAAAAAGTATGAGCTGGCATAGAAAAGGACCATGTTAGTGAGTGCCTATAAATATTTGATGTTTTCAGACTGATGCAATACAGGAGAACCAGCTGAAGCAGTAACACACTCATCTTTACTAAGTCACAGAAGTAGCCTGAAACTTCAGAGCACGGAAAAAAAAAAAGGAATCAGGACCCACATTCTGGTTAAGAGCTGAAGACAAATTTACAAACTAGCCAAGACAACTTCAGTACTACACTAAATAAAATTCATTTTGTTTATGAACACCAAAAAACAAGAGAATGAGCAATAGCCATCATACAACTATCAAAAACATCAAACTCCGGGATTTATGAGTAGAGGAAACATATCAGATAACTTACCCTGACAGAAAGATTAAAAAAAGAGTTATCAGAGGTTAGTAAGAGCATTAAGAAATGCTGTAAAGGTAAAACAAGTCAAGACAAAAGATTTAACATCTCAATACTGTATCAGTGAACAAGCAGAAAACAATTCTAAACAATTGAATGGATGAGTGATTTAAAGTTAGTTACATCCAATGATCTTCATGATTTATTTTTTTTAAAACAGATCATGGAAATTATTTATGTTAAAATGTCTAATCATCCAGCTTCTTACAGGCAGTGGAGTGAAACAGACATTTCTAGGTAGTAAATCATGTTGCCCAAACAAGCACATCTAAAATAAATCACATGAACCACAGTAAGCAATCCTCTCTCCCCTCTGCATATAAAAAGGATGACTAATACAGATGTAAAATATCTACAGTTAGATGATATATCCATCTCAATCATCACTGAGAGTCACAACCTGATCAAGTGTCCACTGTATAACTTAGAAATACTACTTCCAATAGAAAGCCTTTCCATATACCCTTGTCAAAATTCACTAAGTGAAATAACCAACTCTCATGATCACAAGTCTACTTTCCCTTTTCTTCTTAAAGGGACTACCTCATCAAGACTAACATTAAAATAGAGAAATCTCTTAGGACAGAAAGACTGGCTAAATACTTTTTCCTTTATGAATGTCTTTGCAATGCCCACCAGCCCCAATAATCATTGACAGTAACCCAATAAGCTGGCTCTAACATCAGCTTCCTCGTCTTCAAAGCTTTCCTCTTTACTCTGAAATAAGAATCATGAATAGGCAGCACCAGCTTCCAAAAAAATAAAAGCCCTTCACTGGAGTTTGTTTAATGGAAGATGATCATAATCGTTGCCTTATGTATCTACAGAAGAGCAGGATTTTCAACATAATCTGTGTACAAAGTGATCTAGGATTTTTCCAAAATCATAACATTAGCCAAAGCTACGCTACTCTTTCAATTTGTATTTTCAAACAGCTGGCCAGATATTCCTTACAGTAAAATTTGCTATTTTATTCTCTTCAGATGCACTGTGTTGCACAAACTCTTCTGAAATGCAAATAGATTCTAGATTCAAAATGCATAAATGCAGATTCCAGTGTCACATAAAATACAGAATTTAATTAGACAGGATAATTCAAAATGCTAAGCTGAACTAAATTTAAGCTTCATTTTCCTACTTTGAGTCCCAACCTTAGTATTTTCTCAGAATCACAATAAATGAAGCCCATATACCTCCATTAAAAGAAGACACATGTATTTTGTCTCAAGCAGTTTTTTGAGTCCAGTGAGAATAATTCTAACACAGCACTATAACAGCAAAGGTTAAGAAGAATATTGCTCAGGTAGGGTCTTGGCTTCTATACAACATTAAATAGATGGTACTTGTTAAGAATTGTCTAAAAATCACCTAATCAATTCTTTCCAATCCTCCTCTTCTCTGTAGCTTTTATATTTCAATGGAAGCTTCAAGTGCGTTTCTGTCATCATATCATTTTCTGACTATGAAGATGCATTCACAACCATCAAAACTAGCTGCAGCTTCCTACTCTAGTAAAAAACACATCAGTTTAAGTTATGATGCTTTCTACTCATTTCCTCATGAAGAATGAAGCTTTATCTGTTTTACTTTCAGGTTTCCCACTCTCTGCATACATTCTCACTCTTAGGTTACAATGCCCAGTGTCACAGTATTTAAGTTAATCACTATGAAAATCCAGCCATTCACCCGCGACACATCCTAAAGCATCTATCCAAAATTAGTCCCCTTGCTTTTTTTTAATAGTTTTAAATGTGTAGTCTGTAGTATGAATATATTATTAGAATATCCAAATGGCATCTATGTTAATGGGTAATACATACTTTCATTGTTATGAAGGACATACATCTCAAATTATTATTTAAGCTTGTAATAAAAGTGAGTATTTTCTCTTTTGTGAATATAATAACAGCAACTCCCATGTATCTGTCCTTTAAGAGTCTACATACAGAACACATACAGTGTAAAAATAAATCAAGAAGTCCTTGAAACATCAGGATACACTTTTACATGCCTATTTCCTCCTACATTTAAATTAGCCAGTGGCAGGGAGGAAAAGTAATTCTTGCCAAACTTATGTAAAGAAAAAACATAGGGTCTAGTGAAACAATCTGGAGAAAAACATCTTAAAATGGCAACTTGCTTTTTTCTTTTTTGCATATCAGAACACTTGAAAAAAGTTGCATTGAAAATTAAAGCGTGACTATACCTGAAACTTCACAAGGTTTATGGGATTTCTGATACTTTCTATTAATTTCTTCATGTCTGTATATAAGATGTGGTTTGTTATGCTCATCTTCATGTTCACCTCCATCCGTTTTCATCAGAGGTTCTAAAAAATATTCACCATCATGTGCTTTAAAGGTGCCCATCTGAAAGTAAGAGAAGTAGTTGCTTTATTCTCCACTAAAAATAATGTTGTTTATAACTTTCATGAAATATACTATTTAATATTTTCAGATTAATGAATGTAATTTTGTACATGAAACAAAAGTGGAAGCTGGAAGATAAGGCAAAAATGTTTCTTGTAGTCTTGTCCCACCCAGAGAGATATATTAACAACATAATCAAGACACACTATCAATATATATTATGTAATCTACACAGACTTTGTGAAACCAAGGTTGCTGAAGAAAGAACCTAGGTATAACCAAGTAGGACTGCTTAAGAAACTGCACAAATGGGAGTGGAAACCACCAAGAAAGTCTGGATTTAGCTGCTGAATTCTAGACTGAGTTGTCACCTTCTGTCTTTCATATAATTCATACAACCTTTTTTTTCTAGAAGCGTTTTGCCCATATATTAGCAGCAGTGTTAGCCTACAGTAAGAACTGATGCTAAGATTCACTTTTTAGTTGAAATTAGCGAAGTCCAAACCACCAAGAACAGGATAAATGTAGCTGCATACAATTTGTGAACACTAACAAGCTGATCAGTTCTTTTCCACTGGCATACCCTAAACCCTATTTTAGATAGGGGACATTTTAAATGTTCCTTTAGAGTTGAAGGAAGAAAACCCTTCACTGCTGCTTTACTCCCCCATGCACCTTTTAGTTCTCCCCTACCCCCCCAGAGCTAGGGCACATACTCTATACTGATTTCTTCAATGACTCGTTCAACTAACAGCCTTTGAGATTTTACTGAGAAATGATTCAGCTCTGACAAACACTGAACTATGAGAATTACAGCATACAGCTAGTGAGGAAAGTTTTCAACAAACATTTTAATCTTCTAGATTAACAAAGTTCCACTGGAAAAAACTGCATGAACAAGGGTGTACTTCTCTATCATTTCACTACACAAAAAAAAGTCACTAATACAGGTTTTTGAGCGAGTTTCATAACTCTGAGAACCCCATTCACATTCCTGATTTTGCACACAAACAAGAGCTACCAGTTGTAAACCACCTAAGAATTGAAAATTATACTCAGGCATGCAGTGAACAGTTAGCACGATGCAACATAACTAAGTCAATCTAGTATTGCTGATAATGCACAAGAAGTAATCCTGCTTTCCTCTTCCTCTACGCATGCACTCCCACAGTTCATTTCAGCACCAGCGATCAAACTTGCACACAATAAATAGAGAAAATGGCTAGAAAGCAAACTCCTTTGTTACATGTAACAAAAAGCACATTACAAGCTTACAACCCAAGAAGTCCAGACAGTCACCTGGAAAGGAGGAATTCTACACTACAATTCAGAATTATTCTAATATATGTTTTAAATGAGAAGAATAAAACCCAAGGTACAGGAGGTTTCACCTTTTTAGACACCAGAAAAACTGCACTAGGTTCCCTCTCACTAGTTCACTCTTTGGGCTACTGATTCTTGCAAAGACAATCAGGATCAATATTCTGCTTAGTTATGTGCATCTGGACAGTCAAAAAACTAACACAAGCTTTTATTCTTCCTTTAACTAATTACCTATACAATGACGAGGAGAAAAACAACCAATAACCATTGTCACTGCCTGGTTAGGAATACATCCCACCTCCAATCTATGAAGATATTTACAGCACATCTCTTATCCACGTTGGTAAGGATTCTTTACACTGCACGAACAACAACAACAAAAAAACTGCTTAAGTTAGAACACTGTATGCTAATCTGCAAATTAAAATCCAAGCTAACGTTGAAAACTATTCCACATCAGTAAAATAAATTTGAAGTGAAATACTAAACAAAAATCCAAACTTGGAGACCACATTACATGTGTGGTTGCCATCAGCTTAACAAATGGAAGTCAGCACCTCAGAAGGCAACTCAGCCAAAAAAGCAAAGCCAATCTTGAAACCACCACCACTGCTTACACTGAAGCTGTGTTTTGATTAACTAAGTGTTACTTCCTCCTTTTCCTAACATACAGGTCTACAAAATGCAATCAGCAGCTACACTGTTCTGCCTGGTTTGCAGTCATTCATTCATGAAAGTGATACTTCACTGCAAATACAGAGCCATTCTTATGAATCAGGCACACAAAGAAAAGGGCTTTAAGATCCAAATAAGAAAAACAGTTCTGTAAAAGAAAATAAAACCAGATAACCTGGCAAAACAGAGGCAGGTTGCTGAAACGGGAACCCAAACTTCTTCAGGAAGTCAAATCAGAAGCAAACTGGATTTCCTTTTCTACAGATGCTTCTCAAATCATGCAGCAAGAAATCTGACCTAAACATTTCAGTTCTGTTCTCAGGTAAAGAGACAGATGTTCATTTAAAAGATCTCAGTAGATTTCAAAACTGAAAACACTCTCCTGAACATTATAAGTGGTCCAAAGAAAGTAAGAAAGAGAGAACACTCCACGGGACCATGCATAAACACAGACTTGAGGAAATTTATGGGAAAACCCACATGAGAATGACAATTCCTTGGGTTTAAAATCTTCAGGATGAGTTAGACACTATATTGAATCAAGATTGAATGGATCAACATGGCTACTCACTCTATATGACACTCTATATTAACAGCCTTAAGACTGCATAGTCTTCATCAATGCATTTGCTCTGTTCCAAGAGTAGAAATAACTATTGCACAATTTATGGTTAAAGTATGCACTGTATCCACATACAGATTACATCCTTGTGTATAACTGCAACTTCGAAGAACACATGGAAAGCATAAGGCACATACAGCAAGTTCTGGGAACATGGAATTAATATGTCCAACAGCAACACTGGAACAACTTCAGAAAAATGCTAAAATGACTGTCTTGAAAACATGACTCTAAACTGGCAGGCTCCTTCCCAGGTAACTTCTGCTCCTATGGCTGCTTTTCAAGCCCTCACACCATGGCTCTTAACTCCAACTCAAAAACCTGCAAAGAGTTTACAGCAAGGGTACTTTGTCAATCAAAGTTACAAAATACCCTCCTCTATTAGTCTCCTTCCTTCCCCTGTCACTTTAACTCAAAGCTCTTAATCATGTGATTAAATCCTTCACTCTTCTCTGCCCACTCCAGGGTTACAATGTTTTCCAAAGAAAGTAGTAAGAGGCACAGTCTAATAACTCCAGGAAGAAAAATGCACTAGAGATTGTCTGATAAAGGCACACTGTCAATATCTGAAGAAATTTATATCTGAAGGTAATTCAACTAGAAATACTACAAGATGTAGTGGTAGCTCACTTGTTAAACTGAGACATACAATGAAGGAAGTGGTGATAACTAATAAATCAGCTAAACAACAAAAAAATAATCCAGCTAATGGAAGAGTTATCTAGTGGAATACCTTTTCAGAAGTGTAACATTCCTTCTAGTCCAGTTCTAAAAGACAGATTGAGAGAAAAACACTGAAGAAGCATACAGGAAAATAATATCTAATCCTAAGTTGAATTGCACACTCTATGAATCTATGAATCTCTAATGTCATATTTGCCTACGGATTCTGTGATGCTAGGATTTCACTAGCAGATAGTAAATGTACCTCTGGCAGACTAACTCACACCTCTAACAGGACTGCCCATGCTTAGAAGTGCCCTGGTCTGAATGGATGCCTAGTTTCTGGTTGAATACTATCATGATTTCTAGACTGGAATTTAAGTTCCACATGAAATCCTGAAGTGATCTTACCTATTAATGTGTTCAGATCATGACTGAACTAACTGCACTGATAACTGTAGCCTTGGACCCAGTACCCTAGTATCCCTTTAACAGTTAAGTTACCTTGACTCAGAAACACAAGAAGACTGTTTACTTCCTGTATAACAGCATAGGGGAAAGCCTATTCACATGGGAAGTGGAAAATTCAGACATAGGGACCCTGAGAGTCACATTGTAAGGCTATTCTAGGCAGCAAAAAACCTGGCTGAAGACGAGTAAAAAGTAGCATTTCTGAAAGCTTATAAATAAAATTTGTAGTAACAGATTAGCTGTATAGCAGAGAACTTAAGAGAATATTAAAATACCTGGTGGATTTTTGGGGGCTTTAATAGTTGGGGACTTTTAAGCTGTCTTACTTTTTAAATGACTTGGCAAAATAACTACTGATTGCACAAGACACGTGAGCAGAAACTGATTCAGCAGTCCTGGTACATATGCATATATTATGGTTCTCTCAGAGGTGTGGAAGACCTCCAGTGCCTATATGCAGGAATGCAACACTAAGACATGATAGCATGAGTTAAAGTCTGCACCATCCACTCTGTGACCAACAATGCAAGACCAGGAAGATTTCAGGAAGCTGCAGTCAAAGTAGTCACTTGTTCAGCGAGATAAAGCATCACAAAAGAAAATACTTAAACTGATCTTGCTTCTGATCATATGTACTAGGGGGAAGATAAGAAAGCAAACAAAAGTAAGACAAAAAGTAAATGAATTGAGATGTTAACAAATAGAAGCCAATAACAAAAAAAATAAAAAAAAAAAAAAGGAAAGCAGGTGAAAAAAGCCTCAAACAAAGCAACTGATACCAGCACCTCTATGCACATCTTAACACTGCAGAGGAAGAAGAGTTAATTCTATTTCCTCATAGTTTTTATTCTGTTTTGCTAAATATCAATCACTTTTTATTCAGCCCTTACACCTGAAACCATTTTGTGCTGATAAGTGACAAAATTAATGCAAAGGTCAATAACAGCACAATGACTACTTTTTTCAGCTGTTTTATCGCAGATCTTCAGAGTAGCAATTCATCTTGTACTCTCAATGAGGAATAAAACCAAAACTATTAAGTGCAAGTATCAGGACAGTCTCCAAGCAGTAATAAGACCCCACCTGTTCAAACAAGAATTGATTGTCTTGACATTTTAGTATGTCTTTTTCCTTGTTTATGAAAGAAAATCTGTAAGAACTGGTATGTCGCTTATAGATGCTCAGAGACTTCAGTGATCTGAATGCTGAAAGCTAATCTGACAATCAAATATAGAAAGTAACTTTTCCAAAGTTACTTTGGTATGTTATATTAAGGTAAATCTATCTTCCAGTTACAAGTGTTAAAACTTTCTTTGTAAAAAAAAAAAAAAAAAAAAAAATCATTGCAGCTTCACTCAATGAAGATACTAGTACTATGTAGCACAAAGGAAAAAAAAAATGGTGGGTGTAGCAATCAAGGCAACAAGTCTGTTACCTGCACTAGAACTCCACAAGAAACAGATACTGGCTATGCCACATAGGTTGCTCCAGAAGTAATGCCTCCTACTGCCATACCACCACCTGCCTCTGATGACCAACACAACGAAGTAGAGGCTGAACCTTCCCATCAACATCCCATTACATTTTACTGCTGTGTGACAGACAACAGCAAAAGAGGTAGCCTGACAGAACGGCACCTGACATGGAAGTTCATATAAAGTAAAAGGTATCATTTAATTCCACTTCACAGAAAAAAAAAATGGCACCCACTGACATTCATTGACACAGAGGCCAAGCAGTGATGTGACCACAGTGGGTGGTTCATCCCAGCAGCAGCAATAGCTGCATGAAAGATACGTTCTGGATGGCCATGCACAGCTGTCACATCACAAAGCAAAGAGCATCTCAATCAGCTCATCCACACAGATCTGCTAATAGTGGTAACTACGCAGAAAAATGGTGCTTGGCAGCTGAGAAACTGCTTTACCAAATAGTCTAATTGCCTTCTTTGTAGCTAACATAGCCTTCATGGAAATAAATTAGGAGACACTACTTTTGGAACAACCTATGTAGTTACAAATAGTGATATCTCACAGGACACAATACAAACCGGCATTTGTTTGCCTTTGTAGTGAAGTTGTAGCCTATACTTCCTCGGAAGTTAAATTGCTTACACCTATGATTTTGCTGTCAAGATAACATTTGAGAGGTCACTTCAGCCCACATGAACCCAGTGACATTCTTAGCAGATCTTGTTTCCCATGTCAGTAGGAAGTTTAAGTTGACCAATGCAGAAAAAGTAAAAAGAGATACAGATCTTAGGAAAAGAGAGTGAAAGGAAGTGTAAGATTTCCAGTGTCACTCTAAATATGTAAGGAACATGGATATGATCAGATGTTCAAACTGCCACCCAGGCCATCACTTCAAATGACCTTCTGCCTTTGACAGCCTCCCAAACTTCCCTAATTACAGGCTCCCTCCTTACAATTACTACAGGCTCCCTGCTGACCTCCTAACCTCCCTTTGCCATTTGCATCCCTGAACCCAGGGCACGCTGAAACATAACACAACAAAACTACATACAGGGTGTCAGGGGCCATTAACCAAAGCTCCATGTGTACTCTGGGTTGTACATGCTCTTAGCACACTCAGAAAAAAGCTTAACCGAAGGTGAAAAGAAAGAGTTGGGGGAGGATGGGGAAGGCAGAAAACACACACCGCTTGAGAACGCAATCAGGAAAAGGGACCTACAGGATAATGTAAATGAAAGTACACAGTGTAACTTCAGATCCCTCTCACTCAGGTGCATCTTAATAGCAACTTCTACAATTCCACTGTTAATTTTCCTGCAACTTCTGTTTGCTTTCCTAGAAGTTCGCATCCTTTTCCTATTCCTAGCTTTTAAAGTACTGGTCTACCTAATAATTCTAAGCAATCCTTTGTATTTTGACTTCCACACACAAAACCCAAGTTCTGGATGGGAGAAAACATCCTAGAGAGAACAGATTTTTACTTAAAACATAACACAGGGTTGTCAAGTCACTGAAGTCTAGTTTCTCCTCATTCACAAGAAAGAGCATCCCATCTCAGCCATAATGCTGGGGTGTCACAGGTTGTGACATCTACACTCCCCAAGGTACACCTGCCTGGCAAAAGGTGGAATAAACAACAAGAGAAGGTCCAGTGAACTCTGGTAAAGGAAGGCACTTGGTGGTAGCCCAGACCAGGGATTCCTGACAGCCAGGCAGTGACAGAGGCCTAGAAATCCAGCCAGAAACCACAGCAGAAGTTCACAAGGTTCATCTGGAAGATGTAAAGGCTCAGCTTACTGCTGCTCAATGGCTTCTGAGCAGAACAATGCATAGTACAGATTGTAATGTTCAAATGAAGTACAGAAAAAAGAGAATAAGACATTTAAATATTACAGCAAAGGAAGTACCATACTAACTGCCAAATAACAGGTTGTTGGGACAGCTTTAAAATACAGTAGGTATACATTTTTCAGGTAAGTCATTTTCCCTATATGGCCCCTTCAAGTATTGAAAACTGACTATTTGCAAGAAAATAATTAAAGCAGGCAATAAAAGTAATGAAAATACTTAAAAGCTTCTTGTATTTATCTTGTGTAGACTATTAGACTATTCTCAGTGCTGTGATACACAAACTTGAACATGAAAAACACTTGTAATTATTTGTGATCCCTTCTCTTAAAAACTCCTTCTGTGCCTTAGGTGTGCAACAAACTGAGGGCTGCAGTACAGATTCAAATTGGGATCTGTATAATGCAGACCAGAACCAATGGGATGTGTTGGTAAAGCAAGACGGGCAAAGTTGTGATGCACACAGAATGAACACTTTGGAATGCTTGCTTCCTCAGCAACTCCTATGGACCAGCTCAAGTCTAAAGACCTCGACCCAAAGACAAGGTGGTATATAATCACAGATCCAACAGTAAGCACTAGACAATACAAGTGGCCCTCTGAAGAATCACTTTTTTCTGATGCTTTTCCATGCCACGCATTTTAATACTATCACATCCCCTAATATGCTTCAACTCAGCTCCATTCTATCTATATACGCTACTGTAAAGACATAAGAAAACGCTGCTACTGGAGTTTTTCAGCTCCCAGAAGTCCTGTATATTGTTACATCAATAAGAAGCATCACACAGCCTCAACTTTAAATTTACAGTAAGATTTGTGACATCACCTGTTGATGCATGCAGCTATTTTAAAGCACTGACATGCCAGTGGCTGGTACAGCAATAACTGCAGCTTTCACTAAAATACTGAAGACATACAAGTAAGTAGTGACACAAAGCACCAGATGTATCATCTTGTTCCTAGATGAGGAACTAGGAAATGCAGCAACACAGTACAACTGCTCAGACAGTTCATTATACCCCTGGAAAGACCCAATAAATGCCATCAAAGTAGAGATGCACCACCTAGTTGCCCACAGTTTTGATTTCTTTGCTCAATTCAATTAAGTGAAGCAGCATTTGATAGTTACACAGCCGACTAAGTCGGTAGGAGATTTCCCATTCACTTCAACAGAAAGATGCTCAGGGAGTGCTGCTGTGCACCTCCAAGAACGTGTGGATGATCCACCTGTATGGATCAGCTGAAAGCACAGGAAAAAAAAAAAATCACTGTGTCTTCTCTCATCATTTCAAGAGCTATTATTCTAAAACTTAACGCATAAATAACAGCCATTTAGCTGCAAACGCCTGCCCGATGCCAACCAACAGCATCACCTCACCCAAACGACAGCTCCCTGAGGCTGAGGCACGGCTTGTTTTCCTCCCTCGTTGATGCAGCTCTCGAAACTCAGAGCATTACATCAAGCAACGCTACCGCCGGCCAGCAGAAGACTCTTTGAAAGCAGCGTTTGTATATCCCGTGGAAAAAAAAAAGAAAAAAGACCGCAAAAGCCACCGGTGCCAAGACGCTGCATGACCAACCGCTTGGAACGGCGCCCGAGAGCTCCCAAGCCCGCATCCCACTGCGCGCCTTTGAGGCGGCGGATGAATGGGGCCGGGGAGCGCGGCGCTTACCAGGCCGCCGCAGACGCTGAGGACGGCCACGTGCTCGCGGCGCGCGTTGACGTGCCCGCGGTAGAAGCAGTGCCGCAGGTCGGGGGAGGGCGGCTGCGGCGGGGCCCCGACGTGCACCGCAGCGAAGTGCGCGGCGATGAAGCCCGCGTCGGCGCTCAGGTTGAGCTGGAAGCGCTGCCCGTACGCGCTGAGCCTGTAGTGAGCGCGGAGAGCGGCGGGCTCCGAGCTCCTTTTCCTCCTGCTGAAGTGACGCGTGGGAGGGAAAGCTTCCCCGAACTCATTCACCCGGACAGGTGTGACTATTTCGTAAGAGGACAGCCGCTTCATTAAGGTCTCTGTAAACAGACAGAGCGGGACTCAGCCTCGCCGGGCACCGCTCCCTCCGCAGAAAGCCCCCCGCCGCCGCCGCCGCCCCGCCTCCCCCCAGCCCCCCCCCCCGCTCCCTCGCAGCCTTTGTTACCGCTCGCTTACCTTGCCCCGGGTGGAGGCGGAGCGCCCACGAGCCGGCGGCGAGCAGGGCGAGCGGGCACAGCACAGCCGCCAGCCACTCCACCCCCCCCCCGCATGGCTCGCTCCGCTCCGCTCCCGCGGCGCCGCCGCCTCAGCGGTCGCGATCCGCCTGGGCCGCCCCCGCGCCGCTCGGCTCCCCCATGCCGCCCGCCCCTTCCCCGCCGCGCTCCCCTCACGAGGCGGGAAGCCGCCCCGCGCCCGCAGCCCTTCTCCTCCCGGCCCCTCGCATCCACTCCCAGCTCCGCCGCCGAGGTGGGCGAGGGCGGCCCTTCCTCCTTCCTTCCCTCCCTTCTTCCGCCTCCCTAAGCCCCTGCGAGGAGACGAGGACGATGCCAAACCGCCTTCAGGCGGTGGCCATCCCTGGACCCGCACTTCAAAGCGGGCTCCGGGCCCGGCCCGCCCCCGGGGCAGGCGCTGCCCAATGGCGGAGCGCGGCGCCTCCTCCGCCCGCAGCGCCCGCCCGGCGCCCCGCGGCTCCGCCGCTCTGAGCGGGGCTACTCCAGAGAGCGTCGCCCGGGGTGCCCCGTGCCCTCCTCACACACAGCCTGCACAGACCAAACCCCTTCAAAGCCCTTCGGATGAGCGCAGCCCATCTGTTCTGATTTTACACTCGTGGTACTTTATGGTACATACTGCGCAAATGATGTTAATATTTATTAACAGCTTAATAACTAAAGCATTTGGTTGAACAGCTGAATTGAAGACTGTTTAGCAGTTTCCCTTCTGAAAGTAGGTTTGATCAAACGAACTCCAGAATGTTGATTGCACTGACAGAAGTCTTCAGTTGGTTATACAGCTGATACAGTACAGAGCTGTTGGCTTGTCCGGGTCCTAAGAAATCCAGAAGGATCGTCCCTTCCCTATCCTAAAAGTAAATTTTGAAAAGTGGCCACATTTTGCTGGTACACAGTGATTTAGACCCTGTCTGGTATTCAAATCTAAACCCTCTTTGTATAAACCCTTCGAGAAACCACCAAACACCATATTGAACAAAAAGAGAACGCTCTACAGATATTATGCAAAAGCTTGATTTGCAGTTGCAATGTGGATCAGAGAAAAAGGGAAAAATAGTGGTTTTTAGCCACTTGTATCGTATTCATGTTACCTGAATGGCTTTGGGCCATAAGCTGCGGTCATTCAACCTGACCTCTGTCCATATGGAATCGGTTTGAGTCTTGTGATGAGTAAATATAACCCTGCATATCAAAGGAAGGGGCATATTTTTATTAAGAAGAAACATAATTCCATCAGAAAGCTCACAGTGCTTAGAAATAGTATGTTTGCTATGACATAAAGAGGCATAACAATAGAGACAGGCATGAGGATGAAATAAATTTGGAGACTTATGGAAGCTTTTTTAAGGAACAATATCAAAAATACGTAATTGAAGAGTGAGACAAAAAAGTAGCATTGATTTTAGAATAATTGGTGATAGCTCTGTTAGATCTGCTGTCCAAAAAAAAGGAGAAAGAGCTGATGGACTGGAGCATGGCAGCTTAGGCTGACATGGCTGAAGCTCCAGCTAAGGCTGTGGGACTGTGCTGGTTTACATCTGCAAACATAGTCCTCAGAAATGTAATGTATTCTGACTGAATTAAATCTGCGCTGACATTAAAGCTTGCTTTTGAACAGTTGCCTTTAAAATGCCTCCTACATTAGTGAAATAAATCCATCTATTTACACTGTTGATTCTTTTCACTTCTCTCTTTCAGTCGATATGTTTGGAATGAAGTGTGTTGTGCCAATTACTTTGCAAATGAATGAAATACAAGGGTATTCTGTGCTCCTTGAGACCGCTTGCCTTCCTCAGGGTTTCAGCGGGACTGCATGGGCAAACTGAAATGCAGTTATGTCACGATTAGTCAAATATTTGTAATGCACACTTAACACACTGCAGTAGATAAGGCTTGCCAGATGAAAGCGTGGGATGTGTAAAAATGCACATTTAGTAGTTAATGCATTTCTTTAGCCCCGATACATTCTACCATGGATTAGTTATTAAATCATTTCACTTGTCCTTGCCTCCATTTTATTACAGTGGTCTTTAGTGAGTGGGTTGACTGAAAATCGCAAAGTGGAAGAGGATTGCAGTATAAAAGCCTTTAGCAAGGCAGAGGCCACATTTAAGTCAGAAAAGTTACTATCAGAAATAAGATTGGTGAAAAAATTTTATTTGGAGGGTATGTGAAGTGTATATTTTACATCCTCATTGTTGTATCTTATCATTTTTTTCTTGTGGAGTACAATTTTAAATCGACCCCTCAGGTTCTTTATTCTTGTCAAGAGATGAAACCTGTTGCTCGGTCACTTCCTACGCATCGCCTTGACTAATGTTTATCCTGAGATGTTACATTTACACTACGACTGGACATATACCATGGAGCCACCTGCTCTCCAGCACCAGACCAGGAGTAGCTCAAGCCCCCTTGCTCAGGGCTAGTGCTACCTGGAGTAGCTGGCCTTGCCCAGGCACTCAGCTTAGCAGTGTCTCTGGGCATGCTGCAAACAGCTCAAAGCCCATGTTATTCCAGTGCTTCTCAGCCCACCCTCCACACTGTTTTCTCCCCCTTAGGTACACCCCATGCCATTGAGCCTGACCCTCAGTTTCCCTTCCAGAGAGATGCCCACCTTGCAGCTCCAAGGGTGTGCAAGGACATCCGTCTATGGGACTCTACAGTATAGGAGGACAACATAGAAGTCACAGTGAAATGCTGTCACCAACGCAAGCAGAATAGAGGCTAAATGGCATTTGCTGAGGACACTGGGGAACAGGGAGCTGTTCACAGTGACCCTGTAGATGAGCCTGTGAAGCCACACTTTCTCTCAAATCAGATGTAACTGTAAGTTCATTACTCTTACATCACTCAATATGAAACCTTTTGCCAAGTTTCGTTCTGTGAAATGCCAGCTTACTAGGGACTGAGGGATATGGCATACCATACCATCTGCCTGGAACTTGCATCCCACCATTTTTATTGTATCCTGCATTATTTGTGACTGGAAGAATTTTGCTGTATTGTCTTGACAGCAATTTGAGACAATGGAAATCCAACTGCTTACAAAATGAATTAACTGCAAATCGTTAAATATATGTCAGGCAGTCATAGCTACTAATTTAAGAAACTTAAAATTGATCAAACAATTTCTTCATATCACAGGTGAAGACAGGCACTTTCATATCATTACAAACCTGCTGGAAGGAAAAATGAAGAAGTGTGTGCCAGCTGCAAGGAATTGCACCCAGTGTGGTACAACTGCCGTGGAAGTTGTGGGTCTCAGTATCCCGGGCAGGAGCTGACAGGCTGCTCTGTGCTAACTCAGGGACAGGAATCCTGCTCCACACTTCACCCCGCCATGGAGCAATGTCAGCACAGTGCACCTGTTTTATCAGGGGGGAAGTTTCAGCTTTCCAAGGCAGACAAGTGTAGGTTACTCATGGAGTGCGTAAGAAAAAGATCTCTAACCTGAGATTCACAAGTGACCCCGCACAAATCATTCAGAAAAATAAGAATCACTGTCCTCTGAAGATAAAGGCATGTGTCCTCCTTCTTACTCCTTCTGCCAACAATGCAAGCTTTTTTTTTTCTTTTCAAGTCACGAGAACACTGCAGCTGTTACTTTGGCTCAAGAGAAAGTATTCCTACAATAAGGAGACATAGGGCCCAATTCATCTCTCGTATCAACACTGTTAGTTATGCTGGGGATGATTTGTCTCACATAGCACTCTCCTAGCTACCCAGCCTTTTCCGGAGTCCCACTCTGGGCAATACCCAAAAATTACTCCAGAAGAGAATGTACATTTAATATTCCAAGACACAAAAACCAGTCATAAAATGTGAGCATCAAATTGCTAATAGCACACAAAATGGTTCCTAATCACACTAACTTCAGTCTGTGTTTAACCCATGTTATCCTCTGCATCTTAGAAATGTTAGCACTAGGGGAATTAGACTCCCCAAAGCCAGAAGTGCTTATTAAAGTATATGTCCATATGGGTGAACTCGCAGAGAACAATCTAGACACATCTGAACCAGACAAGGAGTAATCATTCACTTACTGTTAATATATTAGAATATCTAATTCATGAGTGCTGACAACAAAGAGACAGTGAAATTTTATATCGCATTACCAGCTTTCTTTCTTGCAAGAAATTTCTAGAAACAGAGTTGTCTTCTCTCTGCCATGTAATAGTCACTGAACCAGCACAACTGCACCTACCATTTCAATTCGGTGCATTCAGATACATGATTAATCTTGATGGTTAACTTTATCATGATTTAATTTTTTCTGAGGGAGATTTGATCTTGTGTTTCCATTAGCTATGCAGTAAAGTAAGCTGGGCATGCTTGTAGCTCATTTTCTTCATGATGTTCCACTATATATTTTCCACATTCCATTTCCCTAGTGGAAAATCTGTTACAGTATAGCAGTTAGATCAGCTTTCTGTTGCATGGTTTCATAACTCATGAGGGCAGCAACAGAAATTAAACTCCAGGATCCTGCATCATTCTTGTTGAGGTCTCTAGGCCTGGGGTTACTGGGTAGAACTTTTCCTTGCAGCTGGAGCAGTCTGCTTTACTTTGTCAGCTTGAAAGAAATGACATCAAAGTAAAAGCTTTTCCAGTTTTCTCTTTGACATTCTCTAGTAAAGAATGTCAGGAAAAAGAATAATAAGATTAGAGCTCAACAAAGGAATTGAAACATAAATTTGATTCAGACCTCGAACAAAAAGTTAATACCTTTGCATTGTGCCATACCGGACCTGAAATATTTTCCTTCAATGTTAATATTTCCCTCAGTGCTTCAAAAACTGAGATGCCACTTTTCAACTTGATTTAAGATGCATAAAGTCACTTCCAGCAAGTGAGAGGTACAAATCCAAGGCATTTTATTAAAACAGTTGTTCAGACAGAGTTAGTGCTTTCTGTAGGTAGGACACAAACTTCAATATAATTGACTTGTAAAATGCAAATAACTTGCAGACAATCCCAACTTTCCTGCCAAACAATGGTTTTGTGTTGTAGTTCTGTTTGCTAAGCCCTGCAGCAGAACTACCAGATCATTTGATTTAAGAACTTGGAGAGTCACAAAATGGGCAGTATTTGGGCCAAATGTAAGTAACTTCTATTTTGAGCCATTGAGAAATAACACACTTTCATTCCCTCTTCATTTTTTCCTTCCTAAGACCTGTTCTCTCTTCTTTTAGCTTTTTTATTTCAAAAACCAAAGATATATTAAGCTCCTATACTCAATAACTCATTTGTTACTAAGGAATGAGAAACCCTAAGTAGTTTCACTGTGATTTTAACATTAATCTCCCACACATGCATAGCGATAAGCTCTTTCATTACACTTTCAGACAATAATGAGCAGTTTCATTCAATAGATAATAAAAGTATGAAACCATTCCTTGTAATGGATTTGACTGCCTACAGAAACAAAACTGTTACACTGCGCCTTTGGCAAAGAAGAGTGTTGCCTAATCCTGAAAATTCATGAAATCTGTTAGATGTTTTTGAGACTTCGGTCAGTGATAGTTAGCCTTGAAAACTCATCTTAGCCTAGAGAGATCAGCTAAGACTTTTACTGCTTCCTCATCCTCTCATCCTCTCAAGCTACAGGCTGTGTGCCATCTATGTGCATATAAAATATGCATTGCATTTTATAGTAGAAATTCATTTTCCACTTACGGTTTATGCTAAAAAGAAAGGAACTTCGAATATTATTAAAGTTTTCTTAAAAGCAGCTGTAGAGCTATGCTGGCATGCAGATCTGCACATCATGTAATACTGCAACTCACAGGATTACCTAATGGCATGCAGCCCATTTACAGAGACAATAGCTCTGCTGAAATTCAAACTTCCTCCTGAACAAAAGATTACATCTGTGTTTCAGTAGGGAGTTACCTGGAGATCAGCCACTCTTTAAGACTGGAGGCATCACATTGGTGTTCTTGTAGAGGAATTGCCCATGGTCATTTCATGCTTGCATTCTTGTGAATCTATTCAGGCAAAAAGAGTAGCTGTGGAAATTTCTGAATGGCTACTCCTATTTCTAGAATACATGGACAAGCTATATCCTAGTTTATGTATAATGAGATTTTATTATTTTAGATACCATGCCTTTCTCTGTGTATTGGCATCTTGTAGCCAACTAACCCAGTGCAGAACAAGGACCAAGAGAATTAAAAAACACTAGAAGAGGTACACTGAATTCAATTCTTGGATTTCTTAGGGAACCAAAGTAAATTAAGAGATAGAAAAGTGTCATTCTTAAAACTTGAGCCAGCAGGTTCTGATTATTTTTTTTTTATTAATTGCTGCATTTTGAACTAGCTCAAATTAACAGAACCCTCCTGGGGAAACCCCTAGCTTAAAATAAAAGTCACAGAAACAGCTCCAGTCTTGACACTGGTATTTAAAAATATCAGCTGAATTCCAGCTTTATTCAGTAGAGCAGGTGTCAGAAGGAAATAGTGCCTTATCTGAAAGAGTGATCCCAAGTCAGCAGGTGGTGGCACCACTCAGGCTTTTAATAAAAAGCAAATCAGCCTCATCAGGAAGATTAACAACTAATAGAGAAAAACTCTGTTTCTCCTTAATATGTGTTCTAGTCATTCATTTCACAACTGTTTTAACCAGTTGTAGTAACTCGAAAGCATGGAAGAGGAGTGGGAACTATTTTAATAAAGTCACTATCCATTTAAGAATTGTTTATTTGCTTAGGGGTTTATTTTTAATACTCAGCCTACAATTTTCTCTTGAAAATGAATGTAAAGGTACTGTGAAGTCTCCATTACCCCATGATCCTTCTGCCTCTTTTGCTTCCTGGATAGGTCTGTGCACAGCCGCTGCCTGCAAACTTCTCTGCCCTCCGATGGCCACCAGCCACTGCCCTGACTACTCTCCTCTTCCTACATGTGTTGCACTCCAAACCACTGAGAAAATGTTACTGTAAAATGTGCAATCATATTTCTTTGATGAAGTAATGTCACGTGCCATGTTATTCCCCTTTTCTAAACAATATTTTCATTTATAGAGTTTAGCATTTTTTTCTCCGGACTTCCTTGCAGTTCATTTACCAGGATCACATTCAGTACATATTCTCACAGAGAAACAGGCTTTGGAAGTGCAACAGATATGAGCATGCATACTTCATTTGCTAAGAAATGCAGCTTTGTTTTCGGTAATTAAGTTCCTTTAAATTTCTGTTTCTAGACAACTTTGCTTCTAAACGTACTTTTTTCTTTTTTAATAGAGATACACACTTACACACGCATTGTTCTCAGAAGTGGCTTGAGGCCATACACTACTGTTAAGTGATAAATATTTCTTTACACTCATTACTCATGGCCATGAAACACAGTCCTTTCAGTTCAGAAACATTTTACACCCAATAACCTCAAAAGCATGGTGTAAGAATTTCATACTCTCCTGACTAAAAGATGACTTCTGATAGTGGATGGAAACTTGTATGGATCTCAGCAGCTGGCTTTGACAAATGCTGCTTGCATGAGTGAATGTCCCAACAATATGCTCTTGTGTGCCTGCAGTAATGCATTATATAATAGTGCAGCACAGTGAGAAACTTACTCAGAAATATGGCAAGCACGTTATGTATCTGGAAGTAGAACTAACTTGTATTGCTTACACAATACTGCTATTATTACTCTTATGCCTTGTCGGAAAATAATCATCTGCTTCTTGTAGAGAATGCCTAAGGCTGAACTGTTCTGTGCATTGCACTGCACTTACCTATTGAATTCAGACGGCCTTGTCTTACATTGGTTCATTGCAATTTAGAGGCAGACACTTAAATGTAATTACCTGAGACCTTCCTACTGTTTCTTTAAGGTGAAAATTCAATGGCCAAATGCTGCAGACAGTTGGACATCCAGAAATCTTCCTGGCTCGGTTTGTTCCTTTGAAATAAGCAATATAATATCTATGACTTGATCTCCATATCCACAGATAAAAGCCTACAGGGAAACAGATCCCTTGCTTGTCATTCTAGGTTTGAATATATTATGCAGGCCTCTTATTTCTAGCAATTAACCTAAGAAGACAGTTGCATCGGTACGGTATTCAGCTTTGCTCAAATTGCTTTCTCTAGTTTTCCACGTTCTGTTATGAAGTCTTCTCTCAGTGCAAGTTCAGCACAGACAATATATCCATTTTTGAAATCCTAAGGTTTTTACATAAATATGTTAAAACCTTTATGAAAAAGAAACTAAATGTTGATAGATTTCTTTTTTATTCTTTCTATTTCATTTTTTCTTTTGATTGTGCTAAATACTCCATGGGCTCTAGATTATACAGTTGTCATATGGATGGATGTCATAAAAATGGAGGCATCAGCAGAAAGCATCAAATGTAAAGATCTCAAAGTTAGAGAATTAGAAATAGCATCCTCTTATGAGAATGGAGCAAATGTCACATACCCAGCTGGGGTCCTGGCCAAGGAAAGAGCCTGGCAGGAGATGAGAGGGAGGATTACCTCTCCCAGCATTTGCCCCAGTGACCTGGCAGAAAGCTGAGTGGGGTGGGGTGACATCAGGGGGAGGTGACAAGAGGCACGGGCGCTGTGGGCAGGAGGGCGGGAGTCCAAGCACAGCCATAGGATACCTGCCTTGCCTTTACAGGGAAGTGGAAGAAGGTAAAGTGCTTCAAGCATTTCCTTCCAAACTTGCAGCTAACTGAGAGATGTCTGTGCTTTCTTGTTATTTGGAGCTGGTTTGTCTTGCCGCTGACTAGTGTTCAGGAAGGTGAGCAGTGTTTGTGCAGAGTCAAGGAGCTGCAGCCCTCATGTAAGTGGATACGCAGAAGTGTTTCTGCAGTGAAATCTCCCCCTGGCATTTGGAAAGCTCACTGTGAGCAGAGCTGATTCAGTGCCAGGTGGGCACATCAGACCCGAGCACGCTCTGTTCTCTCCTCACATGTTCTCGTGTGGGCCCAGGAACAGAGGACAGTCCCCTGTGCTGGGAAACTAAAAGGCTGCAACCAGAGCCCGTGCTGTGCAGCACACCTTGCAGAAAGGCACCAACGCTGTGAGATTGTAGGGTCAGCTAAACAGCGTGGGAGCGAGCAGCAGCTTTGAGACCCAACCAGAAGGGCTCTGCTGTTCAATGGAGTCTGTTGTCGGTGGTGCATAAGGATCATGGCTCACAGTGCAGTTCAGTAATGCCTTCTGTTTCCCTCCGACTCTATGGGACACATCCAGCAATGACAAGGGGATACTTACAGCATCCTCTGGTAGAAACGTTGACTACGTGATCTTTAAATGATGTGAATAAATGTATTCTGGGGCCCTGGACAGCCTGATCTTGCAGGTGGCAACCCTGCCCACAGCAGGGGATTGGAACTGGGTGGGCTTTGAGGTCCCTTCCAATCCAATACCATTCTTTGATCTCACCTCCCTGTGGTCACTTCTTGTCGCCTCTGAGGGCTCCAGGTCACATAACCAGGCAGATGTGTCCTGTTTCACGCCCTGCTCATGCTTCTTGGGGCAGGCAGGAGTTATAAATAGGTGTTACTGTAAACCTCACTGCTGGCTCTGAGTTTTGGATGGTGGGCCAGATGCAGCTGCACACCAAAAAGGTTTATGGGGTCACTGCTGCTTCTTGGCCACCAGGGCACCCTGCTGGCTCATGGCCAACCTGTTCTCTGCCAGAACACCCAGCTCCTTCTCCACAGAGCTCCTCTCCTGCAAGCCATCCCCTAACTTGTACTGATGCACACGATTACTACTATTATGGAGAATTTGAATTTGAAGCCTAGATATAAATAGCTGTGTTTTCTATTTTGTTGGTCTCTAAGGAGCAGCTATGTATTTGAGCATGGTCACTGAAATCCATAGGGTTCCCCAGTGAATATGAGATTTAACATAAACTTCTTGGTTCCCAGATATTTATCCCACCAGAGAGCAGTCCAACCAAGCACTGCCCGTGTCTTCAGCAGCACACCACAAAGCCCAACTGTTGCGGAAGGTTTGGGGGATGCAGCATTTTTCCATGAAAGCCATTGCACTTTTCAGTACCGGGTTCAAAGTGTGAACATCTGTGATGGCATTCATACATGTCAAAGTCATGTAAGAGCTTAACCCCCTCTTCAAATCTAATTAAACTATTTTGGACTGAGAGCAAGTTACCACTATACCTAATTGTTAAAGCAGCACACAGATGTTGCAAAGGGCTTGTACAAACCTGCACCTATGAACAAATTAAAAGCTTTTGAGATCACAGAGTAGTTTTTGAAGTTAAAAATTAACCATGATTACATACACAATAACCTGTCACTTCTTTTACACTTCTGTAAAATAAAACGTTGTCAGGAAGAAATAAAGTGTTCTGAAGAGATGCCAGAATATGACTTTACACCTGCTTAAAATGTGCTTCCAAATCTGCTTCAAGGACATCCACCGTGTTGTTGATTATTAAAGAACATCTTTTCTTTAAGAAGAGCTATTTGTAGTCATTTTGATTGACAATAAATGTTATCTAATACACAGCATTGCTTGCAGCACTTCAGGAAATGTGAAATTACACAACCTGTTTTCTTGTTTATGACCACTAAATATAATAGATAGCTTTCACGAACATGAAGTAGTGTTATAATGCCGTAAGATAAATGTACAACAAAATTCATTGTAAGTATCTTGCTTTTTAAAGTGTTACTAAGTAGATTGTGCTTTATTCAGATCTTTCTTGCTTGCTTTATTTTCCTGATTGTCCTGCAGTGAAGTCAAAGTCAGCTCAAAGCTTCTCAGCATGGAAAGCAAAATCAAATTTTGCTGCCTGAAAACTGAAGTCAGGAGAAAGTTCCTCTGTGTCTCAGGAAAGGGGAAGAGAGACAAGGGGAAAAAGGGAATTCCACTGGCGAGTCGGAGAAAAAGCTGCAGGGAGACAGGATTTCTGTGTCAGGTGCTGCAGGTGGGGGACAGGGAATCATGCTGCCATTTGGGGACTGCTCCTTTGCCGCTTTCACTTTGCTGTGGGAAGAGGAGCAGGACCATTAAGTCCAACATCCTGCTAAAACAGGTTCCCTACAGTATGTCACATAGGTAGGTCCAGATGCGTCTTGAAAATCTCCATACAGAAGACTCCACAGCCTCTCTTGGCAACATGTTCCAGGTCTCTGTCTTTTTGGAACTGAGAAGCCCAAGACTTGACACAGTACTCCAGATATGGCCTCACCAGGGCAGAGGAGAGGGGGAGGATCTCATCCATCAATCTGCTGGCCATGCTTTTTAATGCATCCAAGGATACCACTGGCCTTCTAGGCCACGTGGGCTCACTGTTGGCTCATGGACAGCCTGTTGTCCACCAAGACACTCAGATCCTTCTCCACAAAGCTTCCTTCCAGCAGGTCACCCCCTAATCTGTACTGTTGTGTGCAGTTATTCCTACACAGGCGCCAGACTTGCTCTTGTTAAACCTCATTAGGTTCTTCCTTGCCCAGCTCTGCAGCCTGTCCAGGTCTTGTTGAATACCTCAAAGAAATTCTGGCTTATACTGATCATTCCCAGCAGATTTGTTTTTATTCTGATTAAAAAGTTATCTGGTTAAAAAGTAGAAGTTTATTATTTTGCACTGTTACAAATCAAGTGCTAGGATGTCCCATCTAATGTTCTTCATCTTGTTTAGGAAATTGAGCATGGTCTATATGCAATCTGATCAGCAACCTGTGAGACTGCAATACATACCATGACTTCACTGAGAAACTTTTTTTTCTAGGTAAACAACAGTTTTTCAGCAAGTATAACACTGTTTACTTTTAATGTAATCTAGTAATAGGAGATGGCTACAATACCTTACCTGATTTTTTCCCCCTAATATAAC
This sequence comes from Callipepla californica brunnescens, assembly GCA_023055505.1. NCBI lineage: Eukaryota > Metazoa > Chordata > Aves > Galliformes > Odontophoridae > Callipepla > Callipepla californica. Next base: position 18,600,757 of record JALIRH010000001.1, read on the forward strand.
CAGCCTGATGTCTTGCAAAGTTATGAACAGTGAAAATAGGATCCAGTAAAGTTTGCCTCCTATGATCTTAATTCCAGGTAATCATAGAACTCCTACCTACCATAGCTACTTACATTAGTAGAAAGTAAGTACATAAGAATTTCAGAAATTGAACTTTTATACGAATAAGTACTATATGAAAAAAAAAAGACATAGTTCTTTGCATGGTTTTGTTAAACATGTGTTAGCTGGTTCTTCCCCCCCTTAAAAGAGGCCACAAAAGTAAGATTTGCCTCATTTTTTTATGAGCAAGAGACTGATGTGATCTGTCAAGAACAAGACACTGGAAAGCTGTGTTACATCAGTGTCAGCACTCAGTCTGAATGCTGAGTGATTTTCATCTGCTAAGGATGAGGTTCCTCAAGGTGATCTGCCAAAACAGCAGAGCAGAAGTGGAATGTACGAACAGAAAATCCTGATGTTGAGAAACATACATTCTTAATGTGAAAACAACTTTTGCATACAAGCAAACAAAAACTGCATGCATGGTGAATAAAAAAATAGACTTATTCATGGTAAAAATAGCCTTATTTAAAAACATGCAGACCTCAAAATATAGAAGCTAAGGGTGTATATTTTTCCTTGTCTCTGCAACTGGGAGTTAGGCTTCTGCCCAAATTTGGTTTTAGCATTTGTGGCCCAGATCCCACCTGTCAGTATGTAAATCTCATTGGGCTTACAGCAGCCACATTCAGCAATATCTGGGCAGTAAGCATAATACATTGCTCTGTAATAAAACAAAAACTGGCTCCTCATGTCTCATTCTGATCTCATTTGCTCTAAAGTTAGTCTAGGTATCTTTGCTGAGCGAAAGATGAAATTAAATCCAATCAGGAGCAAGAATAGAGAATATTTTTCACCATCAGCTTAGACTGACATATTTTAGATTTCTGTGGAGAAAAACTATAGGTAAGACAGAACAGAAATACAATTCTCCATAATGTAATTGACTGCATCCACAGGGAGTATAATCCTCGCTACATTTCCAGACAGTTATTTGTGGAAATGAGACTGTGATGCAGCTAAGCTGCCCAGGAGAAGAGGCAAGGATCCGAGAGCCAGAATGATGATGTGCTCCTCTCCAAGCTGCACAACTCAGTCGTTGCCCTGCTGCAACCAGTACCTCAGAATTCTTGTGCCTTAGGTAAAATTCTTGGTGCCTGCAAAAAACATCATTCAAGGATGTGTACCCCTACTTTAGCCTCTTCCTTTCAATTTCCAGAAAGCTGGAGCACAGTTATCATTATGCTAAGACACATACTCGCCCCATAAAGAAATTCCTGAGGGAAATGCACTCCATGGAGAGGCAGTATAAAGCAGCCAGGGATGAAGATTTAGGACTGCTGGCTCTCACAACAGCTGTACTTTGGAATCTACTGTATAAAAGATGTAGCTTGTCTTATTTGTATATTATGTATTTCAATTACCCTTAACATTTTCATATATTCCCATAGGAGTTGCCAATGTATTTTTAGTTATTCAAATACATGTGTGTGTTATATTTTCCATCTCCTTAGTTAGAGAGAATACGCTTCTTCTTTATGAAGCAGATAACTGAATTTGGAGTGCAAACTGTTTTTAACAAAGCAGCAGTTCACCGTGGCCAGTGCAACAAAAGTGGCTTTATTAGAAGCCAAATGCCAACTACTCCTGCTCAATTTCTATAACAGCTGAAGAATCACTTCTTAAAATATTCTGTTAATAGTTGAATGGACTTCCTTCAGAATTCTGGTGGAAGACAGATATCTAAGTTTCCAGCCCAAGACAAGCAAGAAAAGCCACTGCAAATGAAGACTTAAGACATCAAGTGATATCTGTGCTGTAACTAAGGCACCCTGTTAGAGTAAATTACCTGGTTACAACAGTAATTAATAATAGTGTATATTTGTATTCTGACTTCCACCAAGAGCTTTCAAAATACTTCAATGGAATATTTATCATCACGGCCTTCCTGATGAACAGTTATCATTGTCCTCATTTCAGAGACCAGAACACAACATGATTCCAGTGTCCAGCTAGCTTCACTGGAGAGATCTGCAGCAGAGCTATGAAATATGTCCATATACGAGGACCTCACATTTTAAACTCTCAGTCTGAAGTCTTACACTTTAAATACAATATGCTTTTGTATTTGATCTTTGTCCAGAACTTTAAAATTAATTTAACTCTCGGTTTGAAGTCTTGTTATTTGTATACAGTGACCCACAATAAAACTATGCTAACATAGCTGGAAATTTCGCCTGACCATAAGATGAACCTCACTTTCCCACAAATGTCTTTAAATAAATCACTGACACCTTGTCCTTGTGTCACTTGCATAATAGGCAAAGATCTCAGAAATGGTGTTAAAGTGAAGAGAGAGTTAAGCATGTAGCTTTACATTCTTTAGAGTTCTGCAATGGTTTGTACTTTCAGTCTGAGAGAAACCACTTTCGTTCTCCTCTTTGGATCCACTCAGGGTTATGTGAGATGTACTGTCAGGGGTAACATGCTTCACTGATACCCCCAAACATTGATTTCTATGCTTCAGCATGACAATGCAAAGTTAGTTGTGGACTCCCCTTGCCTTCCAAATCTGGAGGATGAAAACTCTACTAAGACAGTGATTTAATCCTAGAGCTTTTTCAGTGACAGCTGAAAAATACCCAAGATTAGACTAATTGTCAAGCTTGGTAAATACAAACCTAAGATTTCTTGTCATACTCTTCCCACACCATTATTTTTAACGACTGACAAGAAGACATTGCTATGTGCTCATTTTTCCTACAGTAAGCCATCCATCAATAGAAATGATATATTGATGCCCACACTGTGGCAGCAGAAAAAAAAAGAAAAAACTAAAATGAAATGATGGAAGTATGTTATACTGAATGCATCATAGAATCACAGAAGCATAGAATATATCGAGTTGGAAGGAACCCACAAGGTCCTCATTTCCAGCTCCTGGCTCCACTTAGGACCACCCAAAACCCACATCCTATGCCTGAGAGCATTGTCCAGATGAATCCTTGAACTCCAGCAACTAGGACTTTGTCCACTGCCATGGGGAGCTTGCTTCAGTGCCCAGTCACCCTCTGGTGAATAACCTTTCCTAATATCCTGATAACCTACTATCCTCATATAAATTAATGATCCCACTCCATCAGCACTTGCAGGACTTCTTGTCCTGTCCAAGTTTGCAGCAGGAATCACCATCAGGAAAGAAACATGGGGAGTTCAACCGCTGTCTGATACATCAGTGCACATTTAATTCACTGCATGGCATTTTATACATGGACTACAAAAAAGAAATATTGTTTTGAAGTGCTATCTCCTAGTAATATATATACATATATATGTATTAATTTTGATGTAAAAAAGCAATTCTGTAAATTGTGTCAGAAGCTGCAATTGACAGATTTGCCCATCTTCAAATGGACAAGAATATTTCCCCATTTTTTTCTATCAACTAGCAACTGATAACTAGTTAGCAAATTTTCAGATGTGACTATATAGAATGTGCTTGATGTATTGCATTCAAAACATCTTGAATGGGAAAAGTCTTATACATGAGTACCAGAGCCAAAACTTACCACATAATTCCACCGTGACTCAAAATTAAGAACAAGAAATTTGTTGGTCGATACAGCACATTTCACAGAGGAAAATGTTTGGGGTCAGAAGAGTTCATATCTGCAGAAGACAGGGACAATATTCTGTAGCTGCAAGCCTTCTTCACCAAGATTCTTGAAAAAGTGTAGACTAGCAGTAATCCCAAGTAGAAGACAGATCTAGTTCTGTTTGCATTCATGTTGAATATGAAATTTGTCTTAGGTGTGCTCTTCAGCTGAATTCAAGCTCCCTGTGCAGGTTGAAAGCAGTCCTGGGTAAAAATGACTTAAACTCTGGACCTGAGAAGAACTTGAGCTGCCTTTGGGGTTACCACACCATGCAGAAGTGAGGATGCTCAATACCATCAGGTAAGTCTCACTGATATTACTTAACACGTCACCCACTTGGGAACAGAGGGTTGCTGCTATAGAGCTGTGACAAAGCAGTGAAAAATGCCTGCCTGCTGCAGCAGCCCTTCAGGCACACAGCAAGCTGTGGGGAGGCCTGAGAGGCCACTGGGAGGGCTTCTAGCTCTGCTTCTTTCGGCTCCTCTGAGGAAGCCACACACATCTGCTTGCATGCTTTGCAGGACAGCCTTACCATTCTCCGGGGGTTTTCTTTAGTTGCATTTTATATGATAGCATTTAACAGCCACTGAACTCCCTCGGAATGTGAGGAAGGGGAAAGCCTAACATCCCACAGCTGAAAGAAAATAGCAATCTGCTTCCGATAGGCTTATTCGCACCAAAAAGCCCCTTGTCCTCCTGACTCACTGCTCTTTTTGTCAGTCTTCTTGTGATGAAACTATGGGCCCTCTGTGGACCTTGCTGTTGTGAATGAAATTTGTCTACAAGTGCATAACGCCTCACTGTTACATGCAGAAAACATAACTGTGGCTGCACAGAACAGCAAACTGTAATGCTGCGTGCCCTTTCTGGCTGGTGGTTGTTGGCAGAACAAAACTATTTGCAATCTTTTCCACAGCTGCAAAGAGTAGCTTTTGTGTATTCATCCCCCCAGGATGTCATGCTGTTTAAAATGCAAAATTCATTTTTAATTCAAATAGTTGCAACTTTTGGATTATTTCTGACTACTGAAATACTCCATCAGTTACCTAGGACATCAGTTGGAGTAGGAGAAGACACGTTTTGAGAGTCTAATTTTTCGACTGCTTCCATTCGTTTCGTGAGTGCAGAAAGCATGCATGACATCGAAATGATGTCAAAAAGCATTAAATTATTTGGCCATGACATGTAGAATTGTCCACAGGCCAGAAACATTGGGATTTATTAAAACGAAGATCACAACTGTTTCTTGAATACTGGAATGCTTCAGATTGAGTCTAATATTCACTGTCTCTCTGCCATCCCACGGCTATAACATTTGAGAACTCAGAATCTGACACAGCGCACAACACAATGCAGCACACAAATACTCTAAATCAAAAATCCTGCTAGCTTCAGTCACTTTACTGCCATCCAGAGGCAATACAGAACCAATATTAACAATAACTTCACATAATTACCACACCAGAAGCAAGAAAAGAATGAAGAATAAAGTCAGAAATGGATTTTCAGCTGTCAGAGAGGCAAACTAAAACGACAGAATATGTTGCCTGCATTGAATTTAGAATCCAAATTACTAAAATAGCAACAATCTGAGATGAGATTAAAGGTTGTGTGAGATTAAGACTTAATCAGTTCAAATTTGGGGTTTATTCTAGTCCATGTGGCTGAAGTAAAAAAGAATATTATGAAAGGTATTTGAAACAAGAGCTTCTGGATAAGAATAAGAGCTTCAGATTATATAATATGGATCATTTTATTTCTTTAACTTTCAGTAAAATAATACCTGAATTATCCATTAATATTGTCTTCACACTACCCCAAAATATAATGTATGTTCAGTGTTATCTCCAAAATCTAAGCATAGAGGGGGAAATTCCACAGAGTTGAATTTCTGCCAAAACAGGAGAAAGTTTTACAAAGTAGTAAGAAAGAAGATACAGGTTTGCCTTGGAAACATGATAGAGTACCCGTGCATTTGCTAGGGACTCTTCCACCATGGCTTGAGAAATTCCCAGGTCATTCGAACCACAATAAAGCATTGTGTGCGTATTCCTGGACCATGGCAGATAGGCAAAGGTGATATTATCAGCTCATCAGCTCATTCACATTATATTTTTGACCAGTGAAAGCCAGGTAATTTACTTAATTCTCTGTATTTTTTGCGCCTTCTCACCTGCATTGGAAATATACTTCATTCATGCTTTCCAAGCCTCAGTGCTGTTCAACAGGAAAACAATGGCATATTATAGTTTAACGTTTCTGCTTGCGAAACCAAACTCACTACTTGCTACTGGGTAACCTTTAGGTGTTTATGATATCATCAACGTAGCTTGGAAGTTAAAGCTGAAACAACACACAGATGGTCAAGTAAATAATGGCTGTAGTTGGAAAGAAAGTCAACATTTTTTACTAGATGCTTCCAAGTTATGGGTTAATTATTTGGACAGAACATATATCACAGCATCACAGAATCCCAGAATTCGTAGAGTCGGAAGAGACATATGGAGGCCATGTAATCTAACTGCCCTGCAATGAACAGGGACACCACAGCTAGATCAGGTTGCTCAGGGCCTGATTCAGCCTCATCTTGAAAGTCTCCAGGGATGGGACATCAACCACACCTCTAGGCAGTCTGTTCCAGTGCCTCACCACGTTCACTGTAAAAGATTTTTCCTTATATCTAATATAAATCTACCTTCTTTGAGCTTGAAACCATTTCTCCTTGTTCTGATGCCACAGACTGATAAAGGGTCTACATGGTTGAAAATGATGCCCAGTACATATATTTAAACATTAAGCTACTGATCATAAAAGTGCATAGAGAAAAGCAATTTTGTTTTACTTGCTTTTCTTCTCCTTGTTCCTTGCATAGGTGTAGGACATGCATACAGCTATGATAATGATAGAGTATAAACTTGAGAAAACTAAGAAACTAATATTACTGAAAACTTTTTCAAAACACTTTACTGAGCCTTAATAGAGGCAGCAAAGTCTACTAAAGAAGGGTGGTCTATCCTGTCTGATTCAAACAATACTTTGCTGTAAGGAGATGAGTTAGGAAGTCTTTTGTAGCTAGCTTTTCTAATGTCTACCTCTCAGGTTGGGTAACACCTTTCAGACTATCTGAAGTCATTTTTGATGCCTTAATTGCTTTTTTTTTTTTTTTTTCCCTTCTGGGCTAATTAGCATCAGTCTGCAAAAATCTCCTGCAAGACATTGTAAAACATCACTTGTTAAAGAGATTGTGGGGCTTGTTCTTGACAAATGTGAAGTGACATTCTGCCAGTGTCTTTTGTAAGATCATACAAAAGGGCCGGTTCATCTACCAAAAAGAGAAAAAGTCCCACCAGGAACCAGTGAAAAAGACAATACTCATTACACAGAGTTGCAGAGCTAAGTAAATGGTTCACACGTCTTGCTCACATGAGATGAAAGAGAATGAATCTGAATTCATTTTACATTTGATCACAGAGAAGGAATGCTCCAGATCAAAGTGTGCCATAATAACGGAGACTAGCTAAATGCAACTAGATCCAAAAAACATCTGCCAGGGGTTTGATGTCTAAAAATGGAAATCTTTTATATTAATATATTATTACATAACCACATGAGAACCAAAAGGCTCTTGAAGTCTTTTTTTTTTTTTTTTGTATATTGTGGTTGAGAAAATTCAACTAATGTAACTCACCAGATAAATCCAACGTATTGAGAAAAAAGGGACTGAGAGATAACGATGAGTCTTCAACCTCTGTTCTCTGTTGCATATGATCAGGCAACACTTTAAAAAAGACAAACTGGAGAAGTGTTGGTGACCTGAATAAAGAATATCAGCAGCATAGGAAATGAGTTTGATGGTTGTAATCCAATTTTCAGTGGACAAGGGAGCACATCACAAAAACTTCCTCTACAATTAGCACTAATTGGCAATTTTTTTGGCAAACTTTTTGCGGAGGGCAGAAATTGGATGGACATGGTGATTAAACCATCATTTCACTCCTAGAAGTGCCCTTTTTGAGCAGCAGCTGAGGTGTATTGGGAGGGCAGAGTAGAAGCAAATGCAGTATTTCTGACTATGTTGTACCTGTTCTGGGGACGAGTGGACTTCATTCTTCAGGCTGTTCAGGCAACGTCTGTACAGGAATTAAAGTTGCAGCAGAAGAGTGAAAACAATTTCTTAAGTCTTCAGCAGAAAACCCATAAAAGGTATCAAGTGTTCGAAAGCACAGTGAAAAAAAGTGCAGAAAATGAAGTTCAGCAGGAATGAACAAAAATGGATTTTTGATGGAAGAAGCACATGTGTAGAAGTGTGTGCAGAAGTCAGGATTATTTCCTTCATTTTTTCCCTGGAATCATGCATTCATTGATGCAATGTTTAGTGTAAGTCGCATCTTTTTGAACAGTCTAGATGTTCAGAAAGATGAATGCCTTTTCCAAACTATATTTAGGTTTCTGAACTCCAAACGGAGCTGAATCACACAGCCAGACCCATGTTGTTGGCAGAGTAGAAAGCACGTTTTGCTGCAGCTACTGTAAAGCTTTTTGGAAGAGGGCAGCTCTTGGCTCTGCAGAAGCTGGGCTTGTACCAGCACAGAAGTGACCCTCACATTTCTAGGTGAGTGGATCTACACTGTGGCACAGACCCTGATCCAACACACTACAATGCAGCTCGCAAAGTAAATCAGAGAGTAGAGCAGAGTCCCACTTCTGACAGGTTTAAAAATCTACACACTCTTGAATCTAGTTCTCTATAAAAGTAAGATTTCCAAGAAACTGTTGTTGTTGTTGCTGCTGTTTTTTCCCAGGACTCACAGATCTCTGCATTTGCAAGAAATGCATGCACTCTGTTGATGTATGTTTCTGTTTTGCTAACATTAACTTGACACACAATAGGTGAGCAGAATTTCAGAATTTTCTACTTGTTGTCAGCTGTTAATGCTATCATTGCATTTTTGTGGAAGAAATTACCTTTCAGGAATGGGTTTATCCCATAAGATGGAAGTACACCTATCTCTTCATGAGGTATTCACTCTTTCCAGTACTTTGGTATTCTGTTACATAATATGCAATGAGAAGTATATGTAAGTATCACAATGGGCTAGCATCAGTGAGATTAGCAGTGACAGATCACCAGTATCAATTTTTTCCAAACTACACCCTACGAGTCTGCATATAAAGCAAAGCCTGTGTGAGAGATAGCATAACAGAGGGCTGTGACTTTAAAGATAACATCTCTCGCTGAACAGACTACAGATCTTTTACATGAAGAAAGATGCAACATTGTTTGATCTGCCCTGACAAAATTTCCCTTTTTATCTCTTTACACTCTCAAGTTTCTTTCAAATACTCCTTCTCAAGGACTACTTCTTTTAATGGGAGGTAGATGAGAAAGGATTTTTCCATTTCCTTTTTTTTTTTGCCATTTTACCAAACTTTCAAAGAAAAGTGAAAAAAGCTACACAGCTGCCTACAAGGAAGTGCAAAACTATGCTGCATGCTACAATTGAAGTTTCCCCCTTTTTCACCATAGTCTGTTTTCAAATCCTGTTCAGACTTTGCTGATGCTGTTCATATTCAGCACTCCGTTGTTACATGTATACGGTAGCTGACTGCAGTAGCTGGGAATTAGTGCTTCATCCTGAGCATATCCGCACAAGTAAACTAGGTGAGAACTTCTAGCAGAGAATACAACTGCAGATAAAATACTTGCAAAAGTTTCCAAACTTCAAAGTCCAGGTGTGACTCGAATGTCTGTTTCTGGGAGTAGATACTTATAATTCTTTGGGTGAGAATTTTTTTTACATGCATGTTGTTTCAATTTAACAATGATTGTTAATTACATTCTTTATTGTTCAATGGACTAATATTACATATAATACTACCCCAGGCAAGTATAAAAAAATGCTTTAATGAATACATCTTTGTATACTAACAACGGTTTCCAGACCTCTGGAATTTTGTGTCATTCTCAGCGCTTGCAGAGTATTTTTGGAGTCTTCTGACAGTGAATCACTTCATTTATTGTTAAGAAATGACTTCCTATCCTTTTTACTTATTAATTTTAACTTGTATCATGCTGAGACCTGTGGCTTAAGTTAACTTTCTTCATATAATGCTCGTGTAAAAGAACACAATGATGAAAAATTCTGGCTCCATGAATTCACTGGGGATTCTGCCATTTCAGTGGGATTTGACCTAAAATGTCTACTGGTACACAGCAGATCTTATTTTGTCAGAGAGGCTAAAATAAGGAGTTGTATAACTTTGCATACATTGAGCTCTATCCGTATTTGGCGCCAAACCCCTTGAGTCCCTCATCTTGGCAGGGTGGCCAGGGCTAATTGTGTGGGGAAGGGTGAGACAGAGCTGAGGAAGCAGCTCTGACAACATCACAAAACAAAAACCTCTGCTCCTAGAAAGCTCTGAAGGTGTCTGGAAACAGAAAAATAGCCTGAAACATTCACTGTTCTCACCGTGCATCTTCAAAACCCAGACAGATGTGTCCCACTGGTTTTGAAGGGAACAGGCTAGATTAAATAGAAAATGAAACAGAATGGCCCATTCCCAAAACATCTCCATGGAATGTCAGTGTGACCTGCAGGAAGCCCTGCGGTTAAACAGTATGAGGAAGACGGTTTGACTGGCAGTCTCCTGGGCCTACCTGTTGGAGAGGGGAACCATGGTGCTGAAAAATATTGACTGAGGAATAAAATCTAGCCTCACAGTCATTTCTCTCTGTCCTGAAGCTTAGCATCTTCCTGCTCACATTGTTCTGTGAAATTCCTTCTCCAGTCCTTTCTCTCTTCCAGCTCTATCATTTTTTCCTCAGCTGCTGCTTCTGTCTCCTGTAGGACTTTCCCAAACTCCCATACTCCAACACATGAGACTATAAACACTTCATCTTCCACAATCCAGGTTCAAATGATCCCTGCTTCTCAATCAACTCCAACATTTTTAGTCTGAGCTTTCATAGAGGCTGATGGCAAATCAGACATTTATACAAGGGAATTTCAATTTCCAGAAATTGTTGGGCCTTCTCTTTACTCTGGGTTCTTCAAAGGGCTCTGATAAACACTTAGATAGGCATGGTATCTCACCTGTTTCTGTTACAGCACATTTCATGAAGCAATCCATTATACCATTATGTTGTCTTTTGCCTGATGTTTATAGCGCATTTCTCTATGTATAAGTCTTCATCAGGGTGAATTATTTTTTTCTAAGATAAATTCTTAAAATGCATTGCAAATTTTTACAACACGAGTTTTGTGTGACTTGGCAATTTAATTCCATTATTGACAGAGTAATGTTTCTGAAAACTAGCTGTGTCTTCACGGTGTTTCATTTTGCCAATTAATTGAAATAGCAAAGAAATGTGACAATGTAAGTTCAAAAGTCACTGCACTAATCTTTTCATTAGTCATTCTACAGTGTGCTGTATTATGTTTAGGAACAGTTATTATAAAGCCAACAGTACAAAACATAGCCGTTTTGACCCATAAAGCACTACATTTAATATCGCTAATGCAGTAAAATAACTCTACCCCTAGCACAGTCACTGCTTCTTTTCTAAGGACAAGGGTGTGTATACAAACACACTGCATGGCAAAACATGCTCCAGGAGTAACTTCTGATCTTCAAAGAAACCAGATTCTCAAGGAGCAATATTTAGGTTTGGCTGATTTATAAAGAAGTCTGAGCTTGGCATTTTTAACTTATTTTATCCTCATTTTCTTTCACTCTTAAAAGCTAAAAGTTTTCAACTTTCATTTAATTAATCTGGAGAATCATTGGTTTCATTTCTATTTCAAAAATGTCTGTTTTGTGTCTTGGAAAATATCTATGATCTATATCTATAATGTAGGGGAAACAGTACATGATCACGTCCATTCATGCACTGATATCTTTCTGTTTTAATGGGCCTTCATCCTTCCTCTGAAGATGCAATCAACTGAGCTCAAACTAAATTACAACTTCCTCTGTACCTGTGATGCTGAGACTCTTCAACTGCCTTCCACTTGTACAACAAGCAGGCATTGCTGCACTGAGGACAGCTGCTGCTTCTTTGGAGGCTCTGTTTCGTAGATTCAATATCCCAGAATCTGTTATTAGATTCGTCTTACGTAACGTTTAAGAAGTGCTGTCAAATTCCTGTTATTTACTCTCAGAATTCACTAACTTCTGAGCATGAACTCAACAGCCTTTGTAATACCTACTGCATCAGGGGTGGAATCTACATCTTTCTATTGTTATGCTTAGTTGTTCTGAAGTGATCACTCTGAAATTCAGTACTTACAACATTTGATTCATTGTCTTCTTAAGGCAACAGTGCAAGACCAGTGCTACTATTTCTTGTATGGAAAGGTTCAATTTATTCCACTAACACACATTTCAGGACAGTTAAATGTCCTGTAATGTCTGTCTGATCTAATTTCAGCATATCTATGTGGTAGGCTGTTTTCTCCAGCATAATGGGCAGAATATGTGAAATGGCCGCTGCTAGCATCTCAGAATATAAACTGTGCCACTCTGCTTGTACCTCATACCAAGGTAAGGAGTTATTTGGGTCATGTACTCATAGCTCTTACTGGTCTCTATCATATTTTAAGTATTTGCTACCTGACCAGCACGGTCCTCCCTAGCTAAATGCATAGGCCAACCACAAGACTGAGAGCCTTGGAGTGACCCTAAGGGAGAGAATGAAGAAGCCTGGGAGTGTAAGCTCCTATTTATTATAAAGCAGGAGAAAAATAAAGAAGATGGTTGATTCCATTTGGAAAGTTCATCCACATCTCCTTTAGTGTTTTATTAAGGCATGCTGCTGGTTCAATATTCTGCAGGTGGCACCCTGATGTTCTTAGGCTCTTTTGCAAGTAGCAATCTGCTTATTTCTTTCATCAGCTTGGAAACAGAGCAAGCTTCCAGACCTCTTTAGGGAGAGAGAGAAAAAAAGCCACTTCCATAATCATATTTCATCCAAAAAACAAGGCAAAGTTAGGTGCGAGGAGAAGGGTTGCAGCATCCTCTGTTCTGGTACCCAAGTATGAAGTAAGGTCTATCAAGTTTTCCTACTTGAGTAAGATCTTCTATTGGGAAAAATAGTTTTTTCAGGTCCAGCTTCCCTGTCCCAGAAGACGCTCAAGGTCAGAATGAACCAGGCTCTGAGCTGATGTCCCCACTCTTTGAAGGAGAGTTGGACTACACGGCCTCTGAAGGTCTCCCCCAACTCAAACATTTTGTGATTCTATGATTCTTCACATTTAGTTAAATTTGAACACTGTCCGCTGTCACCTCATGTTACAGGAGGGGCTTTGGGGCACATTTTGTCTTTGTTTTGACCTCTTTCCACCACACAAACTTTTCCAGCTTGTTCTTAAATCTTTTCAATCTCAGTAGCTATGATTTCTCTCATCTTCTTCAGTTTTACTGCCCATGTGAATAGCCTCACTCTGTACTAGAAACTCCCAGTGTTAGAGACAATATTTTCCTTAGTCTGCAGACCAGATTCTGATCTCAAGCATGACACTGCAAAGGGCAATACTTGTTTAATGGAAGTTTGAGTCTGCCCCATTGTCTTCTTAGACTGCCCATCCAAGCTAACATTCAGCTGTTCTGACTTCATTCCTCAAAAGCGAGAGGTCCCTCAACTCCAGAGGGAGTGGAAGGAAACCAGCACATTGCAAACATTATTTCACAAACAGATTTCTGTTTCAAGAATAAGAGAAAAATATTTATTGCTGAAATTTCCATTTTTTTAGCTATGAAAAGAGTTAAAATTAAGTACTTTGTACAGGCTTGTGCAGCAGAAAGTTCTGACAATATTTCTGGTGTCAAATCAGTAGCAGAGCTCGGGAAAAAATAATAATGTATTACAGTTTTCATGATTATAGCTTCTATTATAGACTTACATTATAACTTAGACCTGGTTCTTAACATTTCTCTTTGTACACCTCCAGCCTGCATTCCACTTTGTGTGGCTGTTCTCTCCGGAAAGAATGGAACTCAGAAGAGACTGAATGCAATTGCCAGATGGCCTTACAACCTGCTCATTGATAGATTACGTGCCTGTGGCAAACTGACTTTGCTTAGGTACACTGAGAATGAGTGTGAAAAAATATCCACCGGAAGGACCAGCAACTCTTAGAGCTAAAATCCCTTTTTCCAAAAAACTTCTTCCAATATAACAAGTCTGCAGAGACATATATTTCATCTTGAGAAAAGTAAAATTCCTAATAGCTGGTAAGGGGAAACCAGAGGATTTCAATCACATAGGAAATTATTTTCTCTCATACAGCATCTTGTTCTCCAGATGATAATAAAGCAAATGAGAGTCTGTTCATCTTCACAGCTGGATTTGTCCACTCAAGTACAAAAGCATTCGTTCTCTTTCAGAGAAGGGTTAAAATATTCTGTCAGCTCATGCAAGCTAACCTTTAAAATTTACATTCATTTTATTACTAAATATAAGAATTGGTTTTGCCCTGTTTCTATTGCTTTTCTTTATTATAATTTTTTTAAATAGGTAAAGTGAAAGATCACTCATGAAGAGCTTAGGTAAGAGATGTGATTTGGCTCTCAGTCAGAAATAAAGCAATCTTTCTTTGAGAACAGCAGGTCTTATCTTCTCTTACAAAAAAAAAGAAAAAAAAAGAAACTATTCTGAATAAAACTTTTAATAGTTACACGGTTGGTATTCAAGGTGCTTGCAGTTGGCAGACTATTATAAACTGCTACAGGCCAAAATCTGTGGCCCTGCTTGGAAACTCCACTTCTGCTCAATGCAACAAAAATCCTGCTGTGCTTGTCGTCTTTTTTTCCTCCTTTCTTTTTGCCTTGTTGTCCAATAAAGTAGCTCTGAGGCCTGGCCCTCAAGCCTATAGTGTTCTTTACAGCTCCAGCTGCAGTTTTGTGGCAATGTTTCAGCATTGTACAGGATAAAAAGAGTCCTCTGATTCAAGCATGTGGAAAGGAGGTACACAATGTAAACCCACAACATATCCAGTGTGCACCAAAGGGGGTTGCCACATGATAGCAGCAGTCTGCCAAATCCTCTAAACTTTTGGCATCCGATAATAGGGAGGGTGCAATAAAAGAAAATCAAGGAAGGAAATTATTAGGGAGTTGGGAAAAGGGTAGGACTTATGTCATTTTTTGCAGGGCAAACTCTTTTATCCCATTTCATTAATGCAACAATGATCAGACTGATAAAGGCTTAGCTTGGAGTACATCAGTTGAACAATAGCTGTTCTTTGTTTATCTCTGTTCTGTGTATCAGAAAGTATAAAGAGAAGCTTACACTCTTCCTACACTCCAACCTCTCACCCCAGTCCCAGAGCCTGGAATTTTCTTTCCCACTGTTTCACTTCAACTAGGGCAGATAGGCTCAAGTATGGCCTTTGTTCTAACTTCAGAGGAATGGTCTCTAGGACCTGTGGTAACCTCCAGCAAGAAAGACAAATCGAGCACAGTAACCCACAGGGCACTACTGATCCCAAAAGAAAAACATGGGAAAATCACACATGAAAATCTTTTATGAATAGTATTTTAATAAAAGAGTAGTAAAGATAAGAAAGTTATAATGAAAAAGCTACTCTTAGAAAAGGTATTTTTATATCTATAAGGTGTAGATAAGTAGATGTGTAATAATGGAACTTTAAAGATGCATTTAATAAGTGTTATAGTGATTTATTAAGATATTTAATAACAACTATCTGACTCAGACATTTTCTTGGCATTTTCATGAATGTACCCAAGAAGATACACCTTTGATGATGAAATTTACACTACATATAAAGGTTTGGATGCTTACTCTGAACAAAGCTCATGCCTTTTTAACACTAACCAAACATACATAGCACAGAAAATGGTTACCACTGGCACTGACTCAACTTCACTAAATTCTGCTTTCTGTATACATGGCTGTGCATCCAATGACTTCGAGGCGAGTCATCTGTCCTTTCTGAATTTTTTTAATTTGAAAACTGTCACATCAAAAGACAGTGATGTCAGTGGAATCTGCTCGGACTTATTATAGTGATGTAGAGTGTGTCCTTATAAATAAAAGCTTTCATCATGTTGCGTGTAACTATGATCTCTCTGGACACGTGCTTTAATCTCCTTCATTCAACTGTATTTTTACTTCCCATATTTTCTCTCTGACAAGTTTTCCAGATATTTGAATGCTCTCCTTTAGCTCCTTGTGATAATTAATATCCTCCTTTCTCCCTTCTTTCAATTCCTGAACATCAGTGAGCATTTTTCTTCCATCCTCTCTTTCTCCTAAGTTCAACTTCTTGGGTTTGTTTTCTGCTTTGGTTTTGTTTTTAATCTTTTTCAGTTTACCTAGTGAGCTGCTTTACCTCTGAGCTCTTCTGCCAAAATGGATGCTTATGTATCACTTGCAAACTCAGAGAGCAAGCATTTCTACCCTGACCAGAATTACCATTTCAAGCACTTTATTTTGATCAAATGATGCCTGAGGAAATAACTACATCTACTAGTTAAGATGAAGATATATTTCCTATCAAACCACAGATGGACGGCCTGTTCTCAGGCAGTTGTTTCTCCTGGGTCATTCTAGACTATTGAAAATCAGTTCTATAATAAGGGTAAATGGCAGATATGTGTGAACTTCAGTAACTTCATTCTCTTCATTGTTTAGAAATGTTTGGAGTTAACCTCATGCCAGCTATTGAAGTTAGATGAGAGAAAGTCAGATGGAGTTAATTTATTCAATCTATCTGTTTATGTCCAAGAAAACTCATCAACTAAAGTATTCCATTGGTTCTTTTTAAGGAAAAATCAAATGAAAAACAGGAATATCACCAGGCAGTTATGAACTGCTTAGAAAACTCTAGAGAAGAAATAACTATTTTGACAAGAACACCTGAAAAGCTTTAATTCAAATCAACAAGGATGTTGGTATTTGGAAACACAATTTACATAATTCAATGGGGAGAACGATTAACCAATTAATCAACAGTGTACAAAACCACCAGAGTGGGTTTCAATATGTACGCCATCTTATGACTCCTGAACAAATCAAAGTAATTATTTGTAAATACTTCGTCATGAGCAAAGCTTTGCCAAAAGGAAGGTAGTTCCAGAACATTTTTGCTTACCCATCAGAAATTTAGAAACCTAGACATGGACAATCTAGCAACAGGTAAGCTTGTTCCAGTTGGGCAAATTATTCCCTCTTCACCAACAGCATAGTGAAAAATAAGAATCTTGGTTCTGCAATGACTTACTTGCATTTCTTGAGAACCAAGAGCCCTGCCTGAGCCTGAGACTCTCCTCTGCTCCTCATCCGTGGTGGACATCACTAACTCACACAACAAAATATTGTTTTTTTTTCTCCCCAGAAATCTCCAATTTGGAAAGAAGAACAAAGAATAGGAAAGTACTATTGTAATTCAAACATAACAGATAGAATGTGTTTATTGAGGTGTATCAAGTAGGAATATTTTCACTAGAAACATTATTTTTGAAAGTCTAATGCAAAGTAGGACCATGTCGCCCTGAAGTCCTTCCATAGCTAAAGGAAATAAATAGGCACCATCACGAGGCCTATTCTCAATGCCTATGTTAGGAGAAAACTGAATCTGTATCTATAAAGAGAGCTCGGCACAGATTAGCAGTCTGTCAATGACTCATTCAAATTTAAAGTCAATCTCCTGTCTGCCTGTTAGGGCTGATTACTCCTGTCCCTGGTCACTTGACAGGCTGTACAGCGAGTCTAAATCAGAGCCACAAACTGGAAACAGATTTCTGCTGTGTCAAGGCAAGACCTCAACTGTGAGGGCATCCTGCCTTCCAGCAATGGTTGTAAGAAAATGCTGCAACCTCTGAATTGTGACTGGGTTGCGAAAATAAATTATATGACACAAATTGTGTGAAATATATGAAAGAGTGAATACGTTAGCCATCAAGGATGAGGAACTGCTTCTTAATTTCTGTCTTAAAGCAGTTTTCCTTTTGTCAAGCTGGCATGAGCACTGCTTCTTTTGTGCCAAATGGGAATTTTCTGAGAGTTCAAAACATAAATGAAAGGTCACAGGAGTATAGTTTTCTTGCACTAAATCTTCAAAGCAAAGAGGCTGCTAATCACCAAGGATGAAGTCTTGCACAGCAGAAAAGCTTGAAACAGCTTCTTTAGAGAGTATTTTAACAATCAGACCCTTTTCTGGGGTGGAAATTAAGCACACAATTGCAACCTTTATCTAATAATCACTACTAGGGACTGCAGTGCCACCTCTTCCTCTGACAACTGACACATCAACTTGTACAGCAATATTAGAGGGGAAAAACGTTCCTCAAAATGAATCCCTGAAATAATAAATTATTACACACCTTTTTCTCTTAAGATGATGAAGTTCTTTATACTTCTTGGTGATGTTTCATATCTGGAATGTTTACAAAAAGGAGAGTTAAACATGGAAATAGTTCAAAAGGCCGTAAGAACAGGCAGCTCCCCCCATGCCTATCTCTTGCTAGTCAGGCTACACGAGACACATCAAAGCTTCTAGGGATGAATGAATGTGTTAACTCTTACCCCATGTTTTACATGCTAGGAGAGAGCTAGCTCCAAAGAGGAGCTCAGGCACCGAAATGTGTTAAAACTTCCCAGTTGCTGACTTTACCATCACCAGATTTCAGCATCTGGTCCCCAGAGTGGAATCCAGGGCAGTGAGTGGGCCTGGAGCCCTGACGCAGGCAGAGTACCAAAAAACAGGCTCCATACCCTCTGGCTGCTGGACCTCCTCTAGGTTTCTTATGCAGACATCCTATACATTTCTTAAGAAGTACTGGAGAGGTAATCTTTTCTTAACAAATAACATAAAAAATCATAACATGGTTGTCCATGGTCTTCTGGTGTATGGTATCCTAGTGTAGAATCTTTAAAACTATGGATTAGAGCTTTTGAAGGAGGACATTGGAAAGTTTAGAAGAATTTGCTGAACTACAGGGAGCTACTGGGAACAATCATAACAATGTCATATTTATTTATTTATTTATCTATTTATTTTTGCTGTGTTTGCATAAGTTTAATGTTGATTTCAAGCTTTATTGCAATAATGTAAAATATGTAACTTAAACACAGTAAAAATAAATTATGATGCTTTACTGAGTGAGCGACAGTTCACTTCCTCTCAAACAAATGACCAAGGAGCAAAATTTCCATCTGGAAATTTTTTTACTGGTTAAAAAGAAACGAATTATCTTTTATAACAACAGCAGCAGCTGAATGCCTTTGCGAAGATACAAGAACAGGGAATTGAACTCCTTTCTTAGATATTTAGATATGCAGTAAATAATAACAGCTAATTTTCATTTTCCTGATGAAAGACTGCAATCAAAGACAATTAACTCTGTTCAGACTGAACTGAAATGAAAAAAGGGTCAGAGAAGCATAACAAGGATCTTCAGAGATCTTGAACAACTTTCCTATGGGAAACAACCAAGCAGACAATAACCCATAGGCTGGACACGGCCAAGGACTGATTTGAAAGTGAACTACAAAACCCTAAGCAGGCTGGATAAGGTGAATAGGGCATTACTGTTTACTGCTTTTTGCAGAACAGAACCATGAGAGAAATGGGCTTACAGGTAATTCTTTGCACCACTTATAGTTGCACTGTGCAACCTGGTGCCACAAGATGTTGATGATAGAAGTCTACAGCACCTCGAGGGAAAGAGAACAAACACAGTACCTCTCAATTGAGATAAAACAAGAACAGAAGGATCTTTTTGCAAGGGATTTTTCTGAGCCACAAATTGTTGGAAGCCAGGGAAATATTCTGTGGAGTTATATCTGCCACTGCTGGAAGTAGAGTACTGGGTTATGTGAGTCCATCGTCTGGCTTGGCACAATTCCTACATTTCTGTGTTTGAAAATTGTTCTTGGCAATAAGAACAGAATCCAGGTCTCCTCTACTGCCCTATGAATATCCAGTATGCTAAATGTGGAGCCTTGGTCACTATTCTTGCTCTTGAATACTGAATTATGGCCATAGATGAATAACTTTCTAAAAGAGTCTAGTTTCACTTACTGAAAAGAGGACAGATTGTTAAATATCTTGCTCACGGGAGAACTTCAAGAATCGTGCTAAAGAGATCTTAGGATAAATGCAATATTTCTTGATAACATAATTCCTAAATTAGAAAGAACTTCTAGTGACGGTGAATTAATATTATAGACTGCCAGAAAGGCACTCTAAGTACGAATTTGAGAGGGTAAATAGATTTCTTATGGCTTAATGCTCCACAGTCACCATGTGATGAAATGTGTTTTTGTAAGAACTTTATTAGAGCTGAAAATGTAGTTCCCATAAGATCATTTAATGTAGTTGCCTCATGAATATTAATTATTTTTTCAGCTACAAATATTATCAGTCTCACTGGGGAAAACATAGAAGTAGTTTTATTTGTCATCAGAATGACTGAAAACATTCTTCCATTGATTTGGTATCTTGACTAAGTCAATCATTTTAAAAATTAATCTCTTTATCATAATGCTTTTAATACAATTATGGAATGTTTTTTACACCAAGAAATCTATTGTGATGAGGAAGGCAATCTTCTGCTTTCACAGTAGAAGAAAACATAGCTTCTGAAGGCATAAAACTGTCTACTTTCAGCATTCTTAATCCATTGACAGTTACAGAGTAAGGAATCCAGGACATCAAAAAGAAACAAATACAGGACAAAAATAGTGGAGAGTTCCAGTAAGCAAACAGATTCAGAAGGAGGACCATGAAATTTAATCAACTTTCTGAAGTTTTTGACCGAGGAAAGTCATACAAAGGGAGGATTTTAGAATGGAAAATATGGTATAACTCCACAATAACTTTAAGTTTACTGACAGTAAAGCAAAATCAAGATGTAAACCAAGAACAGCCCTCTTCTTAAGAGATAAAACACAAGCTGACCTTTCTGCCCAGGAGAAGACACCAGTCTCCAAAAAACTGAAAACCAAGATGTTATGGCCTAGCAAAATGGAGTGCCAGACTACCCCCACCTCGCAGATCGAGTCAGTCTCTATCTAAACCAAAATGATACATTAAATGAAGGGGAGTAATGCTTCGTCTGCAGCACCAGAATGCAGCAAAGGCAGTGCAAGAGGCTGAAAAGTGAAGCAGTGATGAGGACCAAAGGAGATGAAGTTGTAATGGTGGAGTCCATGTTGTGTCAGAGCTGAGAACTGAGATCTTTAAAGTACACAAAATGTATTAATCTTTGATGTCATGAGGGTAAACTGACCAATGTTTTCTCCATCTCTCTGCAGAATTTGAATTCATTTTCCCAGCTTCTGATTTAGAATTCTTTCCTTCACAACTGCCTTCAATATTTATTCTCCTCTGCCATCAGATAGGTTTAATCTTTTCAAGATTTCTATGGTTATCTCTAAAAGAATTCTATTATTTTTTTTTCTATTTTCTGCTCTATTTCTGCTGG
The DNA here is from genome assembly GCA_023055505.1 of Callipepla californica brunnescens. Classification (NCBI taxonomy): domain Eukaryota; kingdom Metazoa; phylum Chordata; class Aves; order Galliformes; family Odontophoridae; genus Callipepla; species Callipepla californica. The sequence continues at coordinate 18,621,906 of JALIRH010000001.1, forward strand.
AATAGTTTGTGTTTGCACATCTTCCAGAAGTTTTTACAGGCTGATCTTTCACATCCCTAAGTGATACCAAAGAAATGCTCCACAAGCATGAAAATTTGTGAGTGGCTGTTTGAATACCTAGTACCTAGTTGCTCTATCTTCCAATCTAGAAATCTCATTCCATGTCCTCAGCAGCACCGTAGTGCTCTTATATCTCTTTATCGTTTCAGAAATATCTGCCCTTTTCTATATACTTGTAAAAATAGCAATTTCTACACACATTTTTTAATGCAGTTTCTGATTTCACAGTCTTCTCTAGGGACTTCTTGAGCTCAGATCAAATATAGCCTTGTAGAGACAAATCCTAGAACTGAAATTTGGGCATAGGTGGACATATTCCTGTATGAGTATCTTTTCCTTGATGATGCTATGATGCTAGGACTTCTTCACGTATTGCCCTGATAAGTGTTCCAGCAGGCTGAAATCAAAGTCAAAGCCCAACTTCAGCTTACCCACAAAGAGCTTTCATCAGCTTCCTCCTCCAATGCTTGTAGGAAGGCTATGTCAGAAAATCTTCTGTTGAAACATGTCCTTAATTCAGGGTTAGCCAAGGCTCAAGGTGTGCTGGGGCTTTGGCAGAGTGCCCTGACAGCCTGGTTTAGGTGACTGGCAGGCACAAATAATGGAGAATTATCACTCTCATAAAAATCAGGAGGGTTTTGTGATAGTAAAAGGTCTTAATGTGACATTTATATTCTCACATTGTAAGTTTACTTGGGAATATAGCTTACTAACCATTAACCTACGCCTACTTCCTCCACATAGTAGTGGGTTCACATTAAGTTATTGCCAAAGAAAACTGACTTTAGCATCTTTCCGATCATACGACAATTTATTTTTTAATCCTAAATTTACTTCCTAAGTTTTCTTTCACATTACGGTGTCTCTTTTTAATCTTCTCTCATGATAAAATAGTCTGTTCCCATCATTGCAGCTAAGCAAATCATAAGACTAGTGACCTGTCCTTATTCTGCTAGTTCTATCCCCTTGTTTTTTTCCCACACTAACCATAATAAGATAATAAATTTTGTCAGTAATTAAATAATCCCTGAAATACATAAGCAGTCTTCGTGGCAGGTATGCTCTCTTCCAGGGGAATCTCTCACTGCTAAACTGGAATTGCTGCACAGGCACAGGCTGCCCAGAGGAGCTGTGGGTGCCCCATCCCTGGAGGTATTGAAGGCCAGGCTGGATGGTTGGATGGGGCCCATAGCAAGGGGTTGGAAGAGGCAGTCTTTAAGGTCCCTCCCAACAAAAGCCAGACCGGTTCTCTGATTTGAGAACTGGAGAACTGTGCTCCCTCTTGCTGTCATCTATCACTACCATGTATCACAAATACTGATTAGCAGAATGGCACTGCTTTACAAAAATGCATGGGAGATAAAACTGCCTAGGATAACTAGGAAATGGAATATCTGAGATCTAATGTTGTCAGTTTGAGGAGAACAAATGTTCCAGGTCATTTGTTTGTCTTCTACAATTGCACTTTTAAAGAAGGAATGGCTGATCCACGAGTTTTGAAGAAACCCTGTAGGCAACTGTCAGCAGAAGTTAGGCAGACAGCAAATTCCAGCCTGGCACTTGTCACTTTACAGTCCCAAATCGGGTAACAAAACACCAAAGAACATGCATCTTTGCTACAACTCTAGCTTCTGCCTTCCATGGATCTCACTTCGAGATGTTCATTTCTCAGGCGTTGCATGATGTTATCTGAGAGCATGCCCAAGAGCTTGATGCCAAGAGCCAAGTCTTAGTGTGAGAGATTCCTAAGTGAGCAGCACATTGACCATGTTTGGCAGTGATGCCAGGACACAATTTTCTACACTTGCACTGGTTTAATAAAACAGATGTTTCTTTCATTAAGATACTTCAAAATGTAAGAAAGTAGCGTTGTACAGTCCAGCACTGCTCAACCTCTGTACTACCTTAAATAATTTTAAAATGGGAATTAGTATCAATTTATTCTTGCATTAATTCTAAACTATCTATCACATAAAAAACAAAAAATTCCTGGAATTAAAAAACTGATTTGCCAAGCATGGGTCAATCCCGTTCCTTTTCTTCTGAATAATACGTATTAAAATATGCAGATGATGGTATCATTCACGTGTGAGCCAGGGTCTTGCTCAGCAGGCCACGATCTTTCCTTTCCTTCTCTCTTTTTTTCCTAGTGACTACTGATATTTTGACTCTGAACTTTGCTCTTCAATATCAAACCCTGGGGCAAAACACAGAGGTTGTGATCTGGGCTCTTTCTAATGCTAAATGGATGGATGATTTGTCTTGATTTTATATCCCATTTTTCCTCCAGTGTAAAGAAACCAGGTTTGCTATTGCTTCCAAAATATCAAAAGGAAGCATGGATCCCAAAGAATTAAATGCTGGGCTTTTGAGGGTAATTAGCAGGGCTACCAAAGGCCACAGTGGTAATGCGTGGGAACCTGCATCTGTTAAGTCCCAGTCCCAGCTTCTCTGCAGTTCATCCATTCTGCTTCTCTCAGGAGAACGGGGCAGGTTTCAAAGAAGACTACATCAGGACCATCTGACACCCCGCAGCAGGCTGTGTTATAACCTGGTGTCAGCCTTGCAGTGCTTCAGCCACCTGAAATGATTCTTTCCAGGATATTTCAGAAAATCCTTTTGAATGAAAGGTGTGATAGCCCCCAGAAATAAGATACCAATGCTATTGCTTATTTAAACGAAAATCATTGTGCTGTCAGGGTGTATAGTTACCTGCATTATTACTTGAAGTTTTGGCTTTCCCATTTCATTTGTACGAATATCTTTGATCTCGGTTAATACCTTAATTTGGAGATCTAGACAGCTGTAGTGTACATACAAGGGACAGCATTGTTTCATAATGATGGGGGATTTCTCACCTGCTATTTCATCCTGGTTCAGTTAAATCAGGTGTTTGTATTTTCATGAAACAGCTTCTACTTGACTAAGCCCCAGTTTGGATCAAAAGAACAAGGATGGGGTATTTTCACCAACAGAATACTGCGTTTAGCTCCAATTGCTCCTGTCAGTCATTTTCATTCAATTACCTCTAGGAATTAAAAGCTTATCTAAACAGGTACTGCAGGTGGCCACAGAATTAGTGACAAATGGAAAAACACAGCAATTTCACAGTTTTAGTTTGAATTTGTGCCCAGACAGGCAGCAAATGAAAGTCATCCTCTTATGACAATGTATTTCTGCATCTGAGAAAATGATCGTATTCATTCAAATTAAACAGTGAACAGAAGGTCATATCACAACCTTTCGCAAATAATGCAACTGATGTCAGTGATGAGACCAGGCTCTCAAACTATCTCTAAGAGTTGGTCCCTCAATGCTTCTTCAGTCAAAATAAATTACTCCTTTGAGGCTACTTATTTAAAGAGGCCATAACTGCAGAAGTGCTGTTGTATCTAGTTGCCCCAGGATCTGTTTGTTAAAGCAGAGTAACTGTCACAGAATGGTCCCGTGTAGAAGAAGCTGGAGAAGAAATTTTAAGGTTAGATGGTCAAATGCACAATTATAAAATACCATTAAATGCAATTGTGACTCTGTGTTAGGAAATAACTTCAGTAATGCTGCTACATCCACTGTTTCCACAGATCTGCAGTCTCACTTGGGGGACAGAGCAGCCATAAATGCCAGGCAGACAGCTGCAGAAAATGCTCTTTGGCACTCAGCATTCAGTGCACTGCTGTAGGCTCCAAGCAGGAGGTCAAACTCCTCTCTGAAGAGATTTACTGATTTCCTTATGGACATTTTATTATATTACAGTACCAGCCATGCCTCGTGAACTATAAATAATTCTTCATAAAAACTTCAGATAGTGAGAGAATTATTTATCTTCAGCTGGGGGAGCAGATATTAAAGGAAAATATCTCCATTCACTTAAGGTGCCCAATCTGATGCTTACGGTTTGTTTTTCACCACAAAGAAAGCCAAGGTGTCATTGTTTTCAACTGCAATTCACTTTGCAGATGAGGTTCCACGGATTCACGAGAGCTTCCCTGAAAAGAGAGGATGCAATTTGTAAAAAGCCTTTGGGAGAAAGCCCTGACAAATGCTACACAGCAATTCTGTGCTGGAGGCAAGGACACAATCTAATTCCACTGCACTCAACTGCTGCAGTTCCACATTTTGCAATTCTGTATTCAAGAGCCTGAAACAAAAGACCATTTTTCCTTTCTCTATAGACCGTTCCATCATAAGTTGAGATCACAAGACAAAGACTCTTTCACTGCACAGTTCTTAGTCTTCCTCAGAACTCGATCCATTCTTCACATTTTCCTGTGGGAAAAATTATTAATAAAGGGCTGTATAATAACAGAGACACTAAAGATTGAATTAAGGTTGTGCAGGGGATCTGAGCTTGAGTACGCTTCCTCTTGCAAACATAATATTCTTTTAATGCGCTTTCTAGGCAGTAATTTCCTAAGCTTTCAAGAAAAACCACTCAAACCCAAAACAGTCTTTTATGTGGAATCAGAAATTATGTCTACAGATCAGCTCCTTGCAGGGAGGTTAAGAGCAGGCTCAGGGCTGGGAAAGCCCCACCTGGGCTGCCCACATCACTGACTGTGTGCTCTGCTGTAGCTCAGCTGAGGACAGCGGCTCGGAAAAGCCACCCTCAGGGCATCAGGGAGTGGACAGGTCCCACCATGTGCTTGGCTCACAGCACTTCCAATCCATCCCAACTGGGTGAAAAGGTTTGGCTCCATTCTAAAACACACAGAACATTCAAACCTCCCCTTTAGGGGTTTCTGCAACCGGCTTTGTGTTGCAATTCTGGGCAGAAGCAGTTCTGAAATACCAGCAACACCTCTGCTTTAAAAAAAGTATTCACTATTTTGTCTTGAATTTCTTTATCTTCTTCTCAGGTTTTCTGCCCTGGAAACATGTCCTTTATTGTGTAAACTGTATCATATCTAAGACCCCTTAAAGTCACCTATCCTGACAATCCCAGTGCTACAACGAACAACAATCCAGCAAACTCAGCTAAACTATGTAATCTATTGTGGAAGAAAATAGTTCCAGAATTGACATCTACAAATGAAGTCGTATGGCGTGCTAACTGTTAGCACTGCACAACAGCTTATTTCTGTCCATTAATAGAGATTTTTAAGTCTATTTAACTGTTTTTAAATAGTAATTAAGCCATACAAATGTAAAAATGCAGCTGTCTACATTCTAGCTCCTACTACCCACAATAATGCAAATCATTCAACTCCAGTGGAAGAACAATCTGTGTGCAGCTGAAATAAGCAGCTCCACATAACTGTGGGGATCCAATGAAGAGATTTTGCCATGAAGAAGCCAACAGAGAACACTACAAAAGCCTTTCTGCCTCTGGTGTTCCAGGGAACCAGAAATGGGCAGCGAGGTTTTCAGAAGCATTCATCTGTTTGTGCAGCCTCTTCTGTAATCTGATTCATTTGAAGTGTGTCAATCTGATGTTCTAGAAATAAGGAATGCATATCAAATTATTTTATAGTAAGCATGTCTCAATGTACTTTTTTAGGACACGGAACACTAGTAATATGACACATACTGTTTTCATAGAATTTTCAGCAATTCTGACTGAACACCTTGTTTCAGTGCACTTCATGTCTACGTGGGCCTCCCATGCAACGTTTTGAAGTCAGGCTCCATGGCATGTACAACCCAGGGCCCTTTCCACATGCATACTTCTGGTGAATTTGTCTGTCTGGCTCTGGTTTTACCTCAGCATTCCTCTACAGCCACAAGATGGTCTTTCATCAAGAACCTCAGCACAATAGCTGTTTTATTCTTTACTCCCATTAAAAATATGACAGTCTGGAAATCTCTTCAATGCCTAGAAGCAAGTCAAAGTCTAGAATCAAATTTCTTGTGATGTTTTTACCACAAGATGACAATTATGCTGATAATAAACTGAGTTATGAATTGTTGTTTCACCTGCATGATTTTTCTATCTGAAAAGAAGAATGTTAAGAGAGAAAAAATTGCTCATATATTCCAATGGAGAACATAAAAGGGACCAGTAAATAGCAGTGGTTCAGAAGGCAGCTGAAGCCCTGACAGTAGAAATGCTAATCTGTTCTTTTTATTAATCCTTTCTCAGCATTATAATGCTGGAAGAAAAATGTATTAAAATGTAAAGATTGTATTTCACAAAAGGAAAATTTTTGTTATAACTTTAATATCCTTTCCTGCTGTTAGCATATGAGGCCATTGCATAAAACACAGTCAACCCACACAGTAAGGGATTTACCTTCCACATCTGCACTGCTTTAATATATAGAGCAGGGTGAAAAGTTTTCCCATTCATATGATTCTCATTTTTTCAACTCATTAGAATTTTTTATATTCAGAACAGCGTGGCACTTTTTACTTCATTTTAAGCATAGCACTTTTCCTGTGTGCTTAACTAAGCCCTAAAAGCACTCAAGATAAACCATCCTTTAAAAATTGATAAGTTACTTTAAAATTCCTGAACACAGTCAACATTCAAAAGGTCCAAGAAAAAAAGCAAGTTTCACCTGTAGGCCAGCTGCTTTGCTAGAACCGATATACCAGCTTTCTGTGATCTTAGTTTTTTTGTTCGTTAAGGTCTTTGTTGTATAAGTTCAGGTAGGACAAGCTCTGGGTGCTGCTGGTTCTCTTTTTTCTCTGTTCAGTGCCACTGAGCCAAGATTAAAGAGATCTCAACGGTTGAAGGGCTGAGCTCAGTAAGGAAATGAGGCAGTAGCTTTCTGACCCTATGCCCCTACTGTGAACCTCTGCCCCGCAGTTCTGCTTTACACAGCTTTTACCATACCAGAGATGAGAAATGGCTACCAAGGAAGCTGAATGGCTGTCCATGGGCATGGTAGGCACAGGTGGATGCTGAAGGAGTGTACCAAGTTCTCTGACTGGAAGGATTAGTATTAAAAGGACACATTTTTCACTAACTAGGGCGTAAACTATTTGTTGTCTTCTCAAGTGAAGACACTTCTCAGCATGTAAGAGAGAGGAAAGGTGGAAGGTGAAATGAACTCCAAATTAAATAAAAGAGTAAAATACCATGGATGGTGTACAGAGGAAAAGAGGGAAAAGGCTGCGATAAACTCAATTTCCCCTATTTACAGATTAAAAAGTATGAAAAAGCAGCTATGGAAAACAATTTTTTTGTTACTTTCAAAAACAAGTGGAATGAAGTACAAACTTAGTGCCCATTTGAAACTAGGAATAAAATAATGACACAGAGGTTTCACTTGTAGTGAGATAGACCAAAATCATGTTTTTTCTCCATTACATTGTCTTCTATTTTAAACTGCTCCTTTCATCACCATGGTCTCTGACAGCCCACACCCCTCTGTGCTATATATTCCCTGCATTATCTCAACTGGCTCTTGTCAGTCAAGCTGACAAGGATCTGACCTGACGTGTTTGAAACCAACCACCACAGTGTCTCTAAGCACGTTTCAGATGTGCATGGTAACTCACCCTGCTGTGACACTGCTGCAAAACTTTGATCTCGTCTTTTCTGGAGTAGAGACAAATGCCCCCATAAATTGCAAGGCAGTATCAGATCAAGTCCACCAGCATTTACTTTCCACAGTGCCCAATGTTTCCGGTGGTTATCCCATCTTTTTAAGTGCTGTTAAGTACTACTGATTCCCAGAACTGATTACCCCAGCTTTTAACACAATCGCCATTTCAGAAGCAGGCTTTCTTCTCTCAAGCAAAGACACTATTGAGTCGGTACAAGCCAGATGCTGATCTGGCATGCGTACATAGGAGAAATATTGAGTTAAATATGGCTATGCCAATTTACATAACCAGAATTAATTCTCTTACTCTCTTATCAGCATTCCCATCTCATATTCTTCACTTTCCAACACCACTCTTTTACAAGAGCTGTCTCCTTCTTAGGGCACCTCTCTCCTGGAATTCCTGCCTTTCCCAACATGGCTCTGCAGAGGATCAATCTTGTCAATAGTCCCTTCTGACAGAGCAGTCACACCAGCCTCCCAAAGCATCCCCTCATCGCAATTCTCTTAGATCAGACATAGAAAGCATCCAACCTAAATGTTTCTTTTCCACTTAGGTAACAGAGGACCTAAACTAGCACTGCCTGATCCACTGAGAGATATACTTATTCAGCCTGGCTGTGGCTGAGTAAACAAGAGATGAAGAACTGAGAGAGATTTAATTTGATAAAGTATATCGTTTTGCTTTTCTCCTTGGGAAAAGCAGATAGGTGAGAGCTAATTTTCAGTGACATTCTAGCATATGTTTTTGGAGAACAAGCAACTAATGGTCTACTTCAGGCACTGCTAAAGTACCTGAGTGTAGAGCAGAGCAGCTGGGGGCACTGAGGCAGCCCCAGCACTGGGTTCCTCCTGGGAGATGGCTGAGGCTGGGCTGGTCAAAGGGCCTGAGGGTGGGCCTGGCTGAGCAGGGCCCATGGCTGAGCAGGGTAGGACTGTGGGGAGCTGGAGTCTGGCCCTGCTGTGGAGGCTGACTGTTCTTAATTCTAGCATAACAGCCCCTTGCCTCCTTTCTGAAAATCCTTTCCCCCAGGGAAACCATCTTGCCCTCTTCAATGCATTTCTCATACCTTCAGATTCCTGGTAACTACAGTACTCATTTTATGCAGTTATTTCTTGATAGAGTAGATGTTTATGTTAAACGATTATATAAATGTTATCTATATATTGTTAAGAGGTGAAAAATGAGATCACAGGTCACGTTATAGGCAAATCCATTACAGGATACAAGCAGTGGGTATGATTTACTTGGGAAGAACTGACCTGGCTTTGGTAAAACGTTGCCTTACAACCCTCTCAGTGTTCTGTGGCAGAGTTGAGAGCTGTCCTGCTGCTGTTGGGATGGTGTGTTCAAGCCCCTAGAAGGCACTTCATGAAGCCCATCACCAAACACCTTTAAGCAGTCTCTCCATGAGACAGGAGGCCCTGGAATGCAGTTCAGTGGGGCAGAGCACAGAGGTAACTGAAACTGATGATGATGCCGAGTTACCCAGGCTAAAAAAGATAAAGGTGGAATGCAAAGAAGTGCAGAAAGTCTTCTATGAGGGTAATGACAGGGGAAAGGCAACATATGAAGTTAGAACTGTAGACACACATAAAGTGACTCGCACAGACTAATCCCAACTTCACGTATAAAATAATGAGTATTCACCTGATTCTGGAGTGAAATCCTGGGGCTGCGATAGCTAGTTCCATGAATACATTGCTTCAGCGCTTAGGGAAGATGGGTGTGTCAAAAAGCCAATCACATACTAGGAGAGGTATAGGGCAAAACAATAATCACTGAGTCAGTGCAGCAACCTATGCCTTGAATATACATTTGTGTGCAATTCCAGGTCCCCCATCTTCAAAATGATACATTAAAAAACTGGAAAAGTTCACATATGGACATAAAGTGTGATAAGTATGAAAGAGTTTCCATAGGAACAGGGTCTGAACAGTGGCTCAGTTGTGGAAAGCAGCTAATTTAGGGGATACAACAGAGGCAGACAAACTGACGGCACTAAGAGGATGGAAAGGGATGAAGTCTTTGCTATCCATTGTATTGAAATATTAAATCCAAAGACCATGAAATGAAGTCAGAAAGGGGAATGTATTTTTTTAAGAGGTGATTCTTAATACAACAGGAAGCAAACTTGGTTTGCTGGGAAGAAATTGAATACATTCAAAGGAAGACTGGACAAATACTTGGAAAGAAATCCATTGAGAGTTACTAAATAACAAAACCACTCAGGCTCCGGAAATTGTCTGAGGTGAAAATGGTTGTAGGATAAGCATCATACAGGTTGTTCTCACTTTATTCTTCCCTACATACCCATTTACAGCAGCTGTTGTAGTCAGGGTAAAGTACAAGACCGAGCAGTGATCCAAACCTGTGACTCTAAATCCAAATTCAGTTTAATTCTATGCATTTTCTTTAATATAATATCAATACATAATCACTAAATGTTTCTCATTGTGCTTTCACAAGTTATTGTTGTGTATTATTACAGTCCTTTGTATGCAGATTTCTGAAATACAGCTCATGAGCTCAACACAGATGTTAATTCTTTCAATAGAGATGTGGAGGCACAAAGAGGAAGAAGTGTCTGGAGCTGGTCTTGAGATTTTAAATGCAGGAATGCTCTGAAAGACAGATAGAATCTGTTTGTTTCAGTCATTTCTAAAGCTAATTAAAAGCCTCACTACTCAAAGCAGGTAGAAGCAATGGTAGGAGCAGAAAACAGTTTCAGCTGTTGTAATAACGATTCTGACTTCCGCCACGAGGAATGAAGACAATTCAGATGCTGCAAATATGGTTTTGTTGATTCTGCCTTCTTTGCAAACACAACATGCTCAAATAATGCCACACGAGCAAGCTATTCGGTGCAGCAGAAGCAGATGAACACATTTGGAGTATTGAGGTCCCTCCACCTATATACAATGTGCTATCAGTTTTTTCACTTTGGACTCAATGTTGTCTAGGCTTCACAATGGAACACATTCGTGTAGGGTTTGATGCTGCCCAAATTATCAAGCTCTGGTTTTTACCCTTGTTCCTCTATCTGAATGCAAAGAGGACCTTTTTGACTTCATCAAAAAGGAATCAAAAAGGAACCATTGCACTGGAAGGCATGGCTGAGGACTGAGAAAAAGGAAAGTGTAAATAGTTTCTCAGCTTGATTCCTTTGAGTTTTTATTATAGGCAGAAGTTCTTCAAGGGAACAGAAAGGAGTTTGTGCTCATCAGCTGGGTGTGACAGATCAGATCACCAGCTGACAGACATGAACACTAAGAGAGGAGAGAATGAGGTTAGATAAGTGAGTTGGGCCAATAATCACACACCTACCTGCCCTCTGAACTGAAAGTAATTTTAATCCATCTCATTTTGGAAGATCTGAAAATTTGTATATTCTTATTGAGGACAATGCTCCTTGTCAAATTCATAGTGAATAAAAAGCAATAGGATTTCAGAGCTTAAGAACGTTTGCATTTTTTTCCCATTCAAATCCTTGATGATCTGTCACATCTGTTGAAAAAATCAACTGGCTATTGAACTTAAAACCCCTTTTGTTAGAAACAGAATTAGAGACCCGACTTCCTTAGTATTAGCAAAGTGCTTCAAGGCTTACCAGAAAAGGATGGTGGCAATAGAAGTACTTAGTGAGATGAGAGAGCACCATGACATCAATCTTTTCCTTAAACTCAGATCAGTGCACAGTGATTATCTTTTCCAAACGCAGGGGCACAGTTGTTTTGCTTATGTAGGTTAGCCTTAAAGAGCTGAGTACTGCGATCATACAAAACTCCCCGAATTCAACAGTACATAATCCTGCGAAAAAAGCTGCTGAGATTTAGAGAACGATATAACAATGAATGCCCACTGAAAAAATCAGGATGCTTAGCATATGAGCACTCTAATAGCTAACCTGACTTTTCCCTACTAGAACTTTTATCTTAAAGGAATTTAACCCATCTGCACACATTATTAGCTCTTTCACATAAGGTTGCTGAAAGAATGATTTGCTTAAGAAGATTAGCTCTTTTAGTGTTCAATAGTAGTACTGACAAATGAGTCCGGAATGATTACAGAGGAACTCCGTTAGCACCATCTTCTGATCTTTTAATTTTAAATAGAATGCCTTCAGTCAAAAATGCTTTAATCTGACCTTTCCCATCCTTCCAAACCAAGGATCAACTTCTAATGCTGTGTATTCAAATCCTGTTTGTGATGAGACAGCTTTCAAGGCTGCTTTGAGCTATGTGAAAGAAGACCACAGTAGTTTAAATGGAATTTCAATGCCAGTTTTTTTTCTTCTGGTTGTTGTAACTGCATGCAACATCTTGTCTGCACTTCACCACATTGGTGGTGATGACTTTTTGAGCAACGCTGCAGCAAAATGATCTGGGTTAAAAATAATTTTACAGAAGGGTATTTTTAAACACAGGTGGAAGACAGAAGAGGTGATACTGAAAAGCCAAGAGGGGAACAAAGCTGTCTTGGCTGGCTCATGGCAGGGAAATGGATAGTCAGTTTGGCTGCATACCATAAAACTGGGGTGTAAAGCAAGCACTGTAATAAAGCAAGCATTCTAAGTTGCCCACAGTGGCTCTGCAGCTATTGTTTGCATGACAGTCTATTTTCCCATGCAAAACCTAAGAGTCAAATTTTGAATGACTTACAGAGTAATCCTCTTATTTAAAGCAATGAAATATCCAGATCCATCCCTAATACACAATTCTATGCAAGCTTTGAAATCATGGGAGTTGCATTCCTACAGAAGTTGCATAAATATATAGTTTATCAACCTTTGGAGATTTATCTTGCTTCACTGTTCCAACAACTGAAAGACATGCCATAAACAAAATTCCATTCATGATATTCTCTCAGTAAAAACGGGTACACTTTTCCATTTTACTTTTAAGCCATACTGCCATCTACAGCTTGAACAGACACACCACTCTGCTTCGAATAGCAGGGTAATTGAGGCTGGAAGGGATCTCTGGTTTACAGATGAGGCAGGGCTGCCTCTGAGATCAGACCAGTCAGCTCTGAGCTTTGTTAGTTGGGCTGTGGAGATCTTGTTGGTCGGAGACTGCACAGTAACCAGGCTGAACCTCTCATCTCAGTTTATGCTCTTTGTCTCCTCCTACCACGCACCACTGTGAAGGCTGGCTCGATCTTGCCAACCTCCCTACAGGTAGTGGCGGATGCCACCCCAAACTTGCCTCCTGCCCAGGATGAGGAAGCCCAGCTCCTTCAACTTCTCCTCCAAGGAGAAGTGCTCAGCCCCCATCTAGACTGAGAATTCATTAAACTCGTTTGTTGCACTGGGATAAAAGTTGAGCACAGGACATAAATGTGATCTAGCATGCTGAAAAATGAGATCTTCCCTTTGATCTTTTGGCTTCACCTAACAGTGTTCAGGAGACTGCTGGAGGTCCTTGCTGCCAGGGCACGTGGCTGACCCACACTCAGCTGCCCACTGCCCTTAAAGCTGCTCCCCAACTCGGTGCTGCTGCACTCCAGCCTGGGCTGTTGCAGGGGTGCTTTCTTCCCAAGGGTAGCACTTTGCATTTCTCCTCTTTTACTCCCCTAAGGTTTTTGTTGGTCCATTCTTCCAGCATGTCTAAGTCCCCCTGAAAGACAGACAGATCTCCCAGCATTTCCCTTTGTTCCTTTAACTTGGTGTGATCTGCAAACTTGTTGAGGGTGAACTCCATGCCCTCTTCCAGGTCACTGACAAAGTCATTAAATACCACAGAGCCCAGGAGAGAGACCCCCAGGGTATTCACTCCAATTAGGATATGACCCATTAACCACTACTCTTCTAACCTCCTCCAACCACTTTTTTTGTTTTATCTCATTTGTAAACCCATCTAGAAAGCACCTCTTAACTTTGCTACAAGAATAGCCTTGCAAATGTCTAGGCAAATTACATTCTTTGTTCTTCCTTTGTCCACAAATGCACTCATTTTATCACTGTAAACTTTAAAAATATAAAAGAATATAAGCATTTTTTTCCCCACACAGACGGTTCCATTAAAAAGTCTTTGTCACCATAAAAGCATACAGTAATGGGAATAGAATCTGCATCCTGCAAACAATAAATCAGTGTTTGGTTTTTACCATGAACTCTTGCAATTCTATTCATTACACACCTCATCTTTCTGAGCTTACTTGAATAAGCACTAACTAAAAAGCTATGTACAACTTCAGCCTGGGATCACCAGCATTACTTTAAACTGTAGCATTCATTAAATGACTGACAATGTGCCAGGCAGTTTGCTACTTTTGATTCAGGACTTCTCCCTTCTAACACTTAGTACACGAATGCAATGAAAACACAGTGAATTCAGTGAATCTCAGTACAGCAGCTTTTTGGTTAGATACCTGTAGGCTACAACTTGGGACATAATTGCTCCTCAGCATGCCTAAACATTCAGCATAAACCAGCTTTTAAAAAATGAAGATGAAATAAAAGATGCGTGTGTTTTCTGCAAACATGTTTCCAGGATATAACTGAAAGCTGGATGCCTGTGGAAATAAGAAATTCATGCCTGCAGCCCACAGCTTCTTTAAGTTCTGTTAAACCTGTCTGACACGACACACAGCTCTGCACTTTTCGCTGCAGATTTGCATCTAGGGTTTGGAATGTTTCTGGAACTGGGATTTTGGTGGTTTTCTTCCCCAGTCAGTATGAACCTCAAGCTATTAATTTTTCCTGTTCCTGGTTTCAAATTGTGATTTCCCTTTTTTTTTTAATTTACATTATACAAAAAAATAAAAAATAAAATCACCATTGGTATAATATTAATGCAATCCTTCATTAACTGCAACCTTAAAAGTCACATTTCATTATTTCCCTGAGACAGACAGTTGCGTAGCATGAAGGATCAAGGTCAAATGATAGATGAAGAGATACTTTGGACTCGTCCAGGTGGTTGCTTTCAATTTTGCTTCCTTCTTCACTGCCTTCCAAAAAATAGGAAAGATTCTGAACGTTTTTCAGAATGTGTCTGTAGCATCCAGGTATATTCAGTTGCAACGGAGGCACTCGGAATTTGCACATCTGCAGCTCATCCTTAGAAAGTCTGTCACGGTACCACTGCCCAACTTTGTTACTTGGGTACTTGATACTGTGTCCCACCATTGGAAGAACAACCTTCAAAGAAAGAAAAAAAAAAAAAGAAGAAGGAAAAAAAAGAAAAATAAAGCCCAACGATTTGTTTTTAAAGAAACTTGATGACAATCTTAAAAGTATTTGGGGACTGAAATGGCAAAAAGGCAGATTCTTCTTCTAAATACAGGAGTGCAAGGCAGGTATCTGGGATGGAATGTAAAGGAAAAGCAGAACAAAATAATAACTATGTCATGATTTCTAAAATGAACTACAAGTACACTAACGTGAATTTCCTTGTTTGCTGGGAAATGCACAGCAATGAAGACTTTAAGTTGCATATGTATGACTTCATGATGCACTGACTTCAAAAATCATGTCCATAACCCCAGAAGCAAACTAAGAAAAAATAGTATATACATATATATATATATATATATCAGAGTATTTACATTCAACTTCAAGAAAAGCACTGCCATACTACAGAAGACACTGTACTGACTTCCACTGCAAAGTAAATACTCTTCCCTTCTGTTTGTTTTGAGAGTGGAGGTTAGATCACATGTATTTTCTTCAGTGTGCATTCTGGTAGGAAATGAGACTGCACCAGGTAATTGAATCACGTTATTTTTATAACAAAACATTTTAATCAAATAATACAGGATTTTTCATAGAGACTTACTTGATGTATAGAGTATTTGTTAGCTGACTCTTCCAGAGCAGTGACAACGTGAACCTGACAATACATTTAAAGAGATGTCAAGAAAAAAGAAGCTTCCTTGAAATAACACATACAGATTATTTTAGGAATCACACACTCAACTCCTAAGCTTTTAAAGGATTCTGATGTTATTTGACTAAGATGAGGGCAAATAATCTATTTCAATCTAAAAATATTAGAGATGCTTAACTTAAAATGAGCTGCAGTTTTGTGTTAACAACACCTAAAGAAAAAAAAGAATTAGAATGTGTTACATTAAATAAGAATATATATTAAACTCTAACTTAGTTCTACATTTGGCAGCTCTGTTTTTCATACCATTTGATATACTTGGTTTGTTAAAAATCACAGTAGAAACAGATACTCTTTTCAGTTAATCAGTAAGCTTTGAAGTACTCTTGCTTCAGATCTATAAGAATTTCCCCTGAAGAAAGGAGATACATTATACCTAAGCACAACTCTTGTTAATTTTCCAGTAAAACACCCAAAAATTGTATGCTTCAGCTGATGATTAGGAGAAAGTGAAATGGCTCCACAGTAAGAAAGGTAAGGTCTGAGCTCACGAGCAAGACTCAGATCTACATAGACTGATAACAGTAGCAACAGGATGAGAGGAAATGGTTTTAAACTGGAAGAGGGTAGATTTAGACTAAGTATTAGGAAGAAATTCCTTACTGTGAGGGTGGTGGGACATGGAACAGGTTGCCCAATGAGGCTGTGAATGCCTCCTCCCTGGAAGCATTCCAGGCCAGGCTGGATGGGGCCCTGAGCAGCCTGGTCTAGAGGGAGGTGTCCCTGCCTATAGCAGGGGGTTGGAACTGCATGATCTTAAATGTCCCTTCCAACCCAAACCATTCGATGATTCTATGAATATAGGTTCACCCTGTAGGATTTTCCTAGTAAGATCCTAAGAAGAGCATCAGACACCATCAGTTCTTACACTAACTTTGCCATTCTGTTTCTTCTCCTCTACTGAATAAAATAAATGGTCAAAATAGATGCAAGCTGTTAAAACACATCCAGCATATATACCTATTTCTGGTAAATCAAAGTGAAATGCTCACTTTATTCACTTTTGTCACCAAGCATTTTACTGGACAAGCCAAAATGAAAGCACTTGATTATTGTCTGACATCTTAATGTATTCAAATGCATTAAGCAAATTTATTTTTACTGAGAGCTATTCTGTAAAAAGTCACCTTGTCGTTCAGGGAAAGGCTTTCGTCATTTTCTTCTGAGAAGACCAGATCACCTTCAACAACTTTGCCACCATAAGTGTTCAGCCTGTACGATGTCGCTTCGTTCCATATTTGGCTGCAATAA
Organism: Callipepla californica brunnescens; assembly: GCA_023055505.1. Taxonomy (NCBI): domain Eukaryota; kingdom Metazoa; phylum Chordata; class Aves; order Galliformes; family Odontophoridae; genus Callipepla; species Callipepla californica. The sequence continues at coordinate 18,638,600 of JALIRH010000001.1, forward strand.
GCGTGGACGTAGAAAATGCGCATGGAATGAGGAATGCTGAGCCATCCCTTAGTACAGCCTTCAGGATTTACACCATAGCGATGTAAAGCACGCAGCAACATCTTCTCTCTCACTTTACATTCTGGCAGCATGGCGAGTGTTCCCTTTGCATCTTCTGATGTAAACAAAAATAACCACTTAAGTTATCATTGATTTTTCAAGCACTTTCTGGCAGGAAAAAAAAACAACACAACACACTCGAACAGATTAAATAGGAGGAAAAAAATGATGATAGCCTGAACTCTTTATGCTGATTTTTAGGTTTTTATTCCCTTGGACATGTCGCATCAGACAAATTCCATCTTATATGTTCACCAACACAGTCCCACAAATTCTGTTTTCTGTATTTCACACGGGAAAAACTGAGCTAGCTGTCATTCAGTTATTCAATCGATTGTAATTTCTTAGCAATGTATTTCATCACTCCAATGTTGTTTTTTTATTTAAGTTCAGATAACTGAAAGTACAAAACAAGCTAGGAAAGGACATTAGATCTCTATTTCACATCATTTGAAAACACTTTTTTTACCTACTATGAAACATATCTTAGAAATTATCTTAGAAAGAATAGAATATCTTAGAAAGTTTCAAACTGCTTTGGCCACTGGAAAGTCTGAGCCTCAACCACAATGAAATTACATTTAATCACATTTGTACTATCTTATTTAAAACATAAAAAAGTTTATTTCCATATTTTTCCTACTTAGTTCTTTTTCCAAAGAGTGATTACCTCAAGGAGCCATTGCACAGCCTTTTACCTTTTGCTTTTAGGAAAAGGCATGCTGCTGTTTTCAGAGTCTGCACCAATATCTTTTAATGCACCACAGAGCAATGCACAGCACAGAGCGATCACCTTATCTCATCTGTGCAGTGAAAAGTACCTGTGCCTCCTGAAGCCATACATCGTATCTGTTCTGTCAACATACAACAGAACGCAGGCTAAAACTTGCGGAAGATTTCAAAAGATCAAACATTTGAAGTCAAGAGCGACTCAAAATTCCTAGTTTTGGAGGGAGAGTTAAGTTGAAGAGGCAGCAAAATAAGAAGTAACACTGCCTTCAACACTACATTCCTCCACAATACCTACGATGAATAGACTGATAGACGATTTAAGCGGACTTACCAGTTTGAAGAAAGTATCTTTTGGCATTATTTACAGGGTCATCACTATCTTCAGGCGTGAGGAATAATTTCACAGCTTTCACCTTTAAAAAACATAATTTACAGTTACTGCATTTAAAAACAACCACTTCTCAAAGAAACAAACAACAACGTATGCCAATGTGTGCCACCATTCTCTACTGAGCTGGAAAGTTCCTTCTCCTCTTTCCCTCCAGCACGTTTCATGTAACTCACACACAGCACTTCCCATAGTCGCACACAGAGAGGAAACAACTATTTGCTTCTATACTGATCTGACTCTAAGTGGGAAAACACTAAGCTAACCCCTGCTACATGCAACAACAGCAGGGACACAATTTCCTGCCACAAATATCAACCCGTGACCGTCTCTGTTTATCTGTTTTATTACAATTTTCTTCTGGTCTTCCTCTGTACTGCACTGTGCAAGCATGTATTGGGACATTTTTAATACAAATAGTTCCTACATGTTTTTAATTAAAAAGTATCTGAGTTAAGACCAGGTATTTATATCATTACTCTGCAGGAACTGATACATGGTGTGAACTGCTAGTATTAACACACAAAATGTCAGACTCCTCCTATGTTTGGAGGATAAGTTTTCCTGACTTCTCAGATCAGAGGAAGAGGATACTCAATTATTTGTTTGACTTTCAAGGCTCTGATTCAGTTCTGAACATGTGCCAAACACTATGCTGCATACACTGAAAAGTGTATGACTCTTATAAATTATCACTTAAAAGAAGTAAGATCTCCTTAGCTTACATGGGAACATTTACTCAAAACTAAGATTTTGGGAAAGTAGTCAAGGAATAATGAAGAGCAGAAACTTCTCAACAGCAGATACATTAGTGCGGTATTAAAATCTTTTGTATGGTCCCACGAAGTATCTTCCCACATTTGTAGGAGTATAGACCTCCAATAGGATGAGGAGTTCATAGGTTAGAAGGCAATAAGGACCCCAGATAAGCACCGCACAGATACAGCTTCATTTTAGTGTTCAACCTTTGTAAGAATGCAACCACTTCCTCGAGAAGAGGCACGATGACAATCACATTACAGACAGAAGAATCAATTCCCGAACTGCTTACAGCTACACCTACTGATTAAACCAGATTTTTCTAATTCAGAATGAAGGTCTTCATGCTTGTGTTGTCAAAACTTCTCTGGCAATTACTTCCAGCACACATTCTCACAAACGAAACTGCTCACTGGGAAGGTCAGCACTGAGCGCCAGACATGGCAACTATAACGTGAAATGAACTTGACAGTAAGTACTTAAATCACACAAGGAAAATACCATCTTTTCATTCAGTAGAGCCAATCCTATTTGATCTGTCTGAACATTTTGTCCTTGTCCAAACCGCTGAGGTCCATAATAATTCACAAAACCTTTTGCCTAGAATTAGAAAGAATATGTTAAAACATCAAAATGTTGGATACTGTTAGTGAGACTGCACATGCAACACACATACTTCTCTATTTATATCCAAAATACATACAGTGCTTTTTAATCAGAAATAATATACAACAGCTTCTTAACTCCTGATTCATTGCAATACTTTAGCTATTAGAAACATCTAAAAATACAACCAAGCTTTATTCTTCTCTTTCCTTTTTTAAGAAACAGGTAAATGAAACAAAACAATTTCTATGTAATTATTATAAGTATTACTACAGTTCAAGTCAAAGTAATAGAAAGAGCTCAATGTGCCAAATTATGAACTCTCTATCTCTACTGAAGCAAACGAAGAACTGCACATGTAATGAAGGGTAACAGCTGTTGGACATTTTCTCCTTAAAATATTCATATTTTTTTTCTCATGAGATCGTTTGCACGGTTATTAAAATAGTAAAGGGTAAGCATTTCTTCTAACCAGGGTTTTAAATCTCCTGATGAGTGCTAGGTCACACAAGGGCAGTAAAATCACAGCCACGTGACTGCTATCCCTTTCTAAAAAAAGAACAATTAATAAATATTCATGGGGTAGAAAATCAAATTACATAACCTTGCTTTGGATTCCCCTAAGACCAACACATGATTTTGTTTATGTGGAGGATGAAAAATCCTTATTTTGGAACAATACACATGCCATTTCTGTCATTCATCATCTGACCAGTAGGTTAAATCTAAGAAAAAAGAAACCCGCTCCCAAAGGAATTGGCGTCCATTTTCCCAAACAGCAAAACAAAAAAAAAGCGAGATGCAAAAGACAGAAAAGCATTAAAGAACCGGTTGGTTATGTGCTCTTTTTTTTCAGTAGTAAAATTAATTTCCAAAATTTTCTACAGTACATATCATTTATTTTGTTTCTGCATACTGGATAGTTTTAACTGAAGTCTTTATTTCAGGATTAATCTTCTTCATTTGTATAGTAGTTATTACTTAGAAAGAAAGGGTAAGAAAATTACTGCCATAAAAAGCATCTAAACTTTTTCCTTTCCATTATTTTCTTCTGTATTTCTCAGTGTTTTAAGAAAGCATGAAAATGGGGTTTACTTAAGGGCCTACAACCAAAATCCACTGAACCTCAGAGAATCTTCTCAGTCTACTAAAAAGTTTTCACATGTATTTATGAAATGGAAGCATACATTTCTTTTTTTTCCACCCAAGCCAACCACGTATTTAGTGTATCTGACCAAAAAAGGCAAGCAGTTGACATATATATTTTTTTTACTGTGAAACACAGCACTTTGGCCTTAGATCTGCATCTTGATGGCCCAATATATCAGTACTCATTTACTAACAAACGCTCCACCTATCTTTCCGCACCATGTTGGGACTGAAGTTTGTAACACAGAACAAACGTCCTTCAGAAGGCAGCTCTGCTCCCAGTTTCTTGAGTAATGCAAGAAAGTCATAAAATAGCAAGAAATAGCATCACAAAGAGGGAAATATTGCTTTTGTTCTGCCATTACAACCCTGCTCTGTATTGGCAGCCACGCGGCTTTTTACCTCTATATTTTCCATTGCTTCAGATATTCTTTCTTTCAAATCTACGGGAGAGTCATGACTGTGGTGTCTGAGATCTCTCACAACTATATCAAAGTGATTGCCTTTCAGCTGGCCAAGTCTAAGATGCTGGCGTGCTGAATGTATGTTGTGTATTCTCATGCCCTTTTTTTCCATTTTGCTTTCAATTTCCTTCAACCTGCATAAATAATTGGGAGAAAATATGAGCCACCTGCAATTCAAGCTATACAACTTGTACAGAAGATATTTTCTTACCTTTGCATTAGAATTAAAAAGACTAAATAGAATTCAAAAGAGATTTAAAACAGAGAAAATAAAATCAAAATAAAATCAAAGGTAGAGACAGTAGTCTAAAAATTTAGCTGTAGTCCACAAATACTTTCAGACTGATTGCTTCAGTCGCATTAATGTTTTTTTGCTTGACAGGTATGGGAATTAAGCAAGTCAGTGAACATTCTCAAGGCATCCAAACTGAATTTTATATTCTCTATTGAAAGAAAGAAGTTATCTAATCTTCAGTCCTAAGAAATCTGCTTTTCAAAAAGAGAATAAAAGAGAGAGATGAAAAACAAAATGAGAGGAGAAAAAGAGAGAAAAAGGAAAAAGTAATGTCTGCTACTCTAGCAGTCTCCAAAACACGATTTGCTCTTTCTTAGTAAGTCTTAAAAAAGCAAACTCGGGACGCTGCTTCTCTGAATATGCTTCCACATTCTTGAAACTGGAAATGCAGCTGACAGTTCAAGTATTTGCCCTTTAAAGCATCCACTCAATCTCTTTGCTCTTACATATAAGAAAGAAGTAAATTCAAGGGAAACTTTCAGCTTACATTCTAAACAACATTTTAACACTTCAGTAAATTATTTTTCCTGACAAACCAGCAGCTTGGAAGCAACTTAATCACTTATACATTAAGGCAAAAAACGTCTTAGTTTACAATGGAATTTTACTACTGATATCTGTTTTAGCACTGAACCCTAAAAACAAATTCTACTTTCTTTTATTTGAAAAGTGTTCCATGATGTTAAGACCGAAAAACAGTAGAAAGTTAAAGCAAGGAGAAAGAAAGTTGTGGTTTTTACAGCAGCAATTTTTTTTACTGCTGTTGCAGAACTCTGTTTATTTTACCCACTGCACTGGCAGAAATGAGAACATCTTGTATTATCAGCAAGTTATTCAGGATGCATTTGCTATCCTCATGTGTGCTAGTATCTTCTCTATGTAGTCTCATGTTTCTATGCTGAGCTATATAATAAAAGCTGATATTCAACACTCAGAAAGAACATCTGTCCAAAGTATAACTGTAGTGATTTTCTTCAGAGGGATTTTTTTTGTTTGCTTTTTTAATTTATTTTATTTTATTTTAATCTCTATAAGGCTCTTAAGTTGTTGTCTGTGGAGCACAGGATAGAACTGTTGGGTACAGGTTTCCTCTCTCTTCCAGCTAGTGGATGGTACTTAAATTATGAACTGGATCACACAATCATGAATTGGAAAGATACTGCTTCAGATAATACTGTATATTCATAGTTTAACAAGAAAATTTTTCTGTAAATTCCCACACTGAAAGACTTCAGTGCTACACTGTATATACCCTAAAGCCACAAAATACTAAAGCCATTGCCACTGTGGTCTAAATACAGGAGGTGGGAAAAATAAAGCAGTAGGAACCTTTCAGCAGCTTACAATGTGTTGATACTCAACAGCACGTTACAAGAGTCCTACCCCAGACTGTCAGTACCTCTCAGGAGTAACCTTCTTCACAACCATCAGTTGGTACGTAATAGCCTTCTTATCTTTGATGCCGGTGTAACTGAAGTCTGAGGGAAGAACTCCAAGCTCAGCAGCCAAGAAGCTGATTGCTTCCAGTGTTTCTAGGTTTTCTTTCTGAAGGGTGAAAGCTGAAACAATCATTCCAGAATTATTAGAAATTTGCACTTCTAAATCGTACAGGTAGCTTTGCTGTGGCAGATTGCAGGCTCTTCCTTTCAAAACGTTATGGCATAACAACTGCAGAGGAACAGTGCTCCCAGGGTTACCCCTCCCACTCAACAAAACTAAAGGAAATGGGATATTTACAGTATTGAAAGAGAAGAATAAAGACACGGTGAACAAAAGCGAGAACAATCAAAATCCCTGTTGGTTTTTAGAGTAGTACCTGACCAAACGCAACCCAATCCCAGTGACCTAACTTCTTGCTAGAAGCATTCTGCAGACCAGAAACCAATGCCTTTAAGAAATGAGATCATACATCTCACTAAGCTGCCCAACATCTGAACACATCTCCTTAAATCCACCAGTTCCTTTCAGGACAAACAGAGTTGGGGGTGCAGCCAAAAGGGCTCGATCTATTACCACTGAACAGCTTATATGAATCACAGCACCAACTAGATTCATCCACCTTGTGCATTTTCCAGTATGACTACACTGCGTTAATGATCTAGTTCAGCAGAAACATCAGGTGCATCAAGGCTATATGTCACTCCAAAACGATTCTGATGGTCAGCACTACTGCAGAACACCACAGTATCCCACACGTACACTCAAAATGCAATGTTTACCTGTATAAGGATCTTGTTTTATCTGGAAACCATCAGCAGATCTTTTTCTGGAGGAACTTCTCCCTCGAAATCTTACTGTTATTGACATATTGGCCTTATGACTGACATCTGCCACAGTAAAAGACTTTGTTTCTAAAATTTTACCGAATTTTTTATTGATGAAGTGGTGAACTACTTTCCTGTGCTCCTTATTTCCATCAGGCTCAAAAGAAAAGGTGGAATTTTCTAGCTTGGCGTCTAAAAATTTAAAGAAATCGCTTGTTTCCTTTTCAGACACTAGCTGACAGAGCTCTCTGTAGTCAGCGTTTCCTTTCACAACCATTTCGTTGTCCTTGGTCACGGTGACCAAAAAGGGGAACCTCTGCCTGATGGCGCCGTGCAATCCAGCCCGCTCTCTCTTGTCCGGCACGGCTCCCAGCGACAGCTCCCCGCTGCCGGCATCACAACCCCTTTCCGAGTCCCACGCCTCCTTGAGGTCACAAGCAAATCTGCTGAGCCTCTCACTCAGGGCTTTGCCCAGCAGGGAATCCAACAGAGCCGCTGCCTCCGGGACGGACTCGGGGTCTCCAGCGCAACGGATGTGCTCAGGGGAGGACACGAGGTCAAGGCGGGCAGGCCTGGCAGCCCCGGCGGTGGCAATGGCAGGGGCCGGTCCCGGTGGGCCGGCGTCTCGGGGCTCTGCGGGGCTCTGAGGCAGCTCCAGTTCCCTCACGACGAAGTCACCGGGCGCCTTCTTGATGGTCCCGCGGAAGCCGGTGTGGTCGGTCACGTGACTGAGGGAGCGCAGCATGGCCATGCGAGAGGAGAATAAATTAATAACAACACTAATATCTATCTATATATATGTTACAGACTGCCTGCCGACTGCAAGCAGAGCCCCGGACGAGGAACTGCCCCCCCGTCTCCTCCTCGCTTTCCCCCGCCGGCCGTGCAGGAGGGCAGGGCACACTCGGGCAGGAAGCGGGAACTTGCGTCATGGCCCCGGCAAGGGGCGGTGCTGCGGAAGAGCGGCGGGACCCGTATTGCCGGGGTCGGCTTCCCGGCTCGTGGCTCTGCCCGGCCCGACGATGAGCCGGCCGGTCACCGCCGCCACCTACGTCCGCAGCCTGCGCTACGGGCTGCTCAGGGAGCTGGCCGACCTCCTCGACCCGCAGGACGGCTGGAGGAGGCTGGCCGCGGCCATCACCGACCCGGCCGGCGGGAGCAGATACAGCCAGGCGCACATCAGGTCTGGAACGGGGTGCTCAGGGAGGTGGTGGATGCCCTGTCCGTGGAGACACGGAGTGCCGGGCTGCGTGTGGCTGTGGGAGCAGGGCGGCTGGAATAGGCGCCCTGTAAGAGTCCCTTCCAACCCACACGGTTCCACAGAGAACTGACCGAGGAAATCAATAAACATCAGAGGCGATTTGCTCTGTGCAAGTGCAGAATGTGTACTTTTACCCAACTTTCCCTTTCTCTGGTGTCATTTTCTGTGGGGGCAGTATTTATCATAAAGTCTGTAAGTAATCATACTTCTCCTGACATTCACATCATTGTCACTTCTTTGTGTCTTTTTATTTACCATTAATCTCCGTCCCTTCTTAGTGGTTCTCCGTGTTGCTTTCCTTTTTTTTTTTTTTTTTTTTTTTCAAAATTAGCTTTAATTTTTCTTTTTAAGGAGATTCGAGGCGTTCGTGCAAATGGGAAAGAGTCCCACGTGTGAACTGCTTTATGACTGGGGAACAACAAATTGTACGGTTGGCGACCTTGTGGATCTGCTGATTAGGAACCAGTTTCTGGCACCAGCAAGTCTTTTGCTCCCAGGTAACTGTTACCCATGGTTAACAGTTGTTATTGTTATTAATTTATTCTCTGTGCTGCGTTCTTATGTCTGTATGATGCTCCATGGTAATTGGATGCTCAGAATGGATTAGGTGAAAATAACCAGAAAAGGATATAATTTTCATTATTTATAAAAAGAGTTTTATGGAAGTGGGCTCGTATTTTCTAAGTTTAAATAAAAGCCCTGCAGTTTACATGAGGTAGAAGAGTATAACTTTAGTAAATGCTGGCATAATGTTATTTATGTTTTCTGATTCCTGATACGGTTAACGCTTTTTCTAAATTCCATTTTCAGAAGCTGTGAGGATGGCACAAGGAGTTACATTACCTCTTTCTTCACAGGAAACGTTGCCTATACATGAGAAACAACAGCCTGTACAGGAAAAAGAAGTGAGCTATGTAAAGCCTGTTTTATCACAGAGTACAGAGAAGCAACCTTCAGACCCTCCATGTTTAAGTGAAGAAAGCAGCAATGCACAGTCTAGTAACACAGGTAGGTGCTTAGTTGCTGATCTGTCCTTCAACTGTGTGAAATAAGTCCTGGGAATGCATTGGAGTAATGACTGTATTTGTGTCTTCATGCTTTTTGTTCTTGATCTGTATGACTTTGAGTGCAGCCTGTTCAAATAAGATCTCGGAAAATGAGATATCATGATAGCCTCACACTGTGGTGCGAGGTTTAGCGATGACAAGTGTACAGTCCTGCACCTGGGGATGAATAACCACATGCATCAGTACAGGTTAGGAGCTGCCTTGCTGGAAAAGAGCTCTGCAAGAGAAGGACCTGCATGTTCTGGTGGATAACAGGTTGGCCATGAGGCAGCAGTGTGCCCATGTGGCCAAGAAGACCAATGGGACACGATACAAATAGTGTGGCCAGCAGTTTGAGGGAGGTGATCCTCCCCCTCTGTTCTGCCCTGGTAAGGCCACATCTCAAGTCTTGTGTCCCAGTTGTGGGCTTCCCAGTTCAGGCAAGACAGGGATCTTCTAGAGAGAGTCTAGTGGAGGGCCACAAAGATTATGAGGGAGCTCAAGCATCTCCCTAAGAGGAAAGGCTGAGAGACCTGTTCAGCCTGGAGAAGACTGAGAGGGGATCTTATAAATATCTAATGGGCAACTGTTGAGTGTAGAGAGCCAGGCTCTTTCTGATAGAAACAAGAGGCATTTCGGCACAAAGTAGAACATGGAAAGTTTCATCTGAACATGGGGAGAAAGTGGGGAGAGGTTGTGGAGTCTCTTTCGCAGGAGGTGTTCAAAACACACCTGGACACTTTCCTGTGTAACCTACTATAGGGAACCTGGTTTAGCACATGGTTGGACTAGATGAACTCCAGAGGTCCCTTCCAATCCCTGCCATACTGTGATTCTGTGAAACTGCAATCTGTTTTGTTCTATATGTAGTTCTGTTGCCTTCTTTCAGTACTGGCTTTGTAGACTGGTTAGCACCTTGTACTTTGAAGTTTGACCTTAGTTATCAGAAATGACTTAAGACGTTGGGAAAAAGATGACTGAAGAAGTTGTTCTTGTATATGATTGGTCCACTGCTTCTTACATTTCAACCAGTGTTGTCAGGAACTTGGTATATATATTTACATTTGACACAGTGCGTGGCTGTCTGTGATCTGCTGCACATTTAATTAATCTTCCATGTATTATGAGCATTAATTAAAAAAATAAACAAAAACAGTCATTGCCGCACACTACCTGAGAACAAAGTTGCATGTAGCTGATCACATGTATATATTCGCAGTGATTTTTTTTATGGGATCTTCATAATCTCTGGAAATAGGGCTCCATTATGTCAAGATTTATGTTGCAGCAAGTAGAGGATCTACTTGATACACTTGTTGTTTAAGTGAAAATGTAGTTCTGTGCTAAATGTCAAACGTGTCTTTTAGATTTCCACAATTTTTGGTTTCGCGATTTGGAAAGTGTCACGAACAATTTTGATGAACGTCCAGAATCAGCTGGAGGGAATAAGCTGGGAGAAGGTGGCTTTGGCGTCGTGTTCAAAGGCTACATCAATGGCAGAAATGTGGCTGTCAAGAAACTTGCTGCTGTGAGTTGTCCTCAACAATGCACTGGGAGATTGAAATAATAAAATAGATAGGTATTGCTGTAAAATTTTAGCCTTGGTAATGTGTTTTTTTGTAAGTAATTAATAACACTCACTAGTTATAAAATTCATAGGAAACTACAGTGAAATAAAATGCACAGATACGGCCTGGATATAAAATAAATTGATACTGGCCCTAAGGAGAAGGGTTCTGATTGATGAAAAAGCTTCGTGTAAGCTGGCTGTGTGTGCTCACAACACAGAGGGCCAACTATATCCTGGGCCATGTCATAAGAAGAGTGGCTAGCAGAGTGAGGGACGTGATTGTTGTCCTCTACTGTGCTCTTGTGAGACATCAGCTGCAGTGCTGCATCCAGGTCTGGGCTCCGCAGCAACAGAAGGACATGAGCCTGTTGGCATGGGTCTAGAGGAGGCCACAGAGATGATCAGAATCAGAGAGATGGAGCACTTCTCCTATGAAGACAGACTGAGGGAGCTGGTCTTGTTCAGCTTGGAGAACAGAGGGCTTAGAGGATATTATATAGCAGCCTTCCTGTACCTGAAGAGGGCATACAGGAAAGCTGAAGAGGGACTTCTTACATGGGCATGTAGTGATAGGACAAGGGTAGGTTTAGATCAAATATTCAGAGTAAATTCTTTGCTGTGATAGGACAAGGGTAGGTTTAGATCACATATTCAGAGTAAATTCTTTGCTGTGATAGGACAAAGGTAGGTTTAGATCAAATATTCAGAGTAAATTCTTTGCTGTGTGGGAGGTGAAGCATTGGCACAGGCTGCCCAGAGAGCCTTTGGGTGCCCCATCGCTGAAGGTGCTCAAGGTCAGATTGCGTGGGGCCCTGGGCAGCCTGATCTGTGGGTGCTAACCCTGCCCAGGGCAGAGGGTTGGAATGAGATGGTCTTAAAGGTCCAACCCAAGCCCTGCTATGGTAACTTGGTGACTGCTGTAACTGTATTAATTACTACCATGATATAATGTTACATGATATTAAAAACTAAAAGTCATGTTCTGATAGCTTGAGTTCAGTTTAAAAAAAAAAAAAAAGTTGTTAAGAAATTATGTGTAACTGTTTAAAAGGAAGGCTTGCAATTCTTTTTTTTTTTTTTGTGATCAATCATGCATTTTAATACTTCCAGCAATATTAATGTCAAGTGCTCTCTTTGTAGATGGTTGACGTTAGTGCACAAGATTTGAAACAGCAGTTTGATCAAGAAATAGAAATTATGGCAAAGTAAGTACAGGAATATATGTGTCATTATAAGTTTTTCTGAGAATCTGAGTTGACAGATAACACCTCAGAGTGGTCTCTTTTTTTGTTTTACCAGTGTAACTTAAATTTCCAGGTTCAGTGAGAATGTTTCATGCAAAGCACAAGCAGTCTGCATTTACGTACTGCTGCAGGAACGTGGCTGTGTGTGATAAGGCTGGGATGTGGGATTGGGGATCACAAATGACAGGAGATTTGCAGAGCATCTCTGAATGTATGTATATATTTTTGCTTTAGGTGTAAACATGAAAATCTGGTAGAGTTGCTTGGTTTCTCAAGTGATGGTGCTCAGCCATGTTTGGTGTATGAATACATGCCCAATGGCTCGCTGCTCGACAGACTTGCTTGTCTGGTAAGTAAAATCTTTAAGAGGCGCTGTTTCTGAAATGACTTTTGGAGGCCAAGCAGTATTCTACTACTCCTGCCTTCAAGAAGCAGGACAAATACAACAATACTTAGTCTTCCAGTAACATCTTATACAAATGTTTTTTGACTCAGTGTTGCTTTGTGGAAGCAGAGTAACAATGTAATGTAATGTGCCAGTACCCTGAAGTCCACACTGTGCTGCAGACTTGCTATGAGCAGAGCATGCTGCACTATTGTTCCTATGTTTGAAATTGGTTTGTGCTTTGCTTTTTCCTAGATCTTGCGTTGTAAAATTGGCCACTGTTCACTGCCCTTGTGATAATAGCTGCAACATGATGTTCATAGTCTGCATATCTCTTTCAGAAGTGTGTAAAGAAACATGGTGTACTTTTTGGTTATTAGTACTCTGTGTAAATACAGTGCTTTCATCTGATTTATCAAACGTTGTATCCTTTGGCCCTGGCTTTTAATAAGGGATCAGTGACTTTGTTTTGTGGAGGGACTGATTGCCACTTGTTAGAGTGGTGGAAACAGCAAGCTAGATTTAACCTGCTAACTGAGTGTCCATGTTGGTTTGTGTTGGCCAGTGAAAGCTGGTCTGCAGAAATGATCTGTCCTCCAGAGGAATGTGTGTGAAAATGCTCATCCATCTACTTGCTAGTCATTAGCAAGTTCAAAAGAATAATGGTGAAGCTGAAGTAGAAAACAAAAGTACCAAGGGGACAAATTGACACTATAAGTTCAGAAAGAGTCTTCATCTGGCAAGGTAAAAGAAATGATGAATGCGTATCCTGACTGTGTGTTCTTGCTGATAAAGCAGGATTCACTGTGAAATTGCAAACTTTAGTCAGCTGCTTCTTGTCTGGGCTTTGAGGAGCAGGCGAGGGAGGAGGTAGGATGCTATGACAGGATTAAGAAGTGCTGATAGAAAGCACAAGATGTGGGTAGGTGCAGGTAGTTCCTTGCAGTGCACAATATCTTGTATTGTCAGAGTTAAACATTACTGCAAACTGTTTTACACCAGGTGAATAAACCTAATGCAGGATGTGGGGAAGAGAACTAAATGTGGCTGTATCTCAGAAAAAGGAAATCAAGAAATGTATACCATTCATCTTTTCCTAAATTAATCACTTGAAAAACACAAAGTGTAACAAGTAATTGTTCTGGATTAGTTTTTTTTGTTTCACGTTATTAAAAAAAATATACTTTGGATTTTCACGTTTATACTTCCTTTTCTCCCTTCTTATTCAAGGATGGCACTCCACCAATTTCTTGGAACACAAGGTGTGGAATTGCTCAAGGTACAGCAAGGGGCATCAACTTTTTGCATGACAATAATCATATTCACAGAGACATTAAAAGGTAAAAGCTACTGACAGTCGCTGGGTGCTTTTTTTTGTCGTTGTACCCTTTTAAAGTCTGGAAGATTCGGTGCTTTAGGCAAGGGTGCAATCTTTCTGCAAGTGCTATCCATCACCACGGTCTCGCCTGTGCCACAGGGACATGACTAGTACAGGCTTCCAAAGATAATTATGAGTCTGTGGTAATCTGTCACTTTCAAGTAGCAATCTGAGCACTGCAAAGATGTGTAGGAGTTCTGTTCTTTGGCAATTGCTGCTAACAAAAAGGCTGCAGTAACAGAACACTGACTTTTTAAATTGGGGGTTTTTCAGATTTTCATCTGAAGGACTGGGTTTTCACCCACTGTATTTTTTCTCTCAGAGCATTTCTGAGTGCCTTCTTTGATCTCCTTCTGTTTAATATGAAGATGTTAAAATGACTTAAATCAGGTTTGTGAAGCTTACGGACCTTTAAGGTTGATGTGTGTTCACTTATTATCAAAAGTTTGATGTTTTGGTTGGTTGTTTTCATGACAAAGTAGTCAAAAGATCTCAAGAAAATGCCTGGATACGGATACCCTACAAGAGTAGTTGCAGGAGCAACTGATGGGTTGGGTGTCATGGGTGAATGTTTCAGTGGCTTTCTGGCTTCTGACACCTCTGCTAAATCTAGGTTGTAGAGGTTTTGTTGAACTTCCATTGTGTGAGGAAGTAGTTTTTGCTTCAGCTCACCCCTAAAAGGTACTTGCTGCTTTGACAACTCACGTTTCTTCTTTCCTTCCTGCTTAAGCATCAAGACGTGTAGTGCCTGGAAGGGACACGTTTTCTTACCTTATGCTGCTCTACTCTTCTAACTGCTGTGAGTTGATTGTATTACAGGATTGGATTTGGCTTTGTTTTGCTTTTGCTTTGATTCCATTTTGCAGCTTCTTGCATTTTCACTGTTCAGATTTTCTCTAAGACCAGTGAAAAGCTGGAGATCAAATAGAAACACAGCACGTGGATTGTTCCAGCATTAAGCAGCATTGTTTCTCTTTCAGGAGCATGCAAGTATTGGTATTTGTTTGACATTGGAATTTGTAACAGTAGACATTGTATTAGATAATAGGTATAAACCCTTAAAGCCACGTTTTAGTAGTTCTGGGTAGAGATCTAACAGTTGAGTTCCATTTCACTGCAATGCTCAATTGTGCTGTGTTTTTCTCGTTGTGTTTTGTTGTGTTTGTTCATTTATTTATTTTGCTTGGTTGCTTTGGTTTTGTTTTGATGGCAGTTTTTCTTGCATGCTTGCAAAAGAAGAATAAAGATTCTCAGAAATTCTCCCTGTCAGCCAGCTCTTAATTTATTTAGAGCTATTTGGAATTGAACAGTTACCAAGAAAAAAAAGTCCTTCATTTTCTGTTAGATGAATAAATGCGATGAAGTTTCTGTTATTTCTGCAAACATTCGGAATAGCAGTTTGCATTTGGTTACTAAAGAGTTATTAGTCTGCATTAAAACCTATTTACTGTTTTGGAAACCTCTCTTTTTGTTTTCTCTCTCCTTTCCACCAGTGCAAATATCTTATTAACTGATACGTACGTGCCCAAGATTTCGGACTTTGGACTTGCAAGAGCATCAGTAACATTCACACGAACCATCATGACTGATAGAGTTGTAGGAACAGCAGCCTATATGGCACCTGAAGCTCTGCGAGGAGAAATAACTCCTAAATCTGATATCTTCAGCTTTGGAGTGGTAAGCAGAGTGAGGGAAGTTGTGTGTGATGTGATAGATTGGTTTAATTTTGGTTAGAGGTAGAAAATCGAGACTATCTGGAATGAAGCAATCCACTCCCATCTGTTACCTCTCCCAGGGAATGTGCTCTAAAGATAGTGTTTCCAAACTTTGAGTGGTTTAAAAGCATTTGAATATGTTGATTAGCATTTTGAATCTGTTAATGCTTACTGTGCTCATCTTAAAATGTGAATCTGTGTGTGGAAGACCAGAGAAAAATAACACTTCAAGTTCTGGCTAGCTTGAGTTAACAGAAAACATTTTTACTTCTGTAGTATGCACACAAGGTAACTGATAGAAAATCTCAAAGGAAATGACCCAAAGTGAATTTATCACAAAATGGATGGTGTCAGTGTGGGATTTGCCTGAAAGCTGAGAACAGTGCACATAGGATCAGGAAAACCCAAACAACTGCTTGCAGCATGGGAGAAAATGAATCTGTCCCCTTCTTTGTGGCATTTAGTTTCATAGGGGAGATCCTGCATCTGGCTATCTGGGAAATTCTTCCATCTTGCCTAGATGCAACACAGTGCAGGGTGTGGAAAACCTCAGTGCTGGTAGCAAATGATGAGAAGAAGGCAGGAGCTGCAGGAACAATCAGTTGTGCAGAGGGCTGTGCAGTCAGACAGGTCCTGACCCTGTGAGCGTTTGTGTGAGAGGTGAGGTATCGTGTTGCTCTTTTCAAACAGTATGTGAGCTAAGGATTTACGTATTCTGATTTTTTTTTTTTCCTTCTTCTAGGTCTTACTAGAGGTAATAACAGGTCTGCCACCAGTAGATGAAAACCGGGAGCCACAGTTGCTGGTATTTTTCTTCTTCTTTTTTGCATTCTTCCTCCCTCCAGGATCGTTTCATGTAAAACAGTCATCAGTCAGCAGCTGTTGAGACAAGCAAATTATTCATCAAGAGAAATAGTTAGGAGAGCAGCTCTTGTATCAATCTCTGTTTTAGAAGTGTAGAAGTTTTTCTCTTAGCTGTAGGAGATCACCCCAGTCCCCAAGGTCATCTCTTCCAATCTGTATTACATTTATGTGTTCTGATACTGTTTCTTGTTGTAGTGCTATTTTGATTTACCACCATAGCCTTGTTTTACCAGGCAGCCTGATAGTTCCTCTTTCACCAAAGCAACTGAAGGTGTTCATCTCAGTTGATTCTTTATGCTTCTTACCAGTCCTGTATCATTTTTCATCCTCTTCAGTGTTATTTGTGAATACTTATTTTTTTGACCTTAGTAAGGTTGGGAATGTAAGGGCAAATTTGGGATGTTGTGATTTTAATGTTCAATTAGAAATTCAGCCTTCTAATTTGGAAACTGTCTCTGAGCTTACTCTTCCAAATTAAAAATTTCATGAACTTTCTCTTAATTTAGCCTTTCATTGTGTTTAATTTAGTACATAATTGGTTAACCCAAGGTTTTCCAGTTATAGTTCCCATGCAAAGACTTAGTGCTATTTCATACTTAATAAACAGCTGAGTTCTGGTTTGGTTTTGTTCCACGCTGTTTGGTAGTTGATCACCCTCTTACATATACACAGCTTTAGGAATACATGCATACGATTAATAAGTACTTTCTCTATGCCACTCCAGAAGATATAGCTTAATATTTATCCTTCTTAACTGGGATGACCTCAGAGCACTCAAATCCCTGTCAGATATAATCCTTGAGCTTCCTTCCCTTCCTCCCCTGAGCACTGAAAAGCAAGTTGTCAAATTTTTTTGTGGTGGAATACATGATCTTCGGATGCTTACGGTGTTCTCTGCTCGCTGGCTCCAACTCTCTTGTAGTTAAGCATCAAGGATGAAATTGAGGATGAGGAGGCGACCATTGAGGATTACGTTGATGTAAAGATGAGTGACTGGGATGCAGCTTCGGTTCATAAAATGTATTCACTTGCTGATCAGTGTCTGAATGAGAAGAAGAACAGGAGGCCAAACATAAAGATGGTATGTAGCCTGTCAGCTTGAAGGCTCAGTTCCAGCCACTGGCGTCTGTAGTTCTGGTGTCAGTTACTTGTACTTCTTGCTCTCTCTTGCAGGTCCAGCAGTGTTTACAAGAGCTAAAAACTTGATGTATGTTTCTGATACACCTGTTTTCTAAATGGAGAGGAGACCAGCAGCAAATGGAGAATGTTATTAGCAGTTAGTGCAATGTTATCAGCTTTTCTGCTTTCCAGAACTTTCTGGCCTGCACGTAAGGCATGCAGGTGGCTTGTCACTGTAATGCTATTTTCCTGTGTGTTTTTTGTTACATGGGCACCTTTTCATGCATCCATAGCCACAGGACCCTCAACATGGGAAAGCTTTTGTCTTTTTCATTCTCTACACAGCTTTTTAAACACGTTTCTGTATGATAATATATTTGTCTTTTGCTTGCCAAGTATCAAGTATCTTCAGCAAAGTGATGTGTTGTAACAGGGTAGATGCTTTTCTGCTTTGTTTCTTTTTTTTTTTCTTGAGAAGAGCTACTATTCCTACTGAGCACAAAGACATTTAGTAGATGTAAATGGCACTTATGTTATCTTGTGGGCAGGAGGCAGTAGCCTTACCCACATTTAAACAAACTTAGCATTTTAGCTTGAGAGTTCATATCGGTGTGAACAAACTGGTAACACCTGTGAGTGTGACTATTGTCTATGAAGCCTTCTCGGGATTTGTTTTATTCAAATAAGTGCTGCAAAGCATCTTTTAAGCTTTGAAGTTTCACAGGCAGAAAAATGACATCACAGTGCAGATGCAGAAACGTGTGTGGCTTTCTTCTGGTGAGCTCTGTTGGTGAAGCACATAATCATTGTTCATAGGAAGACTTACAGTTCCTTCTTATTTTCCATGTTAGACAGAGAGTCCATGTGAGATACTGCAAATACTGATGGTTTATTTTGTTAAAGGAGTCAATATGTTAGGACTAATTTTGCATTCTCCTTAGTCAAATCATGAAGCTCTAACTTAACTGTATGTGCATTAATAAAGTACTAAAGTGCACAGTTACTGCAGAAAGCTTTCTGTGTTTTGGGGTTTTTGTTTTGGTTTGGGTGGGCTTTGTTTGTTTGGCTTTGTTTGCAGATTGACAAACCAAAGCAGACTCAGAAAGGAATGAAGTGAATAACAAGATTCCGGATGCTTTGGACCAGCAATCGACTGCTCAGCTGCTCCATGAAAGAGGTGATTTTCACGTAACATTTTCTGGACCTCAGGTGCTGGAAGGGGGAAAAAAAAGAGGTGCTATGAATGAAAATAAAATCTGCTTGATTAATTCTTTAAACAACTCTTCCAGCTGCCACTTGAAGGTTTTCTACTAGCTATTTTTTTCTGCTTTTTGCTGCTGTGGGGGCAGAATACATCCATGTTGTTGCTCATATATATGAAGGGCAACATTTCTGTCCTTGGCTACAGCCAGAGATGCTAGGAAGGGTGCAGTGAGTCGGAGGGGTTTGCACTACCACATGTGGTTGAGATGTGAGCCAGCAGTAACTTTTTGTGGAAGATTCAATGTCTTCATTCCTTGGTGTGCCTCTGTCAGATCTTCTCTCTTCTTTGTCCAGTTTCCTTTTGAGCCTACACACTTTTCATCAGCCGTAGTATTTATTTGTATGGAAATAAGAATTGCCTCGACTTTGTATTTGGGGTATCCAGCTCGCAGTTGTATTTAACACCCACTGACCAGAAGGCAAAGAAGTGTTCTTTGTCTGTGACATTTCTGCTCACACAGAGCTCTGAGCCTGCTTCCTCTCCAGCCTGTTCCTGTTACAAAAGTAGCTGGTTTTTTGTATTACATTTGCATTAAAGTTATTCTCTCGATTCCAAGTTCAAAACATCCCAAACTTTCCTTCTGTCACTGCCAAATTGCCATATCATGCATTCCCCTGTGGGGCCATGTTGGCAGGACTGTTACAAGAGAAGCCAAACCACTGAGTGTCCTTTGAGGGCAACAGGAAGACAAGAAGCAAACTAATTTCTCTCAATTCAGAGGAAAAAACAGTGATCTGAACAGTTAAACTACACTGCCGCGTGCTGAGGAGTTAACAGTAGATGAAACTTTTAGATTGCTAATCGTCTGTTTCCGTGTTTTAAAAGGACTGAGCTTCCTGAAGCAGCTCACAGAAAGCATGAGAACCCACAGGAGCTGTGTGCTCAGGTCCTGCTGTGGAGGTCTCTGATCCGCTTCCGTAAAGCACCAGGAAAGCAGCTGACAGTACGTAATTCATCTTTTCCAACAGCAGGAGTCAGGAATTCTGGTTGCCCACCTCCCTTCTTACCTACTTTTTTTATACCACTTTTAATGCTGCAGGGCCTCCTGTTACATACACATCACGCTGTTCAACTGCTGATCTTCGTTAAAACACAAACTGACTCAGACAACACCAACTAAAGCATCAATCTTTATTTATAAAGTAGGTTACAAAATAGATAATTTTAGCTAGCATCTGAAGATGGTTTTCATTTAATACACAGACACCATAAATCAGAAGTTGCCTTTATTAGTGTGTTTATCTGTGTAATGGAGCAATTATTACCTTGATTAGTTTTACAAACCCCTGACAGGAGGTTTATTAGATCAATTTCTCCCTACTTTGCAACATAAACATTTCAAAAATAATTACTTGCCACGTTAATTAACAGCTATTAAATAGCTTGTGAGTTAACTGCAAGCAGCTGTGTTGCTTTGGGGCATTCATGAAGGCTAACGACACTTCTGAATGGACACTTTCAATTATTAAATGACCGGAGACAGTTCACAGAGTAACTTCTGTTAATGCCCTCACTTTGTGCTGGCTCTATTCTTCAACAGCAGTAGTGTTACGTGAGGCAGCCATATGGACGTAAACAGGACAGATCTTTCTTACAGAAAGATCAGATGCTTATTGCTAATAAGGGAATAGCTACAAGGGGCCGTGAGAGGCAGCTGGCAGTGCAAGACTTCATATGACTTAAAAGAGAACTGCCTGTTGGCAGGCTTGCTCTTTTAGGGAAAAAAAGAGAGGGAAATATGCTCAGGACATTACTCCTTGCTGGCTGGCTGTGCAACTGCATGAAATATTTTAAAGTAGAATAACTTGAATTGTCTGCTTTGGGTTGAACTGTACAGCAGCTCATTATAAGCTCGCTCATGTAATCGCTTAACCAGCTCTGGCCGTCCTCCAGATTAAGCTTTCTACTTCCTACCCTCATTTACCTCGGGCAGGATTGAGGGAAGAAAAAAAACAACAACCCCACAACCTGCGTGTAACCACATCCAGTCAAACTGTTCCTTGTTCAAAATGTTTCATATTAAAAAGCTGAACTTCTTTACTCAGACGTGTGTAAAAATGAATGTGCGCTTGTTATGGCTGAGACGCAGACAGGACTACTGAATTCAAACAAAAAGCCCTCTGAGTGATTTTTAACTCCTACAGTCAAATGTTTACCTGAAAAAAATCTGGTGTTGAAAGGATTCAGATCTCTAAAAATAAATGCATTTACAGTGTGCAAGCTGCATACACATTAACAATGCTTCAAAATGATAACGCTTCTATGACATAGAGTACACAAGAAGAAAAATTCCTAGGACCTGCTCCTTGCCTTAGAAGGGAAAGGAAGAGGGAGAAAAAGAACACAGCTGAGGGCAGGAGATTAGCTGAGGATCAGGAGGTACTGAATTGTGCTGATGTAGTGTGTGAGATTAAATGAAAAAAGCTGAGGTGTCAGATCTCTGCTGCATAGAGAAAACAGACCACAGTAAAACCAGCAACTATTGCAGCCTTCATATTACATAGTGCAAGTTCAAATGTGAGAAACAAGGTGGTATCTCCAAATGACGTAACGATGTAAGATAAAAATGGTTTTCATCACGAACTAGTAGTGTTTAAGCCTCGTTTCACTGCAGCACTATTCTAAGAGCCACCTTCCATCAGGAAAACAAATGATTCAGATATTTAAGTGTACGCCCAAAGCAGTGATCCAAGGCTCGCAACTCCCGTGTAGCTTTAGAAAGTCATCAAATATGCAGAGCTCAATACAGGACACTACAAAGCAAGTCCCCACTGGGGAACATGATCTACCCTTTAGTACTTGCCTCATTACACAATTTAAAAACACTTAAGGTCATCCGATACTTGATTTCTACATCATTTTTTCTTTAAGCTCCTTGTTAAAATCATCTGTTTTTCCTCCTCCTAATAAACAGATGACTCACGGTTCAGTGGAGTTCAGTCTGTTCTGGCTGATTTTAGTATTTAAATTAGAAGCAGAAAAAATGGACAAATCCCACAAAATCCTACCCAAGTGCTAGGTCCAGACCTAGCTGGATTTTGTTGGATCTAATTTACTATTAAAATTCAAACACTGAGGAAGATGCAGTAGTAGAATACCTTGAAAGGTAAAGCTGCAGTTGGTAACACAAGAGCACTTGGATCTCAGTAATCAGTCACCATTACGAAGCGAGTCTATTGCCATTCTCACTGAATTTGCAGTTTTAGATCCAAGTGCAGACGATCAATAATTCAGGAGAAACCTCACGCATATTGCTTTGAAAGCAGCTCCATGATTTACTGAGTACAGTGACTGCATATTTAATCACACTGCCTTGGTTGCTCAGTAATATATAAAGCTGATGAGTGGTATGTAAGTCTGGAAAAGCTGTAGTGGTTTTATGTCAGATTTCTTTAAGAGAGAAGCCCACTAAATTAGTTGCAAATTTGAAATAACCATGCTTCTTGCACAGGAAAAAGTAAGAATAAGCTATTCCTGAATGTGTACTTATGTAAACTAATAGATAACGGATTTTAATCTTTCTGGTATAAAAACCCAAATCCAGCAATCCGTCACATCCAAAACAGAAGAAAACATTCCTTTGCAGTATTGTCCATAAAAGCTACTGGGAAAAATAAAGATTTATGTGAGACAACGACAGGTTCAACTCTTCATACAAGTGAAACCTTGCAGATTGCAGTAGGCTAGGTTCATTATCTAAGCATACAGCTGCTACTTACCCACAGAAAATGTGGGCTTAATAGTCTCGTCTGTGAAGTTTATGATCACGTGTATTGCTATTAAATAACAGATTCTAATTTGAAACAAAAGAGTACTAGCTTAGTTTTCTTCTTCTACCTTTAAAATAATCAGCTCTTCCAGGTGTTGTAAAATATAGCCAACAAATATAATCATGTCACAACACGGGAAGTACTGAGCTCAGAAGAGGGGAGAGGAGAAAGAACATTTGTTTCCTCCTTAGTATCTATAAATGGAATGGTTTCAGTTCATTGGCAAAAGTCAAAATTTCTTTTTCTTTTTTTTTTTGCTGTAATAATACCCTATAGTGAATGCAAACCACAGTTTCTAGTCACTTGGTGTTTCAGTCTCTGCTGGACCTCTGATGAGCCTTCGGATTCCTCTCTTCCCTGCAGGACCTTTCGGTTTAGCAAAGCTTTGCTTATGTGCGTGCTGTTTTGGATGAACCTCTTCGTAAAGGAAGTCAGCAGTTAACTCATCACCGTTATCTATTTCAATCTGAAAAAAACAACAGTTGCATCTTTAAGATGTATTCAATAACACGCAGAGATTTTGCTGAAGCTCCAAGTGCTGTATTAAAACCAACGTGCAGTAGGATTTGGAGTCCAGCATGAGAGGTACTCCAACTTGCACCTCATCACCTCACCTCCCTTGGATAATTTTTTTAATACCCTTACCAATATTAAGTGCATTCTGATTTAATTAGCTCTTCCTTCAATAAAAGCACAAGTACATACACCAAGTAACTTCTGCTCCAAGCTTTAGTACAGAGTACCTCATAATAGCTACGAGTGCACATAATAAAAGTGCTTATTAGTCCTTTGTTAGAAATTTCCTTTACAATAAAAGAGTGTAACTTCCTTTATTTCTTCTCCCTTCAAAAGTAACAACTTCTCACTGTTCCAATGCAATCTTCACTCTTTATAACAGAAATAAATTAACTCTAAAAGTGCATTAAAAAATTAATCTTGGAAAAGCAACGTGCATAGACGTTGTTGTCTCTTGAGAACAAAAGGGGAGGAGTATAAACAGCTCACACAATTAGTGGAGTACTGCAACTCAGCAAGTATTCAAGCCAGAGAAAAGCTAAAATAAATTTAATTAACGAGTTTGGGATTTTTCTTTGTTTTAAGTGTAAGAACATAAACCTGAATGAAAACACTGTTTTGAAGCCAAAGCCCAGTTTTTAATTACGCTGAGTTCAGACAAACTTTGGCACTGCCTTGTGAGCATTCAGCATGTCACAGCCCTCTAACTGGAGCACTTGCCAGCCACTGTACTGCTGCTGCGAAAGTACACGCCTCAGAAAGAGGTCTACAGGAATGTGAAGAGCCACAGGGTATATCTGTCTCACTCTAATGAAGACATTTCTGACAAAGGATGTATACAACCATGCAGCAACGATACAGCGATACCTACTCAAGCTACGTCATCACAGTCGAAACTTCTTTCAGGTGGACACAATAATCAGAAACCAAGCCTCAAAGCTGTTCTGCACTTAGAGCAGAAGCGTTAATAGATCATGTATTTCACAGGTGGAACACTGTCATGGTTTCTGCTCTGGAAGTGAGACACTGCTTGTTCTTTATGCACAATAGTATACTCTTTGCAATTGGGAAAGACAGCTTTCTCTTTAGTCCTTAATTGCCCCATCAAGGGCTCCTAAGATGCAGTTTAAGTTCCAGAACTGCTGCTTCCTTTCGTTTCGAAAATCATTACAAAGCCTTGACCTTAAAGCAATTTAGAGTTCAGTAATAACATGCTGTGAGCCAAAGAAGGACAGGGCTTTTAGTAAGAAATCATGTTACTTCTCAATAGTACTGCAGAGTACTTTCAAACACTCTCTTGCGCAAGAACAGGTTTACTAGAACTATGTAGAAATTATGTACCAGATAAAAGCTTAGTTAATAACTATTTCTTCTTCAGGGACAAGCTCTTAAACAGATTTTTAACAGCCACACAGCACCTATCATTGTTTACAGAAAGTGGTGGCAGAAACAATTATGGCTAGATATTAAAGAAGGAACTGAGGGATGGACAGCAGTATCCCCAGCGTACTTACCTTTCTAATTATTGGCATCCACAGCTGTCTTTCTACAATTTCTAGAAGTGGACTTTTGCAACTAGAGTATAGCATTCGCTCTCGTATACTACAGGTATACCCTGGCATGGAGTAAATGAAAACTGCAGGAAAAAAAGAAAGCAGAACAAAAATAAGCCCTATCAAAACGTGTCTCACAGAATCATTTACAGCAGAAAGACACTGCAAATCAACTCTGCAGTACAAAAGCTGAAGTGCCCAGGATGCGGTTTTGAATGTTTTATTTCATTAAGAGTTTCACTTCTAAAGGAGATAACTTCATTTTTTCATGTGAGTACTGATCTGTGTTCATAATTAAAAGTTCACTACTTTCTAAATGTAAAGACCCTTCAGAAATCGGTCTGGCAACCAAACGACTTTGAAACATACGGTTACAGTGTGAGGTCAGATTCCTGAGGCTTCCTACTTTTATGATGCATCTTCCCCTCTGCCTCAAGATTACTCATTTGGAACAAACCAGTGAAGTTTCATCTTGGGTAATCTTCCCATACCTACGGATTCCAAATAGTCTCCTTCGTGAGTATGCTTATACAGGAAGAAGTGGTAACGTGCAGCATCCTTTGGAATTCTTTTTGGCAAGTCCTTAAGTTCGGTATGAAGTGTGTTGGCCAAAATAATAGTTTCATTTTTCATATCAATTTGCTGTTAACGAAGAAAAATTGCATGTAGTTAGTGCACAGAAAACAAGCCAGAGAGCACGACAGGGTAGGAAAAAAGAGATTTAAAGTAATACCGAATGGTAACTTATCAGCATATGGCATCACCACACACTGCTCAGTGTGCGAGTAATCTCTTTAGTACCTACTATTAAAAATATCCGAATGATCTTATACTTGCCAGTTGCACATAATTGAGTTGCTTATTTCTCAATTTCTCCAAAGCCTGAAGGGCTTCTTTAGCAATGGGGAATGCTACTCCTTGCAGAGTTTGATGTTTAGTATCTACACCAACGTCCGTTTGTACCTGGAACACAAGCCAATGAAAACATGAGCAGAAACCTTTGCAGGCACGCCTATGGCTTCTGACAATGCACTGCATATGGTTACAGGCAGAGCTGTCAGCAGCTGTTCCAAGAACAAGCTACACTGAACCATCATCCCCTTATACATAAGACTTGCTTTGTTTTTTGATTAGCAGGTCACATTTGCTTGCTTACCTAAAACCAGTTTCTCATCTGTGAAGCAACAGAACCCATGGAATCATGAGAGAGAAAACTGCCTCAGTGTCAGGAAAGCTGTAGCTAAACACTATTACAAAGATAGAATATGCCAGGAGGAAAGAGTCTGATTTTCCTGTGCTGCATTGTACTTTTCAACTGACAGTGTCACTCACAAACTTTATCTTGATACGTTTCAGAGAAGAATGTGAAAATGTGACAACAGGGAGTCAAATTCTGGGAAGAATAAAGAAAAAACGTGTCTTAGGCAGACTGATCTTGAAGGAAAAATAGAGGAAACATCTTCCCTCCCTCCCTTCCACTTCAGCATCCACCTTCAAAAAACCTATACCAAAAGGAAAGCAAACAGACGAACGAGCAAAGCTTCAATTTTTGATTTCTAGGAGGTTTAACACAGAGTGGAAAAATCCATGGTAACTGCAAGCTAGACAGTTGCTCATAATCTAGTTACCTCAGGCACACAAACTATTTGAGATAAAAGGACAGTTGTTTTAAAAGACACTTCTCCAGAACTTATGTGGCATATCTTAACAGTCATGCACAATTTCTCCGAAAATGAGCTCTGGCCTCCGGTGTTGCCAAGCCGAATATTTCTGTGCAAGTATTAGCTTTTGAATGTACTGACTTCCTTTTATGATTTTACAAACACATTCAACATTGATGAAGAAGCAGAAAAGCATTCAGAACAGGAAGCGTGGGTTTTAGATCTATCAACTGGAAGATGTTCAGCTTTAATTAAAAATAGAAGATAATGAAATATTCAACAGTGATGAAAATAATGGAAAACTAAGACACTCGGGGCACTACTAAATCATATTTCATACTTTAAAGGACAGCTTATCAGCAAGAAAGAAGGAGAATGTGAAATCAGATAGGCACAAGAGTTTACTTTTGTATTAAGTTTAGTAAGAAGATTGCACGACAAATAGTTACAAAAATATATGCATGAAAACTTGGCTAATAAGTGTTATTAAATTGACATCACAGAACAAAATGTGGTAAAAGCACTAAAAACCATAAAAGCAAGCTGCAAAGTTTGGGGACAGGAAGAGAGTAACCCAGCACAATGCTACATTTAGAAGGAAGCAAATCTACTTGTCCATACCATATGTCAGTCCACTAAAGCTGAAGAAAACACCCAAGTCACTTAAGAATACCTAAATCATAGTGTAAGATTAGTTAGCAATGGCTGCTGAGGGGGTGATAAAGTGGCAGATGAAATAGGATGTTGATACATGTAAAATATTATATGCAAGAGGAAGAATATCTTTCTTCTACCTGTAGGGTGATGAGGTTGAGATGGCTACTACCATTCAGGAGCAGGACCTTTCTGGTCACATAAAATATTTCCCTGGAAATGGCAGCCCAGTGGCTGCTTTTGGCAATCAATCAAGCAACCAAACACCCACCAACAAATGAAATGTCAGACGTTGTTAAGAGTACAGAATGCATCATTACACACTTCAGCTGTCAGTATCACTATGCCCGTATCTTGACTACCACATGCAGTTCTGGTTTCTCCATCCCTCCTTTTCATAAATGTTATAGAAGAACTGGAGAAACTGCAGAGAAAAGCAGAAGGATCAGAAGTGTGTGTTACCTTCATTAGAAAGAGAAAAAAAAGTACACAGATTAGGACTGTTCAGCCCAGAAGAACTGGTAAGGAATGCAGAGCTCCTGAGGATGTAAAGGAGAGTAAGGGAAAAAAAGTGAGGAATGGTCTTTCTCTGCCTTCTCCATGCAATCTGTCAGGGTATCAGAAGCAGCTCATAGACAGCAGGCAGCAGTACTTTGTCAAGCTGTAATAACACTGTGACAGGATCTGTGGTCAACAAAACTTTATGTGGACTCAGAGCAACGACACGACTATGTAAGATGGATGAAAAAACAATTAAAAGCAATTATATAGTAAAACATCATGTCTTGCTTTAGAAGAGTTCTATCTGTTAAAGACTGAGGCAATGAGAGAATTGCAGGAGTTGGAAGGGACCTCAAGAGATTATTGAGGCCAACCCCCAAAGAAAAAAGAAGCCTGAAGAACTCTTAAGATCAACACAAGATCTATTAAGACATGTCCGAATGCAAACAGAGATTAAATGATGGAAAAGTTTGAGTAAAGAATTCTCAAACATTTCAGTTGCTAACTTAACAGCAGTCATCACGCTACTCGTCTACAGACACGTGCCTGAAGTCTTTCCATAAAGCATTTGTGGGAAAAGCAAATCGGTATTTTGAACAGAAATCCAAAAGAATTAGCCATTTTGTTTTTATCTATATTGAACTTTGTTTTACTTCTTCTCACTTTTAACCAAGTGAACTGGTTCTGGAAGCTCAGTACTAGAAAAGGGCTGCTGAAATATACTTTGGAATTACTCACTGCAACAGTTGCTATTTCTTATTTCCTCTATGGTTTCTGCCACCATGTGAAATGTGGGCTATCAGAGAGTAGCTGGGGCTGATCTCTCAAAGTCCCCTCCTCCAACCCCCACTCCAAGGAGCACCACCCAGAGCAGAGCACCAGGCCCACAGCCCGGGTGGCTTCTGAATATCTCCAAGGAGGGCACTCCACAGTCTCAGGGCAAACTGTGCCACTGCCTGGTAACCCTCACAATGAGGCACATCCACTGATATGAAAGCACGTTAGGCAGCAGGCCTCTGACACAGACACTGGACCTTGCAAACTCAGCAAGACCCCACAGCTCTGTCTCCAGCCATCAGCATCCTGCTGTCCCAACTCACTGAGAGACACGTTTGTATTCTCATCCACTCAAAAACTTACTGAAGCTTTCAGTTTTCTGTTCTGCCTTTTTTTTGCCCTAGAAGAACCTCTTCCTACAATATATCAGGAACTCCAATGGCCCAACCATGCTGAAAGCAGCTGTAGGTACCTCATTAATCTTAATTTGCCGAAGTTCCTCTTCTGCTGCAGTCAGAGGTGCAGGGGCGGACTGTGATATCAAATACTTTTTATATCCATTCAGTGAAACATCATCCTGAAAGCACAGTATCAGTATTCATCATTTTACTGAAATAAAGTTTTCTTTTCTAACACAGTTTACGCAGCAGTTATTTCCCATGCAGTTACATCCATTTTATTCGATCGGACTGCAAGTGTAAGAGCATTTGCAAACTCAACATGGCATGCTGAACAGCAGGATCCCCTGGGCTGCCCTGATACCCAAGTGCACAGTGGGCAGCATTTCTACAGTCAGCTCACAATTGCCTTGCTAGTTCAAAAATAATTCTTTGTGAAAGCAGAGGTGTGTATGAAGTTATTCAGCCTTCTTCATGCGCACACCTTCCAACTATCTTACCATAAGTGAACACTCAGAATCATAGAATGGTTTGGGCTGGAAGGGACCCTTAAGATCATGTAGTTCCAACTCCCCTGCCATAGGCAGGGACACCTCCCTCTAGACCAGGTTGCTCACAGCCCATCCAGCCCGGCCTGGAATGCTTCCAGGGAGGGGGCATTCACAGCCTCACTGAGTGTCCTGCTCCAGTGTCCCACCACCCACACTGTAAAGAATGTCTTCCTAATATCTAGTCTAAATCCCAACTCAAATATTAGTATTTTCACTGACAAATTAGTAGCTACCCAAATTCTTCTTCCATAAATTAAGATGGCAGCCATAGATTTGAATTCTATTTCACGGTCAGATTTTAAAGAGCGGACAGCTTCACACTGTTGCTTTAAGATAAAAAAAAGTTTGCTTTCAGATGCTGAAGTCTCTCCATAGCTGTTCTAGCCCACCTGATTCAGACCCAGACATCCACAATGGCTTTTGCAAACACCTGGCCTGAAAGTTTTAACCGTCACAGCTTTTTGAGGATTCATAAGCATGCAGTGAGATTAAAAGATTGTACTCTGTCACAGGTGATTCAGTTTTAATACCCACTTGAAGGAAGGACATCACAGTCCTAAGTTGTTAAATATAATTAATTATTTTTTCAAATGTTATTATAATTAGTATTTCTTAGAACGTACCTCTACTGTTCCAAATACTTCATCCTTAATATGACCACCTCCAAATTCTTTCTTCAGTGTTGCTCGTGTTGCTGCATACAACATTTTCTGACGAACCTAGTATGTCATAAAACAGCGTGGGTTTTTTGTTTATTTCTTCCTTCCCCTCAGCATACAGAGCACAAGTGTACAGTAGCACTCTGAGGTATCAAGCCCGTTACAAACAGCCTTCTTGAGCAAATATTTTAAGACCTGAAAGCGTGGTTTGAAATTGCAATTTGTTATTAAACAAATAATACCACAGAATGAGCTCTGAAGCGTGATACTAATATATACCATTAAATTCTCAAGTGCTCAACAAGACATTTTACTATGCATTATTATTAAACTAATTCCAAAGCCAGACTGCAGCTTTAATTAATGAGCTTTAAAAATATTAAAATAATAAAAAAAAAAAAACAACCAGAACACAATCCTTACTATTTCTAAATAGGAAAAAATAAACACAACAGTTTAGATCATTCACCACCAGTTTGTCTGCTGACAGACACACTACAGAAAGAGCAGACTGCTAATAACCCGCTATCATTTTTGATTTGGTAGTTCAACCACAGAATGGAAAAATGAAATCTTCTGGAGCAGAAGATCTAATGATGCTTGCTTCCTATCAATTTGCATCCAACATGCATATTCCTCTCCCTGCAGTCCCATTTTCCCCAGCTTATTTCACCACCACGCCATCCTCATCACATCTTTTCCACTCAATTTCTTCTATGCGCTCCATCTTTTGGTCTCCTACTGCTTCCTGAGCGCTACTCAGGGTAGCAGAAGAATCTGAGAATAGATTTAGTTAGTCCTCCCTTATCTCACAGTCCCTGAACCTGTAGCAAATACTCCAGTTTCTCTTAGAAATTGGTAAGGCTGACTTCTGTTTCCTCCCTTGCTCTCTAAGAAAGAGGATGTTCTCAGGTGGGTCACAGATCCACAAGCACCAACTGGTCTGCCAGCAAACCAAACTGAATAAGCAGCTTCAGCTCAAACTATGATCTTTCTCTCTATGATGACACCAATCGGGATTTCTTCCTATGTTCTTCCATTATTCCCATGAACACCGACAGAAAGATAGGCAAACAAAAAGTGTGCTTCTCCTCTGACTGAGCTAGAAAGAAGTTGGACTGACTAAGCTCCATCTAGACTCACAATCAACTTCAAGGAAGACGTTTCCACAGTTTCCTTGGTAGAAAGTACGCTCAAGGTTGGGAAACGCTTCATTCCCCAAATCCTTCTCATCTGGGATTTGCATCAAGCAATACTGTTAAAAAACCATTAAAAATGCATGTCCTTGGATGACTCTTACTTACAGGAGAGTGATCAGGTGACCATGCAATAAAGATCCACTCATATCCTTGAGCATTCTGAGAATCTAATCTGTATAATATGTAACACGGCTGCTTGTCTTCAAGAAGGGGAAGAACAAAAGCATCATAATCCTTCTCCCATGATCCAAGTGGCCGCCTAGAGGATCCCAGAACAAGTTGCTCTAAAACCAAGAACCAAAACCACGGGTCAGCCATTATATAGTTGAGAATGTTTTTCAAAATCAGTTATTGCAATAAACACTTCAACACTTCACGTTCTTGTAACCATGCCCACAATAAGGGAGCCAGGAGCACTCAGTGTGACAGCAGGTGAGTTCCTGCACAAGCTGTGTATGCACAAACCCTAACTTCCTTTAACCAAAACAACATTAGTTGAGAGGCAATGTGCTCGCTGTCATCAAGTTCTTTGATCTGAAGAGGTGAGACTGTTCAGCATAACGTGTACACAGAAGAAATAAAAACTGCCCTTTGCTAGTTCATGTATTTTCAAACTGAAATATTTAAATAGAAATAAGATGAGAGTAGGCTTTTGAAGATTAAAATAAGAAAGACTGATGCTCTAACACGCTCCAGTGTTTGTGCTCATTGTAAGGAGATAGTTAATCAGTTGTACAGTGAAAAGAGTTTGGAATGAATATGCTTGCCACTTAAATTTGACCATGTAAATAGATAAAGCCCTTTCTAATACAGCTTCATAACTACAGTCTCTTTAAACGACTGAAGTTGTTTATTATGTGTAATTGGCTTAAGTCCTTACAGAATACTTCAGATGAGATTTAATTATGTGAACAACTGAAGCAAAAAGATTTCTCTCTTACATATAAATCACATCCCAGCTTCCAATGGAAAAATATTACTTCAAAACACCAACTTTCAAATACTAGCCCCCACAGCTGAAGGAGAAACACATTGTTTATAAGGTTCCCACAGCAGTTCAAGGGCCCATAGCAGTTGGTATGCATAGTATCTTTCAAGAGTCTCAGACCTGACCTTTCATACTTCAGACAGAAGTACAACAGCCTCTAACTGCAGAACATTTCAAACAAGCCACTCTCTCACAGTAATTTTCCAAGACACAGAGCTGAAGCCGTACACCTAGATGACCAGGACATCCAGAATGTACCTGCCAATTCTTAGTTCTTTATAGTCAGTTGAATAAAGAAACAAAAAAATAAACATAGCAACTATATCTCCCAGCAGCAAACCTGTTCCCTTATTCACTCAAATTAGCAGAACTCCAACGGAGTGTTATCTGCACACTAAGGGCAGTTGCTGAAAGCTCCTGCAAACATATGAGGCAACTGTTTTGCTTCCAGCACCCCGGGAGCATGAGAAGATTC
Source organism: Callipepla californica brunnescens (assembly GCA_023055505.1). Lineage (NCBI taxonomy): Eukaryota > Metazoa > Chordata > Aves > Galliformes > Odontophoridae > Callipepla > Callipepla californica. Next base: position 18,670,904 of record JALIRH010000001.1, read on the forward strand.
TTTTTGAACTGTGGAAAAAAGAATTAGGCTGGACTCTGATTCCACATACAGACAAAATGCATACACATACATACACACACACAGAGGAAAAAAAATTAAGACAAAACCAGAAAACGTTCCCTACTTATGAACTTCACTTTGTACTAAAAAGTATCAGCTACACACAAGCACACTGTTTTAACTTTCCTAATAAAAAAACACAGGCCAAAACTTAGTAACCTGTGCTAGTGAGCCTTCTTACTGCAGTGACCTGACTATAATATTGCTTCTATTTCTATTGTCTTACCTTGAGAAAAGCAGGGAAGAATGGTGGAAGACTTAAAAAAAAAAAAAATTAGAAAGCAAACAGAAAGAAGATAACAGCAGGTTACTTACCTAACAATAAATGTATGTGTGTGCATGCACGTACACATGCACCTTTCTCCAGCTAACAGGTTTTTCAGTGTACTGTAAATGAATGAACTTTGAAAAGGAAAAAAAAAAAGAAGAGATAACGAGGTGGACATTTCATGTATACTTCCATCTGAAAGAAGCAGTGGGTCTTGGGAGAATACAAAATGACATTTGGAAGAAAAATTCTGATTCAGGAATGTCCTACTGAAACCTTAACATCACTAAAACTCAATTTCTACCTTCAGGATATGAAAGACTTTGTTAACATGAAGCTTTGAGGAGTTCTGTTTTTTCAATAATTCTACAAAGTAACTAGGAAAATATCCAAAAGAATCAGAGAAAAAAATAGTAAAACTCGACTAACCATTGTCAATGACTATTTTCAAGATCCTGTATTTTCCGTTTCTGGCTCCGACGAAGATGTCTTTAACATTTTCACTAGCTGAAAAGGAGAAAAAAAAAAGTAAGCAAATTAACATATTCTCCTTTCCAAGAACAAAGAGTACTCACGAAGGTAAAAACAACACTGGAAAAACGTACACCTAGCCCGTGGCTATGATGTTGGACTCAAAAAGGAACACGGGAGCCATCAAACACTGTTCCAGCCACAGACATGCCACAAAAAGATCACAGACAACATTGCAAACATTTTCAGAACAGCCCTGCTTACTTGCAATACCATATCATTTTCATCATTGTGAAAATTAAAGGTGACATCACATCATCGCTCTCAGGTTTCACAGTTTGCACAGTAACACAATAGAAATAAAATGCATCTCAAATTACAGGAGCCTCACGAAGCCTGAAAGTTTGTGGAAAGCCTGAGGACACAAACCCGATGCCTGTCTGGAAAACGTTAGAGCCTGTCTGCAAAAATCACCTGTCTTTCCTGAGGATGCTTCTCTGAAGGGTACCAGGGAAGGCTGACACTCTTCGCTCACCTTTTCTATCAAATTATGTCCTTGCAAGCACTTTGATGGCACTTTTCAATCCCTGACCTATCACAGTAGAGTAGATTAAATGAAATTACAAAAAAAGTAGCTAAAAAATATTCTGAAATTTCCATAAATCACATTGACACCTCAATACAAGTACGGACAGATCCCTTCCGTAAGCACAAGGAAGAATTAGGCTCGAGTCCTGCAAATACCATTCTAATTTCAATTGCTTTGCTAAATAATCTGTGCGCAAATTAGTTTAATTACAGCCCAGACAGGGGGCTGTCCTGCATTTACTGAAGAACACTTGTTGCAAGTTGGCCCTTTAAGTAATCCCACAGCACGGAGGACAGCACCCGCAAAACAAACAACACACCAGGAAACAAAGAAAAAGGATTATTTACAGTCGCGTTGAGGCCAAGGGAACAGATGGCATCTGGCTATATTTCTGCCATAATCAAAACATGTAAAACTCAGGTCCATGAAAGCAAAGGGCAGGTCCATTCTGGAGTTCCATAATGGGCCAGGGGATGGAAATGAAGCACTAGCATCTACACAAACACAATTGCACTGGGACTCCCGTCCGACCCCACCTTCATCCCAGTTAGCACCTTCCCAATCAGCAGTGCAGATCCTCACTGCAATCAGCTTTTCTGACCATCTTTCCTCACACTTCCACTCAGCAGACAAACATTACACCATTTTCCAGACTTCCCAATTCTCCCAGAAGCATTTGTCCTCTTCAGGTCTACTGGATCTACTTGATGCTAGTGATTGAGAAACAGCCTCGCTATCTGTGAGATCGTGGTCAGAAAATTCACAACAGAGGGATATCGTGTTCTATTTAAACTCTCTGCAGAGCAAAGACCTCAATTACAGTTTGGTCTTGGAATCTCACTGGCCAGCTTGCAGTTTAATTTCTTTTCTAAAAAACATTCACAGTGATAATTACATCCGTTGTCTGTGTATACACTGCTGCTTCTGTTAAAGAAGCTGTATCTCAGTAGTGGAATCACTTTATACACTTATATAGAACATTATACGCTTGGGAAGAAACCTGCAGGATGTGTCTCAGTCCCACCTATCCTGTTGTACCCAGCAATGCAAGTCACCTGCTGTTTTAGTGCTGTACCCAGCAGTGTTTTTCAAAAGGCACAAAGCTAACAGAGACAAGCTGACACGCACAAGTGCTGCTCTATAAGTAATGCCTCCTGTTTTATTATGTCAGCCCATGACATCAAAGGTGGATGTCAGTGGTGTGGCAATAGAGGCTGCACCTTCCCACCAATATTCCATCCCATCTGCTGCCGTGTGACAGACGGCAGCAGCAGAACAGTCTGACAAACAGCGTTCAACACGGAAGCATCTATGAAGTAAAAGCATGCAACTGAATTCCTCCATGCAGAAAAAAGTGCAAACATGGACATTCATCAATGCTTGCTGAACATTTATGGAGACCATTCAGTGATGCGAGCACAGTGAGGCGGTGAGAGTGACAGCAACAGTGGGTCACTGATCCCGGTGCAGGTTTTTATAAGCATGGCATGCAGGCTCTTGTTCATCACTGCTCAAAACGCAGAGCTAACGGTGGTGACTATGCTGAAAAACTGCGTTTTGTAGCTGAGACTTTTACTCTCTCAAATGGTGTTACTGCGCTCTTTCATCTGTTGCAGTTCCCATGGAAATAAATAGGAGGCAGGACTTCTGAGCGACCTACATGCTACTTTCCTCAATGAGCAGACTTGCTTTAAGTAAACTCTTCCATATTTGGATAGTCCCTTAATAAAAACTGGTCACAGTCTTCACAGGACAGTGTAAAACAGCCTGTAAACACACACTGTATCAACTACTTACATTTACTCTGCTGCACTTTCAAAGTGACTTACCTGTGACACAGAATATTAAAATGCAATAAGGTTTATTTCAAAAATACATTTTTGAAATAATCTGGAAGAGTTGAACACAGTCTTGTGAACTTCCCCCATAGCTCAGTGCACCCTGTGACTGTATCTGCTGCTTTGTTTGAAAGCCCCGTCCTTTTAACATTTGCCTGGTACACATCACTGTCCCCATTACTTCATTTCTGTTTCTAGAATAGAGCGCTCCATGCTGCCAAATCTTGCGATTGTTTATGAGCCACAGTAGCTTGTTTGTTGCTAATGCCAGCAACGGCACAACAAACACTATCCCTCTTCCAACTGCAGCTTTGCTACAAATGAGACCCCTGATAAGAGGGCTGTATACCAGCCTGCCAAGGCAGGATCAGGGCAGGAAAGCAGCCGAGCTCACTGCAGCTCTCTCCAGAGGACAAAAGGCTCTCAAAGAAATGAGAGAGCCCAGAAGAGGCTTAGCCATTCTTGGTCATGGTCAGCAACAGGGTGTTCTTGCCCTCTGTCTTGGTGTGGTTGGAGGGAGGAGCACAAGAGAATTACGAGCCGCTGGAAAAGTACCCCCAAACTTGGAAAAATACTCTTTGAGGTGCACCCCAGCCTGGGAAGGGGTGCTCAACTTAAACCAAGTGGGGGGAAGAAGAGGAGATAGGTGCCAGGCTGCAGAACCTGAGGAATACATCCAGAGGAATAAAAGGGGTTGGAAGAGCAGTTAAGAGCAACCGCAGCGAGGACAAAAGTCACCTGCAACAATAAACGCGGGGGAGCAGACAAAGTACACCACGTTAATCACCGAACAAGCAGGCTGCAGAAATCTAAACAAGAAAACCGCAAACCCCATAATCCTGCTGCTGTATTATCCCCGCTTTAGCGATGCCGGGAGGCGGATAATCCCGACAGACAGCACTCCGCCGTCTTCCCATTGCTCCTCACAGGGACACTGCTCCGAGGCCGGGACACGGCGGGATAAAAAGGCTCTCCTGCGCTTTTTCGGTCCCTCCACCCCAGCTCCGGCTCTCTCGAGGTCCTCCTGCAGCGCTGCGGTTCCCGAGGCCGTCTCCACAGGAGGACACCTGTGTCCCGGGGACACGTTCCGCGCCACGCCGGGCGCTGAGGGAAATCCCTGCCAGCCGCACTCAGCCCGATCCCCGCGGGGCTGCCAGCGCCCGCTACGGGAGAAAGGCCCCGCTGGGAGCGAACAAAGAAGCGGCGGGGAGAACGCTGCCGCCGAGAGGGCGCGCGCGACGACGCGAGGACGGCCCGGAGGGGAGGAAGGAGGGCAGTACCTTGGATGCCGGTCTGGTGGGACATGTCGCACCGCCGCGCAGGACACGCTGCGCCCGGGGCGGTGCGCCGCGACCCGGCCCGGCCCGGCCGAGCACACGTGACGCGCCGCCGCCACTCAGCGGCCGCGGGGCGGGAGCGCGGCGCCTTCCGGGCCCCGCCGGGCCGGGCCGCCCCGCAGCGCCTCGGCGGGCGGGGTGCTGCTGCCCCCTACAGCGGAGCCCGCGCTGCTCGGGCCGGAGGAGGCCGCTCGCCGCCCTGCCCGCCTAACCCGAGCGGCTGGTGGTGCCCTCGCCCTCCCTGTAGCGGTGCCCCGTGCGGCTGTTTGTTGGAAAAATGGCTGAGGGGAGTGTGGGTGGTCTCTGGGCAGCTGTCACCGAGATATAGCTCTCTTGCTGGAGGCAGGAGGGATGCTTGCAGGTTTAACGTGTACCCTGCATTGACCTGTCGCCGGCAAAGAGCCTGGAAGGAGGATCAGGGAACACAGCTTTCAGTCGAGCCCCTGCTCCTGACAAGGAGCGCACAGGAACACCCAAAATCCAGGCTCTTAACGTCTGACAGCATTGCCCAGATGCTCCGTTGCCTCCAGCAGCCTGGTGCTGTGCCCAGTGCCCCGGGCAGCCTTCACCCTCTGGTGAAGAACCTGTCCCTAACACCCAACCCGATCCTTCCCTGACACAGCTCCGTGCCGCTCCTTCAGCTCCTATTTGCTAGTTGGTGGCACAGCTTCAAGAAAAAGATGATTTCCTCTCTTTCAGCCATGTACCTGGTAGTTGAGATACTTGTCTCCATTGCCAAGACATGAATCCGGGCAGAGGAAGGCTGCGTCCATTTCTCAGTGAGTAGCTGATCCACACCTTTTACCTCTTTTCAGCTTCCCCAAACGACTTCCTTTTTGTTTATTTATTTACATATATTTTTAAAGCTTCCAGCAAAGAATAGTCCCGTACAGGGAATTCAGCCTGCTCAGGATGTAGGCTTGCTTTCACTATTCATCTTCACAGGCACCTCTTCCACAGGATGAAAAGCACTGTCGCCCCTCTGATGATCAAAAGACACGCGCTAACTCTTCTCCAAATGGTTTCGTGTGGCATACTATAGTCTGCAGTTGTAAACTGTGCTGTGCTCTTTATTACACTCCCCCAGTGAAATGTGCAGGCATTTGCAGATGTAACAGGACTGTGAGCATGTAATATCATGTCCTGATAATGATGGTTCTTTCAGGTTCCACAGAGTTAGCAGAGTTTTTTGGGGTCACCAATTAACCTAAGAAATGCTGTAAAAGGGCACACTAACTGGAGAGTCCCAGTGGCCTATCCCTTGGCACAGGCAAGAAAGAAAGAATAAGGCAAGCATGAAGGAATGAATACTTGCCTGCTTCACCTTCCCAGCCTCAAAGGTCCACAGCTCAGGAATTCTTGAAGTCAGCTGCTTTCCATGTGTTAGTAAATGTGAGTGCCTGCACTTTGTCATACCCCCGGTATTTAGACATCATGCAAGATATTCAGTGTCCTATTTGGGAAATGTGAAATAGCACTGTAACTGCAGCGTGTGAGCAGCACTGTGTAATGCTAGTCCAATAAAGAGGTCACTGTCACCAGCCAGTGGGCTGGGGATAACTGGGCACTGCAGCAGCTGGACAGGCTAACTGGGACATTAAAAAGATGAAGCAAGAGATGGGGTGTACCTCGCAGAGCACAGTGAGATCAGCTGTAATTCCTCTACGATACACCCCTGAGAGCACAGAGGCTCTAAAACAACAAAGCAACTTTTCATGAAGAGCTGTTGCAAGAAGAAAGGAGTGCTGGAATTCAAGAGTGGCAACCAAATATGTGGTATTATCCCAACTATAAATCATCCCAAACCAAGTCTGCCACAGGTCCTTTGTTCTTGGTTCCTTCCTGTCTGTTGGTATATTTGAAAAGAACTGTTTTACCCAAAAATTTACCAAGGAAAGGGAGATTTCAGTCAGAGCAGTTCCTGGATTCAGTTGGTCATGTGTCCACAGGAGGACTAGTGTTGGCACAACGTGGCAGTGAGGCTGCAGAGCTGTGGCTGTGGGACTGTGCTTTCAATGGCAACCCACACTTGGATTGGAAATGCTGGAATGGTGTGAGACTGTGGAGTCTGTCACCATGTCAGGATCACCTTGACTGTCTGTGATGGCATTACAGCGTCTCCCACCAAGCTGTCAGAGGGCTTGAAAGTAGAGAAGAGGGATCTTGCCATCCGCTTCACATGGAACAAACCATATTCACACTGGCATTTCATAGGAGCTTTTTGAAAAGGCGAATTGGAAGGCTGAAGTACTTTTTAAAAAATCTCAGTATTACAAGGTTTGATGTTTGACAAAAAAATAATAGCCCCCCCACATGCTCTTCAAAAAAAAAAAAAAAACACACTTTCAAGAGAATAATTATAGCATTGGAGAATTATTGCATCACCAACAGGAACTTTCTTCCATATTGAATAAGAATGAATACAACCTTTCCTTCAGAGCTGTGTGAAAAACATCGTTTATTCAACTCTGCTTGCTTCCAGTAATCTCCATTCCCATATACAAGTAGCTAACAGAGAGACACTACCACTTCTACAGCCAGATTTGCTTGTAACTTCAGATATGCAGTTGTGAAAAGTGTTCATGGCAAATAGACTGTGGGGATAAGACTTCTGAGCATGCTGTTGTTAATTGTCTCAGTATATATAGCTCTAATCAACCAGCATATTATATTCAAGTAAAAAGGTATTTCTTCTTAATGGATGGAATTTAGGTATAGTCTGCTATTAAGAAATCTTGTTATAGGAACTCAATACTCCTTTGACATTGTAACAAGTGATTTTTTTTCTTAGAGTAAAGGGAATCTTTCATTTTATGTATTTCAGTAAGTTTTTATAGCAGTACGAATTTCTGTATGTTCTTATAGTCCTTTCTATTTCTGATAAGTGAGCAAATAAGCCATCTAACTCTGCATCATAATATTCATGATGCAAAGGGCTTTTCTTCCTGGCTGCCCGTTCAGTTGACGCAGTAGGTCTTATCTGTAGGTGATCTGGAACGTGGTAGATAGACAACTATTTAAGCTGAATTACAGTGTAGTTGCTAAGAAAGGATGAGTACTGGGACCTTCCCAGCCACTGTCATAGATGCTGTCCTGAAGGTTGGAGACAACTGATTCTTTTCACATTTTGATATGCTTTGACAATAAAAACCAAACACTTAGTGATATAAACTAAACAAAGCACAATTGGTGGCAATTCCCGTGTTTCTTACATGAAGTCAATTCTCTGAAGTATACAGTTATATTATAAAAGAGTTGATTCTGAATATGGTTTGCTGTTATCTTTGTCCACCTCTAACTAGCCCATATTCTTATCAGGTAAATGTGACAGCTATATTCTCTGCATACATTCAGAGCATAAAGGGCAGTGTGATTACCAAAGTGTCTCATGGTCTCTAGAACTGTGAGGTTATGAAATTCTTCCTGTGGTCCATTTTTCAGTTTATTTACCCTAACAGCAGTGACTAACTAGCATGTTAGTACCACTCCAAGATCATTGTGCAAAATGATTTGTGATCCAGTCACGCTCCTGGCCACATCATGTTCTGCCTTCATGGTGTGTTATCTGAATGCATTCCAGAAGTGCATTAAATGGTATCACTGCTATCTCAATGGTTCTTCTTGTTTCCTTTCCTGTACAATGGGAAAAAAAGATTTTAATTATTTAAAACATGTTTGCTTTATCGATTATTGATGACAAGGTCAAAGAAATTTCTCTTGTGCATAGAGTGCACAAGACATTTTTAGCAATCAAATGATGCTCAAAGTGGTTTGTACATCAAACAAAACAAGAAAACCTTTAAAGACCTCAACAGCTGGAATGTTATGTTTACATAACATTTTATGGAAATAAACTTTTTTTTTTTTAAATGGAGAAGAACAAAATAACCAAAACAACAAAAAACTCACCCACAACCAACAAAGTCAAGCGTCACTTTGTGTTCATGTAAAATATTCCTCTGTGTCTCAAACTAGAAACATTGTTCCAATATCCATTTACTATTGAACAGGCTGAGTACACTGGATGTCTTTCAGCAGCCTCTCCTGTCATGTTTCCGTACCTTAACTCTAACTTCCACTCCATCGTAGTTGGTAACTATTTTTCCACGGGAAAGAAAATGTACCTGGAACTGATTCAGTCCCATTTCCATGCTCATCCTGATAGCCCACTACTTGGTGCCTGTAGAAGGACCCCCTTCAGAAAGCTGGTTAGTGTTGGCAGAGAGACACGCAACACAATGCTGACTAGATTTAGAATAGGCTTTATCTGCCAAGACTGGTAATTACCTTCTGCAAGGGGGGGAGGAAGGGGGGCTCAGTAGTAATTTCTCAGTATTCCAGTATGTATTCCAAATGTGCATGATCTCATGGGCAGCTATGTAGTTTGGAGTAATCTGGAAAGTAGGTATTCTCTGTGAGATCTCCTCACTCAAATATTCCTGTCTTTAAGAACATTCAAAAATAATAATAGTGATCAGGTGAAAATGAATGACACAAAAATGAGAAAATACTTTTATTCTTTCTACTGTTACATGGAGGATATCATGATTCTACTGAAATCAATAAGAAATCTATCAGTGAAATCAATATAGGTAAAACTTTATTAGTAGAGAAGTAGTAGAGATCTCTTTGTAGCATATGATCTACGATGATATGGTGCAGTGCGAGTGTGGATTCCATAATTTTCCTTGTGACCTCAAAAAAGAGCTACTGGGCAATATTCTTTCCATATCTATTTCTACTTCCTTCTGCTACTTGTGTGAGGTAAGTGCCCTGAGACCTTGTGAAATACTGACACAACAGCACTACACTGATTATGTGCAAGTACTTATCTTGTTTTCCATTGCTATAGAGATGCTGTTTCCTCTCACGATGACGTACAGTTAGTACAAACTAATATCAAATGAAGTAAAAGCAACTCTGGCCAAGGCATTGTTTGCGCTGTGTGTTGAAGACACAATGTCCTTAAGTCACTTCCTCTCTATAGCGGTATCTGTACTCTGCTTAGGTTGTTTACCCTGTAGCTGGGGGGTAAAGATTTGAAAATTTCAGTCTTTTGCTGTGTATTTTCTCTACCACTTCACCCATCATTCCTGAGATGTCATATTTCTGCCTGATTCTTCATGGCTTATATAGCTGTGGACATATTAGATCTAATCTCACATTCCCTTTTGCTGGCTCCTAGTATGCTTCTCTTTGCTGTTTTATAGTTTATACAGTTTTCTTTAGGAATTAAGAAAAGGTTCAAGTTGTGTTAGATAAATCCACTTTTTGATGTAGGCATCATGACAAAAGCTGTGACCCTCTGACGTATTTCAGAACTGAGGTGAAAGAATGGGGGGACATGGGACAAAGGATGCCTTCTACTCATGGGGCCCCACTGTGGGAGGAGAACTCAGTCAGACAGGTCTTTCTCCCAGCTCCCTCACAAGTGACACCCTGTTTCTATCTCTGAATTATTATGAAAAAAAAAAATAGTGAGAAAATGTCCATTAAGTGGAGGTTTTATCCCAAAAGGCCTCCATTAAGCCAATTAGGGGTTTTATTGCTACTTGTCTGTAGAAAATATTCTGAGATTTGTAAGAAAAAAACTTGTACCAGAGATCCTTATTATGTACTGCTTACTGTTTAAGTAGACAGAAATGCAGAGGAAGGATGGGAGAAAGACCTGCAATGAAACCTGGAGAGTAGCATTTGACTAGGGAAGCAATCCTGCCCCTGTACTCAGCATTGGTGAGGCCCCACCTTGAGTACTGTGTTCAGTTTTGGGCACCTCAATACAGAAAGGATACTGAGGTGCTGGAGCAGGTCCAAAGAAGGGCAACAAGGCTCGAGAAGAGCTTGGAGAATATGCCCTGTGGGGAGTGACCTAAGGAACTGGGGCTGTTTAGTCTGGGAAAGAGGAGGCTGAGGGGAGACCTCATTGCTCTCTTCAAATACCTGAAAGGTGATTGAAGCGAGAGTGGGATTGGTCTTTTCTCACTGGTGACAGGTGACTGGACAAGGGGAAATGGCCTCAAGTTGCTCCAGGGGAGGATCAGGTTGGATATAAGGAAATACTTCTTAACAGAAAGGGTGGCTAAGCACTGGAATAGGCTCCCCAGGGAGGTGACTAAGTCACCATCCCTGGATACGTCTTAAAAACCATCTCCATGTGGTCCTCAGGGATGTGATTTAGCTATGGGTTGTTAAGAGTCAATGAAGTATGGTGTGTTGCAGTTGGACTCAATGATCTTGAAGGTCTTTTCCATCCTAAGCAATTCTATGATTCTATGATAGTTCACTTCTAGCACTGAAGCCTGCTCTGTTAGTGCTGAAGCAGAAAAAAACCCTTAAGTATACATCCAAACCAGGTGTAGGCTATGTTTCAGCATAAATGGAAGGTCTCCAGTAGTTCTTTTTTTCTCCAAAGGATTCTAGAGTGTACTTGTTGCTGGTCTTATAGATGAAAGGAAGTTCACTTAAACAAACTAAGGACGTTTTGACTGTGCTGTACATTCTTGTTCTCTTGGGCACTTACTCCAAGTGTCTGTTCCTTTTCAATGGATTTCCAACTGTTAAATAAATTATTACATTTCTCATTGTAAGTTTTTTTTTGGCATAGCTATGTTTTTTCACAGTGCATTAGTATGAGCTCGAAATAGCAACCATTTGTCACAGGATATTCTTTGGCTATCGAAAAAGAGTCTATTTGCATAACAGATACTGCATATCCCTATATATGATGAGAACAAGCTTTAAAGAAAGGTCACAAAGCTTGGTCTTCTCATTGCTTATTCAGAGCTGAAGATCTGTCAGCAAAGAAACCCCTCTCTAGGCTTAGCAGGGTATATGTGATTTTCTTATTAACTATCTTCAGACTATGATTCGCTATCTCATGTTTAAAGTTGCTGTATTTTATTATCTTCAGTGAAATTATTGTGATTCATTCAGTGATGCCACTCGGACAATCACGCAAGTCATTAGCAAACAGAACTCAGTATTCCTAAGGTTTGATTCACTGCCTGGAGAAGTCTAAAGGAAGGCCTCAAAAATGATGAAGGTTTTAGAGGGCAAGGTGTATGAAGAACGCAGAGGCCCCTGGGTTTGTTCAGCCCTACTTCTGTCGCCCTCACTGTGAAGAAGGATGTTAATGTGGCTGAACACTGATGATTCTTTTCTTTGCCTAATACAGAAGTCACACATAGCTGAATGCATCTGTAAGGCCAGTGGGTGCAGAAGGTATCTAATTATTGATGTAAGTTTACCTAAATAGCTATTTCTTTAGTGATTTTATCTAGGCTGGATGCGTGTTGCTTATCTATCCGAAATCAGCATGATTATTTGAAGTAGAATTCTGCTTACTGAGAGTATATTTGCTCTGGATGAACAGAAATAAGTACTTTACATAAGTGTAAGTTTTGCTTATTATCTGACTATCATCTTCAAAGCTTCCAGAACAGCTTCTGCTTTATCCTTGATAAGTCTTTTATCGTGTGACGTCAGGACTGAAGTTCTGTTTCACCATATGTAAAAGGTCACACAATTCTACATCTTTTTGTCCACGTTCCATCAGTATTGCAAAATTAGATCTATGTATCATGTACTACTCAAATTTGTTTTTGTGACTTAACCGATCAACAGTGATGAAATCATCCCTTGACTTCGTGAAGTTTCTTGGTAAGGGTCAAAAACTACACAGCAGTCACTCATATCCCAAAACTTTCCTACCATTTTTAGCCAGAGCATCATTTGCATTTGTTAAAATCTGTATGTTTTTTAACTTTTCTTCTTGTCATATAAAAACAGGATGTATAATTTGTTTTGAAATATTTTAGATTGTATCCAACAAATCAAAGAGCCTAGAGATTTAGCATCAGAGCTGCCCCTCTGCTGTTGCTTTTAGTTTCCCTCATCTTTTGGTGTTTCACTCTTGTTTCATTGATGAAAATATTAAATAGACCCACAAATATTCACAAATATGAAAGCCTATTGGTTCACCTGTGTATTGCATATAATGTTGATTTTGTGTCATTCTGTCTCTTTCATTGGGATGTCAGTGGGGATCTGTTCACATACCATTTCAATTGTATTTCTATGCAGGTACTACAGACTTAAAAAAAGAAGTGGTATCTCTAAAGTGACATCAGAACAGTTTTGCAAATAGTATTTTCTGCCAGCTCATTTTATTGGTGGCTGTTATTGCAAAAATAGAGGCACTGGTTAAGCCAAAATCTGGGAAATATTCTGACTCACAGAGTGCAGGCAGGGAATGCGTGGCTGCACAGCCTGCCCCACGGCCTGGCATTTGGCAATTCCAGTTCTTCTCCCTTTCATTCCTTTCTGTAATTGAGTCCTGAACCTGCCTTTCCCATTATTTTGCCCATGCTTGCTGTCAGACTGACGAGCCTGTTATTAAGTAGGTCATCCTATTTACCCTTCAAATATTGTTACAGTATTAACTTTCTTCTGTTTCTCTGAAATTTCCTCAGCACTTCAGAAACTGTTAGGAATCAATTTCAATAATTAACATTGCTGCCTAACTCTACTTTCATTTATTTTTCTAAAAACAATTTGACCTGCCATTTTAAAAGAAATGTTTAATATATTTTGCTGATCTTTACTGTCCTTTTATATTATTGATTTAAAGGAAAATGTTTCAGTGTAATATAATATGAAAGCACAGCTTATGTTTACTAAATATACAACAGAAATATTGATTGAATAATTCTGCTTTTCTACATTCTTTTCAGCAATTCTATTTTTTCTTACATCTAGTAGTAACTCACTAACAGGATTTGCACTGTCATTGTCTCTAAGTTAACATTCTTAGTTTCAGTGAGATACATATTTTTGTCATTTTGTTCTTATATATAACTCTTTAGTTATATACTACCTTTTCGCAGCTTCTGTTTCTCTCTGCATTTTTTTTTTTTTTTTTCGTGGTTTAATGTGCTACTCTTTTCTTTTAGACAGTAAGAAGGCATCGGGGAAGTGGATAGCACACAGTGGCACTGCTGAGACTGGTTGCCATAACCATAATGGGGGAATTTCAAAGGGGGAAATCTGCTACTCCAAGGATGTTATTATGCAGGTGCATGGTGACTGGCTGGAGATGGAGTTAATGTCCTTCATAGCAGCCTCTGTGGGGCTATGCCTAAGTCAGTGCTGATAACACACCATTGTTTTGGCTGCACTTGAGCAGTACTCTGGCCCACTCCCACGCCCACCAGCAAGCAGGCTGAGTAGGCAAGGAGCTGGGAGGGGATGAAGCCAGCACAGCTGACCCACACAGACCAAAGGGATGTCCCATACCTTCTAACGTCATACTCAGCAATAAAGGCTGGGGTGGGAGGGCAGGGGCTGGCTTCTGAGCTTGCTGTTACTCAGAGGCTGCCTGTGCATCAGGCTGTCAGTGGAACCTGGGATGTGGTGAGTGACTGCCTTCCAGCACTTTTATTTTCCTTCATTTATTAAATTGTCTTTATCTTTACCCATTAGTTTTCTTGGATCTGCTCTTCCTATTATCTCCCTCATCCCCTGGGGGAGGATGTGGGGGGAAGCAAGCCTACAGCTATGTGGGTGCTGAGCTTCTGGCTGGGGTCAGCCCACAATGGCAGGATGGAATAGAAACCCATTAGGAGCACAGACCCTGATTAATGGGGTTTTGAGGTCTGAGGGAATGAAGTGCTTTTTCCAAGCAGCAAGCCAGGGAGGAGGCATGCGTGTAGCCACAGAAATAAGGAATGGGAGGACAGAGCTGGGGCTTTAACCTTGATAAGGAGAGGCTTGAGAAGGGCTCAGGACACCTTACTGAAGTGTATGAAAATTTGATAGGAGGGGTAAAGTAGATGATGCTGGACTTTTCTCAGTGCTGTTCAGTAGAAACAAAGAGAAACACAGAACGTTTCATTTGACATATGAAAAGAACTTTCTCCCATGAGTGTGGCTGAACATTGGAACAGGTTGCCCAATAAGGTTGTGGAGTCTCCAACTCTGAAGAAACCCCAAACCCATCTGGACACAGCCCTGGGGAATGTGCTCTTGCTGCCCATACTCTGAATAGGGGGCTGGACCAGTAGAGCTCCAGATATGCCTTCCAGCCTCAGCTGTGCTGTCATCCTGTGACATTTCACAGCTGTTAAGCAGTCCACAGTTTAGTGGAACAGGTAGATAAGCACAATGTCTGTATAGTTAACTTGGGATATCAGAGGGTTTCCTCAGATGAAACTGTAATGGGAAGCTGAGGCTGGATATTAGGAAACATTTCTTCTCAGAAAGAGTGGTGAGGCATTGGAATGGGCTGCCCAGGGAAGTGGTGGTGTCACTGTCCCTGGTGCTCAAGAAACGTTTAGATGTGGTACTAATGGATTCCGTTTAGTGGGAATGGGTCAGCAGTTGGACTAGATGATCTTAGTGGTCTTTTCCAACCTTTCTGATTCTATTAATTTTTCCATCTGTACAGTTACCCTTTAATCCTTGATTCACACAGAAAACTACAGGTTGTTGTTATGATGAACTGCATTTTCAAATATCGTTTTTCTTGATCAGAGCGATTACACCAATCCTGCAGCCTTTCCACTGACAAAGCAAGCATTCCTGTTTCGGCATTAAGGAAAAGCAGAGGAACCTGTCTGTTAGTACAGCGTCATTACTTTGGACTGTGGTCCTGTGCCAGACGGGGCTGTCAGAGCAGCAGTCCTGGCAGGGAGCTGAGTGCTTCCAGGATGACGTGCAGAATGCCGATCCTCATCCGGGAGAGTAAAAATGACTTCACAGAAATGGAGACTGCACTGAGATGTATGTATGGTTAGTTCCATACTCAAAGCCCTCCGCTGGAAACAGCGTAAAAAGACAGGCTTTACATGAGCACCCCTTAGTACGAGGAGATCTGGTGAAAGTTTCATTCACAAATATCAAAACTAGCATTTCAGGAAGACTCAGTGCAATGATTCCACCAGCTCCTCAGGCTTAACCTGTCTCCTGTTACTGCTGGCCTCCCAGTTACTAAGTCTGCCATGGACTGTTTGTGGGTATTCTTCACTCAAGGAACAGGTTGCAGGCCAGTCCCTGGCTGCTAGGCTCTGGTCCCAATTAGTCATCTTAAACTATGTACTAATTGTAGCTCTTTGGGAATGTATTTCATAGAAAAAAAAATATTATGAAAACTGAAGTGGTCCAGCTCTTCTTTGTATATATATAAGTCAAATAAATAATAAAAATTAAAAAAATGGAAATTAAATAAAATTAAAAAATAGTGTCCCCAAGGAAGGCACTTGCAAGAAGTTTCATGGTGGAGGTATGTGGCATGGTCATGCTGCTGGCTACTTTAATAGAAAATTACCTGATTTTCACACGCTCAAGTTATGTCGTGGCCTCAAAAAGTTGCTCATTGATTTACTGTCTGAAAAACATGTAGAGGAACGCTCTGTAGTGTCTCCATGCAAGCTGAGTAGCATTTCTTTTTTTTTTTTTCCACGTGTAGGTGCATGAAGTGTGATCTGTTTGCCTCCTTCTCTGTGGATTCTCATCAGAATCCAGGAACGGGAGGAGGCTGAGCATGGCAGTGCACACGGAGCTGTTGCATGAGCTGGCAGTGCCGCACGCTATGTTTCAGCACTCTCTAGTCACACATGATGTTTTTTTTTTTTACTCTGAATATTTTAAATTCCTGTTTACTGTAAAGATAGCTTGGGGGCAGGGGGCTGGTGTTGAATATGTTGAAAGTTACATCTTTCTACTTTAAAAATGAGGACGTTGTTGTTTATTCCATTAAGGAAGAAGGCTCTGGGGAGACCTCACTGTGGCATTCCAATACTTGAAGGGAGTGTATGAACAGGAGGAGGAATGACTGTTTTCATGGGTTGATAGTGATAGGACAAGGGGGGATGGTTTTAAACTAAGGCAGGGGAGATTTAGGTTAGATGCTAGGAGGAAGTTTTTCACCCAGAGGGTGGTGATGCGCTGGAACACGTTGCCCAGAGAGGTTGTGGATGCCCTGTCCCTGGAGGCATTCAAAGCAAGGCTGGATGTGGCTCTGGGCAGCCTGCTCTAGTGGTTGGCAACCCTGCCCATGGCAGGGGGGTTGAAACTAGATGATCTTTGAGGTCCTTTCCAACCCAGGCCATTCTATGATTCTATGATAACATAATGTGGTTGTGCCAGACACCTTCAGCGCAGTCACGTTTATTTGCAAATAAATCAGCAGGGATGCATAAGCATTCAGCCGGTGCTCCTGTGGTAATGCTGCACTTCCACATGTGCCTCAGAGGACCTCGGCCACATTCCCCCCCTATATCTCGGCTCGAGCAGCCCCACATATATGACAGAATCCACGTTTTAGGTTCGATGCTCTATTTCAGCTCCCTGCATCGATAGAGTGGCAAGACTTCCCACAGTCCTAACGAAACGCTGAGGCAGCATCTAGCAGCTTCAAGCAGACCGGGTTCGTACTGCGCCGAGCCCCTGCCACAACGCAGTGCTGCGAGCATCCATCTCCCGAGATGCCAGCAGTACCAGCAACCCGGCACTAGGGACCAAATCCCGCGTAGAAAGGCTGTGCTCTACAACAAGGCTGAAGTGCAGCGTCAACGCGGCTGTGAGGCGGCACGGAGGCATCGGCCCGGCGCGGCGGCAGCTCGGATGATGCCTGCACCGCGGGGACGTGCCGCGGCCTCGTGACGGCCCCCCAGCGATCCGATTTAAGTGCGTACCTCCCTCCCTCCGCTTTTTCCTCAGTCTCCCTCAGTCGCCAGCCCCGTGCTCCGGCTCACCTCGGGGGAACGGAGACGCGACCCTCATTTCCCACCTACGGCCGATTCGCTTCCCGCTGAAGCCGGCGCTGAGCGTCGCCCCGCTGTCACTTCCCCCCCTCCGCCCGCTCCGGGCACGGCGGCCGGGACCCCGCCGCAGCGCCTGCGGCACAGCCGGGGCCGCCGCCGCCGCCTCCCCGGGAGAGGACGGAGCGGAGAGGAGGGGCCGCGCCGCCGCTCCCGCCGCAGCCGCTCCCTCCCCGCGGCGGCCGGGGGCGGGACGCCGCGGCAGCGCCAGCGCCGCTGTCAGCGCCCGGGGGCTGAGGGGGGGGGGGGGGTGGCCCAGGCGGCCGCGGGCTGCTGCGGGGGCCGCCGGCCGCTGACAGCCGTTCCGAGCCGCCGACGGCCGCTCCGCTCCGGGTCGAGAGGAGCCGCGGCAGCCACGCTCGCGGCGCGCACCCCGGCGGCGGTGAGTGATGCGGGGGCTTGGCCCCGGCCCCCGGGGGCACGGCGGGGCTGCTCGGCCTGCGGGGGGCACGGCGCCGTCTAACAGGTTGCGGCGGGAGAGGGGTGCGAGGGGTCGGGCTCGGCGCGGCGGGAGCGATGCTGCTGCTTCACACGGTGGCTCCTGGGGCCGCGGCTGCAGCCCGGCATCCTGGGGCTGCCGAGATGTCGGAGCGTGCAGTTGTTTATCTCCAGCCCCGCTCGGGCTTTAGGAAGGTTCGGATCCGTGAGGAAATAGGGAAACTTTGCTCCTCTTAACAGGAAGATAGGAGAACGCTGGCTGGGGCATCGTTACGGTTCTTAAAGGTGATTTAACCTCCCCAGAGTGCTGCTCCCGAGGCTGCTGGGCACCTGGTGACCCCTGCTTGAAACCGCCCCATTCATAAAGTTGTCACAGGGCTGGCACTTGCTTCTGTCGACTGTTAACTCTCTTTAGTATTTTCCGCTTTGTGGTCTGCGTCTGTGTATGTCTGTGTATGCGTTACTTGACGCTGTTAGCTCTGAGTGTTGACTAAAAGCTCTGGATGTGCTGAGAGCTTTCATTCTTTTGCTTCTAACGGATACATAATTACTTGCAATTTTATCAAAATACTTCTGATTACAGAGTTAATTTGGAAGGGACTACCTAAGGATGGACGCTGTAATCTGAGCTGTTTGTAAGTTTCCAAAGTGAGACGCATCCGTAGTCCAGGAGGGATGGATAACGGGTTGCTTTATTTAGGCCTTTTGCTGGCGCTGGGATTTGATTATTTTTTCCCACAGGGTAGATGACATTTGCAAAAATCTGTGCTGTTTACTTGAGCACACTGTATCCTTCAAGGAGCGTGCTGTAATAAACAAGCAATATTATTAGATATTCCTTTTTTTTTTTTCCTTCCTACACTTCGAGCCCCTTTGAATAATTGCAGTGTTCCAAAGCACAAAGGCCTTATATCTCTGTGAAAACAGAGCGGTTCAGCAGGATGAAACAACCGATTTGTTGTGAGTAGAAGACAAATCAAATGATAAACAGCTGAAATGTTAACCACATACCCCGCTGCATTTTCCTGCAGCTGTTCCACGTAAGTCGACAGGTTTCCAAATACAGCTTTCCTATTTGTAGAACGTGGTGCTCAAGGCACTTCTCTTTCCTGGTTTTGAAAATATCCATAATTACTGGTGTGCTCCCTGAAGCTGATGAGGAGATTTCTACACGCTTTCCTGGGCTGTGGGAATTAACTCTAGGAACTTTTCCATCATGTCATTCCTTCATAGAG
The DNA here is from genome assembly GCA_023055505.1 of Callipepla californica brunnescens. NCBI lineage: Eukaryota > Metazoa > Chordata > Aves > Galliformes > Odontophoridae > Callipepla > Callipepla californica. Next base: position 18,689,958 of record JALIRH010000001.1, read on the forward strand.
GTAAAAGTTCCTTATGGGGTGAGGGACGTGCCTGTGAGCATCCAGGAGGTGAGGCAGTAGGAGCCTTCACTGCACTCACTGATGTGTTCCATTCTCATGTCAAGAGAGAGGATCAGTCCAGATGTGGCATCAGAATTTGTGAAATATGTATTGTGTGTTGGAGAAGTGCGGGTGGAAGAGTACTTCAGGTTTCCTGTAGCCTGTCCTGTTCTCACATGCTGTGTTTGCATGCCCTTCTGTGCCCTTAAGGGATAATACAGAAATGTTTGAGACTGTGCTATAATATCTGTGTGAGTTATTGCAAATGAGGGATTACAGAGTAACTGTGCTTCACGTTTTGTCATACGCAGGTGTCTCCGGTGTTTCCAGCATTCTTGGTATATGTAACATTGTGCATTTGTATCTTTACCCACAGACAAAGAGGAGCTCTGAAGCGCCCGAGGATGGATAAAGACTTCCGCTACTACTTCCAGCACCCGTGGTCTCGCTTAGTTGTGGCTTACCTCGTCATCTTCTTCAACTTCTTAATATTTGCCGAGGACCCGGTATCTCACAGTCAGACGGAAGCCAATGTGATTGTTGTGGGGAACTGCTTCTCCTTTGTAACCAACAAGTACCCCGAGAGCGGCGGCTGGAGATGCCTGAAGGTGCTGCTGTGGCTGCTGGCCATTCTCACAGGGCTGATCGCTGGGAAATTTCTCTTCCACCAGCGCCTCTTTGGTGAGTTCTGTGATGTGCACACGGACCTCCTACTGATGGCTCACTCACTTTGCCTTTAAACTGTCCACTTGCTGCAATTTCACAAGCTTTGCTATTAATTGCTTCAGATGTGTAGAGCTGCACAGAGCTCGGTACATCAAAGCATACATCGCTGTGGAAATTAATGCCACGTCTGCTTACGTGAAGTAATTTCAGTCAGAAAAAGTCTAAAACCAGAGAAAGCTGACATTTGAAATAACTGAGAGATGGGTGATTTAAAATATTAAGAAATAACCTTGTCTTCAAAGCACATTTTGAATCTTAAATAATTTTCTCAGCAATCTGTAGAAAAGGCATTGGTCCTTTAGACAGTGACACTGAATGTCTTGTCAGAATCACAGAATCACAGAACTGTAGGGGTTGGAAGGGACCTCCAGAGATCACTGAGTCCGAAACCCCTGCCAAAGCAGCTGCCTAGCCCAGGTTGCACAGGTAGGCATCCAGGCATGTCTTGAAGTCTCCAGAGAAGGAGACTCCACCACCTCTCTGTGCAGCCTGTGCCAGTGCTCTGTCACTGCACTGTGAAGAAGTTCCCACACACATTTGTGAGGTACTTCCTGTGCTTCAGTTTGTGGCCATTTCCCCTCATCCTATCACCACACACTGCAGAGAAGAGTCCAGCCTTGTCCCTTTGCCTCCCGCTCCTTAGATATTTATAGAGGTGGATCAGAAGTCCCATAAGTGGAATGTGGGGGGCTGCTGTCAGTATTAGGAGACCTGAGATCAGGGAATCCTGAATGAAAACAGAAACTCTACAGAAGCAGGAACTGTCCTGCCAACTGTACAAGAACAAGTTAATGAAATGGAAAGGTAGGAAATGGAAAAAAACATGACAGCAAGTGCCTTTATGCAGGAGATGTGACTAAACTGGGAAACTTACTGCCCGTGGCATGACTGAAGGGAAGGGAATGACCCTGGACTAAATCCTGAGACTGAGAACTTTGGTGTAGGCACATAGAGATAAAAATATCTGTCACTGTCTTAACTGAGTCATGTTGTAAATGTAGAAAACATTGCATCTGAGGGCTCGAGGCTGTTTGAGTTTTAGAGATAAGTGGAAATCACAGGAAAGGTTATTTCAGTCTGCCAGCTGCAAGTGTTTGATTCTGGGTATGTCATGGAGGTGCTGCTGGAGTGGGTGGGCCAGGCCTGTGTTCTTGTTCAGTTGGGGCAGCAGGATGGATTGTTGCTGAACACCTCACAGCACATGAGTAATTGGCCATTTCCTCAGCCTGCCTCGTTCTATTAAGATAAAAAGAGGACCGGTATTGTTTCAATAAATCAAAGTAAAGCTATTATGTCAAGGAACAAATAAGAAAAACAACTCTAAGAGACTTCTCTTAAAACACGAATTCTGAAAAAATGGTTGAGCATCTTGCTAGCTATTCGGTGGACATTTTGACATAGTGCAGTGGTAAGTGTAAAACATCCCCATGGAGATGATGTTTTACCTTAGTTCCTGGGTGCTGCATCGAGCACTGCTGTAACAGTGTTTTCAGTTCTGGCTTCCAAAATTGAGGAGAGATTTTATTCATTTGGAGAATATTAGGGAAAGTAATGAAAGTGATGACAAAATTACAAATTGAGCATTATAATGAGAGGATTTAGAGGATAAAGGAAAGGTCAGAGAGTGACTTGCTCAAATTTGACTTGAAGGACAGAACCTTCAGTCCAGCAAATATATTGCAAGGTCCAGTGCTTGGAAGTGGCAAATAGCCAAAAGAGCACTTTTTTTTTCTTCTCTTTTCTGTAACTGGAAGGCTAGATGGTTAATGGAACAAGGGACAGGCTGGAGTACTGTCAAGACAAGTGAAATTTTCTTCTGGAGAACATGTTCTACTCTGGCTAGGTAGGTTATTATGATAATTCCTCCTGGATTTAAAGTGTATATCACAAAGAGGACATAGCTTAATGTGAATTTTAAAGTGGCTTGAATCAGCATTACTGCCTGAAGAAAGCTTGCCCTGCCTTCATTGTCTGCTGCGTGTTTGTGCTCTTGAGTAGTTGCTCAGTGAAACAGGTTCAGGAGCGTAGGCACGTTTGCAGTATCCGCCTTTTATTTCCATGAAGTTCATATCTGATCACACAGATATTTGTGGCAGCACAAAGAAGGAATCAGTGCTGGGAGGCAGCAAGCAGCCAAGAGATTCATATCTGTGATGCAGTGCTGGCTTATGGATGTTTACAGTTGTGGTCTGGGGGAGCGAGAGGGGCGTAGATACAATCTGATCCAGGCTAGCTGCTGCAAGCTCAGTTTCAGGGCAGTTTAAGCCAACATGGCTCTGCCCCAGTCCCACCCAGCTGTGGGTTTTGGGCCTGCCTCAAGCCAGCGCTGCTATGGATGCAGCTGAGCAGCGAGCCAGCCTGGGCAGGCAAGGCTTGTGGAAAACCAGTTGCTTCTGCCATCGCTTGAGTGCTAGTGTTGATGCCAAGGATGGTGCAGCCAAATAGCCAGGGGCCATGGCAGCCCAGCCTCATGTTGACTCTGTTTCTGTGGGGTGGCACCTATGCTGCGTGGCCGTGCACACAGGCCACTGCTTGTAATGCACTGAGAACAGATGGTGGCCTGCAACTGACAGCCTGTGTGACTGACAGCCTGTGTGACTGACAGCCTGGCTGCGTGCTGTAAACTGGCATCTGTGGAGAGTGACAGCATCGGTGTGACGATGTTGTGGGTTTCTGAGGAGGCTTTTAGATGGAGTGTGTGTTTTTGGTCTCCAGAAGATTTGCACAGCCCATGCCGAAATCTTTCCTGACGGTTACTTGACAATATTTTAAAGTCTTTACTGCCTAGAAATCCTGCTTTGTATCCAAATCCCTAGCTTCAAGCACTGCATGCATTCAGCCTATTATTGCTTATAATTTCCTTATTTCAAAAGGAATACAAATGCAAAAAAGGCAAAATATTTGCCTTTTCATATAGCTTGTTCTTGTTCTGTTTCTTTTTTTTTTTTATGTGTAACTATTAGGCATCATTTAATTTTTTGATCCTGGTGCATTTATTTATATTTCTCTGTTAAATTCTGTTTGTAGAGGAAATTGTGACCGGTTGTTTCTTGTAGCCTGTACATAATTTCCTGCTGTCAGGAAACCAAATAGCACCAGTCAATCTCCTTGTGTCAGATCTTGGCTCACAGCGTGTGCTGCAAATTGAAATTGAGAAGGATTAGTCTGCACATCTCACTTAAGATGAAGAGAACTGAAAAGGATTTTCTTTCCATGTGCCCTTCCTGCTCTTTTGTCCCTTGTCTTCTGTATTTCTTGCTGCTGAGTGTGCATTTGAACTAAAAAAACAGAGTTGTGAGAGCTGCATTGTAACACAGTTTACCATCTATAAGACACCATTTGATAACCATGACTATTGTGAACTACAGAAATAATAGGATTAAACTCAAGCATGTTATGTTCCTAAAAATGGACGGGGAGGGGTGATAGCCTAAATGTTATTTAAGTTTAATCTTTCTGAGACTAAATAAAGATAAGAGAGTAGGTAAATTATCTTGTTGTGAAACAGAAATATGACTAGAGGACATGGTGAAGTATTTTCCATAGATAGTACTCACTGTCACCTTAGAACAGTAACCTCTTTGGGCACCTTTGAGACACTGTTCATGACTTTACTACTCTACATTTCTTGCTATTCAGTCAAGAAACAACTTACTTCATTTAGTAAACATCTCCAGTGATAAAAATTTCCATAGAAAGCAGCCTTTATCTAGCAAATTCTATGTATTTTCTTGGCATGTGATCAGAGCAAATGGAATTCTAGAATTGCCTTTTGGGTTTTGTCCACTATGTTCTTTGGATTCATCACTAAGCATATCTTGTGCTTGGTTAGCTGTCGTGTTCTGTCGTGCTTTTGATTTTGCACTGTAAAATGAAGGGTCATAGATGAATATTGGAAGTTTTGGGGAATAAAGACATACACCTCAGTCATTCCATATTCTGTATGAGAGAGTTACTTGTAGAGCGGATACGTGGTATCTTCTTTGCCCTTGCTTAGAGATTTATTGCTTTATTTTCTGCTTTATTAAAAGCCAAATGAGCGTAGAAACTGACCCCATTAGATGACAGTGTACATTCAGAAAGTGCACTGTCTTACATACATACTTAGAGGAAATTCTTGAATAATCTCTTCATATTGCTTGAGGGCACTGTCTGGAAAATAACACAGTATTTGGTGTGTAGAAAGCAATCAACACCTTCTCTGCTTATGTACACTGCAGCTCTGTACTCAAACCTGAGGCCCAAATTCTGAGTTCAGTGGGGGAACTTTTTAGTTCTAAGTTCAGGCTGTGTGTTTTGCATCAGTATACATCTGTTACATCATGTAAATCTAAAACGGTTTTTAATTTATATAGATTGTTAGTAGCGTAGGTAAATGAGAAGTATTCTTGGACAAATTGCCTTTAATTTTTTCAGTTCAGCATCTTTTCTTTGACTTATTTCCATGAGTAATAACTTAGCTCATGCTGCAGATTTACTGAATCAGTTTTTCAAAGCGTAATTACTAAACAATGCGCAGGTATGTGCCTGCTGTTTTTTCTGATTCCAATTGATCATAAAATCCAATTAAAACTCTGATATTTCAGAGATTTAATTTCATTCAATTGTAAAGGAGTATGCCCAGATTTGTAAGTACACTTAAAAAAAAAAAAAAGGATGGAAATTAAATGCTTAATATGCTATAACAAAATATAGAAAATAAGGTAAACAGAACTAAAGCTGTATTTGTTAAATCAGGCAGGCCATCATAGTACTGCAAGCAAATTTGAGCAGTTGAATAAATGTTGAATTTAATGGATTCTCCCTTACAAATGATCACAGTATGCAGTTTGTCTGGAATTAAATAATAACCTGAGCTTTGTAGACAGGGGAGTGAATAAATAAAGCAGTCATTATATGAATTGCACTGAGAATTTCACGCGCTAATGTTGCAGATTTTTTAATGGACAGTGGTGCCATGCTGGGACCAATTTTGTGACAGACAGTTTCAAACAAAACACCCACTGAGGACCTGTTGTCTGAAAACATTACTCTCTTTGTCAAACACTTTATCTGAAAGGCTTTAAAAGATACTGCAAAGCTATTACAAACAGACTCTTCAGCGTCTGCTTTTATGCTGAGAGGTAAAAGTGTGGTACAACTGAAGCAATGAATGTATGCAGATTGCAAGAAGAAATTAGGCAGAATGGGATTTAGTCTGGGTGGTAATGTACTACACAGGAGAGAAGTGAATCTGTTAGGCAGCTAACTGACAAAGGATACATTTGTATAGGAGCACATATATGATTAATTAGTGCTGTGAAATATCAGGGGTCATGTTAAGGTAAAATCTAGGTTGTGGTATTACAGCTAGTGTTGCTGTGGCATATTGCTTACTGGTGCTTGTGTAATGCCTAATGAACTAAATGAGAAAAAAAGGTGTGCTAGGATTTCTGCATGGTTGTTTTTCAGCCAGATTGTCTCTCACTCTCGTTTGATCGGAACCATAAGAACATTTGTGCCACTGTCTGTAGCAGCAAATAATGGGTGTATGACAATACTTACATCACACTGTAACCTGACTGACATGGCATATTATTTTCTTTTGTCAGCTCTGTAGTTTAAATTACAATAAGACCTGTCACTTAATACCCAGCCACTTTGTTCCTGCTTTTTCCTTTCCATTGATGATTTCAGCCCAATAGAAAGCTACTAATGTGATAGCTGGTCAAACAAACAATCTTCAGGAGCCTGTTCAATATGAATTTTTATAACATTGATGGAGCTTATGCTGTTGAAGACATTCAAGGTCTGCTGTGATTACTTCACAGCCAATTCACCTTTTCTGTATCCAGAAAAATGTCAAAGCAATACAATCAGATTATTTTGGTCCTACAAAATGTGTGCCAGAAGGCCAATCTAACAGCTAGCTAATAATAACACACAAATGGCTGTGAGTGTGCATTTTTGAAAGCCAGATTCCTCAGCACAAAAAAAAAGAAAAGAAAAGAAAAGAAAACCAACACAAAACAACAACCCAGAAACACCACTGCAAGATAAAAAAACCCAAGAAACTCAGCCAGTCAGTAGGTTCATTGGATTCCAGCTATGGCAAATTGCCAGTATTTAAGATTTCAGTTTAAAATAAACTTTACATTGTTCATCAGGGAGACCGCAGGTGACCTTTGAAATATAAATAAAAAGCATGCAAATGACCTCCCTCCTAGTTTCTTCATTTACACTTGCATTTTTAGGAGAGCAATAACTTCCTGCTACTTCCTACTGTAAGGTTCAGTGAGAATGCCATTGTCTGCTCTTAGCATTAATTATGGGATGTTTGATACCACATTACCAGAAGAATTTAATTAGAGATCATAAAATCATTAGAGTTGGAAAAGACCACTAAGATCATCTAGTCCATCAACCCATCCCCACATGCTCACTATCCATGTCCCTCAGCGTCACATCTCTGTTCTTGAACACCTCCTGAGATGATGACTCCTACCACTACCCTGGGCAGCTTGTTCCAGTTTCTCACTGCTCTCTCTGAGGATAAGTTTTTCCTAATATCCAGCCAGAACATCTCCTGGCACAACTTGAGGCCATTACCAACAGGAGTCACAAAAAGCTTACTTTTGCATTGAAAACCTTGATTTTCATGGAGGCACATCTCCCTTTCCCCAAGCAGCAGCATTAGACTGTGGGAAGAGATTCGTGTGTCAGATTATCTGTAATGGGAAAGCTCTAGAGAATACTTTGCATTCAGTGCCTGAAAACTAAAAATAATCTCATTGCTACTTAGTATTGATGTGTCAACTCTGTGTTTTGATCTCTTTGATGTGTCGTTCAGAATTTTCTTTCCATTCAAGACAAGGGAGTGATTTTGGAATGATGCCTGTCACTTGCAGGAATGTGTCTCAGTTCCCTGATTTCTAGAAATAGAAGTGAATTTATTCCTAGCAGGATAAGCCTAGTGCAGGGGCAAATTTCTTTTTCCTTATTCCATACAGTAAGGAGATGGAGGATATATTAGTGTGGAACATGACCTTGCAGTATTCTGTTGGAAAGCCCCAAGGAGAACATGACCTCCTTTGCCACGCTCTGCCCTTCTGAAGGTCCCCTTAGTCTGTCAGAGTGGCACAAAGGTCCTTCATGTACCAGACAGTGAATGTTGCAAAAACAAATCCAAAAATTTTAACAAGTGAAAAGCTGAGTTCTCCCTTGAGCTCAGCAAAGAAGAAATCAAAGATTTCTGAGATAATATATCCAAACAAGAAGCAGAAATGTTATTTCTTAAGATGAGTTAAAAAACTATAATCAAGATTTCAGTTTTTGCACATTTTGTTGGCTGCCTGTACCACTTACAATTTAGTAAGTACTGCCTTTTCCTTTGTTTTATGCATCTATTAATTCATCTACCAGAATGATAAAAAATATATGTCTTCTGCATATCTAGATTGGCCATTGAATAGGTTATGACAAACAAGATGATTTATGTGTGATTATCAGTTGTTTATTGTTATGACTTACAAGCCTTCAGAATATTACAAACTTTATTGGTTAAATTTCTCCCACTTCTGGCTTGGTATCTGACAGCGGTGCATTGTAGATGCCAAGGAAAGACAGTACTGATAGTTTTCCAGCCTCGAACAATTGTTCAGATTGAAACAAAAATAGGCCTATTTTTAGGTGCCTTTGACAGTAATTGTGAAGGCAAATAATAAAGCTAGCAGTCAGCAGTAGTCTTCGTTCCTGCCTACCTGTTATTAAGAAGTAGGTTCTCCGCGAATTATCACATTTTCTCATAAACCTCCAAATGTATCAAGTTCTTCTTCTTCCCACTTATGTTAAAATATTGGGGAACTTGTTGATTTGGATCATTTGCCTGAAGGCCAGAAAAACTGAAATGTGTAAAAACAAGCTGTTGGTTGAAAAGAGGCAGATTCTTCTGCTGATGTCTTCCTGTCTTAAATTTCCTTGAATTCCTCTTTCGTCTTTGGCACTGGGATATGATCTTTCAGAGTGGACAGCTGCTTGAAGCTCACATATGTGCATGCTAAGTAATGTTTTCTATTTCTGGAATACTGATACCATGGTGCTGAGAAACACACTTTTATTTAGTACTGAAGCAAAGAGGATACCAAACCTGCGTGCAATATCTAGTCAAAGTCGAGCATGCTAAATAAATAATGTAAATGAGATGTTATAGTAGAGAGGACATTAGGTGATGAGGTAGGTTTGAGGAAAATGTTTCTAGAAACTCACAGCAGTAATATTTAATTTTAGTTCACGTGGAGAAATGGGGAACAAGGCCTAAAATTGGATTAATCTTAGCTTTAATTAACAATAAAACACAAACATCCTAGCTCTCTTGTTGATCTGTGGTCATAGGTATAGGTGGACATAAAATATCAGTCTTAATTGACACTTGATAGTGTAATGTGTTGGAGTTTCGTGACGTATAAAAAGTGAAAAAGATGTGAAGACTCTTCAAAATCAATGGGAGCACACTGCAGCACTGCTGCCTGTATAGGATTGGCCTACAACTTACCTAGAAGAGTCTTACTCTCAGCATTCTGCCAACACCCATTGATACTGGAGCTCTGAGAACTTCTTTGTGTCAAATATTATCATCTTGTCATATATTTGATACTAAGGTCTCATCTGATTTTGTATCCTGGGTTAATGATTGAAAAATAAATAAATAAATGTGGTCTTCTGTTTCTAGCTGTACTGTACAAGTTCCTCTCCATAGATCAGCTTCTCTAGATAAGACTTTCCCCCAGAAAAGTTACACTACTTCCTGCAGAGCACATGTTCCTCATCCACACTGTACTGTGCGTACTGCACTGGAAATCAGATTGATGCCTGATGCAATTATTTTAGAAGACCAAAACTGAAACCAGGAGTTCCCACACTACTAAACATCGATGTATGTTTAATCCCTCTTATTCATTTTTATAATTACAGACCTTATCCCTTGAGAAATATCCCATAAAGCCCTCTCATAGTCTTCCATCTTGATGAGGGAAGCAAGTTAAGCACCTTTTAGCTATTCACTTGCTGTGGCTATGCCATAGAAAGGTGAAGTCCCTCAAAGTCTGTTTCCTCAGAGAAGGAAGAACATGTGTATTCCTGAGTACATCAGTGTCAAAGAGGTGTCTTTAGCAGTTTGAAAAGCACTGTTTGGAATAATTTGTATTATTTTTAATCTGATCTTTAATCTATAACTAGACCTTTCAAGGAGTCTTGGTGAATATTCTGTGACCATGGTAAAGACAAAATTTGTGGTTGATTTTCCTCACTGCCATACAAGATGGATCAAATGTAATCTAAGAAGACATCCCTGAAAGAAACACTATTTCAAAACAAGTGAAGATATTGGATTCTGTTGAAGTGGTTTGGGTTCCTTGCTCTGAAAGGGAAAAAATCTTCCTCTGAAAGAGCCAGAAACATTCAGTAGCAGGACTGAGAAAGTGCTCCATAACCTCAAGGAAGCAGGTGCCAGGTACGATGTTCTGTGTCTCTTCCTTATCAAGACACTAGCATCACAAGATGGAGAGCATTGTGTTGGCTATTTGAATATGAAGATTTTGTGCACCAGCATGTTGCACGTGAAGAGTGCTGGACCTGAAAGCCACATCAGTGACATGTATTTATTAATTCTTTTTCATTTATGCTCTGAGATCCAGAATTGTATAAATGATCTTCCACATGCAGGCAGGACAGTTGTACCACTAGAGATGCTTTTCTGTAATGATATTTCCCAGGAAACCCAGGATTTTTCCTTGGGAACATTTGCCATGTTAACATAAAGAGGTGACTGGAATGGGCTGTCTTTCTGATTAGCTTGCCAGGATCTTTCTTCTTTAACCATTTCCATTTTGATCATTTGGTCCTGTCTGATCCATCAAACTCCAGAATTTTAGTGTCTCCCGAGCTTCTTTTGCCTCTTGCAGCAGCTTCTGCAAAGTACTCTACTTGAGGAACTCCACTTGAGATCACCATGTTTGCTTGCGCAGTACTGAAGTTTGTGGAAAGCTAAGTAATCGTATCCTCACCATCAGGAACTTTGTGCTTAGGGCTGACCTTAGGTTTTAATGGGTTAATAATTCACTCCTTGAACTGTATGGATACTTTCTTCCTTAACCATCTTTCACTGGAAATGGGCTTCCTACTAGCAGTTGTCTACTTAGATACAGTACGATATCATGAAACTGCTTTTGTAGAATTGATGTAAACCATATGCTTATGTTTGCACAGTTGCCTTATAGTCCTTCGTAAAAATCTTGAACCCTGTTGCCTTCAGACTTCAGACTAGTGTGCAAGTGTCCCACTAGGAGTGCATTCTGTTTCAAGATTCTCAAAGAATAAACTTTTCCTATCCTTAGATAATCATAGAATCATAGAATCCTTAGAGTTGGAAGGGAGATCTGAAGGCCATCTAGCCCGAATCCCCTGCAATGAGCAAAGAAACCACAGTTAGATCAGGCTGCCCAGAGCCTGATCCAGCTTCACCTTGAAAGTCTCCAGGGATGAGGCATCAACCACATCACTGGGCAAGCTGTTCCAGTGCCTCACCACCCTCACTGTAAGTGATTTTTGTGGCTCTCCATCAGGTGCCAGATTCACCACAGTTCACAATGGTTTGGGGTGGAAGAGACCTTTAAGATCATGTAGTTCCAACCTCTCTGCCATAGGCAGGAACACCACCTACTGGACCAGGTTGCTCAAAGCCCAATCCAGCCTAGACTTGAATGCCTCCAGGAAGGGGGCATTCACAACCTCTCACCTTCCAGCAAAACTAACTGGATTTCCTGCTCAGCTGAGGTACTGACTGGTGAAGAAAATGGGCAACAACTGGTCTTTTATTCTCATGCTGTGTTAATGGATAGGACATAAGAGGTTTTGCTGTTGTGTGAGAGGGCAGTTGTTGCTATTATAGTCTGTGTAAACACTGGTCCAGAACCACAGTTATCAGAGGAAAGATGGTTTTGAGAGGCAATTGAAACAGATGTAATTATCTTTCAACAGAGGAGCACCTTCTAGTGGTACTGAATGATTATGACAGGTAAACAGTTATTTTCTTCAAATAATACAACTTAAATATGATAGACGAAGAATAGTAATGAATATTTCTGTACAGTATTTGTAAAAAATTAAAACATTTTTTCTGTGACCCCCTCCCTTCCTGACAAAAAAGACCCTCTGTAGTTTACCAGCATTTTGTGTACTTACTAAAAATAGCGTTTTACCTATTCCCCTTTTGATTTTTTTTTCAGTAATGAAAATTTGGGTTCATTTTATATCCGATTGTGCTCCAAATGGAATTTACTAAGAAACTGTTATTATTTTTTTTTTAATATTAACACAGTTTCTCCTTTCACATTGTTTCTAGTAAATTAAGTATAGCATTTGTCACAGTTGCTTAGTTTAGCAAATAATAATATGGTATCAAATTATTTAAAATTAAGTTTTTCTAAGATGCTGCTAAGTGAAATGGATCTGGTGGTCTAGGTGATATTGTGCATTTCTACTCTTTCCACTTTCATTCAATAAATGGTCCTTTGTGAACTCCATCACGTAATATCACATAATACACATGCATGATGTGCTGTGGCAAACTAGGATTAATGAGCATTGCTTATGATTATACCACTGACAGAGTTTTGTAACGTTATTATTGGAAAATTCATTGTGTTCTTTTGTTAAATACAAAAACTCTGCTTTGAATGTGGAGGAAGGTTAAAGAACACATAACTACAGTTCAGATTTCTAATTCTATAAACATAATCCTCTCTTGTCGAAGTAGAGAACCTGACCTTTGTTCCTAAATACATTTTTCACTATTTGGAAACTCCAGCCCACAGCTGAAGTAGGTCTTGCAAATGTTTTAACCAGTGAAAACTCACTCCATATCACAGTATTTGGGCTTGCAGCACATACTAATATTGATATAGAACTTGACTTATTGATTATATGCCTTTTGGTGTTCAGACAAGTGTCTCCTGATCATATACATACACACTAGTTGAGAAATATATAGCATATGAAATAAGAGTTTTAACTGAATCTGAAGATGCTCAAATCGAAGTGTGTGTCCTGAATATTCACAGTAGGCGAGAGAGCCTTCTGGATTGCCACTGGAATATACATCCTCTCAGTCCCACAACACCAAGTCTTTACTTGTCTTGTGCATCTGAAATGAAAACACCCTTTGTAACCTTGGGATACTCCTTGTGAACTGTGAGATTTATTCCCCCTGTACAAAACAGAATCACAAATATTTATGGAAGATGAAATATAAAACAAAAGCCATGCTTAATCAGTGCATACTGAGGTTAGATCAGAAAGCTATCTGTGGTCAGATTTCCTGCATACTTTATGCCTTGGAGAGAGAGAATCTTGTGCAGGGAGCTCTTTTAGCTACTCAACCTTCCTGAGGCTACCAAAGAATTCTGGACAACAAAAAATAATGTGCTTTGTTCTTAGCAAGGAGAGAGTCTAAATATTGCTAGTATTACTTTATTTTATTTTTAGTGAAAAAGCATTGTTTCATTTCCTTCAAGACACATTTTATTTTTATTAGATTGTGTTCTACCTCCTGCGTTTGACTGGCCAAGTAACTATTTTTTATCTCAAGAAAATGTAAATCTCTTCTCTCTCTTGCTCTCTGATGGTCTTTGACAGCTCAGCATACATGTTTGTTGTGAACCCTACACTCCCTCCAAAGTAGCAGAGACAGTGCTGTTTGCCTTAGTCCCTTAGAAAATCAGTAGCAAATCTCATGGTCAAACCTGAATATCATTTATGTTCCAGTTCAGGGTTAGTGGTGGTATTGACCTCAGCTCTGTTTGAGGGAAGAGAACATTCCATACTCAGATCAGTCTAAACATTTGTCGTTCATATTTGCTATTAAATAAGCATATTAGTATTAATATTAATAGCATATCATGATATTTACATTTAAAGATATTAAACTGTATATTGCACCAGACACAGTTTTCTAAGTTACTTTGCCACAGTAGTGCATTTTGGACAACTTACCACAAAGACCATTTGTAAACCTAAAGATGCTCTTTGATGAATGAGGACAAAATCTCCTTTATTTTCTAACAAAAATGCTCTATAAATGCTTCTAAAAGGGCAGCATGGAAGATAGGTTGCAAGCAAACAATTTTTCGTTAAAAATAAGCTTGTGAATCAGTTTCAATGCAGTGTCAGGAGAAAAGAACAAACAATTTAAAAACGAAGACAACAACAGGGAACTAATAATTTTGACAAGTCATTGCAGGGTGTCTCTGAACTGGTACTGAGAAATAGAGATTACAGCCCTGCCCTTCAGAGTTCAACATCAGCATTATAAGGGATATAAATACTGTAAAGCTTCTTTTATTTATTGTGAAATTTGATCCAGTAAATTCAGAGAAGAAAATTATAGCTTCTACTGGATACAACATATCAGGCGATGAAATGTATTAGAGATCCCGAATGAGAAAAAAGAGGAGGATCATGGAATTGCATTTATATCTCTGTCAGTTAAAAAAAAACAGTACTTAAAAACACTGAAAATTCATTAAGGATAGAGAGTACACAAATATAATTTATAGGTATATGCCCTCTAAAGAAACTGTATTTGTTACTTAGTGAAGACATCTAAAGAGGGCATTTTTTCCACAATCATTTCATAACCTGGATACTGTCACATAACAATAAAAAAATCTGCACCTCACAAACAAACACGTTAGCACTTTCTATTGCTTAGGCAGGATTTTAAGTTGCTTCCCTACTGCAAATTGTTCCAATACATAATAGGAAATCAATATCTTTTTTTTTTTTTTTAGTTTTTCTTTTAACTGAATCAGCACAATGTTCTCAGCCTGACGTAATAACATCAGGAAGAGTAAAGTCTCTGGTTAAAATTACATTTGAACTCTGTGTAATGGAAATTGACAGATGTGGAAAAATGCAAAATTAAGCTTGCTTGCACATTCTAATTCTGGCATAGCTTAACTCTTCCCATGTTACCAGCATTTTGCAGTTTGTTCATAAGAGCAGACTGAGGTACAACATCCAGGTAATAGTAATGACATTAATGCGAAACATTGAGAAAGATGGGATGCCTGCCTGAATTCCCTGTGTCATTGTGAAACAGCAGGTGGCTTTGACCATCACTGCACTGCTCTTGATTGCCTTTGGTAATCCTTTAGAGAAAAAGACCATGTCAGCTCTTTCCTTGCAGCAGTAGAAGTCCATCTTCCTGTACTTATTTTGTGTTAAAAGATGAGTGTGCATTCTTATGAACAATTTTATTTCAGTTATTTTTTAATAGAGAAATAGCAAGCTACGTTTAAAGACTATGTGGCATTTTAGATGAAGGCAGAGAGCAATACTTATCAACTGCATTTGCTTCCCCTGCAGTTTCTGGTTCACTCCAGGTCTGTGAGAGCAGCAGAATCAGGTAGGACGATCTCCACAAGAAGACTGATAGAGACGCTTTGGCTGCTAACACTGGTCTTCTGACCAGTGACTTCTTCTGACCAGTGTTGGCTGCACTGACAGGGAAACTGGAGATCCTGGGTTCCCATAATGCATGATGTACTGCACTAAGGCATCACTTTTCTAGCTGGGTTGGTAGCTGAGACCTTGAGTATGTACGTTTTGTGACATTAATGCTGCAGGCCACACTGGGACCTTGGCCACCCATGCCTGGTGCAGGGACAGATGGGCAGCAGTGGCGAGGCCCGTGCAGAACTTGCTTGCTTCCACCTCAGTTCCTGCAGCAGTAGAATCAGTGAGGTGATTATTTTTCCTCCTGACTAAAAAGCATTGCCTTCTGCTGGTGAAAGCAGTGTACAGAGGTGAGATATTTTACCTGCCTGGTGCGCTGTCTGACATGGCTGTTTGCCAGGTGCAGTGTTTCTGAGACTCTGAAAAGAAAAACTGGTATCAGAATACATGTGTTTTTGCACACCGAAGCGAGACTCCATCTTTTAGGAGCATTTTAACTTTGTTATTTAAAAAAGGTAAGCTCATGTCTTAATGTGAGAAGTTTTCAGGTATTGCACAGGCAAATACAGAACAGCAGGTGCACAAAGGGTGGCTTACCGTACAGAGCACCTTCAGGACATTTGTCGCTCAATTTACCTCTTCAAATTAGAATTTTTAGTTTTAGCAATTTTTTTCTCACAAACCAGTGATGAGTTTTACAGTCAGAAATAAGACAGGTGTTTTCTCAACCACAGCTGATCACACATAAGCAAATCTTTCAGGCCACAGCCCATTTTGTATCCATTCGGTAAGTTACAGATGCCCATCGCTGTAATATCTCTGAATCTAGAAATGGTAATTGAGAGCTAGCCACATCTTGCAGTCAGTTTTGTAGACTAATGAATTATTTCAACGTTAACACATTTCAGTGTGTTCAAACTCATTAGAACAGGCGGGCATTTAATTAGATACCATGTCCTCAGATTTAACCCAAACAATATGCTGTGAGAGACTGGTGTTCCAACATATTTGTCTTAGTAGAAGATGTTGACTTTGGCTCTTAGCTGTTTGTTTTATTGTTCACTTATTGTAGCAAAATGGAATAATCTGATTTGATTTTATTTGTGTATGTCAAATTATCTGAGGAATATTATAATGAAACGTTTTAGGAGCGTTTATTTCCAAATAAAAATAAGACCAAGTAAATATGAACAGATGTCTTGTGGTTTTTAAGTCTTAGTTTGTAGAAAACCTTTGGTTTCATTCAGGAGAACATTAGCATTAGTTCAGCCTGGCTGAACAAAAACACTTTTAAAAAGTGTGTTTAATTGATTATTGCATCTCTTATAAGCAGGAAAATAAATGTTTAGAAGCCTTTTCAGCTACTAGGGAGTATTCATAGCTGATTAGCTTGAGGAACTGCTATCTGAACAGCAGAAGGTAAGAGAGAGAATGATTTTTCCTAAGGGTTTTGTGTCTGAAAGCAGATCTTTAAAGATTAACTTTAAACTCAACCCAGTACAAAGCACATTGTGCAAGCTGCCAGGTTGAGAGAACAGACAACAGAGGCACTGTGACATGGATTCGTTTTTTTTTTGTTTTTTTTTTTAAGGAACATCTTCATTTCTTTTATTTGGGGTTGTTGGGAATAAACTTTTCAGGGACACAAGGTGGCTTGATTGCCTTCTCTTCCTCCCATTCTCACTTGTTTGTGAACGCCTTGGGACCTCTTCTATTGATGGTTTCATTGATAGACAACTAATGAGTTATATCTGCTTGTGGGCCGTTCCATCCAGCTACAGAAACAGAGTTGGAGAGAAGGATTTTCTTTTGTAATACACTTTATTCCATATTTTTCTGTTTGTGGAATGCAGACAGAAGCGATGTGGAAAAGTGGATTTTAAGAGTGGTGGATCCCTTGATTTGTAGATGAACATGGAAAACCTACCTTAGCCTGTCCTATATAAGTGAACTAGAGGAGTTTCCTGCTTTCTCCTGCTTTTCCCCAGCACAGCATATAAATCAGGGCTACCTTCCATGCTGCCTTTATCTCTTGCTCAAATCGTTGGAAGTCAGGGAGGATCAAAGAATATGCAGCAGAAATCAATGTAGTTTTGGTATGTGCTATTTCATGGCAGTTTTTATCTTTTGACTTGGAAGACATCTGGAAAATCAGTTCCCTGCCTCTTTGCTTCTGCTGTCCTTTCCTGGTCACTGGGCACAGCACTTACAGCTCTCTCCCAGGCCCATGATGGCAACTGCTGGCATTGTTCTGTCACTTGTGCCTTAGACCATGCAGCTCTTTTGTAGGATGATGCTGACAGAAAGTAAATAGCAGCTCATTTTGCATCTTTTTATCTGTAAACTGCATAATTCAGCCATGTAGAGACTGTGAAGGTCATTCTTTAGTTCAATGCATTTTTATGTTCTGATTACATGACCAGAATGAAATTTGTCTTATGAAAAACCTTCTCTGAGTTGGACTCTCACATTGACTTTCCTCCAACGAAGACTACACTAGTAGTCTTAGTTTTTCTTTTCACACACTGAATCCCTGCTAGAGAAACCCATTACTCTGCAATCCACATTAATGCTTACAAAATGCCTATGAGTTGCAGAAGGGCTATCTGTGAAGCTTTGTAATTATTGAGCCTGACTTTGCTGCATGTTTCTGGTTCCACTCTTCATTTGACATTATTTAATTTAATTCTCACAAACTTTGGGTAGTTGTGACCACAGACTGCTTTCACAGGTGTTATGAAAGCAGCAGTTCTAACAGAAGAGAGTTTCTTCCTTTTTTTTTTTTTATTTTCCAAGATGAAAAAACAACTTTGATAATGTTTTTCACAATTTCTTCTAAATTTTATACTTATTTCCTCATTAAAAACAGAACTCCTTTCCAGTGATACTAACTTGGTATGTAGTAGCACCATTACCATCTGTATAGTAGACAGTATGCAGTGACAATAGCAGAGAGCTTTTATATTTAACTTTGTGTCAAGAAAAAAAACTTATTTTGATTTTGATTTCCCATTGAATTCCGCAGAAAAAAAACAAACAAACCCAAGACCTGTTGGAAATCAGTACTGAAGTAGAGAAAGGAGAAAGGGTGTATCTATTGCTTTAAAGATGGATTAAGTGATAAAATGGCAAGTGTTTAATTTTGGAAATTGCTTGCTGTTTAAAACTTGGCAGTGCAATCCAGGGGGAGCAATAAACTCATTTAGCCCAGAGCTTCACAGTTATCTCTGCTGCTCTTCCTTTTCTCATGCTGAGAGCACCTTTGTCACTAAATGGCATTGATATCATTTCTGTATCAGTCTGAGATGTAAGCATATAGAGGAGTAGATAGTGACCAATGGGTACCCATTTATAGATTAACAGTTAAACTCTCTTGAAGAACTCAGTGCATTGTTAACAACCCTGTCATGTTTACAACAGACAGCTCACACAAAGTAGATGAAGGTGAATATTTTTTCTTTTAAAATACAGGAAAATTAAAGATTAGGAAATCATCAAGGGGTTAAGAGCGGCACTGAACAATTAGGTGAGTATGTAACTTACCAGAGTAGAATATAGGCACACAATTTACTGTGAGATCCTCATTTATATATATACAACTAGATATATTTAAAGTGGTTCAGATTATCAACACTTGTTCCTTCATTTCACATCACAGTTATAAACAAAAATGTTCTAGATTTTATATATATGTATATATTTACTCAATACAACCAAAAATTTCAATGAGTGAGATTTAATGTATGTATAGAATTATTTTTTCAAACATGTACAAGAATAAAATCATACTAAAATTATGAAAACGAAAAGGACACTATACAAAGTGTATGTGAAAGTACATTGTCACTGGTAACTTCGGAAAATAATATTATCTTGTCCACTGATTTATGATCTTTTATAATTAACGTGATATTTTCTGAGACTTAGCTAGAAAGCACATAGTTAAATGTGAAGGATGACTATCTATATATATGTTGGGAGAACACCTATGTAATGACTCTTGAAGATGGATTTTCTTCAGTGACTATACGTTGTGCTGTTTTAATAAGCAAAGCCTGCTAGACCTTAGACGGTCCTGAAAGTGATGCTGAGACCCTACATTAACAAGGAAAAAGCACTGTTGTGTTGCAGTGTTTCTTCCCACAGCTCAGCCACTTCAGTGTTTCAGAACTTTTCCTTTGCACAGTTGTCCCTGTTCATGAGTTAAGAATTCACTGTAGAATGACATGCTTATCTGAAGTAGAACACTTAAGAGGGACAGCTGTAATTGCCCAAGGTTTGAGAGGCAATACCAGTGTGCCTGTTCTGGTGGTTTGGAGCCACCACTGCATAGGAAAAACCTTCAGCAAACTCTTCAGTCCATGCTTGTTTGCTTCGTAAGGAGACTCATTATGGCTCTCACTATCTTCAGGGGCTTTCCTTTATTGTTTGTATTTTGTTTGCTTGCTTTTGGAAATCTGCTGCCTTTAACCAGGTTGCAAAGGTTCCACTGACAGTGCCAGAGAAATTTTAGTGCAAGTAGCATTACAGTTAAGTACTTGTAGTAGGCCTCTTTGCAAACGCTTGGGAAGTTCAGCTGTTAACTTCATGGCTCTTACTAATTGCATAGTCCAGCACACATAGTACCTAGAAACATATGAAAAAATAATTAACAGAAACTATAATGAGACTCCTCAACACTGTTTACTCATAGACGTCCCGTATTTCTGACCAAGAACTTAAGCAGATCCTCAGAGTTTTTATTCATTGTTCATTCATATCAGATGTACATTTGGGGAAGAAGTCCTATGTCACAATAAATTAAGGTATATTTATGACAATAATATTTAAACTACATATAGTAGCATTTTTTTCCCAGTGGACTTACATGTTAACTTTTACTCTAGATTGCTATCTGTTCTTGCCTACTCAAGAAATTGCAGCGCTGTACAGGAGATGAAATTTTATACTGTTCTGATGGTACAAAGCTAAATCAGTAGGAAGAGATGTGTGTCTTTGTAAACTGACATTTAAGTCACTGTTCTTGGGGACAGAGCAATGTCCCTTACCCTTTGTGTTAGACAGCAGCAGCACTGACATTTGGGATGACATTTTATATTCTTAATTTTTTGATAGAATGTCTTATTTGCTACTGTAAAAATGATTGGGTCAAGGCAACTGTTAATGCTGCAGATGATCTCTGTGATTTGATAAACTACAGTTAATGTGCTTAAACTCTCAAAGGATGGTTGACAACAGGTTTTGTAAATTATTATCACCATCATCATAATGTGATAAGGTGTGAAAGAAACAACAAATACAATCATAGCAGCTGAAATCAGTAAGAGAGGCCTAATAATTCTATTTCTTCTTTGCTGACGTTTACAGAGTTGTAGTAATGCTTTGAGAGTCAACACATAGCATGTAAAGATGACTGTGACTGGAATTAGAAATCTCAGTACGATCTTGGAGAGTATCAGTGGCACTTCAAATTGTAAAGGTCCTCTAATGTCATGTTGGGAATTTGTGCTGTCATACAGTCTTCCAGCCTCAATTGTGCAGAAGATCTCTGGCACTGATGCGACAACTATGAAGATCCATACAGCAACAGTACAAAACATGGCCTTTCCTTTGTTCCACCATGTTAATGAAGTAATAGGGTGAACAGCACCTAAGTATCTGTCAAAACTGATGAGGGTCAAGAAGTAGACACTTCCATAGATATTAATACTAAAAAATACCCTTATGATGTAAAAAAATGTTTGGCTGAGATAGTTATCTGACTTCTGGAGACTATGATATACTGAAAAAGGTGCCATGAGGATCCAAGTCAGGTCACACAACGCCAAATTAAACAGAAATATGCTGTTAGTAGTCCAGGTCTTCACACAGTACACATAATGTCGAAGCGCAAGTATGTTGCCGAGAAATCCCACTACCAAAGTGAAAAGGCAAACCAGGATCAGCAAATAACAGTACCACTCCAACTTAGGGTGGCTGTGGCAAATGATAATAGCGCAGGTACCATTTGGTGTCGTTCCATAGGGTACTCCTGAAGGGGAAAAAGAGACCAACAAAATTTAAGTAATAGTTAAATATATTGAATTTATAATCCAAAGCTTTTTAGTTAAATCTAGTATGTTTGAACTGGTGAAAGAATTCAGAAAATGGGATGTACGTGCCCTCCTCTATCTGAAAAAAAATTCAAATTCCAAGTAGGTAACACTTAAAGCGATGACAACAAATGCAGAGCTTCACAAACCTTTATAAAAACTCTTATATTATGCCCTAATATTTAATGTAGTGCACAATAGGTAAGAGAAAAAAGGCATGCATCCTTAGGAACAGTAGATTCCCTTTGCTGGCTAATACATCTGTGTCTAGCTTGCAGAAAGCAGAAGGATAATAAATAGCCACACTCATTCTACCCTTGGTTTGACTAACTGGGGTACCCATACTGGACCTAGAGGTATTTGTAATGTGGGCAGCTGTGCAGTGGGCTGCTACTGAGATCCAGAAGACAGAATCAAAACAAATCAGGTCGCGCTGAAGGCAACACCAACATTTCTATCTAAGGCGGTGAACAAAATGTTCTTTTGTTGTTGTTGTGTGCGTTATTTTTGTTGATATTCTTCTCTAAACAGATGTCCCAGGCCAAAACCATTGTGCATTTGATAGGGCTAGCAAGAGTTCATTTTGTCTCAGTCGTTATTGCCCATTGTCTATCAGTACCTGTTATGGATAATTTGGAATATAGGTAGATCTGCAGTGTGTTTTTCAAAGGAAGGTTTTCATGCTTGCAAAAGCTCACCTTTAATCCCAAAGATTTTGAACTCCTAATTAAAACAAAACAAACAAACAAAAAAAAAAACACACAAAATAAAGGTGGCAGTGTTTTACCAGAGTTAATTGTTACCAGTTTCATTTGTTGTGTTTCTAGAACCTCTTTCCAAAAGATAAAAGAGAACAGGTTGCTTAGGAAGGCTTTGGATGCCTCATCCCTGCAGACATTCAGGGCCCTCCTTGGATGGAGCCCTGGGCAGCTTGATCTGGTGGATGGCATTCCTGCCCACAACAGGGAAGTTGGAACTAGACAGTCTTTAAAGTCCCACTCCATCCCAAGCCATTCTTTAAGTCAATAATTTGTAACTCAGTGATTTTATTATAACCTATAAAGTCTGTCCAAGTTGGAACTTTGCATGAGGGTCATAAAAACAGCCATTTAGAAATCAAAATCCACCACAGTGCTTGGTAGGAAGATGGGATAAAATTTTACTCAGCGTTTACTCACTTTACATAGAAGGAAGAGCTCTTTTCCACAGTGTTACTGATTCCTTGAAAATTTTCAAACATCTTCAACTGTTAGGCTGATAGTAGTGCTTTTTTGGAACATGATGTTTTGCTTTTGTACCTTCCTTAATATTACTTTTCCAAAGGTATGTCCACAGACATAGCTCAGAATATAACAAGTAACAGCAATGACCTCCTAATTAGAGACTGCATTATTTTGCTTCACAAACTTATGGATCATCCAGATAACATACTTATGAGAAGTTAGTTCAAACTGTACCAAATAAAATTATGAAGGAAAGTTATTTCTAAAGAAGTTCAACAACAAAAGCAGTCAAATGGCTTTCCAGAAAGATTGAAAGCCGTGTGGTCAACTCCTGGTGTTTTTAAGAGGTTGGAAATATTTTTTATTTAAATGTACATTGTTATGTATTGAAGCACTGTACTTTCACTTGGGGTGATGGTACTCTTTCCTTTTACTTCTTCATAGCCTTTATGGATATCAAATTTTGTTTAATTTTTTTCTTCAACAAAAGTTGATAAGATGCACATGTAAATTCTTTGAAATGTAGCTATCCTGATAAGTACAATACTGTTAAATAACATTTGCTTTACAATGTGTTCAATTACATTCAGTATGTAATGGAAAGTTATCTTTTCTGATAATCATCTTGGCTAAATCTTACTTGTGCTTTGAATTAAATTGTATTTCCTATCTCTCTACCTTCCTGTTAAATAATTATGAATCAAGACAGCACAAATAAGCCCTAAACTGGCTACAAAAAACATGTCCGTAGCCACAGGAGGCAATTGTAATGCCGGGGATTCCTGACCTCATCAAGCTTCTGGGTGAGGGCTGTAGGTCAGTCTTAACTGGAGAGACAGCTGTGCCACTTGATCCACTTCGCTGCAAGATGATGATATGTATAGCTTGGTAACTGTGTTAGGGCAATTACAGACTGGAACTAAAAAATCCCCTATCCTCTTCACCACCTTGAGTTTACTCGACTGCTCTGACTTGAGCTACATGGAGTTAGTTACTTATCTGGAGCTGCTGGAACTTCATACCTTGCTAAGATGAGTATGGAAAGCAAAGTCATACTGGAAAGTATGATCGCATTTTTCTGTTTCCCACACATGTTGAATTTCCCTTGAATCTCTGTGCAGGCACTTTCCTTGAATTCCATGAACTTCGGTGTTCATATCTGCATTTTGTAAAATACTCTCACTATTTCTTCTTTATTTGTTGTACTGCAGTAGAGCGCAGAGGCCATAACCAAGACTGGATTTTTGAAACACTATGCCTTGCAATTGGAGCGAATGATTTACAGTCTATCAAACAGGATGGATGCAGTCAAACAGGTTCAAAGAAAAAAAGAACCTTTTGCAAGATAATGTAATAAGCAAGAGAAGAACAGAAGCTGTTTGACTTTTGGCTTAGTGCTGTAGTAAGACCTCCTGGTCTTCCATTAGGAGAATATGAAGAATTCTCTACAAGCAGAAACCAGTTTCACTGTACCTGCATAATCATCATCACCGTGCCCTGCTGTATCCTGAGACCACCAGAGCTATGCTGGCCCCAGTAGACATGCATATATGCTGTAATAAGTTTCAAGGGTGACATGTTTTTATTATATCAGACGATGGCAAGTTTTCTGTCTACTTTCTAAGCACTAACAAAATAACAAGCTACCAGATATGACTAGGTCATCTTTACAGTTCAAGTCTAAGATTTTTTGTCTGTAACTTAAGAAAACTTTATTTTTTTGAACATCACTGTGTTCACAGCAAAGTCCATGTTTTCTTAAAAAAAAAAAAAAAAAAAGCCAAGTAACAAACATACACAAATCGTAGCAGAGATAGAATTAACAAGAACACAGTGACATTGTCCTGTGATAAAGAAGTTGCAGTTAGGCCTGATTAAGAATAGATTTGCCTGTCTTTGATGAAAGTAGGATTGGATAGAATTTTTTGATTAATTTTTTGGCTGAACAGTTTCAGGCTCAATATACTGACTGTGACTGATGAGCTGGTTTACTTGATGATTTCCTGCAGTGTCCAAAATCCTGAACTACTTTTTTTTTGCTCCCCTTGGTCTCCAAAGTCTTGGAGTAGGTAGGAGAGTTTGAGTAAAAAAAAATTAATTTTTGAGGGAACTTCTTTTGGAGCTGAGATTGAGTTGTAACGTGGTAGAGAATCTTACAGTCCTTCATATGACATTTAACTTATATTTCCATAGTTCTGTTAGGTTTACTAAGCTTGTTTGTTTTAAAGACTCTACTTTCATATATGTTAATGTCTTTATTCTAGTCAATCATACCTGTGGTTTGATTTGTTTTGTTGGTTATTTTTGTGGATGTTTGTAAGAAGTTCATATTAAGAGATTAATTTGGCCTGAGGCAAAAGATAAAACTGAGTTGACCATTTATTTTATGTAATTTTATTCCTTATCCACTATCTCTTTGTCCCTTCCTCCTTTTTGCTTGCTTTTCCTTACAGCAAATACCCTGATTTTACAAAAGCTGTTTCCTTGCATTATTCTGAGAATTCTGCCTGCTTGTTTGCAATGGTATTAAACCTAGTGCAAAACTATCCCAGTTACCATATATGTCTCCATGCTTCCATCTATTTATCTATTTGCCTGTTTATTTCTGATATTTCTGATTTGTTCTCAATGTGTAGTCTTTTAGCTCATCTTATGACAAATTTTACACACAGGTTTTTGTTATTTTGTTGTATAAAGATCAGACATTATTTGCATTTGTTTTTTTACTTTAATGTCTTACCTGATAGTTTAATTAACTATGCATTGTCATGCATTCCCTTTTTACATTCAACTGTATTGACATCACAGGATATAATGATTTGTGAGCATTAAGTGGATCTTTGTACATAGTTCAGTTCAACTCAATTTACCATATTATACATATTAGTGCAAAGCAGACATTAAGTAATATAAAGCCATATTTATATAAGTTTAGGTAAGTAGGTTGTGCTAATATTCGGTTCCTTTCCTCCTAATGGCTCAGTCAGTATTGTGATTAAGGTACTATTTATTTCATTAAAAAGTGACATTAATTTACTTGAGAGTTAATGAAATCCCATATGGCAAACAAAAGATGGTAGAGGGATAGTTAAGATTTACAAAATTGCCTACCAAAGACTATAGTTATTAAAAGTCCTTTAAATAATATGAAAGGTATACATCTTTTATGTACTAATCAGCGTGTAGTAGCTAAGTACAAATATATATATATATATAATATATATTTATATATTACTGTGGAGAGTACAGGTGGGATGAATAATTTTTTTTCTTACCTGTTTTAGAAATGTTGCCATCATCTATTTCACAGAAGTCTGAATTCCAGGATGTGCTTTCCCTCTCCATTAATCTGGATCTTCTAAAATCACAATTCTGTTTTTCAACTACCCCTTCTAATCCAATGTTGTGGTAATATTCCATAGACAATAGCAGTTCTTTTGAGAGCGGTTGTCAAACTGCAGGAGAGAGAAGTTTTATCATGATGCCCCTCCTCTCAGTCAGGCTAAATTGCTACTTAACATAGCTGCCTCCATTCATTTTTCAGGGAAAAACAGACTTACTACACATCCACTGTCTAGCTCAGTCTTGGGCTTTCATTGATTGATTCTAGCATGAACAAAATGGGTGGAGGGGCTTGGGGCATATGTGTGCATTTGCACGTTCCTTCCCCCTTCTTCACTGCCAGAATTGCTGCCTCATTATAAAAATGGGCGACTCACCCCACCACAGAGCTTGGATAGGAAAGGAATGGACTGGGTGAGACTAAGAGATCCAGGAGAGGAAAGGTCTGGAAACTGGGTTGAATGAACTTCTTAGGACAGGTGGGCTACAGAAAACCTAAAGAAGTGAAAAACTGCTGTGTTTACGGCAGAGAAGGAGGACTGAGAGAAAAAATTAAGAGAAGAAGGAAAAGGAAATCTAACCTATGAAAAATATGTTCCTGAATTTAACAGAAGTTTCACCTATCACCAGTGATGGGAATAAGCTTTTTTTTTTTCAACTGGTAAGCCATACCAGTGTGCTTTGCAAAATGCATCTGTTGCAGAACAAAAAGTGAACTATATATAATCACATGATTAAAGCACCTACGTTTAAGTGCTTGCACACTCCTGTTTAGGTCATTAATTACTGAAAATAAATAGCCTTTACAAAAGATGAACCCACTGAAACCGAGTAGAAACTACAAAAAGCAGGATAAGAAGAGTGTTGTACTGCAGTAAGACTTCGTTGAGAGGACAAGAAAATCAGTCTTGCTGTGACAGAACTGTAGTATTATATTTGTGAAATGGTGAGAACATTACTATGAGAAACAATCAGCTAAAACACTCCAGGGAGCACCTAGTTCTCTGTGTTGCAGTGACAAAATCTGGTGTACATTTCTGGCTAAAATATTAATAATAACAACATTATAAGTATGGCTGTAAGCTCTGTTCTGTTTTGTGATATGATTCTTCTGTGTTACCACTTACAGGCCTAGTTGTTTTCAGACCTTGTTGTGGTATCATGTAGCAAAAGTCAGCAGTGTAATAAAGAGGATAATAGTGTCTTCCATTTGAGCTCATAGTAAAAGATTTGTTTGTGAAATGAAGAGAAGGCAGAATTCGGATTCTAAATCTGACAGCAATTACATAGTGTGTATCACTGTTTGGTGACACCATGAAGTCTAACCCATTCAAGGTACTTCTAGAAACTTAGACTTTTTCAGCGCTTCCATTAAATGGGTGGCAGTACTCACAAAATAGGGGGACAGTGAGTTTGCACAGGATAATCTCAACTTTATTGCAAGAAGGGGTGATTATTTACCTATTTACTATCTGTACATTTCTGTGTACTTTTGGGCTTAAGTAAGAGTTGTCTTTGATTCAGGGAATGGCTTTTTCTATGGTGCCTGGAGAATCCCTTTAGTCCAGGCAATTTCTTTAATTCTCAACTGGTCCTGCAGTCATCTGCTCAGAAAAGCACATAATCTCTTTTTCTCATGAGTCCAGATGTCCTAAATCCTCCATTTCTAGTCTATGTTTGTGTTTTTCACAAGCTAGACCAACACATACTATGATTTATCATGTCATCGTATTTACCTGACTTTGTCAATAGTCAGTGGAAAGAGAGGCAACCATCAAGATCTAATGACTCTATTTTTACTGCTCAAGAAGCAACTGGCAGCAAATAACAGATATCACAGCCTGAAGTTCTTACGAAGCCTCTCGATTTATCGACTTGTTTCTCGGCACATTGGGCAAATGCCACTAAAGGTGGCTCTTACCTTGACTTCTAGGCTAATTCCATGAGGTTTTCCCTGCTGATGGCTTACTTTTTGCTTTTGCTTTTCATGACCGTCACTCCTTCCCACTTCTGCACAGATTTACAGCGCTGCTTTTCATTGAGTTTCAGTATCAGCAGATTGATGGAACTAATTCAGTTGGAATTAAAAAAATGGAATTACCACTTTTCCTGGATGGGTTGTTTCCCTACTCTTGTTCATTTGTGCATACCTGCTCAGCCTGCTCTGCCAACATGAGAGTAGACTGGGTACAGATGTTAATGACTGGAGCAGGGAAATAATGAAGGCTGTAACCAGCACAAAGGATTGCATTTGGTATATATAAAACCACAGCCACTTTTCAGTCGGGTACCATGATGTGAACTCCTTCAGAGGTCCAGTTTAATGATTTAGTCTGTAGAATCAGAATCTAAATTAGTTTTGTCACCCGTTTCTGGAAAACAACCTAGTAATTTTGTAGGAAAAATCTCTGTTTGTGGCTGAACTGAAGAATACAAGTTTTGCTGCATGATACTAAACTTGTCCTCCCAACCAAATTGGAATAATTGGATGTAAAAAGAAATTCAGTTTAGTAAACTATTTTGTTTCTTTTATTTTTATTTTTGGTTATCATATAAACACATATATTTACTGACTGACTAAAATATGGTTTCTCATAATATCCATACCACAGGTCAGTTGCTCCGTCTGAAAATGTTTCGAGAGGACCACGGGTCTTGGATGACAATGTTCTTCAGTACCATCCTCTTCCTCTTCATTTTCTCTCACATTTATAATCTATTCCTCATTATGGCAGGGAATATGAGGTAGGTTACAAAGTTTTTTTCCTGTCTTTTTTGCTTTAGAATATAGTACACAGGAAACTTCATATTATGCTGCTTTAGAGTGAACAAGAACTTACAAAAATGTAAATATAGTAGTATTCACCATCTTTTTTTTTTTTCTCGGCCTTTTCTTTCTGAATTTAGGTAGAAGAGTAATTTAATTGGTTAATTTGCCAAGAGGATTAAAGTTTCAGTTACAAAAGGGGGCACCTTACCTAATAACAACAGGGTACCAATAAACATAATGTAGAATTGCTTTGATTTGAAATTATAACTCAGCAAATTTAATGTTAGGATTTAGTAATTTAGAAATATAAACATTACTATTGTGTCTAATCAGGAAATTCAGAGGTAAAATGAAGAGATATTGAAACATTCAAATTTGAGTAAACACACGCGTCAAACATTAGATGTGTAGTATAGTGTTATGTTGATAATGCAAAATAATACTTTATTATCTGGTTTGTTTAGAAGATTATTAAAAAACTGATTTTTATTTTTTATTTTTTAACTCATAAGATGCTCCAACAGCGTAACGTTAAGGTTGGTTGACCAATGAACAGCTGTCTGTCTATTATGTTTGGATTTATTTTAATTTGAGCTTTTTGAAATTTTTCATTTAAGAAAACATGCTTTCTCTTACACTAAAAGACATTTTGATTTTTGTGAGAAAACTTGCATCATTAGTCATCTCATACAGGCAAAATTAGTTAATTAGACAAAAAGTTCATTAGATGTGTTGTTTATGAAAGGCAAGATAGCATCTGAAGCGTTTTTAGCAAGAAATAAGAAACTCCAAGCATATTTAAGTTGAAGAACAGTGTCAAATAATTGAACAACCTATTCTTAGAAAATGCCAGAGGCAAATCAACAGAATCTGATAAAGTGTTATTTAATGGACTTTTATGTCTGTCAACAAAAATACACAGTGTATAGGGCCCTCTTAACAATGAGACATAAAACAAACATTGATTGGGTGTCACTGAATGAACCTGAATGGAGACCAGCTGGGGTAATCATGTGGTATGAAGACTAATTGTATTGATTCAGGCAAGGTGAATAAAACAGCGGAATCACTCGGTATTTTAGGAAAAGAAATGATCAGGAAATGATGTAGTAAATATGAATAGGTACCTAATAGTAGGGAGAATAATCCTTCCTGCAGTGGAGAGGGTGGGAGCATTGCAGCTTTCTTTCTTCCCTATTTACACAGTCTATTATTGGTACTATGTTACAATTTACATTTGGTATTTCTAAAGCTCCAGGAGTTATAACTAGCTATTAGTCAAAGCATTACCTGCTTTGAAAGCTTGGCTCATATCTGGAAACCAGAGTTCATTTGTCCTTGTCAACATTCCTGTTCCACCTATCTGTTACACGCTTCCATTAGCTGCACTGAGAAGATTGCGTGGCAGTCATTGTCTGGGTTCATGGAAAGAGGCACAGGCTTTTACTAGAATAGCTGGTGTCAGTTAATCTACTCTCTCACTTACTGTGAAGTTTCTCTGTGACTGGAACTGATGCTAGCTCTAGGTTTGTCATGATTCTTTTGGGAAACTGACCATGCTGAAGGAATCACGCTGACTCTGGTCACTATCATGGAAATGTGCAGGGACAAATCACAACTGGCACTGCAGGCTCTTCAGAGGGATAGGCAGGGTAGGAGTGGAGGGGGAGTTGCCCTATATGTTAGGAAGTGGGTAGACTGTGAAGAGCTGTGTCTGATTAGCAACCACGACCAGGTTTAGAGCTTATAGGTTAAAATCAGAGATCAGTCCAGTGAAGGACATCTAGTGTTTGGGGTCTACTACAGGCCACATGATAAGGAGGATCCTGTTGATGAGGCCTTCTTGCTTCAACTGTGGAAGTGTTGTGCTCGTGGGCTCTTGTCCTGATGGCGGATTTCAAACACCCAGATATCTGCTGGGATAGTGGCACATGGGTGACAGACAATCCAGGATAACTTCCTGGTCCAGGTACTAGACAGACCAACCCAAGGTAAAGCCTTACTGGACCTGGTGCTCACCAATGCAGAGGAGAGCATTAGAGAGGTTAAGATTGGAGGCAGCCTGGGCTGTAGTGTCAGTGTTAGTAGAGTCAGGACCCAGAACTTCAGGAGAGCAAAATTCCAGCTGCTCAAGGAACTGCAGGATGGAATCTCCTAGGAAACTGTCCTTAAAGGCATAGTAACAGAACAGAGCTGGCAGCTCTTTATGGATGCTGTGAATGCAAGAGCTCTCCATCCCCCAGAAGAAGAAATTGAGAAGAGGAGGCGGGTAACTGGTGTAGCTGAGGAAGGACCTGCAGCTTAAACTGAAGGAAAAGAGAGATGTACAGGAAGTGGAAGCAGGATTGTGTAGGCTGGGAAGAATATAGTGATGTTGTCCGCATGTGCAGAGATAAGATCAGGAAAACCAAGGCACAGATGAAGCTGAAGTTGGAGAGGGATGTGAAAAATAACAAGAGGTTCTTCTACATGTTCATAGGCAGGAAGTGACCAAGGAGAATGTTCCCCCTCTGATTAATGAGGATGGTTTCCTCAGACGTGCAACAAGCTGAGATGCTTGATCAGTGTTTTTCCTCGATCTTCACTGGTGGTCAGACCCCCAGTGTCTGCCAGGACCCTGATTCTCTAGGTGTGGGTGAGAGGAATGGATTCCATCCCACTCTAACAGTGGAACAAGTCAGAGACCTCCTCATGAAACTGAATGCATGTAAGTCCATGGGGCCAGATGATATCCATGCCAGGGTTCTGAGAGAGATGTCTGACGTGGTTGCTGAGCTGCTCTCCATCATATTTGAAAAATCACGAATGTAAAGTGAAATTCCGGGTGACTGGAAAAAAAGGAAACATTACTCTCATTTTTAAGAAAGGGAGAAAGGATGACCTGGGGAACTACAGTCTGGTGAGCCTCACCTCTGTTCCTGGGAGGATCATGGAGCAGATCCTCCTGGTTACCATGTTAAGTCATGTATGAGACAAGAAGGCAATCCAAGACAGCCAGCATGGCTTCACCAAGGGAAGCTCTTGCCTGACCAATCTGGTGGCCTTCTATGATGCAATGACAGCATTGGTGGAAAGGGAAGGGGCAGTCATCTACCTGGACTTCTGCAAAGCCTTTGACATGGTCCCTCACCACATCCTTCTCTCTAAATTGGACAGGTACGGATTTGAAGGATGGACTGTTCAATTGATTAAGAACTGGTTGACTGGTCACAGCCAAAAGATTGTGATCAATGGTTCTATTGTTTGGTAGAAGGCCAGTCATGAGTGGAGTCCCCCAAGGGTTGGTCTTGGGACTGGTGCTCCTTAACCTCTTAATCAATAACACAGATGATGGAATTGAGTGCACCCTCAGCAAGTTTGTGGATGACACCAAGTTGAGTGGTGCAGTTGATACGTTGAAAGGAAGGGAAGGCATCCAGAAGGACATGGACAGACTGGAGAAGTGGGCCCATGTGAACGTAATGAGGTTCAATGAGGGCAAGTGCAGGGTGCTGCAATTGGGCTGCGGCAGTCATAGGCATTTATACAGACTGGGGAAAAACTCCTGGAGAACAGCCCTGCAGAGGAAGGACTTGGGTGTCCTGAAGGATGAGAAGCTGGACATGAGTCTGCAGTGCGTGCTTGTAGCCTAGAGGGCCAACTATATCCTCAGCTGCATGAAAGAGGGGTGGCCAGCAGGGAAAGGGAGGTGATTGTCCCCCCCTGCTCAGCTCTTGTGAGGCCTCATCTGGAGAACTGTGTCCAGGCTTGGGGCCCCCAGCACAAGAAAGACACAGAGCTCTTGGAATGAGTCCTGAAGAGGGCCACTAAAATGATCAGAGGGCTGAAGTGCCTCTCCTGTGAGGAAAGGTTGAGGGAACTGGGCTTGTTCAGCTTGGAAAAGAGAAGGCTCCAGGGAGACCTCATTGTGGCCTTCCAATACTTGAAGAGAATGTATAAAGAGGAAGGGGAATGACTGTTTACATGGGTTGATAGTGACAGGACAAGGCGGAATGGTTTTAAACTAAGATGGGAGACTCAGGTTAGATGTTAGGAGGAAGTTTCTCACTCAGAGGCTGGTAAAGCACTGGAACAGGTTGCCCAGATAGGTTGTGGATACCCCATCCCTGGAGGCATTCAAGGCAAGGCTGGATGTGGCTCTGGGCAGCCTGCTCTAGAGGTCAGCAAACCTGCTCACAGCAGGGGGGGTTGAAACTAGATGACATTTTGTGTATATATTCCAGCAAAAAGGCACTGAGAAGGTAATGAACAAAAAGTTTAAGTTTCAAACTGGACAGCTTAAAAGCAGAGCTGTTGCATCAGTCCTTTCAAAGTCAGGGTAGAACAAGGAGCAATACCTTTGAAAATAACACTGCTACAACAAAAGGCAAACATTATTAAAGCCAAATACTTCACATCGACATAATAAAATGTTTTGAAGTGTGGATTATTTTTCCTGAGTAAATATAATCCTCATGAAAGCCACTTAATGTTTTGTACTTCCATCTTTGTGTTTTAACACAGTGCCTTACTTAAATCAGAGGAACTGATTTCCAGAAGAAAGGTCAGAGTCCACCTGCTGCATGAACGTTACAGTCTCTGTAGAGACAAGCAGATCTCATATCTATGGGATTCTGTGAAACACAGGCACACAGAAAGCACTCCATTTTAGTACAAGGCCTGTAAAAGATTTAAAATTACAATTACTTTCTGTGAAACTGAGTAAAAAAACCTCACCAAAATAGTTCTTACTGTTTTTGCTCCTTGCTCTGTCTCTTGTTCAGCTAGCCCTATCTGCTGCCAAGAGAGTGATTGTGAGAAGTACCTGTATGTCAGACATTTGATGTTATCAGTGACAATTCCTCTGTGGTTCCTGAGTAGGAGAATCATATGTCTTGAATGTGCATGTCTGTGTAAATGATCATAGGAGAAATAATATCCTGCTGAGGAACTTGAGAAACTAGTGCCAGGAGTGCTTTAAAGTCCTTCTATGTTTCCGTCTCTAAGAAGGTATATTTTACATTTGCCAAGAGTATTTTTGGAGTATTTTTGAAGACATTTCAGTTAATGTGTATCTTAATGTGGTAAAGTTAAAAAGTCTGAATGTGTTCCTTAAAAAAGGGCAGTTGCTGGGTCTGTAGATTGCTAGGAATAGCAAAAACTGAACAGATTGTTGGCATTTGAACATACAAGAGCTGCCGCAAAAGTAATGCCTCCTATTTTATTAGATTGTCCCAAGAAATCAGAGGTGGATGTGGGTGGTATGGCAGTAGATGTTGAACCTTCCCAACACTGTCTCATTATATTTTGTTGCTGTGTGATAGATGGCAGCAGAGGGGCAGTCTGACAAAGTTGGAGTCTGACGTGGAAGTGTGTATGAAACAAATGTGTGTCAATGAATTCCTCCATGCAGAAAATAATTGCACCCATTGACATTCATTGATATTTGCTGAATATTTCTGGAGATCAGCCTCTGGATGTAAGCACAGTGGGGTAGTAGGT
The DNA here is from genome assembly GCA_023055505.1 of Callipepla californica brunnescens. NCBI lineage: Eukaryota > Metazoa > Chordata > Aves > Galliformes > Odontophoridae > Callipepla > Callipepla californica. The sequence goes on from JALIRH010000001.1 coordinate 18,724,121, forward strand.
GGTGTGTTCCAGCAGCGCTGACAGCCACTGTGGGTCACTTCCACTGTTGCAGATTTTTATGAGTGTGGAATGCAGGCTTTTTTTTCATTGCTGGTGAAAATACACAGCTTACGGTGGTGATTATGCTGAAAGAATAGTAGCTTTGAGGCTTTGTGGCTGAGAATTTGCTCTGTCAAATAGTGTTCTTGTGCACTTTATATCTGTTGCACTTTCCCTAGAAATAAATAGGCATTTGAAATGGCCTGTGTATATTATATAGCTATTTGGTGGGTGAATGTGTAACTATTTGAACTGATTTTATTTTATTTTGGTGACGGATTGGAATAGATTTTTTTTTTTAGGTTCCTCTTCTTTTTTCAGTGGTATTTATTTTTAGGGACTTCATAATTTATTACACTGATCCACTGCAAATTCAGTTCTTGCTCTTTTACTCAGAGTTGAACATCTGTTTGAGGAAACGTATTTGAAAAGCTGTCCAACAATGATCTGCAACTGTCTTTGCCTCTTATCCCTGATAACAATGAACAGAAGCCTAGCTGGGAACAATGCCCAAGAAAAACACTCATTAGAGGAAAATTTCTGTCAGGATCATGGCAAACCTTCTATCCCACTACGGAAAAAACAGACTATGGAGACAGAAAAAAGGAAAGAATGCGAACTTTATGAATAATAGTTTAACCCAGGACTGAAGGAAGGGTCAGAATTAAAGCATAATATAAGTTCAGGCCTCATCTTACAGAGTCTGTGTCACTTAAGTGCTACATAACTGTAGCTAAGGGATTAGAGAGGTTAAACGATCCAGAGGTAGGAAGGTTCACCCATTATTCAAATGGTCTAGAGATCTGGAGAACATAGCAGCACAATTCATCCAGAATAGAGAAGCAGTCAACTAGACAGTGGGACCTGTCAAGGCTGATATGAGGACAAGACATAAAAAGCTGTTCTTTTTAAGTGAAAGTAACATTAAGGAGTGCTTCATGCTCAAATAAGGAGAGAAGATTTATTTTGCAGTACTTACAGTACTTGGGACACAATAAAAACCAATTGTAAACTATCAGAAAAAAACCATTACGTGGCTCCAGAGGCTGAACTGTGCAGTGGGAATGAGGCCATTTCATTTCCTCCGTAATTTGAAATTTTAAGGCACTGAAGTAGAGAGAAGGGCATAGCTGAAGATTTCATTAAAATTTAAGGATTGTAATGTGTTGGTAAGAACTGGTGGGATTTTAAAAATGATGACTCTATGAAGATGTTGTCTTTTGAAGCACATGAGGATCTCTTTCAATCAAAAAGCCAAAAGGAATGGAAAGGCAGTAGTTCTGTCCTTTACCTTTTATTATCTCTTGTGTTACAGAGTGACCAAACTCACAGATGTTTCCAGATTCCTGTCCCCACCTATAACCACAGCCTCTGCTGGAGGACTGATCAGCATCACAGTGGTCTATTTTGTGTTTCAATACTGTATGTCCCCAGTATGCTGCATTCCACAAGGCATGCTGGTATTCAGTTCCAGCTTGGTTTCACAGGTAGAGAGGTTTTTATCTGCATAATGAAGCTTAATTATAATGTACTGTGCAGTGCATGAGGACTACAAGGTGTCACAGAATGTGCCCATGTTGTGTGGAAAACCTCTGAATCCACGGCCTAAAGTTGTGACACTTAGCAGCACTTTCCAGTTCAGAGATTTGTGTTTAATTTTCAGTGCCCATTTAACCTGTCCAGCAGACTGGAACCATGTTATTTCAGAGCACTCATCTATTTTAATTGTAAGCACTCGGCATATGCATGTAATTCAAGCCTTACTTTAATTAGTAGTAGCATGACATGTACCAAATAATTTTGGTTACTCCCTGAAGTCTCATCAGCTTCTGATCCTTTGTAATGAGCTTGTAGAACAATGATTAGCTTTGTTATATCTGAAAACGTAGGATGAATCTGGCTGAGGTGCAGATGGGACGCTGTGCTATCTCTTTTATCAAAGCACCAAAAATGTGCATCTTATGCGTTTATGTGTTAGCCAGTGTTTCAGATTCTTGGAATTTTGCAGTGCTTTAAGCAGTGAGAAACCTAACAGTGAGAAACAGAGGTGTTTTTTGTTGTTGTTGTTGTTTTTTTACTTTAACTCTGTATTATAGACCTTTTTTTTTTTTTTTTTTAATCAAATGGGAAAGATGAACATTGCTAGTGTTCTGCAAGACTGCGTTTTGAGTTTCCCTGTGTATTCCAAAAAGGCCCACGTGGTGGCAGCAAAGGGCATAGTTTAACGGTGGAAAACCTAAATCCAGTGGAATTCTGTCTTTTTTATTTTATTTTATTTTATTTTATTTTATTTTATTTTGTTCCTGGATTTTTGTGTGTCATAGATTCACAGTCCTTAATTTGTATTGTTTTCCTTTGAAGGAATTCTGAGTGTTCAGCTGTGCAGGAACTGCCCCTTATTTTTCTCTTTTATGTGCTGAACATGTTGAGATAATCTCAATTGCTACCAAAATGTATTGACATTTTTCCAACTGTACTGCATTTCAGTGGGGAACATATTGCCTAAAGGAAATCTCTTCTCTTCTCTTCTTTTGGACTCTGTGTCAGTAAATAGTCCCCTAATGTTTTAAATTATTACAGAGTGATGTATTTTTCATATGACATCCAAAAGTCAAAGTTGTAACTGCTTCTCTCCCAAATGTCAACTGTCTTAGATTGATTGAATCAATTTTCAACTGACCACTGGATGTTGAGATGCATAATTACTCAACATTTCTAAGTGTCATTACAGTTGTAGAAGCCAGCTGTTTTTCTGTTCCTAATTGTGACATTATAATGGCTGTAATACAGGTTGTCAGGATTGTTGTCTTTGAGTACCGGATGTGTCCAGAGGAGGTTTTGAGTGAATTTATTAACTGTAGTGTCAGTGGGTTTCAGTTATTCCTATAAAGCTCTAGGAGAAAGTGCATGTTGGTGAACTTGTATCTTTTCTTGTAGCTTATTTATCACAGAAACGGTGTGAAATTGCAATACAACTTACATTAATAGCAACATTTATTTTAATTGTATTCCTTTAATTAATTTTAACTAATGTTCTTTTTGAAGAGGACTCCATTTAAGTGATTAAATGAATTGGGATCCAATTCCAAAGATTCCGCAGTTTATTTAACAAGCTGAACAAGTAAGCAGCTATATATGTTTTTAAAAGAACACACTAATAGTTCTCCATTAAGTGCTTCACCTTTGTCTGGAATCTTTACAGTTCTGCTTCCTTTTTTTTTTTTCCTTGTTGCAGCTACATAAAGACAACTGTGTTCCTAAAAATGTTTATTTACTGAAGATTTTACACTAGATCATATTCTGGACTCAGTCTTTTAGTTTCTTTGTTTCCTTTTCAGTGACTTTAAGGTAATAATCGCTAGCCTAATTTTTTGGCAAGTTTTAAGAACAAATAGGAATGTGTTTTACTAACTACTGTTACAGTTGTATAGAACTGCAAGGTCCATGGTGGGTCTGCATTAGATTTCCAGACCACCTTTGTGGACGTACCTATCCAGCCATGTTTCATGGCCTTCATGTTGGTGTATCCTTTGTCTATATCTGTTACAGTCAGATTTTTTTATACCACAGTCATCCTATGTGGCAAAACACAAACCTGTTTTGTTTTGTTTTCTTTCACTGTACTCGGTTGTCAAAGCACTCAGCTAGAGACATTATCGTAATATTTGTCCCTACTCAGTTGGTAAAGATTATTGTGTTATACTATGACTGTCAGAAATTTCAAGCTTTTGTGAACTACCGGAGGAAGGATTTCAAAACCACGTCTGCTATTCCATTCTCAGAGTCTCTTTGGGCACCATGAGTCTTTCCCAGAGTGTATGCAGAAAATCGGAACTCCCTCAGAAGACACATAGGCTAACATAGGCTGTGATAGATGTACCCCATGTAAAGATATACAGAGGGCAGAAAGTTGTAAGAACGACATATGTAAAATACTGCCCCAAGAAAACAGATGGCTGCAGTCTTTAAGTGCTCTTCAGGTGAGGCTTTTTATTGCAGGTTCTCATCCTAGCTGAGATCCTAAGGCACAGGTGTCTAGGGAAACTGCATGAGCAAAAGAAACCATGTTTTCTAAGGAGCTGTGATTGAAGAGTCTCTTGAGTCAACATCAGTGCGTGAAAATCGAAGTTTACTTATTTTTTTTCCAAACCAGTTCAAGATGTCTTAACCTTTATAGCTACATACACTCTCAGCCATATCACTTGGTAAAATGTACCTCTTGGTTCCATGTGATAAATCTGCCGTATTATTTCTATGTTCTGTAAAGTAGGCTTCAACAAGCTGCTGCTTTTCCTGAGTCAGGAAACACCAGAGCAAAAAAAAAAAAAAAAAAAAAAAAAAAAAGTTGAGTTTAGCTGTAAATAGAAGATGATAATTCTGAAATCCTCGACCCTTGAAAGACTGAAAGATTAATTCTTGGTGCAGGCAGAGGACAGAGTAGGTCTTGCAGATCACTGAATGACTGCAATAGGATCCTCACAGAACCTGGGCTGGGTGGGTGTAAAGCAAGCAATCAGAGACCCCTTATCCATAAAGACACCTAGAGATCCTGCTTGTGATCAGAAGAATCAAAGCCAAAAAAACTGTGGTAATGTTGGAGCAGTGTCATCATAAAGTACCCATAATGCATGCTAATCAGTCTGAGGGCCATACTAATCAGTGATGGAATGACTAAAAATTATCCAAGCCAAACGATTTCCTCTTAAGTCTGTGGGGTAGCTTAGTCCAAACCATAGAAATTTAAGTGACAGAAATCAGTTTTAGGAACAGTTCTTCCTCAGTACATAGGCAGAGGACTCAGGCTGGGAGTTGGTTACTTGTCATGCTTATTGCCTGTGTTAGTTTCAGGGTCTGGTAAATGTTCAGGCAAGAAATACAGTGCTTGCACTGTTCTAAAACCCCTTTTCTTTAAGAGCTTCTTCCCCATTCTAGTGTTAATGACCGGTTTTAAGAAGGTTGTCCCTGATCAGAGATGCCAGAGGGAAGAACTGTAAGTGCTGAATGCAGCCAGACCCATTTGCTATGAACAAGAACTACAAAGCGTCCTGCGAAAACCTTGTTGTGAGGGACAGCAGCATGTCCAGCACCCGAGGGGGCCGCAGCTTGGACGGAGAAGCAAGTAGCCCTGTGGCTGTGACACAGATGTCCTGTGGTGTTGCTATGGTGACACTGATGTGACTTCAGGAATGTCTGAGGGCTGTGTAGACTGATTCCCCTTTCCTCCTTCACAATAAACGTTTCCTGTGCTGTATATAACTGACTAAATGAATTGATCATGGAATTGTGTAGTTGCGCCTTATGCAAGAATTAATTTATACCACTGTTATGTATTTTATGTTTTCCTTTTTTTAAATTAGAAATATGATCAGAGTAAAAAAAAAAAAAAAGCCACTATTGAAAATATTCAAAGCATCCATTAATATTTTGTTATTAATGTGAAGAAATGTATGAATATAAACATCACAAGGAAAATGTAAACATGTTTATTTTTTGATGATACAGCAAATTTACCTGTTTTTGTTCTCATTCACCTCAGAAAAAAAAAAGATATATTTTTCCTCTGCCCATCCTGTGGGCACTCAGTGACATGTATTTTCCTTTTTTAAAGGGCAGGTAATGGCTATTGCATTGCTTTGTTTATTTTATAGCACTGTGGATTGAATTGATGTGTAGGTACAGATAGTGCATTTCTTTAATTACACTTCGACGCTGTAACTGCAGCACTGTCTTTTAGGAAGTGTGAAACTATTCCCTTCTGTCAGACCTCTTGCCAGCTCAGGAACCACAGTGTTCCTATTGCTCATGTTTTGTTTTCCTTGACTGTGATATAGAATTCTTTAGCGTGAAGTTTCAGTTTTCAGACTGAAATGCTTTCCTCTAACCCAAATTGTTGATTTCCAAAGGAAGAAAAAAACAAAAACCCTGTCTAACTTTGGTAGGTTCCATAGCAGCTCATGATGTGGAGCCATATGTCTATAGGTAATCGTAATATATGAGGTTCAAGGCCCTAAGAAACCTGTAGGCACATTAGGATGTGGGTCTGTCAAAATGACCTGGGCTTCTTGTGTCTTCTTTCATAAGAAATCAGATCCCCAAGTGATCTTTTCTCACTGTAAACTAAGAAATCTGTAAAGCTGTAATCTGTACTTCTAGGAGTCTTGTCCTTTGCTAGTAATGAAAAGCTAGCACTGGGATATATCTTCTGCTGCGCAGTCTCTGTGGAACTGCTGCCACTGCCTGCAGGAGCTGGCCCAACTCATGTCTGTCTCCCACTTGTTTTAATTCATATGAAGACATACAGATAAACACAAATACGGTTTTAAGAAATAATTTAATAATTAGTGCTTCCACTAAAAGCAGTTTTTAAAGAAGGAAAATGCTTCTTGGCACTTTTCATCTCTCTTGGCACTTTTCATCCCTCTCCTCATCCTGTGGATGATATCTATGTGGATGAGCAAGGAACTCACGCATAAACTCAAAGGGAAGAGAAAGGTCCATGAAATGTGGAAAAAGGGTCTGACCAATTGGGAAGAATATAGGAAAGCTGTCAGGGCCTGCAGGGATGTGACGAGGAAGGCCAAAGCCAACCTGGAATTGGATCTGGCAAAGGAGATAAAGGATAATAAGAAAGTGTTCTTAAGTATGTCAACAGTAAAAGAAAGACTATGGAAAATGTGGGTCCCCTGCTAAATGAGGGGGGTGTTCTGGTAACGGGGGGTACTGAGTAGGTAGAGATACTGAATGCCTTCTTTGCCTCTTTCTTCACTCCCCCTTGGGACTTCTGGACTGTGAGGGTAAGTGAGAGAGTCTGGGGAATAAAAGGCTCCCCTTTGGTGAAGGAGGAGATGGCCCAAGAGTGTCTATGCAACATCAGTGTACATAAGTCCATGGGCCCCAATGGGATGCATCTACGTGTGCTGAGGGATTTGCCAGAGGTGATTGCTGAGCCACTCTCTATCATTTTTCAGAGGTCTTGTAGAACAGATTGAGAAATGCGCCCATAGATATAGACTTTTAAATCTTTCATTTAATAAGAAAAGACTCCTTTTTTTTTTTTCTTCTAAGAAATCTGGACCCGTTGTATTATTCTTCAGAAATTTCTGATTGTCACCCAAGATAGAAAATTTTCACATTTTGCCTATGACCTGGAAGCTGTGAACAATTTTTTTTAACAACAAATGTTTTAGTAAAAGAAAAATGGTTGAAAACTTACTTTTTTTTTTTTTTTTAATGTCACAGAAGTTCCTATATTTCTATGATCTTGGAGATGTAGGAACAATTCAGTTTACCAGACAGTAAAAGGAATAAATGAAAATGGTAGAGTAATAGTTCATCTCACTTCTGTTACTTGCATGATTTCTACCAGTGCTTATTTAAATTAATCTGAAATTGAAACTACCATTATCTTTCCTGTGGACTTCAATTTCATTCTTAATCTTCTCTGAGCAATATTCAGAATATAAAGAAACTCTAATTTCTATTTTTCCAATGGGGGAAAAAAAAAAGATAGTAAATTTGAGGAAGAAGGCTTAATATTATCATTATTATCATTATCATTATCATTATTTTATTTTTTCCAAAAATTGATACGGAAAATCTAATCCTCAGAAGTACTGAAGAATTTAAAGGCTGTTTTTTTTTGGGGGGTTTTTTTTTTTTTTTTTTTTTGGATCATTTAGACTTTTTTTTTTTCCCAGCTTACTACTGCATAGGAATTGCCAAGTCATGGCCTGATCCAGTGATTGAGCACCAGGTGAGAAGGCATAGCTAACCCAGAGAACTCAGGTGTAAGCAATGCATCTGAGCAGTCGGAAATGTTGAACCCTGGGTCCACTCCTCCTCACCCTTATTTAAGGGTTAGCAGCCAAGGGAACAGTATCTCTGCATAGGGATTGTGTTTTTCTCAGGTTGTTGTTGGAAAGGGTTACCTACTTTTCCTTATTTGTCATCTTTTGTTGTTCCATGGCATTTGTACCCCAGTATTAGATGTTGCCATTGCATTCCTTTGCCTTGCTGCAAAGTTCAGCTGCATCTATTGTGTTTTTTTTAATTTATTTATTATTATTATTTTTTAATTTGCTTTCTGAGTCTTCTTGCTAAATCTTGTGTCCTTTAGTTAGGATGCTTACTGGATGAGCCAGGACTTTTGCCTGGTGGTAACTGCAAAATTCCGCTTGGTTATTATTATTGTCATTATTTTTTTAAATTAAGTCTTCAAAAAAAAAAAATTAGTTTTATGCTTCCTGCACTCATCTACAGATTCTTGAGATGGATGTTTCTATTTACGTGCAACAATAGCATGCAGAGTTCTGAGATTTCTCACCACTCACTTTTAATTTTTGTTATTTGCTCTTAAACTGCATGTTGTGTTGTTTCAGCACCCAAAGGGTCTTTGCAGTTGAGTAAATTCTTGAAAGTTCTCTTACGTAGTCTTGTGGTAATGATTTCAATTATCTGTCTGTTTCTGAGCTTTCCTCATCTTTCCAGCTGCCTGCTGGTAAGATAATATAGTCTTCTGTAATTCACAAATTTGGTTTTAAATTAGGATGTAGCTGTACAATTGAACACACTCTTATAGCTGGGTAGCCAAAACAGCAGTTACAGCAGATCAGTGTGGCTATTAAAAATAGTAAAATAATGACTGCTTGCTGTAAAATGTTATCAAGCTCAAAATTCTTCAAGAATTCAAAGGCCGTTTTGAATAATGTACAAATATCTACTTATTACAGTACTTGATGGAAGTAGAAATTGCTGAATTAATGAAAATAACTTCTTATAATGCATTTTCCCACAGCGTTCTCCAAGCTACCATTGTACAATTACATTTAGTGTTAAAGCATTGCAACTAACAAGCCATTTTCAGTAATGTTCAGACAAATGGGAGTTACATTCACTGAGATGTTTGTTTTGTAAGGATATTCTGTAAAAGAAAAAATAGGCATTGTATTTTAGGGTGTCTTGGCTGTGTTTGTGTGTGTTTAGGAGTAGATGTCCATACATATGTAGAGACAGGAAAAATAAAGGTACTTGGTTGTTTTTTTTTCCTTTTTGTAAAATTGAAATGACTCTCATTATATGTTGGTGTATGCTTCTGACTAAGGCTATTACTGAGTTTCTTATATCAAGATCTTTTCTTTTCAAGTCCTTAATGTAGTTCACCTGTCTTGGACCAAATAAGTTCAAAAATAGCTGAGCATTAGGTTCCAGAATTCTGTGGTGAAATAGGATTCAAATATATGTGCAAAAAGGTTAATGTAAGCTGGAATACATTTTCCTATATGCATTTTTTTCGATGTGAAGACTCCCTACAGAAAGTTCTTGAATGCTTTGCAGCTAGATTAGAGATATTTTGCCTCCTACCTGTTATCACCTAGCAAAGTGTAGGTTAGGAACTTATTTTTAGAGACATTTTTATTGTAAAAGAGTCAGCATGACTGTGGCAGAGAATACCGCTGGTTGTAGAAGTTATAATGAAGTGTTGAAAATCACACAGTTAGATCCTATCTAAATGGAAGCAGCCTGTAAAGAGATTTGTGCTGAAATGGTTTTCAGTGACATGGGCTTTGAAAGGAAGAGTAAGGACACACAGTAGGTTCAGCTTCTTTCATATGATCCATTGTAATACTTCCATTGTATTTAATGCATAATGGTAACTGAGAACATAAATTTATTGTACTTAACAGCAGCATTTGGCAATTAGAATTAGTTCTCCATTGTTTCATAAATGATAATATAATGAAAGGAACCTTTTTCTGGCTTTAAAAGTTTGCAAAGCTAAGAAAGGAGGTGTTCCCTTAGCACTTAGCCATCTGAAACATCAGGAGGATCAATTACATTCTGCACTGCATAAGGCACAGTAGGGGAGCTTGCACTGCATTTTTGTTCTTGTCTTAGATCAGAATAGGCCAGGACCTCACAGATTCCCTGATGCCTCTCTGTGCAGCAGCTCTGCTCCTGAGCAGCATGTTGAAAGGGATGGAATCTCACAGTTTTGGTTCTGTGACACCAGATATTAGTGTCCTCTGTAAACTATGCTTCTTGGGCTAGGTAGCAAGACTTGCAAGGTTGGGGGAAACATTACACTGTAGACTTCAGATATGTGCCCGAAGAGCCTGCAAGTTGTGACAGTTCATCTTTTCTGTGTGGCTGTGATCATGAATAGATGATGTCACTTGGAGTCACAAAGGAATCTTTTAATCTTATTCTCAGAGTTACCTTGCTGATAATTAAAAAATGTTTTCTCACAAAACTTATCCACTAGAAGCATTCCAAGCTGAAAAGGAATTCATGTATGTATGCAAAAAAGATGAGCATGAGTTATGGGGAAAAAAATTACATGCAGCGAAAAATTCCTGCCAGTAAATCGAAACCTGTGAGCTAGAGCATAACGCTGCCACAGCCAATCCATCTGTGATGGATGCTTGTAACTCAGAAACATCAACTTTTTATTTATCTCAGGTTGTTACTTTTCTAAGAGTTGTCCACCTCCTCCAGGAAATGGAGAGTAAATGCTAGATTCTCGTACTGTTGGAGTTAAAAACAAATATCTTGTTTATTGTCTCCTGTTGCTGAGAGCTTCCTGTTTCCATATCCCAGAATGTTTCCACACAGTGGGTATTAAGAGTTTTCCCTCTTCTGCCTTAATCTGCAGTTGCACAGATGAAGTGAAGTGCATACAGTGTGAGAGAGATTGAGTTCTTTATAGCTATTTGCAATGTAGTATTTATCACCAAATACTTTTCTTTTTTTGTATTGTTTATGACAAAATTATGCTTAGGTTTTGCATATTAAAAATCTCAGGGTCAGGAAGTTTGAATTGGTTGAAGGCCTTCTGTGATTTTTTTTCCCTATGTGTTCCTGTCCTTTTCTCTCAATAAATGTGTTTAATCTTTAAAAGAAGAACAGAAATTGGAAATGAGGAGACTTCATGTCTCTTGGACCTTCATCTCTCTAGGACCATCTTTAAGAATCTGTCTAGAGGTCCTAATGTCCAAGTGGGTGACTTGAGATCATCAAAGGGGTTGATCATTTCAAAACAGCATTTGAATCAGCTTATATTACAGTTGCTCCCTTCTAGCCGTATTCTGTTCCAGAAGTTACAATCCTACTGGGGAATCACATGAAAAATACCACGATAAATTGGTGGTCTACTGAGGTGAAGAGACCCAAGATTTGTCTCTCAAAAGGAGTCCAAGAATTGAGGAAAAGTCCTGGAAAGTAATATCTAAAGTATCTAGAAGTAAAATTCAAAAATATACAAGTGATGTAACGAAATAATAAATCGAAATGACCTTTTTTTTTTTTTTTTTTTTAAAGTTTGAGGACTTGGATATTGGGAAAAAGTGCTACTTCAGTAGAGCTCCTTGTTTTTCATGGCAAGCAGAGTGTTCTACCACTTTTTATCAAGCAGACAGGAAGCTGGGGAAATAAGTTATGTTAGCAGCAGGTTTGTGCATCTTTGTAGACTGTTGAAGATGGTCAGCACATGTGCCATTTTCCACAGAAAATTTCAGTGGACTAAGAAGATAAGAGTCGCACTCAATCTTTGAGCAGTTGGGCCATATTCATGCAACTGCTTGTTGACCTGTGCCACAGGCAGGCTGCTGGATTTGGGGTCACTTAGGGTTCTGCTCCTAACTTAGTAATGGGCTTTGTCTCTAAGGTCATAGAGTCATCATAGGAGGGCTGCAGAGGCCATCTAGTTTCAAAACCTTTGCTGTGGGCAGAATTGCCAACCAGCAGAGCAGGCTGCCTTGAATGTCTCCAGGGATGGGGTGTCCACAACCTATCTGGGCAACCTGTTCCAGTGCTTTACCAGCCTCTGAGCGAGAAACTTCCTCCTAACATCTAACCTGAGTCTCCCATCTTAGTTTAAAACCATTCCGCCTTGTCCTGTCACTATCAACCCATGTAAACAGTCATTCCCCTTCCTGTTTAAACATTCTCTTCAAGTACTGGAAGGCCACAATGAGGTCTCCCTGGAGCCTTCTCTTTTCCAAGCTGAACAAGCCCAGTTCCCTCAACCTTTCCTCACAGGAGAGGCGCTTCAGCCCTCTGATCATTTTAGTGGCCCTCTTCAGGACTCATTCCAAGAGCTCTGTGTCTTTCTTGTGCTGGGGGCCCCAAGCCTGGATGCAGTTCTCCAGATGGGACCACACAAGAGCTGAGTAGAGGGGGACAATCCCCTCCTTCTCACTGCTAGCTACTCCTTTCTTCACGTAGCCCAGGATATAGCTGGCCCTCTGGGCTGTATGTGTGCACTGCTGGCGTATGTTAAGCTTTTCATCCTTCAGGACCCCCAAATCCCATACCTGGAAGTGCTGAAGGCCAAGTTGGTCTAGGCTCTGAGCAACCTGGTCTAGTGGGAGCTGTCCCTGCACAGGTCAGAGAGTTGGAATTAGATAACGTTTAACATTCCTTCCAACCTGAACCATTCTGTGGTTCTATAAGATTTGTGAAAGCATACAGAGAAGGGCAACAAAGTGGGCAAAAAGGCTGGAAGGCATGTCTCATGGAGGAGATTGAGGATGCTTGGATTGCCTAGTCTGGAGAAGGAGAGATTAAGAAGTTACCTCATTTCTCTCTGCAACTTCCTAAGAAGGGGAAGTGCAGGGGAAGGTGCCAGGCTCTTCTCCCTGTTAACTGATGACAGAATGTACTGGAATGGCACAAAGCTGTGCCAGGGGAGGTTCAGGAAAAATGTTTTTGATGTAAAGGCGGTCAAATACTGGAACAGGCTTCCTAGTGAGGAGGTAGATGTCCTAAGCCCTGCAAGCCACTAATTACATGCCATTAATAATATGCCTTGAATTTTGGCTGTCACCTTCCAAATTAACTATTCTGTTCATTGGATGTTAGAGAAATGTTGTCTTCAGTGAGATAAAAATTCATTTTGTGCTCATAGAAAGCCAGCGTTGCCTTATTTTCTTGCTTCTGCATGGCTTCTGTATGCAAACTGTTTTAAAATTACACAATCAGCATTACGGCAGCTAGGGGGCACTGTGGCTAAACGTTTGTAGTCTGCCTTTTAACTGGTACTGATTTATTTCTCTGACATAAATTTTAATTCAGAATTAACAATAGGTTTAAAGTTGCCCCTTGTGTATTTTGTTGTTCCTAGAACACATCTACGTTGCTATTAAATGTATGCTGTTTCCATCTTTGAGCTTTTGAGCAAGGAGTCAAAAATACGCAGAACGAAGTCTCACTGAATTCCCACAAAATATTCATTGAAAACTACATATGAATTCTCACCAAAAAAGCACCCCCAAAATTGCTTTAAAACTGCATCCTTTCAGATGTTGAAATATTCTGTCTATTAGTCACAGTTTTTTATCCAAGAAACACGTATAACTAGTGATACTATATCTGTGAGAGGAATGTCATGGTAATCTTCCAAAGAAAGGTTCCAGATTTTAATTTACTGAGAAAGAAGATTCTGAACATGCAAGCTTGGATTTAGGGTCAGATCTTGTTATCTAGATTTTCTCACAAAATTTCTTAGTCCTCATATGGTCTCATTTAAACCAGTAGAACGTCCTACTGTAACTTGATATTAATGTGAGTAAAATAGACTTAATCTGTCGATAAATAAACTGCTGTGAGTTAGAAATTCAGGTGCCAGTTAACTCTAAATCACAAGGTAATCTTTGCTGGATATGTGATCTATGCATAGATAATGGAAAATATAGGTAGGCTGTACAAAATCTTTCTTTGAACACACAAAGGAAAGTATATTGAGATTCTTAAGGGCTATGCTGCACTTTAAGTTAAGTGATTGAGTGCTGGCTTTTGTTCCCTGGATTAAAAATGGCCAAGATCAAATAAAGCATTATATTATCTTTCATGATTCCAGTGTTTATGATTTCTTTTTTTTATCAGGAAGCAGCATGGCTATACATATGGTTCTTTAATGCAAGGTTTACATCTGACATGTGTGAGTGCTTTTATCTACATAAATCACGTACCAATTAACTACTCTTACTTAATTACACCATCCATTTGGTGGAATCATTTATTTATCCCACCTAATTTGGTTTGTGCTGGTTACTGTTCACAGTTGTGCAGTTCAGCTGGGATTAGTTTCAAGCTGTGTATTGCAGCTGCACCATGACTCAACTGTTCTCTCTTTTGTCTCTTTTATTCAGGAAGGTGACAAGATAAGTAACAGCTGAGCTAGTTATCAGTCGTGAGTTTATTGGTGGATTGAATGCATGCTTAAGGCAAAGATGAAATGATTTCTGTCATTAGGGGTTGGGAATTCTCCTCTTCAGGCTGCTTATGATTGAGCCTATTGTTCTTGATTTTTGGTTTTGTTATTTTCCAGTGTCATTGAAAAATGTCTGCACCTTTGCAGCAGCTCAAGTATTTCCTGTAGAACATCTGAATTTGCAGTAGCCTTGCCAACAGTAAATACAGATATTGAATTTTTGTTGCCATACCAATAGCTGTTCTAGCTCCACAAATGTTGCACAAAGTATATATTTTTAAAATGTTAATAGAAGCTTACTGTGCTGATTTAATGCATAGTTGCATTTAGTATATGAAATCTGTGATTTATCAGATTTGTTACCAGATTAACCTTCAAACCTTCAGTATTTTTAATTAAAGGCCTTTTTTTACCGGTTGAGTTCTTTGCTTTCACCAAGGAAAAACTGCAATAATAAGCCACCAGATAGAAATGGAAGTATATGGGAGTAGGTATGAGAAGAATCACATTGACTTAGTAGAATTCTCAGATTATGTAAGAACTACCTGGGACAATTGACTCCTGTCACTGAAATTCAGTCACAGTGCCTCTGTAAACTCTCTGCATGAACCCTTTGCCAATTCTAAGATATGTTTGAGATGATCAGGTGTATAATGGTTTGTTTTTATATTTTTCCCTTCCTCTATCTAACAGAAGACTTGTTTGAGTCCCTTCTGTCTTGTAGTATAAAGATCAAAGCTACTGTGAATCAGGGATTCAGCAGAGTGCAAATTTTAAGTAGAAGTTCTCCTAGCAGTTAATTCTGCAAAACATCAGTTTTGTAAGTGTAATTTTGGATAATCCCAGATGTCCACAGATAATATTTTCCTTTATTTACTTCAGGTAAATTAATGTATAACACCAGAAGCGCTTCTCCGCAACAGTATTTTGTGACTTCACTTTCGTGTAATGAAACCTGAAAATGGATTTTATGTTGATTGTTTGATAATCTTTTAAGCCTAGTGAGCAGTTTTGGTCCCCATAATAATTCCCTGTAGTTGCTAACCACTGTACCTCTAGGCTTTATAATACCAAACGTAGAGAATATTTTCTCTTCAACTCATTCTTTCTTTGTTCATGATCGTAGCTGAATAGATGGTTAGAAAGGCAGGATGGAGCCAAGCCAGATTTGCCCTGGTAAGTCTTTCCTAGATAAATGAGGATGTGGATTGATTAAGTGTCAGACTGCACTTTTACTAATGAAATGTTAGAAGAAAATAGTGTGCATCCAGTTCCCTATTTTTGGTGTACCTAGTGCTTACATGTTACAAGTGTTCAGTCACAGTTCTCCCTGCATCACAGCCTGTGATTCAAGCGTAGCCCCTCCTTCTGCCTTTTCCTAGGGAGGAACTTGCTTCTTGGTCTTCACAGTTTCCCAGGGATTGGATAGGAAGATGCTATTTACCCCTTATCCATTCTGATTGCTGTATTTTGGGGGGCACTGCATCTGGCTATGAGCATTAATGAGTTGGACTGCAGACAGGTACACTGTCCCAGAGCCTTCTGCTCTGTGTTGGTAAATAAATATACACACTGCCATTGCATGGAAGAGAAACTGCAGCTCTGAGATGTTTTTGGTCTAGATATGTCACCAGATAGAGAAACCGAGAACTGTTGTGCCACTTTTCTTGTGTGAGAGTTTCCAGCTTCACATTCCTGGTTGCTTTATACATTTCTGTGATAAAGAATTTTTCTGTTCCCAGTGTGGTTTTCTTCTTTTGTAGACATGTTTATTCTATGACTAGGTCACTTCTCAGTGCTATTTTTAGTACTGAACAGGCAAGTTTTAGAACTTACTGTATGTTTACTCTCCAGCCTTATTTTAACACTTTTTTTTTTTTTTAATGTGCTTTAAAAATGTGGAGCCCAGAGCCGTATGCAGCACTTCAGTGTCAGTCTTACTATTTATAAAATAAAATGATTTCCATTGTTCTGTTCAGTGCATCTGTTATTGATGTAAATTAACTTGATATTTCCCTAAATCTCCTGGCCTCCATCCAATCTCTAGTGAAGTCTGTCATTCACATCCGCTCTCCAATTAACTCATGTTGCTGCTTATAGAAGTACATTAGTCAATGCTAATAGAGGCTTTCTCTTGCTTCCTGTGAAGATTTGGAAAAAACACTGAAAGTGCCCTTAAACTACTGTCTTACATAGAATTTTTTAATAACTGGATCAATTGTTTCTACTGTTGATATTTCACTGTTTCTTCTCTAAACTGCTTACCCTATAGAGGAAATAGACACTATGTTTAGTACTTGTTGCTGTTTATTCCTTCTGTCAGTTTTGAGTACAGAATTGCCCTCAAGAATACACACTAGGACTTGTTTCTCAGAGCATATAATGGAGGCTTTGTTGGCAGATTCCAAGGTGATTGCCACATTGATAGCCAATTATATTGTTCCAGAAAAATTTCCCACAACCTATGCTGACAGCAGGAATGAAACAATGAGAAGTATCTTTGAGTCCACATACAGGAGGAGGTACATGGAAAGTACAACATTTAGCTTTTCCCCAGGGAATGGGAACGGGAAGAAGGTGACTGCAGAGATGAGTGCTGTGGAGCTTGCCTTTTCTCCATAGAGAAATTACTGAAATTAGTGGATGGCAAGTCAAAGGTCCTCAGTGCCCAGCAATTGAGAGCCTTGTTACAACCCTGTGCAGCATGGACAAGAGATGGAGATGAGATCTGTGTAGCAAAGCTGAGGGAGGGTGTCTGAATCATGCATCCTGGCTCTGTCCCTGCTAGTAAGGAATGGGAGAGGGTGGTAGTGGTTTAGGTTGTAGTTACTCCTATTATGATGATTTGCTTCACATGTGACTGTGCTTCCTTCATCCCTTGAATTTCTGACCATGATAGTGTTTACTTATGGCCTGTATAAGCTGATTACAGTTATGAAAAATTATCTTGTTCAATTAGCTTGTTTTTTTTTTCTTCAATTAGGATGCTTTGTTTTTTTCCTTGTTTATGCTAGACAATGCCTTTTTTTTTTTTTCCAGCTTGCTGCATTAATAAATAGAAGTGGCTATTAGTAAACTCTGGAAATTCAGTATTCTGTTGAGTTCTACAAAGTACTGTAACATGTGTTGTGATGAACAGTTCATTGGGTTTAACATCCAGGAGTTAATAATTCCTTCAAGTATGTTCAGAAGATCTGAGGTAGTCTTGCCTTCTGGTCTCAAATCCGTCTCATGGAACAGTGTTGCTCATGTGAAACAGGGCAGCCAATGCAAGCAGGTGTTGTTTAGGGATGAGTTATTTTGAGCTCAACTGATAGAAACCTGTTAGTGAGCTACTGGCAGATAGATAATAACTTGAAAAGGGTATATAATTTGTTTCTAGATGATGTAATGGAACGAGTACCAAAAAAAGAAAGAAGTATGTAAAATTTAATCTCTAACATCTGACAATGGCAGATGCACAAGTGGAATATGCTTTGGAAGAACAGTAAATTGTATTCAAATTCAGATTAATACTTTTTAAACAGTTTGAAAGGATTCTGGTGAATTGAGGCATATAATTCCTGGATTTTTACCCATTTTTAGCAAGTGTACTTTGAAGAAGTGTGTTGCTACAGTTCAGAGCTTTGTGGTGCACAGTTTGAAAAGTAAACTAACCTAAATTTTCAGTATAAACAAACTTTTGGTCACTTCTGCAGTTAATAGTTTAAAATGCACTCAGAGACAGCTGGAAAACAACAGCTGAAGAAGTTTGACATCCCTGCTGGGCAAGCTAATGAGATCAATGAACTGTAAACAAATATGTGCTACTAAAGAAGACTCAAAGAATCCTTCTTCAGGGGAAGGATATGCCTTGCAAAAATCTTCTAGAGTTAAGTGCCTTAAGACATCACTGAATCTGTGAACTAATAAATCCAATTGGTATTAACTTACTTGAAGTCTTTCAACAAGTTTCTGATCTAAGACTTTCAAGAATCTCAGTCAGGATTAGAATGAAGATGTATCAAAATGAACAGCCTGTTAAAAGACAGGAGATAAAGGACAGAAATAAATGATCATCAGTATGAAGAATGAAGGAAGTTTATTGGTAATGTGTCAAGGGGATCTGTGCTGGTATCTGTACTGCTCAGCATTTGCAGATAGTGCTGGAGAAGAGGGTAATAGTAAAGTTTTTCATGACACTATGTTGTTCAATGAGACAAAAATGAAACCTCACTGCGAAGTGTTGCAGAAGGATTTCACAGCACCAAGTTTCTAGGGGATGGTATGGCATATGGAAAGCTATTGCTTCACAGCAGACAGCTGAGAGTTAATATAGGTAGTTATATAAAAAACCTCAGTTCAACAGTGAGCAGAGGGCAAAGGAGAGAATGTAAGGAATTATTAGGAAAATAGTAGAGAAAAAAAAAGAATTAAATTTAGAAGGAACAGAAATCATTGAGCCACTGTTCATACTTGAAGCAATCTTGAATAATACGCATCATTCTCTTCCCTCTTCGAAAAATAATATATAGAACTCAAAAATACTTAAGAAAGTGCAGCAAGGATGATCAAAGTAAGATCTTTCATAGAAAAAGCTAGTAAGTGGACTAGAGTCTATAAAAAGGTCTTTAAAATCACAGGTGGCACACAGAAACTGAAAAACAATTTTTCACTTTCTCATACACCAAAATTCAGGGATTATCAAATAATATCACATGGTAGAATGAAAATAAATGGAATTGTAAACACAATGATATCATATTTGATTGAGAATGTCCTTGAGCCTCGGGTTACTCAAATCTTGGAGTCTATAATGGAGAAGTACCATCCCTTGTTTCTTATCCTAATCCTTTCCTTGATCATCAGTGAGAGGTGGAATCCTGGGATAGACATTTGATCTGACAAGTACAGTCATGATTATATTATTCTGTTGTATATTTCTTAAATTTTAGATATAAGAATATATTTAAAACACTGTCTTATTTGTATTAAGCCATATGAAATAAGAAAATACTGTAGTGCGTGACGTGTCATTTGTAACATGCCTGTTCTACCATTCTTGGTACAGAAAATTCATGATTTTTGAAATTTCCTCATAAGTTATCTTGTGAAAGATGAATGACCTTCTGGTTACATTAAGTGATTATAAAGTCATGAGTGATTGTTTAGAAATTTGGAGATGCTTTGGTGCTGAAAGGAAATTTAGCAAGAAAGTAGGGGGAAAAAGTGGTTTCTTCAGTGACTAATGTAGACTTGCAAAGTGGTTGAATGTAATGGCCTGTGTTTATTTATTCATCTGAGATTCTGCTTTTATGTCTAATTCAGTTTCCAAATTTTTCCAACATGGGAGTTGGAACAGCAGTATTTACTTCAGTATACAATATTAAAGAGTTGCTGCAAGTACACAGCCTACGTTGTTAACTAAATATCCATTGGAGAATGAATATTTTCTCTTTCTCCCAATGCAGCTAAACACGTAGGAAAGATTATAACGCAAAGTCAAACGTTACAAAAAAAGGTAGTGAGGTAATGAATTACTGAAGTGTTTTTTGAGAAATAGAGAAAGATTGTTGAACGCTACATAAAGATACTTGAGTTCTGTTGGGAAGTTTGAGTTTACTTCTGTCTGGCTATTTACTAGCCTTGCCCTTTCCTTTCAAAAGTGCTGCAAATGGTCAAAACATGAGAAACACGGATGGGAGAAAATGAGAAAGGAAAGATATTTCGACAGCCCTTTGTGAAGCAACAGAGATAATATTCTAATTTCACTGTGTGTGGCAGTTCTTTCCAAGTTCTTCTATTTGTTAACAATTTTATGCCAAAGAAAAACTGCCTGTTTCATTCATTCAGTCACTGGTTCATTCATTCACTTTATAGAGCACCTATCAGACATTGGACTGAATATATTCCATGAAATGTTTAAAGTATTAGCTGAATAAGCCATCAGTAATGTGACCCCTAAGAGTGATATCTTGTTATAAATATCCAAGGAAGAAACATCTGAAAGCTTGATAGGATAAATCAGCTCCTCTCAGTCTCTCTGACACCCACACACACGCGCGTGCATGTGTTACACAACTTATTAAACATTCAAAACATCAAATTAGTTCAGTATCTGTCCTTGGATTTGCAATTTGCATACTGTTTATCACCACTAGAGTACACATTATGGTTTCCCTTTTATAAATCATGTAGATAACACATTTTCATTGCGTGTCACTGTGTATAAAATAATTCTGTTTTTGTCAGCAGACTGCTAAATGACAGTGAAGCGTCTGTAGTGTGCATAAAGCAGCATCTTGTAAGAGACTGCAGGTCCCACATGAGAACTTAACAATGAATGCTTTTAAAGTTACAGCAGCACTGCAGCCTCAAAAATTGCTGCCTGTCATTTGATTGTGATGTATACATACATGTTGATTTTTCACATGCTAGTATATGCACCAATGTAAACGGTCTGTGAGGGTGACTGACAGTATTTTGGGCTCCAGTTAGTGGCCCTGTCTTTTACTTAGTGAACTGGCATTCGTTCACAGACAAAATGCAAATAGTTCTGCTTGTTTTGTACAACACATAGAAAACCTGACCCTCTTGGGAGGCAGTGTTCCAGTATCAATAGCAATGTTTACCTATGTATCCAGAAATGCACTGTTGAATCTCAAGGGTTTCCTGTGCATCCATAGGATACAGGACAGCAGCCAATTTTAGCTATGGCCATGTAATATAAAGGCAGAGAATTAACAAAATTTCACAGCAGTACATGTGAAATTGAGGCATGTGGGAAGCATCTCTTTTTACTGTCATAAATTCTACTGGTTTACATCATGTAGAACTCTTAAGTTTATGAGTCAGGACATTTCAAAGGTTAACTGTTTTAATTGTTAAACATGTGTATGTTGTTTCTGCTTTATGTTGTTTTATTTAATCTTTCCACCGTTTAATACTATTGCTCATCTTTTGGTTAGAATAAAGAGCTGTCTACTATCAGTAGTCTCCCATGAAGGTATTTGTGTGGTGAAATCAAGTCCCCTCTTAATCTTCATGTTGATCAGATAGGCACAGATTCTTAGGACTGTCGTTGTAAGGCAGAATTTGTAGTCCTCTGATTACTTAGTCATTCTTGTAGTTTTCCTTCTTTCGAATGTTTCCATGTGAGCATCAGGACCCAAAACAGCATTCTGAAAATGCACGTGCTGTCCAAAAATGCCTCCAAACCTAGGAGGAATAGTGTCTCCTCACAGTCTGGAGAGGTAGTCCACTGTGTGTATTCTCAGGGATATTGTTATCCTTTAGTACTGAACAGAGACCTCATGTTTTGTTGGCTATAGTGATGCTTACGTCATTCTTTCTCACGTGATGTCCCTTCTTTACAGATGAGCGCTATTTTATTTAATATTAAATGCTGACTGAAGACACATAATTGTGCCTATGACTTGATATATAACGCTGGGTCATCTGCAGTTTTATTGGCAGTGATAACTAATGAGTTGTGTGATGACTGATTTGTAGGACCATAGGGCAAACATTTACAGGATTGCCTAATCTGCCAATTCTGTAAGACCTCAATTTTGAAGAATTTGTTTTTGCATTCTGAAAAAAATGGTCGTTTGGAAGGATTGTATTCTGTTGCTTCTTCACATGCTGTTTATGTTTGAAAGATGGCCCCTAGCTAGTGGGGTCTTAAGTCAGAATTTTGAGGGTTACTACCTGAAGTCTGTCATATGATGAAAGGTCTTATTTTTCAGCACTTGCTGATAGTGGGTGTAGCAAAGAGTTTGTCAGTCATTTCAAAATATGGATCTCCTTTTTTTCTGTTAAAAAGTTTACCCAGGTGTTAGGTACTAAGTATTTCTTAAATGCCATCAAATAGTCAGTGTCCTTTCAGGTTGGTTGCGAGGAATGCTGGCTTTCTCATGACCTCAAAAACTCACCCTTTCCGTTACTGAAAACAGTGGAGCTGTATAAGCTTTGATCAAGCAAGAATCTAGCCTAGTTTACATAATAAATTTTGAATTTACTGACAAGGCTGACAATCAGATGGTTTGAAGTCAACCTTTTCAGTAAAAAAATGTTGCTTTGGAAATAACTCTGCTTAATCCTTCCTCCTCCCACTATCTCCAGAAATACAATTTGCTCTTCCAGAGCAGATGAAGCTTCACAGAGCATTTAAAGCAAACAGAGCCATCCTGTCTTGGACACTGCAGTGATGAAGACACTCTTTTCAGATTTTCAGATTCAGAGCTGCATGCTCCCATTCTCTAACCTCTCTTCTCCCAGTCTGTTTTCACAAGCTCACATACCCTTACTGCAAAGACTATTTTCTGTCCCAAAGAGTTGCTAAATTGTCTATGAACATGTATTTGTGTTGGGCACCTGACAGCCTAGGGATCAAGTTCTACATGGTATTAGACCACAGTGACAATTAAGTGATTCTTCTGCTACTTACCAGGCAAAGGAGAACTACGGTGGGAATCTTCTCTTTCAGTGGAACACCAGTGACTGCTGAAGACCACAGGCATGAAATTCCTATCTTATAACAGTGTTTTCTTCTTACCACCATCTGTGAAAATGTGAATCTTTAAACATTTGTCTCATGTATTTGTGTGTGGGAGGTGTGATACGTTCAGTTTAATAAATGAGTCTGAGCTTGTTTACAGTATATAAGAATTGACAATAATTTGGACACTGTGCATCTGTTCTGAAAAATGTCTAGTGTACTTACTTTATAATGGTGTGCGATTATGTTTATTCTTGATTTCTCCTGCACAATGAACCACAATTAAAATTTAATTTGTAATCCTTTGGTAATACAGTATGAAGCTTCTGTCAATTAATTGGAAGCAATTAATTAATTAGATAGAAGTGAAAGTACTTAGGAACAATGAGCATAGAGAGCAGGACAGTGAAAACATCTGTGGGAGACAGACAAGTGTAGTTCAATTCTCCATGCCAGGGATTAGTAGTCATTATAATTCATTTGCAACAAAAATATGCATCTGTAGCTGCTTTTTAAACCTTGTTGTTGTTTATGGTTTTAATTTTGTTGTTGGTAAACCCCTCCTTAGAATCAGATTTTGTTTGTGTATGATTCAGTTTTGTTTGTAGAAATATGCTTCAGACTGCTGAGTGCAGCTTGTTTTGGGTGCGTGTTTTGGACATTGCTTGACCTTTCAGGGACGTGGATGTTGAGGAAAGGAGCAGAGGCAGGCTAGACACTGAGTATTTCTTGATAACTTGGTTACTTCAGGAAATGTGTTTCTCATTCCTGGCTAGAGGTGAATTTTCCAACCTGGAAAATGGAAGAGTTTTGAAGAGGTGATGGAGCCAAATATGAGAAGCAGACCCTTCCATCATCTCCTCTTAACAGGTAGGCAGGGAAGCTGGGCTTTATAGCTGATCTCAAGACAAGGCAAGTAGATCAGTTTGAAATTACTGCTTAGTGAATCAAGATGGAGGGGAATTAAGTTCTTTGTTAAATACTTCAGTAATTCAGGACTTCATATGAGTCACTGCACATGGATTAAATCTAGCTAATTTCTTAAATACATTAATGATGGACTTCTCATGGTCTGAGTTCTTTTCTGAGCCCTCCTCTGGACCACCAGTTAATTTCTAATCCTCTTGCTGTCAATACTGAAGTAAAAAAGGAACTTGCATCAGGTATCATCTATACATCTTTCTCATTAAGCATCCTAATTAATTGATTGGTGTGGTAAGCTTGGTCTGGCCCACGTTAGCCTCAGTTGACACAGAAGCACTCCAGTTAGTCTTACTCTTTGAAGAAAAAGTGCCAAGGGCTGAGTATCCTGAATATATATATAAATATATATATATGGGTATACAAGGGAGTTACTTCAGCCTGCCGCTGGTCTAGTCTGAGCACCAGTGCCACTGAAGGAGATTATGAGTTGGGAACTGAGCTGGAAGCTGGGATCTCAGTAGTATTCAGCTTTCCTTTACGTTGAATCCATACTGGTTTCTCTGTTCCTTATCACTGGGAGGCACTTTATGCCCAGGATCTCAACCATCTCTGTTCTGTAGTCCAGAAAGCAGTCCAGAAAGTGCTTTGAGTTTTGGACATAAGATAATTGTGGAACAGCATAGAACAGCATTTGATCAGGTTAAGAGAAAGCTGTGGTTTTGTTCTATCTCAGGACAAGCAGTGAAGCACTGCTTCCAGGCTACTTGAGTGATTGTAATAATTTTCATAATTTCTCTGAAGTTTTGGTCACTAAAATGAGAGATGAGGAAAATTGTGACTCTCTGGATGTAATACAATAGAGGGGAAGTGTGGGCTAAGCTGAGATAGCTGAATTTTAATTCCTGGATGCTCACTGTATGTATATTTTATAAAAGTACATTTTACTTAATAGATGTTCAAAGCTACGATTGCCTAATGGGTATAGTATACGAAAGGTAATTATAACTTGAGAGGGGCTATCTTATAATGCTAATCTGTTTGCAAAAAATAATTCTTCAGAAGGGGGAGTTAGTGGTGAAATTTGCTGCTGTCATAATATAAATACTACCATGGAATAATAAATTTTTTGGAGCTGCCCACAGGTAGTGGCTAGTTGCTCTGTGAAGTTTTCCAAAGTGTTTTTGTGCTAATTTGTATTGCACAAGGAAGAACATAACAAATACAGATCTGAAAGCAACACCAGAATATTTTTTACTTCTTTTTGTGACATGTAGATATTTATGGTCTCGTAAAACTGTGAGAAAGACTGTAATGCATTATAGTGATCATTGGTTCTAACTCACAGAAATATTTAGTGGACAGACATCTAAGAAAGAAGCACAGTAAGAAGAAGAATGTTGTGATGAGTCTCCCAGCGTACCCTAATAATTTTGACCAATGCAGTGCTTTTGAGTTCAGTGAGCTAGATATTGTATCTATGTGTTAATAGACATTAATGGACTTTCTTCAATGAATTTGTAATATTTTTTCATATTACCTAAACTTTTTGCTGCTACGGTACCCAGCAGTAACTCCAGGCCCACATTATTTAAAATTGTAATAATTACATTGACTATTATGTAGGTTTTGTGTTAGGGAACAGAATGAATAATACTTGTTCTAATTATTCTTCTTTTATATTTGGGTTCTGTGTATGTCTTCTACTGCTGTTTACTTTCTTTCCTCTAGAAGGTTTCGTTTAGGCCTCAAAAATGGCCTTATCTGCATGGTAGCCAATAAACAGAAGTAAAGATTTCTTTGTTTAAAAAAATAAAGAAAGATACTGGGAGGGCAAAGGCCATCTTGAATGAATGAATGACATTGTTAATCTGGGCTCGTCACCAGCTGAAATTTCAGTTTATGGTAAAGGAAGAATGGCATGAGAAAATGAAATGGAATTTCTTTTCAGAGACAAACAAAAGAAAAATAAAAACAAAATACAAAAACAATAAAAACACACTCTGTGTATACGAATTTTCTAAATTA
This sequence comes from Callipepla californica brunnescens, assembly GCA_023055505.1. Taxonomy (NCBI): domain Eukaryota; kingdom Metazoa; phylum Chordata; class Aves; order Galliformes; family Odontophoridae; genus Callipepla; species Callipepla californica. The sequence goes on from JALIRH010000001.1 coordinate 18,749,797, forward strand.
TCACAATCTCCTGTTGCCTGCTCTCTCTTATGTCTGTGTGTAGATAACTCCTTTTGAATTTCTTGCTCCTTGTGTACCACTGCAGCAGCTTAGCTGGTGCCAGACACCTTGCAGAAGAAAAGTAACTTTCTCCTTGCTGCCATGGAAAAATATCTTTTTAAAACCAAGAGAGCTGTGAAATGGAACCAAGAGAATTTTTGTTGTTGTTGTTGTAAGTATTCAACTATTATTTCATCATGATTAAAACAACATTATTCTGTCTGCTGGACAGCCGTGCTATTATGGCCTAGCAAGGAAATTTCCAATTGAAAACAGTGCTTCAATGAATATTTGGTGTGCTTTTTATTTATCGTAATGACATTTCCAAGTCAGCGGACAAAGCCAACATATGCTGCAGGTTGTTTCTTCTTTTCTAACTGCGTAACAAACCTCTTGCCAATGTGTTTGTTAATGGAAGGAATGTTATTAAGGCTGTGAGACTAAAATTTGACTATTATTTTGTGGTTTACATGGTGGAGTGGTCTACACTAAAAGCTTTTCCTTCCCTTTCTTGTAACGGAACAATTCAATTCACATTGAAGAATTTTATCTTGCAGTCTGCAGGTGAAACAGGCTAAGGGCAACAAGGAGAAAACTGATGAATTAAAAGACTTGTAACACAAGAAAAGACAGGAATTCAGGAGTGACACTGCATTGCTGATACCATTTTGAATATGAAATAAATAGAAACCATTCAGAGTGTGAAGGAGTAAAAATACACTGTTATCTTAAGTTGGTGATGAGTTCTGCTGATATCAGTTGTTGCTTCATGAAAGCACATCAGGCTACTGAGTTTCATAAGAAAGCATAAATTTTACGTGGTTGTCCCTGCCTTGGGAGTTTTGCAGTAAGACTTGAAGAACTTTATCCTATCCAGTGCTCAGTCTTTGAAAGGGAGAGTCTGAACAAAAATGTTGCCTTTCTGAGGTTATCTTCCTGTCTGCGAATCATGGGGAAAGAAAAGAAGCACAACAGTGAAGTTGTGGTAGGAGGCAGCATCTGTCTGTGGTTTTATAAATTTAGGAGAGAGAGCAGGAGAAGGAAAGATGCATTTATTTTGATTTGTGAACATTGCTGTGACTATTGTTAATGTTTTATCTACACACAATTTTGGTATCAGCAGTTGAAAAGCTGTAGTAAGCATGGAAGATGAGAAGCTAGTTCAGGGACTGGGAAGCAAGAGAATGGTAGATTAGCAAGGCCAAGAAGAAGGAGATGAAATGAAAGTATTGCATAAATATTTCAAAATGGTGTTTCAGTTCATAGAATGTCTTCATATTCCTATCTGTATACACATGGAAATGCATGTTAAAATGTCTTTTCTGCCTTTAATTTCTTCCATTTTGACCTCACCATTGCAGCAGAAAAAGGGCAAACGTCACTCTGTTAATAGCTTGTTACCAAAACTTTAATAATAAGGGCTTATGTGTCTTTAAGTACTTCTAACCCCTCAATAAGTAAACTGTTGTAGGAACAGTAATTCTCTTTAGCACTTACATAATTTCTTTAACCTACTAGGAGATATACATTCATTAGTTTTATCTTCCATCAGCCACTAAAGCCAGTGGGGACAAGTACAGAGAATTTAACAGACACATCTGTGTTTATAAGAATAGGCTTCTTGGGCAAGTTCAAACTCCCAAACTGCTGGTTTTCGGCACTCTTGTGGTATTATGTCAAAGATGTTTCCACATTGCCCTTCTTGGAGTCTTTCTTCAGAATTGTTCTGCATGTGTTTCTAGTTGCCCTACAGCACGTTTTCCTTGACACCTACTGTCAAGATAGCTAGCTAGACATGGGTAGGAGAAGCTCTGGTTCTTAGAATGCTACTTGACCAAAGGCTGGTACTGCAGAGATACCTAGTGAAAGGGTGGGGAGAAAAAGCCCTTATTAATGTTTTACAGCTGGATACAACCTTTAAGTCAGTCAGAATTTTCTACAGAAAACATGTCTTCAGCCAAATAGAATTTTTTAACTAGTAATTATTTACTGAACTCTTCTATTTTCACTTTTAAGGGTAGATGGTATAAAGTCAGCTTTAAAGATAGTTTTCCATTACTCTCTGCTTGTATCCAAATCATCATGCTGATACATGTAATTACAGTAAGCGTGGTCTGATAGCTCCTGTTTTCTTACTTAATGTTCATAATAGCCAGACTGGAGAGATAGTCCACAGCACTGGAGAGGTAGCTCCAAAACTACATTCTGGAAATTGAAATTTTCTTTTTTTAGAATATTTTTCAGTATCAACTTTTTGCCCCAAGTTCAGAGAAAAAGTAAGTATTGAAACATCAAATTTCAAGATTGAAAATCCTTTTTGATTTTAATTGTCAATTTAAACATATGTTTAATATTAATCATTTTCCACTAATTTCAGCCACCGGCTTAATTTAAACAAAAATTATCACTGTGAACCTTGGAACAAAGTACAGAGTGTTTTACATAATCTGCACTATATTTTTCTATAATCGTATAATGGTAAGGTGCATCCATCCTCAACGATGTTCTCACAAAAATGACAATGTGTTAAAAGTAGGAACACATTCAGGTTGTGGTGTGATTTCATGGAACTGGATGATTTTAAGGAATAATTATATAGGGATGAAAATATTTAACTCCTTACAGCAAGTATTTCAAATTATTTAAGTGTTTATAATTGTAGATATGGATTTAACAGTTACAAACTTAGAAGTAACTGCCATTAGTCATACAGGCTGTAAGAACATTCAGAGTCTGTACCCATATGTTAACTGTTACTTCTGTAAGTATGAAAATAGTTTTAATAGTTGGACCTTTGAAATACAGAGGACGAGCCTTTTGTAGCTGCGAAAAACTTCAAACAGTTGTTGGAAGATAAAGCAAAGCATACTTGCTAAATGTGGAAACAACTGGAAAATTGGGGTCAAGCCCCTTAAGCAATTCAACAGGAGATCAGTCTTTGTTATGCTGTAGACTAATTGTGAAGTCAGGCTCTAAAGTGCTGTCAGATATGCCATATAGATGATGTATGTAACCTATCAGTGATCTCAAGCAAATACTTTTTACCTACTAGCCATTAACTACAGAGTGTAGATGTCCTTACTGTGAGACATTATTACAAGTTCCTAGTGAGATAACAAATAGAAAGTACCTGCTGTACGCAGCAGGAGCAAAGGCTTAATATTCTTAACCTGCTGCAAGCGATGCAAACAGTTCATTAACACAGTTGCTTATGAGGCATGTCTGTATTTTATTCTTTATTAAGCTTTAGACTCAGAGGGGATCTGTCTATGTCTATAAATATCTAAGGAGCAGGAGGCAAAGGTACGAGGCTGGACTCTTCTCAGCAGTGTGTGGGGACAGAACGATGGAAAATGTCCATAAACTGATGCATAGGAAGTTCTGCACAAATGTGTGTGAGAACTTCTTCACAGTGCAGTGATGGAGCACTGGCACAGGCTGCACAGAGAGGTGGTGGAGTCTCCTTCTCTGGAGACATTCAAGACCCACCTGGACGCCTACGTGTGCAACCTGGGCTAGGGGGCTGCTTTGACAGGGGGATTGGACTCAATGATCTCTGGAGGTCCCTTCCAACCTCTGTGATTCTGTGATTCCTTCTACTGTCAGCAGCTCTACACCTAGACGTTTATGTAAGTAAAATCATGGGAAAGGTCTTTGGTTTACCTTCTCTGAAGTGTTGCCAGATGCCCATGGTTTGATCTTGCTCTTTCTCTTTGGATAGAACAACCAAGAACAGCCATTTATTGGAACTTATAAAAATATATGTTCCCAAACATGAATTATTTTGTGCCATCAGAGTTATTTAGAGTTTATAGAAATGTAAGCAACAATTTGAACTGTGCTGGCTTAAAAGAAAATAATTTGTTGCATTCTGATATAGAGTTTGATTAGAACTGCACCTTTGTGTTAATTTGCATGGACTCAACTTCTCATTTTTTTTCTATAGCTTTAGGATTCATTTGAAATGCCATCTGTTAAATTGCTAAGCTCTGTTCAGTGCACTTTAGTGAGAAGAAATATCTGTCTAATAGGAGTTAAAGTAAATTATTTCTGTTTATGTTTGTAACCTTGAGATGTAAGTGGGAATGTCAACCCTTCTGATTTTGGCATTCTTTTGAGCAAGGCAAGTAATTCCTGCAGCATAATCTTATTTATCTCTTGTCAGCTCCAGGTGGCTCCTTGGTCTTTATCTGGGATATTTATTCTTAACACAATTATTTCCTCCTCAGCCAGGCACATCTGCAGTGTCAGCATCTCTTGATTCACTGTAATCCACAATCTATACAGATAACATGAGTGTAGGCATAAGTAGAAATAATAGAAAACTGAAAGATTGGGCTGACAGAACTAAGCAAGTGGTTATAAGGGGAGAAAGTGAGTCAGAGATGGAAATGTGAGTAAGGGAATCAGTTTCTCCTACATTTAAGTATTAATACTGGTCAGAAATTTGTATATAGTGCCCACTACTGTAATGTCCTATAGGAACAAGAGAAATAAAAATGCAGTAAAGTAACTGCTCATTTTAGTCTCAGTAAAATAAGCTCAAAAGTAAATATGCTTAACTCTGAGTCATGAGGAATTACCATAAGTTGTGCACACACCTAAGTAATTCGCTGACAGGGAGCAAACCAAACATTCAGTAGGCACAAATTAGTCGATTTTTCATTTTCTATCAGTTTGAAGTATTGTTTGAACCTTCTGTTATATGGTAATGCTTGTTTTTGATGAAATCATGCTCTATACAATCTAACAGCAAGATAGTATGTACAGTTAGGACCATCATCTGTCTCAGCCTGAGGTTCTTATTCTATTTCCTTTCTGCATAATCACTATTTTTGATTGATTAATTTAATTAATTAGTTTATCTTAATGAAATTAGATAAATGTGAAGGGTGGGGTTAGTTCATCAGTGCAATCCAATTGGTTTCTAACAGCTCACACCTAGTTACGGCACTTGTTAATGTTGTGTAGAGTTCCAGAATTATAGATATATTATTAATGATGTTCTTTTTGGTCTTAATTTTGACTCATAAAGCTAACATATTAATTGAAGTATGGCCATAAATGGAAAGTACATTTGTGTATCAATGAATATCAACTGGCAATTTCAAATGAAGCTGCAGACATACCTAACAACATATTTAAGAGTTTATTTAACATCTACATGTTAGCAATGAATCAAACTAGGAACTTGTTCACACTGATCTCTTGCGTACTCTCACTAGTTTACTTCATCAAGTCATTCTGAAAGTAGTTGCTGAAAACTTGTGATAAACTTGCACTTATATTCTGAGTTGTGTAGTTTTTACTTGGTGAGATTCAGAAGGTTTGGCATTTGATGGATGTGGCGAAAGCTTTTACAATTGCACTTGTGCATTTAGAAGCCTATATTCATTCTTGTTTGATTGGCTTTGCTGATTGTTTTGAGGCTGCAGGACCCTGAAAAATGTAAAGAATCCACTGGAAGGAGTGCCAGCTGTGATGAAACCATGACTTGCTTAAATGTGTGATGGCAAGGAATCATGCTGCTTTTGTTAGCTGCGTTTTTGATCTGGTTGTTGGGCCTTTTAGTTACATTTCTCTTTTTTTTCAACTGATTTTCTGTATGGGAATCCTGACATGAACATATGATGTTATATTCTATTTTGCTACAGTTAATTACATCTAACTGTTAATCAGTTCTGATTCTACATGTTCCTAACATGATTACATTTTGTAACTTTCTCTTAGCTTTTATTGTTTAATTATTTATTTAAGGAGTTATTAACCAGTTTCCTTCAGTCATCTTCAAAGCAAATAAATATATGTGGTCTTCCTTAGTCACATTATCTTATGGTAAGTGCTGTATGCACTACATAAAATAGTGGAGATCTAGGCTTCCAATGTCTGTAGCTTTATTACAGTCCTATCTTAATTCTTTCCGATTATCTGTGTATTCCATTTTGGTTTTATTCAGTTTTGCTGTATGCAAGCTGAAAGTGCCGCAGACTGCATCATCTAATTCACCTGAGAAATAACTGCTATGTAGAAACAGATGCAAGATCACAGTAGTTGTGAGGAAGGAGTGTAGTTCTTCATTTTGCCAGGATGCTCTGGTTATGCAAACTTCATAGCAATATGTTGAATTTCAGTGCACACATTCTGACTTCAGAAGCTTTAGTGTACATGAAGGTAACTGTTCTGCTGTACCAAATCATAGCAGCCAGCATGCAGCAAAATTTATTACCAGAATGTTAAGTATTTTGCTACTAGTAAAATACGTAAATTCTTCTTTTGACTGGCAGCCATATGAATCTAGGGGCCACCTGTCTGTCTGACACTTTACATGCTGCTTCTTGTGCTTCAACATGTATCATTAAACCTGGTTTGCATCATTTTGTCCAAATACTCATTCTTAACTGTATTATTGAATCCTTTAATCTGATTGTTCCATAATAGCTACTTAAACTTTGAACTTACTTGTTTGGTTATATTTATTTGAAGCTGCTAGTCTGAGCATCTAGAATTATTGACTATTAGCTGTTTGACAATAAATGCTTCCTAATGGGACTCATTTCAAGGCTGTCATAAATGCAGGATACAAGCTCTCATATTGTTTATACACAGAAATCCCTAACCTTATCAAGCAGGTTCTTTTTGGGAAGCCTTATACATTAGTTTCACGATTCCTTGCAATTTCATTAATGAAACCTTGCCAGAAGAAATTGATGAATATAACATACTGATATTTTAGGCTTATTTTTTTGGCAGTGGAATGCAATTCTTTAATAACATATTGCACAAACCATTTTCAGTATTGATGTGAAGTAGGAGCTAGTGTGGTCACTGTTCGTCTTCCAGAGAGACTTGACTGTTCCAGTTCTAAGAGCACAGGAACTGTGTGAGTTCTGTACAAGACCGGCTTTAACAAAATTGTGTTATGATTGAGAAATTTCCATTTTTCATTTGATTTGAGAGATGTTCATTTTGGTGTATAATATCATTTCTGTGAAGAATGTTATGGCAAAAGCCTGTTTGGATTATAATAACCGGGAGTGAATTAAAATGCCTTCATACAGATGCGCATAATTTCTGTATCTACTCATATATGCATTTTTATTTATTAATGTAATTTAATATTTAGAACTGTAAAAAGAAAGCAAATGCAATATATATAGTCCACTCCACTGAAGACTGTTAAAAATAAGTTAGGAGGGGAGCAAGGGGCAGTCATCTGGGTAAATATTTAGAAGTGTGCCTGCTCAGTTTTTGTTATAACTTTGCAAATCCAACTTTAGCATGAATTTTTTTTTAAGTTACAATGGGATTCTTTCTTATATTGCTAATTACTCTTAAAAAGTTACGAAAGAGATAAGGAGATAAGATAACAAACAACAGATTTCAACCATGCTTCTTTCTAGAATCTATACTCTTACAGAGGGAAAAGTCAAAGCACTGAAACCAGTGATACAATCTACCACTAGTATATGAATTTGCTGTTTTGTTCTTTCTCTGATAAATCTATTTTATTTATTCTTCTCAACTCTTTTATTTTTTCATCATGGGTGAGTTTCTTGTCCAGTCTAAATAACGTGCTTCTAGGTAGTTCCTCTCCAATCAATAGCTTATTTTTCTTCAGCACTAAGAAGGAATTTTGCCAACCCAAAGCACGTCAGTTTTACCTACGTTCTCAGAAGCGGTTTCACTTAGCTACTTCAGATATTTGCCTTTAGGATATTGTTTTCACAAGTGTTCCTTATAGGAGTTGGAACTGTGGCATATTGGTGATCTACTGGGGTGCAAATTTTTCCCCCATCTGCAGAGTTGTATTTCTTTTCTTGATTGAAATGGCAGTTTAAATTGGAAAATTGACAATTTGTTATGCTAACATTGTTGGTTTTGGTCTGTTATCCCAGCACTGACCTTTAAGGAGTTCTATCATCTTTTCCCTCAGACTTCCGTGTTTCAAGTTCTCAAACTCTGGAATTCTCTGGTAGCAGAAAGGAGAGGGACATCTACATTGCCTCTCTTAAAAATTTTAGTAATCTTTGTGGTAATGTTTTTTTAGGCAAATATGTATAATGAACTAGTAAATATGTTACAAAGCAGGTTATATCTAAGATTGTCCCTTAATCCAGGGAAGTCAGGTAACTTTGTAATATTTTCACCCAAATTGCAGAAGTTACCACAGAGCTTTTCACACATCAGAAAAATTTTTTGCTGGGGTCAAGGTCATCTTAAATAGTCTACTTTTCTTTGTTGTCTTTGAAGGCAAAAGTCTTCAAAGAAAATGAACAGCGTTGAAAGGGGGGAAAAGCTTCACTTTCTTCACAGATGTATGAAGTGTAGGCAATAGCTTTTTCCTTCATCCTCTAAGAAAGAAGCTGCTAGTTTTAGTAACCCAAACCCACAAACTCTCCTTCCTCTGAAGAAACAAAATTAATCCAAATAATTACCCACCCCCCAAAAAATTAAGGAGGGCTTTATTCTTCATATGAGTAGTGTTAATGAATTCTTGTGTCTCAGGGATGTATTGAAGCACAAGCCACTTCTTATGCTCAGCTCTTATCTCTGTTACAGAGGTACAAGTGCTTGGTATATGCACAGTAACTGAAAAAACATGTAGATAGTTTCAACAGAATTAGTGCATTCAAAAATGACTTCTTGTACCAGCAAAATACTCCTACTGCTCCACTACTGCTGATAGAACAATGCTAGCTTTTATTTTGTGAATGGCAAGTGTAATGTTAGTTAAACAAATTAATTTCATGTGATTTTTTAAAATGATGACCACATGGACTTAGATGTGCAGAAAGGCTTTACTTAGCTGAAATAAGGAGTCATGAATACAGTATCTTAGAGATTCCAGATGAAAATTCATGACTACCCAAAAAAAAAAAAAAAAACAAACAACACCAAAGAGACGAAAAACCCCCTGAAGAATGGCTCAAAGCAGAAACACACACTTCATGGTCTGAGACTGGTTGTTTTATGCAGGAATAGTTGAGGAGAAGCTTGAATAAAGACTTCAGGTATAGAGATGGAACATAATGGTTCTGTTAATAGCAATAAGTGTTTAGTTTGGCATGGTGTTAGAAGATGCAGTAACTTAATGTGAAGTCTACACAAATTCAGAAATAAATTATAGGCATTTCATAGTGAGATTAAGCAACCATTTAGAAAAATTGTGTTAAATCTCTGTATGTATGCTTAGAGTGTTAAAATTGAGACTTTCTAAAGGACTTGTTTAACCTCATCTAGAAAGAGTCAGTTTCTGCTGAGAATTATGACCTGAATTATGTAGATCAGTGTGGATTATCATATTTTATACTTTATAACCTTAGTTACTTACTCTCTTGGCCCACCTGAAAAATAAATTTCTTTCTGCAGTCATGGGCATCTGCTTGTAGATGAATTACCTGCTAATAATGAAAGCCGTTGTTGTTGCAAAAACTTAAGTGAAGGGGCTCTCTGTAATGCCTCTTGCTGCTCAGGATTAGATAGATGAATGACGAACCTTTTCATTACCTTTTGTTTTTTATTACTGATGCTTTCTGCATCAGATCAGATTCTTTTGCTTTACTGCAGCCTTGGACAGAAGTTCAGGATATTTTTATATATTCCCTATTTTTACTTCATAGTTTGATATATTTTATTCAGGATATGCGTAACTATTTGAAACTGACTCAGGAAAAAAAGGGCATTAAAGAATTAGTAATAAATGAGAAGTCTTTATCTTGCAACAGTAAGAATGCAAAGTGCTATCATTCCAAATCTAGCCTATCAACCTATTATTTTATATTATGTCCTTTTCTTACCTTTTGGGAATTTATTCCCAAACTGTCTCTGGGAAAAAAGAAAAGGCATTAAAAAAAATCCCCAGATAAGTCAAATTTTTTAGGTTGTTTCTCTTGCAGACTGAAGGCATGCTACCAGCATAGTTTCCAGTTCTGGGCTCCCCAGTTCAAAAAAGTCCGGGTTGTCACTGAAGGAGTCCAGTGGAAGGCCACAAAGATGATAAAGAGCCTAGAGCATCTTCCATATCAGGAAAGGCTGAGTAACTGGGCCTGTTCCTCCTGGGGAAAAGAAGACCGAGGAGGGATCTGATTAATGTTTATAAGGGAGGTGGAAAGTAAATGGATGAGGACAGGTTCTTCTTGGTGTACATAGTGATCGGAGAAGAAGTAAAGGCCATAAAACTTGAACATAGGATGTTCCATGCAAACATGCATAAGAACTTCTTTATGGTAAGGGTGGTGTGGTGCTGGAACAGGTTGTCCAGACGGGTGGTGAAGTCTCCTTCTATGGATATATTCAAGACCTGTCTGGATACCTCCTTGTGTGACCTATTGTAGGAAACTTGCTTTAGCAGAGGAATAGGACTTGATGATCTCTTGAGTCTTCCTGAGATCAGTCATCCAATCTGCAAAAGAAAGCAATAAGTTTTTATCGTTACACTAATAAAACTACTAAATGGGAAGTGTGACGTAGTGACACATACAGGATTAGCTGAGTCACTCACATAGAATATGGATCAATGCTGTGCCCAGTGGGATTTTAAAAATGTCTTAAGATTGGAGGTTCTATAACCCCTCTGAGCAACATGTTCCCATGTTCATCCTCCTTCACTGTGATTTTTTTTTCTTACGTTTCAGTGGAATTTTCTGTGCTTCAGTTTTTTCCTGATCTTTCTTGTCCTATCTCTGTGTGCTGCTTGGAACAGCCTGGCTCTATTTTGTATACTCTTCCCGTCTTATTGATGCGATCCAACTGGATCCTTTCTTACAGAGGCTAAACCTCTCTATGTAATTCCAGCTCTCTGTCTCTTTTCCTGTATGAGAAGTTCCAGTTCCTTAGTTGTCTTTGTGGCCATTTGCTGGACTAGCTCCAGTATGTCCATATCTCTCTAGGCTGGGAAGGCAAGCACTTCACCCAGCTCTCCAAATGAGTCTCATTAATGCAATTAATGCAGAAGGAAAGATTATCTCCAGCAATGTGCTGGCAGTGCTTTTCCTAATATGGTTTAGGAGGCGGTTCCACAGAGTACACTGCTGGTTTCATGTTCAACTTGGTGTCTGCCAGGACCTCAGGTCCTTTTTCACAAAGCCCACTCAAGCTGATCAGCCCCAGCCTGTACTTGTGTATAGGGTTATTTCTTCCAGGTGAAGAATTTTGCATGTTGCGGTGCTTGATGATGTTCCTGTTGTCCCAGGTTTTCTGTCTAAGTCTCCCTGAAAGGCAGTGGAATTCCATCAGGTGTATCAGCCTCCTCCTAATTATGTATTGCCTGGAAACTTTGCAAGTCTCGACCTTCTTTGCATTGATATTTAGCACCGAAATGTGCTTCTAGGTCTCTGTACCTGGTAAGATTTGAAGATAAAAAGGTAAAACCTTCCACAGGGAAAGATCAAGTCAGGGTCTATGCAATCTATATCTAACCAGTAATAAGTATCAAATATAACAATGCAGTTAATGTACTGGGACTATGTGTAAGGAAACTGACACTGCTAATAGATGTCGTTGTCAGGCTGCTCCCTAACAACTTCAAAAGATCAAAGTGAGTGGGGAGGTCCCTTGTGACTTATAAAAGGCAAACATTTAAGTACATCTCTGGGGAACAAGTAGGAGAGCCCAGGAAGTTCCAGGCTGATCACAGCTGCAGTCTGTAGGAAGGCTGGGGAACATATCATCTTGAAAATGTTGGGCTTTTCAGTTCAAGGGAGATGTTGACTGACTGGAATGAATCTTTGAGGGGAAAGTGTTTGGGACTGTGGGATGTATGAAAAGCCGCTGAGGGAATTTTGTTTTCTTTGGAGAGAAGAAAGCTATAGAGAAGATAGGGCCATACTCTTCTCAGAAATAATAGGAACAGGGTAGGAGGCAACAGTTTTGAGTTGAAGCAAGGGAAATTCAGACTAGATTGGGAGTAAAAAAAAAAAAAAAAGAGGTAGAGGTTCTAGGTGCTTAGACACTTGAAACAGATGACCAAGAGAAGTTGTGCAGTCTCCATGTTTGGAGGCTTTTGTAACACATATGGCCTTCAGCAATCTGATCATATTGAAGCTATCCCTGCCATGAGCAGGAATTTAGATTAGTTGATCTCCAGAAGTTCCTACCAGCCTAATTATTATATTTTTTACAACATGTAAAAAAATAAGAAAGTATATAAATTTAATTATTTTGCACTGTTTGTTTTTTTATCAGCTGTAGAACAGATGAATTACAGTCAGTAAAAAAGAGTAAAATGTCATCAGGTTTAAGTGGATGACGACTCTCTGGTATAAAGGGAAATGTGAAAACTGGTTGTGAAACAGTGGAACTGGATTCCTGCAAGGGGCAGATCTATTGCCAACCCTTAGATATAACCTTAGAGGAAATTAAAGGAATGACTCAATGTAATGCAAAGTGTACCTGTACAACCAGTAAATCAAAAGGGACAGGGTCACAGTGCATTATTTTCTCTCTTATCTGGCAGAGGATTTTATATTCAATTGCTGTAAAGAAATGGAATTTCAGTCCACAAATGTGACAGACTACTGACTGAATAACCTTCAAAAGAAGACAAGAAAAGGGTCTTTAAACGTTGTGGGAGATATGTGGTGATATTTATTAGCTTGTTTGTTTTTAGCTGAACTTCTGTATTGTCCTGCTAAAGAGATTTCTCATTAGGTCACTGCATTTATCATAAAAAATAATTAACACATTATTGAGAAATGGACAGTATGCAGTAGAGCTATGTTGATTTGAGGATCAGCTGTGCAAACAATTTCTGGCAATATGTCTCCTTTGTTTCAGTGATAGTTTTATTTAAGTACCAAGTAGCATGAAGATGAAAGTATATAACAGTAAGTACAACTTAGCACAAGTTCATAGCAAATCCAGTGTTGAGCTCCTTTGGCTGTTATGGTCTGTATGTTCAGTATGATGATGGTGTAGTAGTTTTATTAAAAGTGTTTGCTTTGTCAGACAAATGGAAGAACAGGCTGTCTTCCCCTCATTTTCCATGTGAAATTCTCTGCCATAATTATATGCCAGCTCTTGTCAACTAACTGGCCCTAGACCCAGTTGTTCTTTATGCACCAATTTTGCGTAATACAGTAAAGAAGCAATCTCCTCAATTTGTTAATTTGTATGTTGCTTGAAGTCTAGTTCTTTTCCATCTGCTCTGCAATCTGCTGCTGTTATTACATTATGAGACAAGTCAACCAAATCCTCAGACCAACTTCTGAGTTTTTATTACATTTTTTCCTTCTATTGCTTCTTGAAAGTATCTGTGAGTATGGTGGATTGTTATTTCATAACAATTCCAACAGTTTCTGTATCTCATTCTGGTATTATGCATTGCACCAGGACTGATATGCACCAGTCATCTTCAGCTGATATGGAAGCAATCATATATAACAGAAAGATATTTCCTGTTCTTTTGCATCTGTAAGCAACTTTAAGGAATAACTTTTTATCGCATGAGAGATTCCTGTTCATTTTGATTTAGGTACAAAGAAATGACTATGTGTATATGGATTGTAGAGCCTGGACAGTATTTTAGAACAAAACATTTACAGAGAAAATGCTTCAGAAATTTGTCATTTAGAGTGCATTTCTGGCTGGATAAAGTTGCAATATCTGTCTTCTGTATGAATAAAGTCTTAGTTTTTCAGTTTGAATTATTTGTTCTGCCAAGGTGGTTCTTTGAAAAGCTTAGTAAGCCTGACATGCTAATACCATTTTTGGTCTACATAAGACCCTACATATTTATCTCTGCCATAGCATAATAGTGTTCCAAGCTGGCATATTCTTTCAATTCATTGAATGCACTCTTTCAATTCCTTGAACAAATTGTTGTTCTACTCTCCTTTTATCTTCACAAAGCATCAGGAAGCAGCTAGATGCACTAAAATAACTGTAGAAAGAATGGACTTATTCCTTTGTTTGAAATGAAGATTTTAGTTGAGTGCTTTTCGGGGAACGATGAATCTCTTTTTCATCACACACTGAAACTTTCTCTGCAATTCTGAGATTCTGGATAGTTACCTCTTCACAAGAGAAGTAGCAAAATGCAGCTGAATCTAAACACTTTTCTAAAACCATTTGGGGACTGGGACACCGTCAGTTCCATTATTGCATTTCATCTTTAATCCTTTTCAAATATTTTGTATTTGAAGTGTATTTATGGGTTTCTACATATGTGTATCTTGTCATTTTCCTTCCATCAAATTTGCCAATCCAGTTTTGTATTTTTCCTACCCTTATTCCTTCTTTATTTTTATTAATATTCTACTTCCCCTGCTGCATTTCATTTTCTCTGGTTTGGCTGATTGATTGTTACTCTGTGTGATCCTTATCAAATTCAGTGTTCAATAATTTTGTGAACCAAGGGATCCCAGCACCCATGGTTCAGGTGCAAGAGCCATTAATGTCTTTGAAGTAATAACTGAGCAGAGAGACACAAAAATCTTTTCCTTGTAAGATTTTCCCAGAACCTCTGTTCCACTTTTTAGGCTTTGCTTATATGCAATATATAGGTCCTCTAGGAAACATGATTCCTGTTTTCAGTTAACTTCACCATTGCCATTTTGGCTTGTTTTGTCTCTCAATGCTAAAAATAACTCGTATTCTGCATATTATACCTATGTGTACAGTGACCTTTCGTATTTATATTAATATGAAAGTCTTACATTTGTTTCATTTTGCCGAAGATATTTAACAACTGCTAAACTATGTAATGATGTGAAGAAAAAAATGAGGTGCTATCTTCCTTCTTCAAACTGTTCAATATGATGTATAATTGTGTATATTTTATTGAACTCTAGTGAAAGGACAGGGAGAGGGAAATCTTGGCTGCTTTAATAGAGTTTGTGCCAAACCCTTGGCTGCTTTAGCACTGTGTTATATGTGTGAGATCTTTCCATAATAAAAAGAGACCTTCTGAACTCAAAGTCCAGAGCAGTCAATTGTAAAGAGCACCTTTTCCCTACTGTCTCTTTCAATTTAATTTGGATATGTGAGTTAGCTTTGTTTTTGGTAAGTAGGTTTAAGTAAATAAGTTTGAATAAATGTTACTTAAAATAAATAATCTTTAAACAATTTATGAAAATAAAGACTTGAGCAATCTGATCTAAAAGTTACTCCTTTTTAGGGAGGGTGGGGGGGGGGGGTGAACAAGATCATTCCTTGATTTTTTTCCAGACTGTTCTTTTCTATGATTTAACTACTTTTAAAAATTATTAGTAATTACTTATTTGATGTGTCTTCCAGTACTTTAATAGCTACTTGAGAAATATTTTTCTTCTCTCCAATATTTTATGTAGTCCAGTCTCCATTCTTATAATTCAGCCAACATCCCACAGTCTGTACTGCAGCTATTTCTTGCTGTTCCTTTTTTAGTGCACTTCTGCAATGTAAAGTAGGTGGACTCTGTCCATGCCATCCGTCCATTCAGTCTAGGATGTTTTTACCTACTGCTCTTGCTCCTGCCTTACTAATTTTAAAATATGACTTGTCTTTATGGAGAAAACATCAAAGATATACTTAAAGATATTATGTTGGCTGAATTGCTAGTTCTACAACCTTTATGCTTCTGTAGTATTATTCATAAATTTAATGATCATGGTACATGATAGCATTTTTTTTTTCAGATAATTTAAAATAGTTATTACAGGTCCTACAGAGTCCATTTTCTGTGTGGTATTAGAACTTGCATTGCGTGGATTTGGTTCATAAGTTAACATGAGAAGTTTCTTTTGAAATGATAATAATTAAAAAGAAAATAGAAAGCTGTTGAATAGATGTTGCTACAGATTTAGGTAAGCCTCAATTTACCTTGACTTTTACTGGAGCATGAGTGTTTTCCAATCTGTAAGCTCTGAATCCTCTGAAGCTATACCTGGTCTTATTTTGTGTTGTAGTTTTCGGTAGAAGTACATTTTAATGAAAGAAAAATCTCTCATAACAAACACTGTTCCAAAGTGGTGTGGACATGAAATGTATTTTTTCATTATCACAAGAATTTTTGGAAAATCAAAATTATCTTCTGTCCTGAAACAATTGAATGTATTAAAATCTTAATACTGCTTATGATATGAGTTTAGAAAGCTGAAATATTTGTAGAAAAAGGTTAAAAAAAATCTGAATCTAAATAACTTACATTTCAAACCATACATCAAGATTATTTTTGATTTTACAACCAGTTTTGCATTTTGATAATAGCTTATACTTTCAGAGTTTTTAAAAATATTTTCCCAGTGTGTTAGGAGCATTATTTGAAGGAAAATATGACCTGACATTTTATAATAACAGTGAAGTTTTTCTGACCATTTTTTTTTCACATGATAACTTTGACAAAAGGGACATGTACTGGTAGCAGTAGCACTACAAGCACACAAGCCAAATCAAATATCCTTAGATCTTATGTAAAATGTAATGTGACTGGGATTTGAAATTGCTGTTTAAAGTCTGCGTGTCAGGGAAATAGCCTTCTAGCCTTTGTGCTGCTTCAGATACTCTGATGTCTCTGCAGCAAAACTCTGGAAACAAAAATGTCACAATGGAAACTTACCACACTGTACTGATGTATTACAAAAAGACATTTGTAGCCTATTTGGCAGCAGTTATGTTCCTCCACCACAGGTTTATGTAATTTTGATTCAAACCGTAGGGTGAGTCATATGTCACACTGTCACTGTTTTACAAATGGGCATCTGTATGTAGGTTGCATTCAACTGTATTTCTGGTTTTCAAAACTCCACCCAAGAGGTTGCTTTTTAAAAGCAAATGCTGACCCAACTTTTACGGTAGTGAAGCACCTTATCTCATCCCAGTCACAGATGTGGAGATTCTTGCAGTGCCTTTTAGTGTTCAGAGAAACACTAGGAGTCTGCTAGTCCGTGATGAAGAGACAGTCCTTTGACTTGTCATTCAGTTGCACACAGTGAAGCTTCCTGAAAATAAAGTTTTCAGTGCAATTCACTGAGGTTGTAAATGTTATCAAACCACTTTGTAATGTATGTCAGAGTCAGAAAGTTGCAAGTGTGTAATCAAATCTTGTTTCTATTCTGGCAATGACACAAGCAGTTTTTTGGGTTTTTTTTTGAGTCTGTGTTTTTTTGTTTTTTTTAAGTGAATTTTTTTCTTTTCTCACAATTGACAGTTCTGAAAATTTTGCTGCACATCTTCCCTTTCCTCTTTCTAGCTGTATTGAAATGTTGAGTCTGGGAGCCAGTATGTGTAAGCCATATCTTATCTGAGGAGTTCAGACAGTGCAGTGTGATTCGAAGACTTAAAAGAATCTTGCTTATATATGTATATGTTTTAAAGTCTACTTTTTTTTTGCTTAAGATATGACATTTTATTGCATCTCATTCTAAATTACTAACCTGACTTAAAATTCTCAAACACATTGCCTGCTGTATTCCTTAGTTTTTGTTAAAGATATTTTCAAATTTTAACGGCTTTTTTTTTTTTTTTTTTTGGAAATGTCACTTGCTGAACAATTATCTTCATTTTAAGATGAAGTAGTGATAATGCACAGGAATAAAAAAAATCTGAAGATGATATCAATAAAATTACATTTAAGCGGTCTAAAAACTTGTCATACTCTCCTGTCAAGCATCTTTTATGCTTTTACTCAGACTGTCTCATCTGTAGGGAGTGCTTTGTAGTGGAGCCTCTAAGCGTAGTAGAGAATACTGCCTTGAAATACTTTAAAAACAGTGATGAGGAACACTGCTCATCTTGGAGACAAGAAATATGGATTTAATTCCCAACTCAGCCCTAATTCTCTCTGATTTTGTGTCGCTTAATGTTTGACCAAAAAAGAAATGTAGGTGTAGCAAATTCTGTCTTTCAGCATCCTTGGGAGTATGTGCCAACAGTCACAAAGTTTACCTTTAGCTGAAGGGGAGGCTACATTCTTGCCATGGTGGAGGTACTCAACACTTTTCATTTTTCAAGTCTCTTAAAATTTTTCCCATGGTCGTGCAGACTCTTTTCTTTCTCTGGTGGAGAAAGGTTTCTCCTGATGTTATAAGCAACATCTTGCAAGTCCTTTGGAAGCAGACTGTTGGACCTCATGGATGTATAAAGTGAAGACCATCTAGATTAAATTCCTGCTCTGAATTTCTCTCAAATCCATTGATAATGGAGACAGCCTAAGAAAACTAGTATCATCTGACCCCTAACGAGAAGTCCAGACTCTACTGGACTTCAGGATTATTGGCACTGAGCATGTAATACCACGTACCATGAGCAGGAAACTCCGGTCTGCAGTAAGGGAGCTATATAAAGACAGTAACATGTTTTAAATCCTGTCCCAACCTTACATTAAGCATTTTAATTACATTGTAATTTTGATCTTAAACAGACTTCTGTCCTAATCTTTGGAATCCATTTCACTTCTCTAAGAATGGAGGAAAGCAAAGTTCTTCTTATATTTGCAAGTTGGGAAAGAATACCTCACTCTCCAATCTAACAATTGGAGCAAGGGATGTATAGCTTCAGTTGCCCCTTGCGCAAAGGAGATAGAAACACATTTCTTATGCTCTTGAAGAGCACCATGTGTGCAAAACCTCTTCCTAATAGAAGCTGGTTTTTAGCATTACTTTTCTCATGACATCTGATAGTGAGATGCAGTTCTCTGTCATGGGAAGGGATTGAACCAGTATTCCCTGGAGTAATGATAGGACTTAACATGCTCCCTACCATTTAACTTAGGTATGTGCTCTTCTATGTTTATGGGCAGAAATGTGATTACTGCTTTTTTCAATGAGCCTTGTCTACTAAGGCAGGTTTGCAGTGCACTTCACAGATAACTACTTTATGGTTATCAGTCAATAGAGGATGTGAGCTGGAAGCCAGATTGCTTATTCCTGTAGAGAGAAGCTCCTCTACATGCCTATCAGCAGGGCTTTAAATGTCTTGGGAACTTTACCTAAGTCCCCAGAGAAAGTAAAGCAACCCTTCAGGGCCTGTAGGCTGATATGCAGAGGTTTTCAGAATCGCAGTTCTGTTGCCTGATTTAAGAAAACATTTATAAACAAGATACCAACAAGCAGTGTTCAGTTGCAGCATCAATTCATTAGTCTCAGGTGTCTTGCACTGGGCCATGGATCTGTCTCAAGGGAGCCCTGCAGTGGTCAAGCTGTTATTGAATGCTGGTTTTGTTGTGTTTGGAGATTAGCCTGCTGAGCCTCATGCAGCTGTTACCTCTCTGACACCCTGTCAAGTGAAATAACTGGTTCAGTGCACTCAGAAGGGCTAGTTGACCATGTGAATGTCTGTACTATGGGCAGGTAGCTACACTTTAATGCCATTTTCATTATGCTATGTCAGCTTATAAAACTGTGCAACTTCCAGTTCCTTGTGACTCCAGTTTCTAGCAACAGAGGGATGCCTTTTCAGCTGTGCTACCATGATTCTCATTTGCCATTCTGTTATTCTAGAGGGCTGAATATGGATCAGAAACTGTATCTGCAGTCTCTTATGTATGTTTTCAATTCTGATACTCTTCAACTCTGCTAAATCAAGAAAAATGGCAGCTTGTGGAGATATGACAAAGCACGTGTGTCTTTGCAAACTGTGAACTTCTGTGCTGTCCCTTGTTGGCCCTTGTCAAGGCACTTCACTTTGTCACATGAATTCAATAGATAGTCAGCTGTTTATTGGGACTGCCAGATATGAAAACAGCCTTAGAAAAACATGTATTAGACTGCAGAACATGTACAGACTTTTTACCACACAAGATAAAAGATATCTAGGCCATCTCTCTTCTTGGAAGAGCTTCATGCTACCACTCTACTGATGCAACTACTGTAGACTGTACAGAACGTGCCGTGTACTGTGTGTCAGCCCTGTGCCTTGGGTAATGTGGGTTAATGTGTGAAAAAGCCATCTGACAACACAGCGGTCCCTAAGATGGTATTAAATCTCATGCAACTCTAACCTCCCATCAGTGTCAGTGCTCTCATTACAGTCCATGGGGATCTAGGGTTCAGTTCAGATTTGTTTGGTTTGTCAGATGTGTCAAACGATTTACAAGTGATCCAGATCCCTTTGGATTATCAGCTGGAGAACAGAATATGTCGTAGTTCCTGCAACGATTTAGTCTCCTGAGTTTAATGAAAGCTTTTGTTATATGAATATGCTGTTTTGACGTGCTAGCCATCCTGCAGGAACAAGGTAATCGTATCCTTTACCTAGAACATTTGCAGCCGATTACTGATAAATCATGTTCCAATCTGCATTTATTGTTCTGATTGTGGCTCCACTGGGTGTATGATACCTGGCTTACATTTATGAATGTGTCTAAATCCAAGCTAAATCCCACGCTTCGGTTCCTGTGATGGTCATGAAGACACCACCTCCAGGTTGAGCTTCTGCCTGGCTTTTCTTTCAGAACCCGTAACAGTGCTGATAACATCACAGTGTATCTGTCTCAACTTGAAAATGCTCCACATGCTTTCAGTCTGTTAGTCATTCAGACAACTGCTGAAGTGTTATCCTTCTTTAAAAAAAAAAGAAAAGAAAAGAAAGAAAAGAAAAACTTCAAGATCTTTCTTGTTTTGGAAAAAGTATTCTGGGATAGTGCTGTAGTTTCTCTTTGTCTGTTCAGCACACATTGTGGTGGTGACTCAAAAAAATGATCAAATACACTATGCTCATACATCTTTCTGATTGCCTGTTATTAATTTACCCCTTGGAAGTAGACAGCACCTGATTATGGTGGATTTTGGATTCTTTCTGTCTCAGGTCTTTTCTTTTTTTGTCTCTGGCTCCTTTGCTTTGCTGTTGTGTGAAAATTGAGGTCTACCTGCTGTAGACTTTAGCCTGGAAAGAGCGTTTTCCTTTGCCTAACTGCTTCCATTTTTATTATCAGTAATTAGTAGTAGGTTTGTTCCAAGCACCAATTGAAAAATTGTACTTTATGTGTAGTATTCATAAGAATGAGCTTCTCAACATTTAATTATTTACAGACATCCTCTCTGTTTCTAAAGAGCTTTTTCTTTCGTTATGAACTTTAACCACTATGTTTTTCCAGTTAGCGTTTCCTTAGGTTGTGCTGCTCATGCGATATGAATGTGCCTTGCTACAGAATTTAAGTGTGGCAAAGCAAACAGAAGCTTTTTGACAAACCATGTAAAACTCAGGCTGACCATGGAAAGCTAGCTGAAACCCAGTCACCCGGTGGCCATTAACTATCCTACAAGGTGCAGACAAGGGTCTTAGCTGTGAACTGACAGTAACCAGCTACAGAAAACTGCTCTAACTTCAAGCTAAAGCTAGAAAATTGTGAAGAATTTTCCCGCAATAGACACAATTTTACTTCTGGTGCAGGTAAAATATATGTAATCTAGTGACATCATCAGACTCCCATGGCTTTTTAAATATGTTGACTATTCTCATTTATCTTGGAATGAAAACTTGAACATTAAAACTAGATGGCTTTTTCATTTTTATCCACCAAAACCATTTTTTTTTTTAAAAGTGAACTTTGCAGTTTGAGGCTAAAATAATACTGCAGAGAGTGGGGTGTAATGCTAATAGTTAATTAAATAGAAGTGTACTTTATTACTATTTCTAACAAGGTAATGACAGTCCTAAAAATATTTGCCATATTCCAGAAAAATGTTGTAATTTTATTTTAATCAGTAAATGCACTTGAAACATGCACAGATTATGTTATTATGATTTTTTTTTTTTTTGCTCTAACTGAAGCTCTCTCAATTTGCGAACAACATAGGCATTAACTAGTCATAGAATACAATGCACAATTTATTCTAAGCTTTTTGGATACTTTCATGATTCAGATGTTCATATTTCAAATTTCAAAAATGCCTGTGAGAATGATCTGATGCTTTCAAGGCCTTTCTATGCATTTGGTTATTGTATATCGCTTATCTTACATTACTGTAAGTCTTGAGATACTGTCAACATTCTCAAAATCAAGAATTTCCATTTCCATTTAAAAAATGGTTTATTTCTATTGTGGTACCTCTTCTACTCATTAATACCTGTGTACAGTTATTGTTTGCCTGTCAGCCTATTTAGATAACCAGTACTGCGTATTAGCCTGCCACAGTGGTGGTGGTGGGCTCCTCTCAATGAGCAGAGGTGCTGTAGGAGTGTAGGTGGAGTGTTGTGCAAGTATTCAGCTAGTTTCTGTACACCTGTAGTCATGTATAATGCACATTTCAATGTTTTATGCATGTGAGTAATGGGAATAGAAAAGGTTGAGAACCATGTTTTTTTGCGTGTGTGAGAATGATAAAGATACCAGGTATCTTTGGGGGGCCAGTCCTTACAATTGACATTCACATTGTGTCTTTTTTGTTAATGAGACACCTCCTTAAGCAATGCAGACTTAGTTATTTTTCACCTTCACAAGCCGTTACAAGACTGACGTACTGAAAATGCAGGAAAAAATGTTTCATGGTTACACTCTCCCTATCTCTCTGCAACTGGGAGATGTACTCTTGTGTGTTCTTACAGTCTTCCCTACGTGTCTGCTGTTGCCTTCTCTTGGAGAAAGGATGTTGGAACGGAGAGATATTAATCTGTCCCAGTATAGCTGATCTTGTGGATCTTGTGTTCCTAGATCCTTATTTGCAATGCAGCACATTTAAAGTATGAATGATCTAATTAACTACATGGAAAATAATTAAAAATAGTTTGGGAAAACTGCCTTTTTTTTTTTTTCACTCCAGCAGAAAATCTGAGCCAGCATTTATATGCTGCTAATCTCTTTAAAAAATTGATGTTGTATTTTTAGTAACATGTTATCTAAAAGGTCACCAAATGTATTTAATGAAAAGAGCCATTAGAGTATGCCATTTTATATGAAACCATTCACTGACATCAATATTTCTACGCAACAAATTACCAACTCACATCTAAGTAGCAATAAAGTGCTGTGCATTGGTTAGTGTGATTGAGATCCAGCATCTTGATCAAAAATCTAGATTTTAATATGACTGCCCCAAACAGTGAGCTCAAGCTTTCACTGATACAGTTGAACATGTATGGTTCACTAGACCCTAGAAATTACAATCTTGGGTATATAATAACAGTAAAGTTTGAATAATACAATGATCATAGAAGCTGCTATATCCAGCTGGGTTGGTTGTGCACATCCTTAAGTAGGCACAGCTTTATACGAGCAGTGTTTCCAGACACCTTGAAAACAGTTTCATTATTCAGTGTGTTAGTTCCTGAGGGCAGTCGTGTCTTTCTAAACACTGTAAATGCATTTGAGCAAAGAGTATGACTATATTCAAAGCCGAGCTTTCTCCCAAAGAGCTTTTAATCCAACAGGTAACTTTACTTCCTTACCATAATGAACTTGAAAGTTGAGGTCAGATTATTGTGTAAGATTTTAAATCGTGCCTATAGCCTTACTTGTGAATGTAATGAAAAATGAAATGAAATGAAATAAATGAAATATTTCTCTTGGATTTAAATAAAATGTACCTATGAAAATACGTTGTATAAATCAAGAAACCACCACTTTTCTCTGAAAGTCTCTAAAGCTTGCTTGCACTGCTGCGTTAAAAAGCATGGCTGTGTAGCTGTTAGAGTTAAAAGTCAGGTGACTAAATTGTCTCTTTAAAGACAAGTTAAAGATTTTCATTTTTCTTCAAAATATTTTGCAAAGTCACCAATATTGAGAATGTTGAATTCCATTTGAACAGGGAAAGAGGTAAAAAGTGTAAAATAGTTTTTATTTCTGGAAGCCTTACATAATCCTAAAGCCTTTACCTGTCACTGTTTTAGCACCTTTAGAAGGGATGAGGGCTGTAAAATCAGATTTCCATTTCTAATTGGAATTGACCCATCCTACTTCAGTACTATGTCAAAGCTCCAATTTAGCAGAAAAGGTGATTATGCAGGAAATAAGAAATCTTTCACAGTAATAATAAATTTTGTCACTAAAGCAAATTCTTTATAACTGCATTAAGCATACGTGTATAGCTTACAATCTGTGTTCTTGTTTCCGCAGTGCATACATTATAACAGACTTCATGGGCATCAGGAATGAAAATTTTATGAAGGTAGCTGCAGTTGGGACTTGGATGGGAGATTTTGTCACAGCATGGATGGTAAGAAATACAATATTACATTTTCAAAGAGAAGGAGTGAAGCAAATTTCTTAGTTCCAGGGAAGAGAGGAAAGGATAAGGGCTAAAACACAGCTTCGACTTAGGGAAGTAGAAAATGAAGGCAAACATAGGTAAAACGGCCTAAAGGCAGGATATTTCAGTATTTGGGAGTCAAAAAGTGTTTCAGAAGCTAGAGCACCACTTTGTTCTTTCTGTTATGAGTGGAAATTTTGCGAATGACAGCAAGGACTTAAGTAAAGACATCTGGTGGCCGTGTTTTGCTGTAAAATAACATCACGACTTGCTACCTGATAAAACAGAGAGTAATAACTCAAGATAAACAAGTCTAATTAAAAGGATTAAAAAGAAGAAAAACTGACTGAATGATGTGATGAAGAGTGATGGAGGTGAGAAAAAGTAAGCAAGTCAGTTACATCCCAGAATTTGAAAGTAGCCTGTTTGACATGAAACGATCAGATTAAATTTGTCTCTGGTAAAAAGGTTTAGAAGAATAAATTGTTGCAAAAGATTGGATGTGTTTGTGAGGCTGCTTTTCTCTTGAACCATAATTGTTAATAAAGTTATTTCCTTTACTGGTCACTACCCAGGTAGCTGCTTAGTGAATGAGAACCAGAAAATATCAGTTAACTGGGAAAAAAATGAACCACGTCCACGTGTTTTTATTGTTCAGGAAAAGCATTTATTAAATACAAAGTAATAAAAAGTGAATGCTTTTTACTTTTGCTATTTTTTTTCCAATGAGATTAGATTTTTACAATAAGTATATGTAAGAATTTTAACAATTGAGACTTTGACATTAGTCACTGATGTCAGTAGAGTTGTTTAAACTGAGGTAAGAAGTCCATGACTTTAAGCTTGCATAATTCATTTTATTAATTAACGAATAATTATTAACATTTTCCCCAATGTTTTGTTGATACTTCGGTTTTTTTGTTCAAATTGATCAACATACTTCTGGGGAGATTCATTAAAACAGGCAATGTTACCTGACTGTGAATGTTTATCACATATCGCATAAGCATGGTTGGAAAATATCTCAGCAGAACATGTAGAAAGTGTTAGGAAAAATCACTATAGAAATGGTTTCAAATAAGAATCACTGTAAGACTCTGAGTATATTCTACTATAGTAGTCTGTGAAGGGGATCTGAGTTTACGTCAGCTTATCTTGTATCCTCCACATATTGTGAGCATACTGTATAACAGACAGAAAAAATAGACCATGAAAGATTTTTTCAGTATATTGTTTAGATGTGTCAGTGGTTTGTCTGAGACAAATTATGCTCTGTGAAATGGTAGCCATGAAAATCAAGTACAGAACAAATCATCTGTATGTAGAAGCTTACAAGAAGAAGTCAACACACATGTTGACCGATGTTGACCATTAATGTGGATTTCTGCAGAATCACTATTAAAGTTCATGGCTATTTGTTAAAACCTTTAGCTTGAACATTTTATTTACTGTGAAAGGAAAGATGGTGCGTAAGCTAAGCTGAATTGAGAGAGGTCATTACTTAGCAGACGTAAGTGAATTAGAGTTCTGACAGCAGATTATATACAAGTCACACTACATTCCAGTTTTTTGGTCCCTCTTTTCCCATTTACTAAAAAAAAAAAAAAAAAGATTATGTGCAGCACTGATCCCTTTGTGCATACTCAAAACTCTCCCAGGTCTTTTCAGCAATAGAGGTAAAATTGGATTGTACCAAATAAGATTCAGTTGGAGTACGGCTTTGTCACTGAAGAATGAGAGGTAGACTAGGAGAGACTGCCAGGGCTGCTTGGGAAGGGGAAATTGGTTGGAGCCACTGCTCAGTAACTGGCTGGGCATCAGTTGGTGGGTGGTGAGCAGTTAAGCTATGCATCACTTGTTTTGTATGTAATTTTATTGTCATTGTTGTTGTTATCTTCTTCCTGATCTACAAACCAGCAGCAGAATGCTGTATAACTGGGGATGAATTTTCAAAGAAGTCACATTTGTGGCACAGCAAATTCCCATTTTCTCAACAACACATGATATAGACAGTCCATCACTCCTGCAGCTTAGTGCCTTGCTTTGCTGACATTTAGTATTTACTTCCCTTTCCCTCTGTCATTCTCCCAAGTTACCCACTGCCAAAGAAATTTCTAAAGTATTTGTAGACTCTCTTTCCTGTGTCTTTTATTAGAATTGTCTGAGTATAAATTAAAATCAAAATTGGATTTGCACGGAGAGCACATTCAAACAGCCTTTGAAAAGTGACATTCAGTTTTAGTCATTTTAATTTTGAGAGAAATGCTGTTACATGGTGCTAATGTGAATGCTTCTTCATAGAACTGTAATCCATGTTTCAATCAGCAACAATGCTTTTCACTGGTGGAAATGTCAAACTCCTCATATTTTTCATATGCAAAGATTTCTGAAATCTTCAAATTTCTTATCTCAGGTGTTTAGATCCTCAGAGAAAAAAAGAACA
Organism: Callipepla californica brunnescens; assembly: GCA_023055505.1. Classification (NCBI taxonomy): domain Eukaryota; kingdom Metazoa; phylum Chordata; class Aves; order Galliformes; family Odontophoridae; genus Callipepla; species Callipepla californica. The sequence continues at coordinate 18,776,380 of JALIRH010000001.1, forward strand.
TTGAGATTGCTTCTGCAGTGTGAAATGGAATATAGAGTGTTGAAGGGCAGCTAAGCCTTGGAACATCAAAAGAATGGACAGTGTCAGGTGTAGAGCTCTTATTAGCACTGGAGTGTGGACAGCATGAAAACCTCCATTGTTAAAGCATTCTCAAAATTTACAGAGTAAAAAAGTTTGCAGAGTATAGCCAGAGTGTGTTGACAATATGGAGCACTAAGATGATATTTCTGTCTTAGTGCTGATGGTTATGATATGCTATCTGTAGATACACCGTGTGTCATAACATCAAGATCTTGCTCCTGGGCTATAATGGTCAGATGAGGGCCGTTGTTTCATAAGTAAAGCTAGAAATTCTTTTGCCCCTCGTGTATCACTTTACATTAATCTACTAACAATTTCATTTGCCGTTTTATTTGCTAGGGACTTCCTTCCATAAGGACGATTCTCAGTTCTTCATGGTCAGCACAGTCATCAGCCTTATAACTGTGAATAACTTAATATCATTATGAAGCTTTCTCACCTCACTGCTTGCTCGTTTTACAAGGTTACTTAAGAACATGATGAAGAGCTGCATCCACTGCACAAATCCCTGTGGAACTCTGCTAATGACCTCTGTCCATTGCAAGAGCTGTCTGGCTAACCTGCTTACCTTCTGTTTCCTGTCTTTTGACCAGCTATTTATCAACATAAAGACCTTCCCTTAAGCTCCAACTGCTGGGTTTCTTAGAAGCCTTTGATATGGGATTTTAAAAGCCTTTAAAAAAAATATCAGGTTAGGCTGTTTCAATGACATCTCTTTTATAAATGTTCTTTGTTGACCTTATTCAGTAATCGCATTCTGAAATATCCCCATTCCTGATATTTACAGAGCCAGACACTTAGCACTCCTTTCACAGCCTCAGTGTTCCCTGCTGCCATTAAAGAAATATTCAGATGATGCTGAGTGGCCCTGAAATTGCTGTTTGTATGAAAGACAAAGAGCTTCATCTGAGGAACTGTGAATGTGCTGAACAGTTTGGGGAGGCCTTTATGTGGCTTCTCACTGACAGAGAGCTTAATTGCTAACTCTTAAACCTTATATTCATTTTAGCTTATTTTTTTGTTTTATCTTAAAATGCTTTTGGCATGGTTTTGCAAGTGAAAAAAGAATTAATGTAGGAACACTTTGTTTTATGTATTCTTAAATATAGTGGAAGTGGCAGAAGCAGAGCTTGAAAATGGTAGTTAGTGTTGCCCTGAAAACACAAATGTATATGCTTGTAGTTAAGACCTATATTCGGAATATGTGTATTTCAGAGCATACAATCTCTCTTCTGTGTAGCACTGTCCTTTGGATCTCTCAGGGCTAGGCAAGGAGGATCTTATCAAGCTTTGGTTATTTCTGTAGTTAGGTGGCTGTTTTTTGAATCATAATTTTGGACTAGGAACATGTGGATGTTTGTTGAAGCTGGACCCCTCTTGGCCTGGTTGCTGTGATACACCTTTTCTCTCCTTGCCTGCAGTACAAGCTGAGAATACAATATAGTTTCCTTAGTTTGGGATAGAAATGTTTAACAGCAGTAAATATATGCTTGCTTAAAACTCTTGACCTTGTAAACACTGGTGTGTCCTCTCTCTCTGTAAATCAGCATAATGCTTTTATGTACAATACAGTGCAGGGTAAAGTAATGTCGCCCATACATTATACTGCAGAAGCTTGATTTTATTTTCTGGTAGATATCCAGTACCTGTAGATTATGCTCTGTCTGCTTTATTTGTTTTCGTAATAAGAACAGGTGTTTACTTGTTGCCATTAAATGAATTTTTTGCCAAACTATTGGGGAAAAAAAAAAGTATTTGGAGATATTTACTTTCTATTGGTGCCATTGAAATCCTAAAAAATATATTTGCAGAATAGCAGAACAAGCTGATGAATAATTTTGAAGTTCTCTTGTGTTCTTTAAGACAGGATATTATTCTTGTCCTCATATTTTCTGAGACGTGACTACCCATTTTGACGTTCTAGAGGAATGAAGGATTCATTGCCACTTTGCAAAAATTAGGCTGATTTATCTCTCTTTATTTCTCTGATTTTATTTCATCTCATAATGTGTATGTGTTAATAGGGCATGTTCAAAGGAAGTAAGCAACCTTGATAGTGCAGATACTATCATGTTTCAGAATATAACAGAAGCACCAACCTACTGCAGTGCCAATAGATAGAAAATAAAATGCTAGTATGATTAAAAAGTGAAAACCATCTTTAGGGCAGGACACCACTATAATAGAATGATGAAAGGAAACGTAACCTGATGGTTAAAAAAAAACTTTCTGAGATGTTGTACATATTTTTCTTATAAAATGACAGCCACAAATGTTAACTTTTGAATTGTATGCGTCTTAAAGAGTGATCCTTCTCTTGAGAAAATACCGTCCTGCAGAGGCAAGTGTATTTTTTATTTAGAAGCAGTGAAAACTCCACCATCTTGGTGCTTGTTCAATGATAGTTGGGAGAGTCAAAGAATCTTGAATGAATGACACCTTTTCTAACTCATGCCTCTGTCAAGAATTGAGCATGACAATTCAGACTATGATCAGCGTCAATCTTCTTGATTGTTTCTATTTCACTGACATATCAAATGACAAAATAAAACTCTAATTGAATTTGCAGTGGTGTCTATAGTACTGTATACCTAACAACTCGACTGCGCTTCAGTAGTGGAAATGAAATTAAACCAAGAAGCATCAAATGAAAGGAGTAAATTGTATGGCATGTTACTAAAACCACTTACCAAAGCTGTACAGGAATGTGACTATATTGGTGGCAATATACTTCTTTCAGAGAAGCAGGCACAATGCTATACTTCCATCTTTGCTTTTTTTTCTTATTCTTAAGGGTCAGTCCAGTTGCAGAGTCATTCTGTATCTAGTTGTTCTGTCTCTAGGTGATAATATGCACATAAAGACATTGACACAACTAGCATCCATATACTAAATCATAAAAAAACCCTTCTAATTCTGTGTTTTCAATTTTGTAGGGCACAAATGTGTTCACATCCTGCTCTTGTTCATGGCTGGTATGTAGTTATATAAGTGTGCCTGGTGTCATCTGAGTTCATCCAATCATCCCATCAAGTCAGATTGCACTATTATTTATTCATTGATTGATGGCGTAGCCATCTGTTCTTGTGCTCTGGATTATAATTATCTGCCTTTTCAAACTCCCATCTTTTTTTATATTCCCCTGTTACCTTGTCATTTGAGTTCTGACCAGGCATTGCCAGAGGTGTTACTTCATCCCTGTCTCCTTCCCAGCCAACGAATTCTTTCAGTGCATCTTCACAGCAGGTGTCTTTGTTGAAGTTAAGCATTTTCTGGACTTCAAAATTGGCTTGGTGTATCTACCAGTAAAAGCCTCAGTATTTTCTTCTAGGGTAGACTACACTCAGCTCCTCAGAATTCAGGAGTAAAAATTGGAAGTCCCAAAGATGTGCCCCCAGATTTGTCCTAGGATTTCAGTTAAGTAACCACACATATATCAATGAAGTGATTATCTGACACTTTCCTGTGGCAAGCAAAAATCTCTTTTAAATTTGTAGGAAATTTCACCCAACAGTTTTGTTATAATTTTGTTTGTTTTTGAAGGAGTGTAAACTCTTATACACATTTCTGTGACCTCGTACATACATTTATTGTACTGTCTGGATCATTTTCTTTTCACTGTGCATGTGTTCAAGCATATTAGTTCAGTAATCCTGAACCTGGTGAGCACTGTAGCAAAACCCAGAATGCTTGCTGGGCCTGGTTAGGGAAGTGTGTGGGTTGTGCAGAAGGAGACTCTGTCACTCATCTGACTACCTCAGTGTCTGGTGAGTGGCTTTAGGGGACTCAGGTGATTTCCTGTTGCTAACGGAGGTAGATCACAAGCATTCAAGCATGGGGGAACTGCGATGTTTCCATCTTATGGCCTGTATGAAAACAACTGATAATGAGAGAAATGTGACTGTGAATACAGTACCTAAAACTGCCTGAGGAGGTGTTTGCCCAGAACCTAATAACACTAAACAAAACTGTCAGTCAGATTAAACAGTAAATAGGAGATGCTGAATGACTTAAAAAATAAAAGGAATTCTCTTGAAATGAAAAGGAGTATGAAAACTTGAGACTGAATAAAGGAAGGTAGCAGAACAGTAGTCAAAACTTAGTTTGATGCTGCCAGAAGTCACCCCACTGCCATGGTGTGTCTGTCTGACTAGGGCAGGCAGAGCATACTCCCTTCAGAATGTTGTGAGCACCCTGCTTCCAACTTGTGTTCTGACAGTGCTCAGTGCACCCACCAAGCAGGGACCTGGACCTTGAGTGTGTGCATATTTGTGGGGTGCTCTTCTTTCAGTGAATGAATTAGCAGATTGTAAGAATGAATGACGTGGGCACACACAAAGCAGAAACGCTCGTATCTGCAAATGATGTGTGCAAGTGGGGGAACCCAGACCACTGAAGGGGATGTATGTTCTTGTAACCTCCAAGTCTATGGTACCTTACCTATATGTGTGTTGTGTGTTGATTTGAATTAGGCAAAGAAGGGTCTCAAAAAATGTTAACATTTGTTAGATGCCAAGCATTGTAATTTATCTGTTACAGTGCTGGAAGTGATCCTGAATATATAGTTCGCTGATTGCTGATTAATGATGTATCATTAATAAATCAATAAAACACTTTGATTTTCATTTGATTTAAACCTTGTGAATTGAGATGTTTTTCCCTGCAGCACTTGAGTATTTTCAGTAATCTGAAGAGTATGTCTTTTTTTGTCAATATTTGAACACAAAGTAAAGATCTGTGAGAATGCTGTGATTGATGTTTCAGGCACACCAATGTACTTTCAGAACTGGAAAACATAGAGGAGAGACCTGAGAATGTGTTAGTTTTTTTTTCTTTCCAAAATTAGGCTTGATCCATTAGTTCTTTTTGCCTTAGAAATAAAAAAGTAAGGTCATATCTTCTGTTTCCAGACCAAGCTGTGCAGTTGATGATGAATAGTCTTACTGCAAGAATACAACTGTTACAAGCTTGCTAAAGAGATTCTGTTAATTATCAGTAAAGCAGTCCAGATTCTCAGCTTAGTCTTTAGTCACGTTCTTTACTCCCTTGCAAGATCTGAATCATGATGATGGTATGGGGTTTTCTACTGGAGCAAAAAGTCTGCTGATGGTCAATCAAGGTTCACCCAGTAGAAACGCAACCCAGTATTCATCTATGGGTGAACAATGAGTTTCTTGTATCCTGCAGTGTTTAGTGCTCTGGCGGAACATATGTTGGTGTTCTTCCTGGATATAATTCTTCTTACAATACAACCTTAAATTCTTTGTGGTTTCAGTTTCCAATTTTAACACAGAAAAATTAGCATACTGGACACCTACTTGTGCAGCCTGGTCTAGGGAGCATCAGGGGGGTTGGGCTAGATGATTTCTAGAGGCCCCTTCCAACCCCTACAATTCTGTGATTCTGTGATACTTGTTTTTTCCTTCTTCACTTCATGTCTGTGGGCTGAGGTGTCAAGATGGATGTTGCTTTTTTAAACTGACAACAACAGAAATTTCCAGTGTTTATGAAGAGATGAGAAATGCAAGAAGTTAGACCTTGCGTGCTGAGACTCACCATGGTGACAGCAAGCTGCCTCTCACAAGGTTGCTGTGGATCTTCTTACCATCACTGGAGCACTTGCCAACTACAGTTCAAGCTACTTTCCTTCTGGAAAGTGTCTCTGCCTTGAGTATTGCCAAAAACCACAAAGACCTCAATTGATTCCTTCATGAAGCTCTACAGTATACACAGGTGTCTTAATTGGTGTGGTAGATGCTTGATGAGTAGTCTCACTGTTTTTGCAAGACCTAGTTTATCACTCAGCCTCGGTCAAAGACCAAGCAAATACCTGAAGTTAAAAAAAAGATGTTTTTTTTAAATGGAGCTGTCTGAGATGTGTAGGCCTTGTGTGCATTTATTTTCCACCCTTATTTCCTCTAGAACTGTTTCATCTACTGATTGCAAATTATGCTGATGTTAAACCATATGTATTATTGGTATATTGGGTGAAAAGAATAAATGGATAGATGCTGAACAGCAGCATGTCCATTCAGAAGTATCTGCTCTGTTGGACTTTCACGATTATGTATCAGTAATGTGGGTTTACATATGAAATGTGTGTTTTGAATAGTCCTGTTCTTGGTTAATAATTTGTTTTTACTTTTTTGAAGCTGCTGTTGCTTATATGGAAATAAGACTTAATCCAATAGAGATTTACTTGTTCTAAAAAGAATTTTATACAAGGCCAGAAAGGACACTAGATAGAGAAGACTGGAATTATCCAACCACATGGATATGGAAGTATTCTAGGTTTTGTTCAGAGGAGGTGATAACTTTTTAGCATTAATTTTCTGATTACTATAGCTCAAAAGCAAAATACAGCTGTTATCTATATGGATGCTGTTCTGTAGTACCACGTGTAGATATTTCCTGAGTTAAAAGCACACCATTCAGAATAAATCAGGAATTCAGTACTGGGACATACCACTCATTCATCTTACCTGCCATCCTGCATTGGTCATTGTGAGATGCTCACAGTGAAAGTTAATGCTGAGCCCTCATAAGGATTGCCATCCTCTGAGAGGGTCTAGAAGGCAACAAGTAATAGTAGGAGAGTGGAAGTGTATTTTTTCCATGAAGCTTTCAACAACTACAGCCCCAGCTACTGTCAGCAGGGAACACTGTGGAGCGTTGTGGCTCCAGCTGCCTAGGTGAATTTTTTGCCATCAAAGCAAGGAAATAGTTTCCTCATGGGAAAAGATAGGAATAAACAAACAAACAAGCAAGCAGGTAGGAACAAGATGCATCTGTTGTTCACTGGAGCAGTGAAGCCCTCCCTGAGAGGGGGCTCAGGAGGTGCAGAAAAGTGAAAAAGATGTTTACTGTTTGGTAAACTATTTAGCTACTGTTCTGGGTGTTTTTTTGTTTGTTTGTTTGTTTGTTTTTGTTGTTGTTGTTTATTTGTTTGTTTTTTAATTGAATGTCCTGGCACACACCACATTCCTCTGAAAATCTGTAACTTTATCTGATTTGAGAAGTGAAGTCAAATATTTTCATGTGACATTTATTGCGTGATTTTCTGATATTAGAATATTGAAACCAGCGCTATTTCTTGCAAGGACTTCTATGATAACTCTTAGAGTGAGATAAAATTTTGAATTTGTTAATGCTTCCTAGCTGATTTCACTATTAAAACAAAGAAACCTGTTTGACTTAACTTTCCTCTCTTAGAACCTCCAGTCCCTCTTGAAAACTAAATGATGCAACAAGTAGAACCAACAGGCAAATTAGAATTCTACAAAGGTAGTAAAAAATCCATGACAACTTTCCCTGAGCTGTGTGAGCACAGTGTGCATCACTGATTTCAGTGATCAGTAGAAGTTCTGTGATTGCTTTTTCTGTGTTACATAGGCAGCTCCTTCATGTAGGGGGTGAGGAACTCAACAATTTGAAACAGAAGGGGAGAGCATGGTAGGAAGCCTAGACCTGACAACCTAGACATTGGTGTAATGGTGTGCTTAGAAGTGAAGGTGACTGTTTTCTGGCTGTGATGAGCGTGGAACTGAGACTTGATTTCTTTTGACCTCAGACATATCTGTGCATTTTTTTTCTGGATATAATCTTTCATTTAATTTCAGAACAGTGATGAACTGTGTTTTGGAATCTCCAGTATTCTGAGATGCTTTAAAAATTAATGAAGGATCATGTCAAATATTGATGGGAGATATTCTGTTCTCCAGATGTGATAGATGAAAGATGTGATTCCATCTTTTTCAAAAGAGGTGTAAGCGAGAAGATACATTATCCTGCAAATCAAATCTTGTTCAACTTATTTGTTTTGTAGCTTCAATTAGCCCTCTCCTTACAGGGAGACTTGGAGTTTTACATTAATGTTTCCTCTTTATTGCATTCTCTTTTACTTTTTTCATGTGTAGATGTACCTGCATCTTGATGGTGTTTATACAGCTGATCTTAACATATCTTGGTTACATGTATTTAGGAGCTGAAGTCAGAGTACTATATAAACTAAAGAGCCTACACAGCAGTTCTGCTTTGACATGATGTACTCCTTAAAGAGGGTGCGAAAGTGTGGGTGTCAGAAGTGCTGCAGCAGTGGGGCTCTAGAAATAATGTTCTTTCTGAAGATCTTTCAGTACAGATGGCAAATGTGTAAGTTGTTGGAGTCTCTAAGATGGACATTTCCTTTCTGAAACAGTTGTCTGGCTGTGTTTGAGTCTGCAAGCACAAACCTTTTTCACTGACTGGCAAAAAAATGATAAAATCTTGCTAGAACTGGAACCTCAATAAATCTGAGATGTGAAATGAGAAACTCTATAGTGGAATGGGAAGAGGATAAGTATTATTAAAAAAATATTGAATTAACTGTGTAAATTCAGCCAAAGATCTTTCGTATACTAAATATATGGTGAAATAAGACCTTCTGAATCCACAGGGAGAGATTAGCAGCAGATGGCAGTGGTACACAGCAAAGCAGTTCTTTAATTCTGAATTCCTTTAGAGTATGTAGGACAAACTGTTGGAAACTGTAAATGCAAAAGAGGAAAGAAGGCCATTTTATTATGAAAAAACACAATACTCTTGCCTAACAAAATGTTGTGTAAAATCCCTGCTCCTTTACAAGGGACAGATCAGTTGAAAATGGTACAGAAAGAAGAGTTTATTGCTTGTCTTAAACTACCTTATTAAACTACTGTATTATGAAGTTGGAAGAGGCTGCAGTTGCCATTGTTATCAATTTTTCTTCTGTATAGACTTGTCTCCTCTTCTTACACTTTTCATTTGACATTTCCTGTAGCGTAATCATTGTAACTGAAATCAGTGATAAATTCTTATTGTTTCGATTTCATCCCTGATGGTGTTTTACTGGGAAAATATATTTAGAGTGTGGTCAGAAATAAATAGTTTGAACGCCTAGGTTGCCCAAGTATGTTCCTTTTGTACTGAAGTACACCTGAAAAATCAAGGTTATTCTCACAGTAACTACTGTATCTTGAAAATGGTGTCTTGTGTTGCTGTAAGTCAATTCAACCCACACATTCTGAGGATCAATATATCAGAAGAGCAATTAAGCAAATGCCTGTGTAACTACAGCACAGAATTAATTTCCCTGTATGGTACTACATAATATATGAATTTGTTTACAACAAATTGTGTGAGAAATTTTCTCTTAATCCAACCTGCCAAGAAATAATAGAACCCTTCATCAAGTTGTAACTGCAGTCATTGACTCCACCTTGTACATAAGGAAGATGGTAATAAAGCCAATCCTGAAATGGCAAAATCTTAGGAAAGGTCAAGTTGGGCTTACATTTGGATTCTGAAATCTGAACTTGTGATTATGCTCAAGAAACACTGAAAAACTGACGTATTCAAATAGTGTCTTGAGAAAAAAGATCAGATATTTTGGCTTCCAAAAACTCTCTGTTTCTAAAATCCAAGTTAACAGCAGACTTACTCTATTTCTTCTTAGAAGTTAAGATATTAAAATAAAAATTCAATGTATTTGAGTTAAAATTCATTTAAAAACTTCATTTACTAAAAGTCTTTTAGTAAGTTGACTCTAATCTTTCCTTATTTTCTTTTTATTGTTATTTTACATTACTTGAAATGGGATCTTTAAGTACTTCTTTAATGGGTATAAAAATTGTCGAGTTTCACTTAAACTTTTCTAAATACCTTTAAAGTCTCCATTAAACAGCTATTTTTGTAATTTCTTACAGTACTATGCTTCTCCAAATCACAAAAGAAATCACTGCCTCCTACACTGGCAGTAATAAAAAAAATTTTGCATTTTGCAGACATTAGGGATTGATCTTGATAGCAATTTGTGGAAATAGGTATGCAAATATCCCTGTTTTACAGTAGAGAACTGAAGCAAAGAAAATGCTAACAGATTAAGCTTTTTCAAGCCAAATTAATCAGGCAATACCCACAGCTGCCAATAAAGTTACACTGACCTTTTAATAGTGTAAATGATAACAAAAAGATTTATTTTGTACAGCAGATTGTCAGTCCTTGTATCTTGCAGTTGAAAATGCTTTGGTTCTTGTCTGGGTTATGTATGGAGTTGGTGATGGAAGTATAAACCTGATTTCAGCTCCATCTTTATCCCATCACTGTTTTCCTCACGTCTTTATGTAAAATTATTTTCTCTGTCTCCACTGGTGTTAGTGTCCCAATGTATCTCAGTGGTGTCTCTGCCAAAAATAACTTCTACAGGAACCTGAAATGACATCTAAATGCATGAGGGATTCACAAAAAGGAGCTGCTCTGGGTTTTTATCCTAGCCAGTGATGAAAGCATACCTAAAGGTTTCTCCTTGCCTGTAAGCAGATGAAGGGATGTTTCCAGGTTGTGAATGCACTGAACCATGCTTGCCCTTCTCTTGGCTTCATCTATGTATGAACCACAGAACATTCAGTTGGTTGAGTTGTTGCTTTTTTTTTTTCCTGTGTTCTGTGACAATTCTGAAAACCTCTGGCCCATTTCTTCTACTGCTTTGCATTCATTTTAGGCTTGTGTACTCTACCAGACTGAAGGAGCTTATACTTTTGTCTGGCTGAGGAGAAATCAGGGCACATGTTCCAGTTCTCTTAACTTGAAATCAGAAGGATCGCTTAAATTTTTGGCCCCTCATAAAGAGGGTCAAAAAAGACATTTACTACCCTAAAAAATAATTTTGTAGTAAAGAAAGAATCTGAATAGAGTATTTGTCAGTGGGATCTACTACTGAGTGCTGTCAGAAGGATTGTCACAGGGAGAACAAGTCTTGTAGGTGTGTGAATCCATCAGTGTTATCATAAGCAAGGGTCCAGCACTAGGACGAGGTGCAGCTCATATTGGGGCATCTTACTGTTGTCATAGGCAGGCCCATACTTACCCCGCTGAAAACAGTTTCTTGTCCTTTTTTTATCACTTACAGACCTTGCAAATATCCACAGCAGACAATGGAGGAAACTTTATATCTGTATTGCTTTATACTACCTGACAGTACAGCCCTACGTTATCCATTTGCTAAATAATCTTCACTACAGGAGCAGCTGGAAGTGGGGATATTTGCATTATATTTGAGTTCATACCTGACGAAGAGAATGAGCATAGTGACCAAGTACTGGTTTGATCATAGAAAGAATGTGGTTTATCCTCCACCAGCTGCAGCTTTTGACTTCTTAATCTGAATTGATTTTTCTGGACTACCATAATAATCAGTGGAGAGAAAAAGACATGTTAAGTGCATGGAATATGGTGGGCATTTGAAGTAATGCAAATAAACCACATTGTAAAACTGCTTATTTTTCTCAGCTGGTAATCAAAGAACTGTAGGGTGACAGATTTAGCTGTTTGCATTAGAGGTGTTAAAGTTATATATCTGAATACAGGGAGTTGAGACATGCCAGAAATTGTTCCACAAAGTAGGCAGAGTTAAAGCATAGCCATGTTTACTGTCAGACATCCCCTTGGAATTGAGGAAGGTAAAGGAGGACTTTCAGAATGACAGAGCTTTCCTGGTAAAACATTAAAAGAACTTCACATAAAATCTGGAGTCATGCAGCAGTGAATAAAGTTAAACCATTGTGAACATAAAACATTAAAAATTCACATACTACAACACTGTGAAATCAAGGATTGTATGAACAGCAATGGGAACAAGCAGGACTGTATATCCTCCAGAATCTGAAATTTTATGTTTAACTTAACAAAATTGTTAGGAAGAAATGTTGCTTAAATTATCTGCATTTTGAGAGTGATTTTGGATAGTTGAATAGACATTTGTAGATAAAAACTTGCATGTCTGTGCACTCATTCAGTACTTGGAGGTATCTTGTTTGTGTTATTTTACTATGAAAGGAGAACAGCCTAAATTTATGAGACACATTAGACCCAGAGTATCCTAATCGGCGTAAGACAAACAAATATGGTTTATTTATTGCTAAGCTGGCCTGTGACCACAGAGAGCCTCAACTTGTTGATTTCTGTTGAAACTCTTCTCCTGCAGTGATTTTCTGGCATTTTAATTGGCATGGCCAAAGACACAGTGGGCACTTACCACCTGTGTGCTTTGCTAACCTACAATTTGTATTGCTTTAACCTATTTCCAAGGTTATTTATGCCATTTAGTAGACCAGCAGCTGTTAAATGAATTTGAGGTAGCTTGGTAGCCCTGAATCAGGCGCATGAAGCTCCAAACCAGATATTTGAGAATGACTTCAGAACAGATGCCAACACTGCCTGATTATTCCTCTATTAAGCAATACTTCTGGTGTCTTGTCAGGTCAGATTTGCATCTTGTTTTGCCTTTGGAAAGGCATAGAGATTTGAGAGCTTATGATCTGATATACTGCGAGCACTATGTCACTCTAACATTGAAGGTTAAGTGCTGCTGCTCTGCTGGGTTATTGAAGGCTTGTTTGGTCCTCAGTAGAATGGAGCTTTTATATTGTTTTAATGAAAATTACTAAGAAATTACTTACAAATGTTATAAAATTTGACAGGAAGGGATAACCAGAAGGGTACTGAGAAATTGGCTGCAATATGGATTTTACATTAAAGTCTGTAAAATCTAGTTGTTGTCTTATGATATCATACTCTTATCTCAGAAATTAGCTTTTTCCTCTTAGGTTTCTTTTCTAGCTGCTCACCCCCTATCATTCCTGTTCATAATGATGCACAGATGATAGCTAAAATACACTGATTGCAATACTCCAGCATAGGATAGACTTGTCAGAGAACACTCGGATTAGCATTGGAATTAAAACTTATGAAAATCAAGTTAATTTCTAAAACTATAATTCATTTCAGAATGAAGTATAAATTAATACAAAAGATTAACCAATTTTTGGAAGGGAAGCAGATTAAATCAGTTGTATCCAAAAACAAATCATAAAATATAATACTAGCATGGCTATACTTGCTTCATTTTATTAGTTTGTGTTCACAAATAACGTTGCCAGGCAGAGAAGCAATGCGATTCCCTTATTCCATGTGCTGTCCATGTGGCTAAAGCTAATAAAAATATACTCAGTATCTCAACTATCAGCAATTAGTACTGATAAAAAAAAGTCCTTATTTTGTCAACACGGGTTAAACATACTGATGAAGTTAGGAGACAAGATATTTTTAAAAGCAAAGAGTAGAACACTGAATCAACATGTAGATGTAATTACACCTTTTCCTAAGTTTGATTGACCATACTAGAATGGTCATCCCCTAACTAATGCAGTTACATTGGAATAAAAAACAGTGTATAGGTAAAGCTTACACATCAGGGAATGAGAGGCCCTTTAAAAGGCTGTAGTACTAGTATATATAGCATTAGTAGATCCTGTTCCATTTTCAGTTCACTTATACATACTGAATCTAGTCCTAGCATAATTTCACTGAGGTCACTTGGAGGAAAATTTGAATTATTCATTATGTCCTTAAAAGTTTTTGAAGAGTTCACAGTCTATTCCATATAAAATACTGATTTACTTCAGAGAGCAATGTTGATTTTGCTCTCGGGTCTCTGCTGCTGCCCATAAAGCATTCAGGCAATGTTCTTGTAGTTTATGATGTCAAAAGTGTAGTCCCTTGAGCGAATTATATATATTTGTATTCACACTAGGTCATCTTATTGCCCGAGGGTTTACGGATAGTCAGATTGCTTCCACCAACTGACAGATTTTTGAAGTCTGGGCAGTAGCTTTCCTCAGAAACACTCATATCTCAGGTGTGGGTAAAGTATGATGTCATGATGACATGAGAAGAGTGTTAAAAGTTCAGTTCAGTTCCATCCGATTTTGAGAAATGTTTATGGCAGTCTATGCCCTTTTTCTTTCAACTCTTCTTAAAGCAGGTATAATTTTTCTGTGACCGAATCCCCTTATCCTTTTTCAAAAATGCTCAAGGAAATATTTCTGTCCATCTCAAGCGCTCTTCTATTTAAATACAATGCTTTTAGCAGTCTTCTTGGAATCTGATATTGCTGTTGAGCTGTTCCTCAGTGTAAAAGAAAAAGCACTTTATGGCAGAAGGGGATTGAAGTGTCTTTGCTGGTGCTAAGATATAACAGTCTTCTAGACCTGTCGTCTAGTCTAGTAAGAGTACAATAGGAATAATTATGAAAGGGTATTAGTTGTCTGACTATGCACGTATATTTTGTATTTAAATCTGGCACTTATGATACACTGTAGTGGCTGGCGCCCAATCTATTCAAGGCTTGAAGGCACCCAACTCTTCAGTTTAAGTACAGATTTATTCTTTCTGCTGAACGAGAATATCTTTTTCTTGTATGTTTTTTCTTATGCCAGTAGGAAAAAAAGCTTTGTTGTTGTTGTTGTTCTCATTTATGTTTTTTTTTTTCATGGTTTGATTGAGAGGAGATGAAACAGTTATTGGGGAGATAAGCTAAAGGTCTGGGATTTGCAGCTCATCAGATGTAGTTATTTCCCTCTCTTCTGAGTGATATCATTCTCATGGAGATTTAACTTAGGTAAAGCTAAATCCTCCACCTGGCTGAGCCTCTTCCCTCAGCTGACAGCTTCTTCATTCCAGGGGAGCATAGCTATCAGAGGAGGTCACTGCTGCAAAGGGGACAGCAATCTCTCCAGTACCTGGGGCCAGTCCTGCAGAGCGTTTTGAAGACCACAGCAATAACCTTCACCTGGAACCTGAAATCATGGAGGAGTTTGCATGAAGATCAGAGTGCCAGGGAGATGCATACACAGTGACTGTGTTGCTAAGCAAACTGGCAGCTGCTTTCAGTAGCAGTGAGAGTTTTCTGCTCTTGGTTATAATGAGATGCAGTAATCAAGCCTGGAGGTCATACATGTGTTGATCATTGCTGCCAAATCTGTGACTGTAGATGCCTAAGAAAAGTACGATTTTCATTATTTTATACATCAAAATTTGATGTTTATCAGGGTGCAGATTTTTATCATTTCTGCATTGTCTTCAGTGTGAGTGAAGAGGAAGAAGTAGTGGTTTGACAGGAATCTAGGAATATTTTTTCCACGCTATTCATTCTGTACATCCTCAGGATACACAGTCATTGTTCAGATTGAGTTTATGTGCTCCCCAGTTTGCTTACGGGGTGGCAGTTGTTGACCAGATGATTAAGAATGTTCTGTTGTAGCTGGGTGACTAAGGGACACTTTTTCTTCTGTATGCTGATTCTTTCCTTGCTTTCTACAGTTGTTTTCATTGGCTTTTAATTTCTTTCAAAATACTAACAAAATTGTATTTCCATTAAACTAGTTGGAGTTTTGAACAATAATGTGCACATCTGTTAAGGATGGAAGCAGCTACACTGCACTGCATGTGTAAGAGAGAATCTAGGGCATATTTATTCATATCATATGAATACAGTATAGTGATTTAACAAAGCTAAATTGTAAATAAGTGAATTAAAAATATTTGCTATGTCTAGATACACTTGTTTATTTACTGCATAGAAGCTAGGGTAAACACACTCATATAGGAGATTATCTCATTGAGTCATGAGATTCAAAGTGGACACCCTAAACAACTTGAACCATGGAGGCAAGGGGTATAGGTGTGACTGAATCCACTTCTAGTCCCACACATGGTCAACAGTTCATGTCTAAAAGTTGAGGAGGCCCATCCTTTGAGTCATAAGGTCTAGAGCGAGCCCTCTGGTTTTCTGAATGTATCTTAGCTGCTGCTAGATCCACTCCTTGTCTCAGACTTGGCCAACAGTTTATGTCTAAGGGATGATGTGTGCACAATCAGTTTATCGAATATAGACTTAGCAAAGCTAACAAAGCCTGAAACAAACTATTAGTAATTTACCAAGGATCTATGTTGGCAAAGTGTCTTAATTTCAAGGTATAAGAGATCTCTGCACAGGCATAACCTCGAAAGGCATCTCTGCTCAAGAAAAGATCCTGTTGCAGAGCCTGCTACCCTAAAGGAGAACCTGGAGTTCTGGGCTGTTCACTATTTGTAAAATGACTTCTAGTTCTTGGTTGTTTTTTAGGCACATCATCAATTGTTCTTCATGTGTTGAACCAGGTGTCTGCTGTCAGGTTTTTCATCTCGCCCTTGTTTGAGACAAATTTGTGATTGTTATCAATACTGTTGCTCATTGTCTTTGTGTGCAAGACCAGGCTGAAGGAGGAAGCTGAGGGAAGGATGGGAGGGGAGTGTGGAGAGCACACTGTCACAATATCACTTTTCTCGATATAAAAAGAGACTTTGTGCTCACAAGAATGTCTGACAAACTATTTTGTGCAAACAGTTTTCATGTTGAAATATTTTACTTAGAGCACCTAACAAGATCTTGAAGGATTATTCCAAACCATGTTTCTCTTGAGTATACTTGTAGAAAGGAACAAAACTCAAAATCACCACCACTAATATTACTGTAGCATTTTGAGGGTGTTGCTTATGTTGAGGACAATAAGCAATCAGTCATTATTTGTGCATCTTACTGACATAGCCTAAAAACCCTTTTTTGGGAATAATGTTGGTCAGAAAGAGCTTGAAAATTGGAAGCAAGTAACCTGTTTCCCACTGCTGGTTCAGCAAACCACCTTGCTACATTATGCACTTAATCACAAACGTATGTGCAAGGTATCATAACTACTGAGTCCTTCTCTAAACAACAGAGAGCTACTAGTCTTTGTTCAGAGGACAGTGTATGCCTTTCCTTAAGAAAGATGAATCAAATGTAGCAGTTAAGCTTCTGAAGTTATATGATAGAAACCCATTCTCCTGTGTGCATTGTTGGTAAGTAGGCAGCATTCATGACATCCTAAAGTCTGTCATTTTCTTTCTGAAAGAGGAGGGTGCTAAACATGCCTCAGAGGGGATAAGCATACATGTGTCCTCACATTATATGTTGGGGATTCTATTTATTCAGGACAGGTCTGAAACAAAATAGATGGTCAGCACCTCTTTCTTTTCTCCCAGTGTTAGTCTCAATCAATTAAATCTGTTTGGCTTCTGTAGTTAACATGTCAGAAGCAAAGCAATAGGAATGCATGCATATTGCAGATAAATGTTATTATTATTTTTTTTTTTGCGTAATATCTTCCTTGTACTTAAACCAGTTTGCATCGAATTATTTATTATGAATATGAATCCCCTTTATACTGTACAAATATTGTATTTTAGGACATCTTTAATGTCAGTAGAAGAATTAAGGGATACTCAGTTACACATGCTGACTTTCTACACTGACCAGTCTCAACTTAAAAATAGAATTATTTATCACTGATCCATTGATTGACGTTGCTTTATCTTTTCTAATAAGTGGAAACAAAGTTGTCGCACAGAAAGCAGTCCCTTAATGGTCACATCACTTACTGAGGTCCAGAGTATGTAACCTACAGACAGATGTGATACAAAGTAAAGATTGTTCTGGTTCCATGGGGCATGGTCAGATTGTCAGACTGGACCCATAATCAATTTGTTCCATAAGGTGAATGAAAGCCTGTGATCCTTATGGCACAATGAAGTTGTTCTGATCAAATCTTCAAACAGAGAAATCAACCTCTCTTAGTTCTCTGAAGGTGCAGAGCCATGCTGGCTCTTTTAATTTTCCACTATTCTATATTCAGTGGTAGTTTTTTTTTACTTTAACATAAACGGAATCTTAGGAAGGGCTCCGAGATTCAGCTTGTGTGGATAAGATGAGCATCATTGCTCTTCATATAGTTTTACTGAATTTACAGTAATTTCTAAATGAAGTCTAGAACTTGTCTGTGTTGGTCTACAATTGACTCAGACACACCGTATTTTGTTTTCATTAAAAATGTCCAGAAAACAGTTAGTCTGACATCAGAGGGCTCCTCCCAGGCTTAATTTAATCTGAGAATGTGTTTGGGAAACAAGGTTTTACCAAAACTGGAATAAAAAGTTCAATCTGCTTGGTATTATTAACACAGTTTAAAAACTGCTGAGATGTATCATTTATTAGTATAGAAGAAATAGGACTGGAACAAGCAACTGATAGACTCTTTTAAAATTGCTGAATGTAGGCACATTAAAGAGATATGAAATCTGAAAATTGAGTCAAGCACATATGTGTGTTGAATAATAGTTATCAATGTCCCCTCATCACATTTGGTATCATTTATATTTTTATTACATTCTCTTGGCTTGTATAAAAATGTAAAGCTTGGAGACAATTAACTACAGCTACTGAGGAGTTCACCAACAATCCCAGAAGAGTAATAGAACTGTTTTTAAGCCAATAGCTTAAAGGAAACAGCTGTGCAAGAACAATGACTTTTGAAATACACTGTATCTTGACAGAAACTCCAATGCCCTATATTTCAGCTTTGTTCATTTGTCAACATAAAGGCAAGATAAAGTCTTCTGGGATTAAGTAAACTCCATAGCTAAAAATACAGTTTGACACTTCTTGCAGACGTATGACAAGGCTTCACAAAGAATGTGTTGGTATACTTTTCTACTATAAGGAATACGTTTTTAAGAGAGAGTACTACTATGGAGTTTAAGTAGTGCATCATTAATACCTTCAAATAATTTTAACCAGATGTTGTTACATTTTTCTGTTTCTGAATCTTTACAAATACAGATGGCAAGGAAGTAATCCGTGAAATACTTTTAAATAGAATATTTAATTAATATTTAGAAACCATTTTGCTGTTGGTATAATTTCTATAACTGTTTGTTAATTTCTTAAACTGTGTACCGTAATTAGAATTGAATAATTTTATTAATGTTGTTCAGTGTTCAGTGAAAGAAAGATTAGTATCTTTTTAAGTGCTCCATATTCCATGTGTACTTTCCAACAATTTCATAGCATACTTTTTTCTAAATCAGCCATTCCCCCCACATTGATGCTAATCGTGCCATATGCGTACCATATTCTTCACAAAGAACAAGTGATGGACACCAAGAGTGTAAGATCTGCAATTTAAGTCAAATAATTCTGGTGAGAGTGTGACAGTGATGTGTCAGTCTGACTGACATCTTGTGATGCACAAGAATTCAAAAAGAACAGCAAAGTCTTTGAGATGAACTTTGTTTTTTTAGGTGAGTATAAAATAATGAACTTTCTTACCATACATTCACACTGACATGATTGTCCTTAAGGGACCAGCTGTATAATAACGTGCAGAATTTAGCCTTTTCATCCCTTTTCATATTAACTTTGATTTTGGCAAGACAGAGTCTGAACTGCCCTTAGCCTTCAGAAGAGAGCAGACTTATGCGAATCATAAGTCCCTGGTTTTTGGTTTGGCAAACCCATTTCTGTTGCCACTTGTAAAATGCTGTGGTTTTTCTTCCATGTCAGACATCACAACATCACATC
Organism: Callipepla californica brunnescens; assembly: GCA_023055505.1. NCBI lineage: Eukaryota > Metazoa > Chordata > Aves > Galliformes > Odontophoridae > Callipepla > Callipepla californica. Next base: position 18,795,749 of record JALIRH010000001.1, read on the forward strand.
TAGCAAAGGGCAGTTCAACAGAAATGATCTATTTTTTACACATTGGGTTTCTGAGGGGCCGGTTCATCCTCCAGTAGGTACCTTAATGGTTTCAAGTCATGCATCCATTGTGTAACGTATTTGTATCAACTTATCATGAACATCCCAAGAAGTAGAATATAAGAATGGTCGTTGGCAAACCAAAACTATACGTTCCCAATCCACTTGTGTGAGTCTCACTGTTTCTTCTCAAGGAAAGAGGTGTTATAAAGAGATGTAAGGATTTATAGCTGGAGCTGAAGTTGTAAAAAGTTGCATCCTTAGCCTGGTTGATTCAGGGCAAATTGATATGATTGTGATGCCTTGAGAAGCATAAATGTTTATGCTGTTGAACAGTCTGAACATTGAGGCCTGAATCAAAACCTGAAAATCTTTAAGAGGAGAAGAATACAAACATGGTTTGATGATCCTTAGATCTCAGACTACAGATCTGGGACAATAAGTACTGTTACCTTAGAAACTTATTTAAAATGCAAGTCATGTTAATTTGTTTTTTACATGAAAGAGAAGCATTATCTGTCTGCAAAGGCAATTCCAGAGAAAAGACGAAGCATACCCCAAAATGTGCCCATAGCTTGACATCTACTGTGACAAAATGTATCCAATATAGCAAACAGACACAGCTGCATGAACAAATTCATTTGAACTTAGCTAGAGTTAAATGGGTTTTGTTCTTTTGCTTTCCTTAACATTTCTGTGTGATTGGTATTATCTGTCGAGTTGTTTTTTTACATAAACAAAGCAGCATGTACTTACTGCTGTGATGATGGTGGGGTCAAACAAAAGGATGGAAATGAACATGTCCAAGGCCGTACAGAACTTTCTGAAGTGGCCTCTTCAGTCCCTTTCTACCATCCTTCAGCTAGAGATTGCCAGTCAGCAGATTGTCTCAAATGAACTCCCTCTAACTACTTCTGCACAAAGTCAGCTGGCTTAAAACACTGCAAAAGGCTTCTTTTTTTTTTTTTTTTTTTTTTTTTGATCTGACAAAGCTAATCACAAATTTTAAATTCCCTGATTTTATTCATAAATGGAAAAGGTCAGAAAACAATATTAGCTGTAGAAATCTCCATCTAGTCATGTTCCAATTGAAAATTTAATCTACTCCTAATCATTATGCTGTAATATTTATTGGTGGGTTTCTAATTTGTACTGCAATTAATGAGAATGGAGTGCAGTCAGAAGCCACAGGACTTATTTTCAAGCAGGAGTTATGCTGCCATGCTACAAAGAAGAAAGAAAAAAATGCAAATGATGTATCTATAAAAATTCTATAAAACTGCAGAAATAATTATCATTAATGGATTTTCTCTGAAGTGGAACACATTTGCACAATACATGCTAGAAGAAATACTGCAAAAATTGAAAAGACAGAAACTTCTTGGATAGAAAAAATGTGAAGTATCTGAAGATGTGGAAAAAAAGGAGAGAGAGGACTGAAAAAGAAGTTTTGAAGGATTGTTCATATCAGTTCAGGATTTCTTACATTCACAGTTACCATACCAAGGAAGAGTGGAGGCAAAATGTATTTTAACAATATTTCAGTATTTTCCCACAGCAGTAGGAGTACTTTAAAAGTATTTAGAAAGAGAAATCTTATGTACCTTCCAGCTCTAAGGATTCAGTGATTCTTTGACTCTATATACTTCCTGTACTTATTGTGCATTTGGCTGTAAAGTAGTATGGATGTGTACATACCATATATTTTGGATGTTACAGAAGAATTTTGGCACAGAAATGCCCTTCATAAATAGCACCCTTTATAAATACCATTTTAAGTGCTCAAATGATAACTGCTATCATGCCATAGCTAAAGAAATGCATGTAAATATGCTTTAACTGTTTCTTTTTGGTATGCACTGGAAAAAGATATTATGTATTCCCTTTGAAATAGTTCATTCTTTTCTTTTGGAACACTATAGCAGCATAATGTCTTCTGTCCCTTACTCATTTGCCTTTCTAGAAGCACTTTCCCACATCTCCATGTTTGCTAGCATTTTGAAATTACTTTGTTATTAATGGTTAGATTGGAGCAATGTGACAATGTAGAGGCAATGCAGATTTACAGAAAGTTGGTGTATTTCTTGCTTATCACCTTGACTCTCAAAGAATGCTCTTTTATCACTTTATCATCACTTTATATATCCAGAATATAAATCCAGAATAAGTCTGTCTGGAGAGATGAAGGACAAAATTAATCCTTAGACTTGTAAAAAACAGAAAAGAAGAAGTCATTTATTTGAGAATATTCTTTCATGATAGGAATGCAAAGATACCCAATGAGACCAGCATGAAGAAGGCATGCTACTGGGAAGCAGATGGCGTTCAGTAAGAGAATAGCAGATAGTCCATTGTAACAGACCTCCCTACCTTAGAGAACGGAAGAGTGGCATTGCTGACTCTGCATTTGACTTTGTGGTCTATAAACTACTGCTTGTACAACAGACTTTGTGGAACTGGGACCTGAGTTTGCTTTTAGGGCTGGTGGTGTCAGCCAGCCCGTTCTTAAGAGTGCTCTGTTCAGGCAGAAGGGCATATGCATGTGAAATATTTTTTTATGCATAAAATACACACGAAGACAAAAATACAATGCAACAAAAAGTGAATGCACATTTCACTGAAGTATAAATTTATTTTCTTGTACTAGCATGAGAAATTGTGACCATCACTTTTTAGTGCACTGTTAAAAGTTCACTGTTAAAAATACACTACTGTTTAATGTGATTTTACTAATTCTAATCCCTCAAGTAATCTATTTTACCAAAAGCCTACATGCCACTTTTTCTGCATGCAAGAGGGCTGCGTGCAGGTATCTTCATGACATAGGAAATCAAACCATCATTTTTTCTTTCTTATGCTATGTTTGTTGTTACTCTGAAACAGCTAGGAAATTTTACTGATCATTTTCATCAATTCTATGCACAAATCACACATAATAACTCAAGTATGGTCTTTTTATCACTTTTAGTTGTCAGCTTATTTTTGTTAATTCTGCATTCAGAAAGGGAAAAAAAAATACTAAATAAAAATTATTTTCTAGTATGGACTGTGTGAGTGTAGTGCTGTGCTTAAAGAGCTGAGACTGAAAAATGTGATTCTGCAATCAGTCCATTAATTGCCTGATCATTCCTTTGTCAGCAAATTCTGTGTGCAGGTTTTTTTGCAGGCCTGTCACAGATCTTTCAGGTCGTCCTTAGCGGAAATGAATGACAGTAGACACATTTGTTTGTAAAGCCAAGGACAGCTTCACAACACGGGATTCAACTATTGTTCAGATTTACATCCTATGTTGTTGGAACTCAAAGTTTCATGGTTACTGGACTGTGTCTGTGCTTGGAAGATAGAACTCCAAAGCTCCATATCTTTCCTGTGTTGGACAGACAGACCCCTGGGGACTCGGCTTGTTACTGGCCCCCACCTCAGCACAGAGCCATTGACAACAACCCTCTCCCTGTTACCTTCCAGTTATTTCTTTATTCACTGAATCGTTTACCTTTCAAATCGATATATCTACAATTTAGGGATAAGTATGTGGTGGGTTGCAGGAGAAGCAGGAGAAGCCCCCATGAGTCAACAGAGCAAATATCGAATACTCAAGGTTCTTCCCATGCTGAATGAATTTAATTGCTATGTGCTGAAGACAGAGTTTCAACAAAATTTAACTCTGTGGCCTATTAATTGTACTGAAAAATGCACAGATATTCACATAATGAATCAGTTTATTAAATTACATTTGTAAATCAGAAGAAAATAGCAAGAGTACAGCCAAAAACTAAACCCATATGTGTGAACACCATCATGAGAAGCACAAGGGTTTGACGGAGAGAAATCAGCCCTGGCTCTTGACAACAAAATGCGTGTTTTCTGCTACTACATCAGAGTTAATATGCCTGCCTTTCAGAAGGCCAGGACATTTTAGATTAGCTGCCTGTGAACGCAAGTTATGTACATGCAGATGGCATCATGGTGCGCTGAGAGGAGGACATGCTGTCTTGGATTGATGCCAGCTTGGAGACTTTACTGCGTTCCTTTGTGTGGAATAGAGATGCTCAAAGACTCAATATATGAAGTCTCTTCCTGTGTGTATCAAATAAGATAGTAAAGCTATTGGATTTCTAAACGGTTATCTCATTGCTTCTCTAGCAGATATCGGAAAGGTTCATGAAAGCTCTGAATTTTGTGTATTTCTAAAGTATCTTCATTAATTAAGTATAAGATCTAAAGACTAGATTGTATTGCATGTACCTTCATAATTAAGAACTTTAGATAGCACCTGTTTTCTGGCTGCCACACTAGCATCCTCTAATACTGGGTTTTAGACTTGAGCTTTTTGCTCCCAGAAGCTCTTTAGTCTGTCTTGACTTGATTCTTGTCTTCTGGGTTAAAATCCCATGTATTACGTGAAAAGATATTTGGATTATCTTTTGAATGCCTTAGGAGCTGATTTGGGTCTGAGATGTCCTAGGTAATATTTAAATATGTCTTAAAGTAGTTGGGATAATCTACCTGTTAAGTGTCAACTTTGATTTCTGTTAAAGAAAGAGTAAACACATACATTTAAGCTTTGAATTGGATATGCATTCTTTCAAAACTATATGTTAGTATGCCTTAGTGACTTTATTTCAACCTCGTGCTCTCATTTTTAGCATTGTGTAATTTACACATTTCTCTTTCCATGTCTTCAATCAAGGTCACTCTTTTTTTTTAGAACATCTTACTTCTGAGTGGCTATTTTCTCGTTTCATTTTTCCATCAAAAATCAGCATATTTTTCAAAGCTGATAAAGGTCTTTATTAAAACTTGGTTTTCTGTGAGTGGGACTCAGGAGGTCCTCTTCAAGACTAAAAATGCCTGTAAATACCATGATTTTTCATGAGAAATGCTTCATACTAAAGCTAAGGTTATTCCAACTTCAGCTAAACTGTAACTTTAATAAACTTCATTCTTCATCTGTTATAAAACATTTTCACCAATATTCACAGCCAACCAAAACTGACACTTTCTTGAGGTTTCTATTTATGGGTCAAGATGAATCACAGAATACATATTCCGTGTTTATACATTATAGTAAGACAGAGCATCACCACTCACATCATTCTGTTTTGAAGGTTTACCATGTTAACTCTGCTAGCTAGAAGTTAGCTCAGCAGTCTACCTCCCAGGTTAATGTGTACATAGATTAAAATGCAAGCACATCAGCACTTCAGTGACATCGACTGTCATTCAAAGTGGAAGTGGAACAGAGTTGTCAGGCACAGTGTCACAGTATTCTCATATAATCATGCTGCTCAGTCCTGGACTTAGTAATTTTAAAATGGAGTTTTCTGAGCAAAGACTTTTTATTACCAATGAGAATTCTGAGACGATGAAACTAAAGTATGAGAGGGACCAGTTTAAAGATAACCCATCTTAGGCATGGTATATATTTTATATAGAAGTAATGAAAATTAGATATATAAATGATCTGTAAACATAATGGATAATTCATAAATAGATTTTTTTTTCCCCAGATAAAATGAGATTATTGTCTTATTTCTCTTGAGAACCTTCAGTTTTGTGGTAACACTGGTAATTTAATTTCTACCTTTTCTTTAGATACATAGACTTTTAAGGCAGGGATTTTTTTTTTAAGTCCTTTTTACGCTGAGTCATAGTAGAGATTTTTGTTTCTTTTATCGAGGAAAAAAAATTTCACACAGTGATTTGGGCAGCCTTAGATTTCTTCCAGATTGTGGTGTTTTGCTCCTTGTGCTAACGAAGCAGAGCAAAGAGCTGGAGAACAGCCAAACGGTCTTTTCAGAAATGTCCAAATAGGTTAGGTTAGTAGTATAAGGGAAACATCTGTAAATATAGACAGGATGAATGAAATAAAGGTGATTTTAAATTGTACATCTAATTCAAGCATGTCAATATAATCTAAATTCAATTTTGTGAAAACTCAGATAAATTGTTTCATCTAAAAAAATACTACCAAACACCCCATCTGACTGAAGAAAATGAACGACTTAGTAAAACAATCAGAAGAGAAGGAATAAATACAACAATTACAACAAGCTTTCAGTATCAGTTAGAGGCTAAAGGTCAAAGATTATTGCAGAAGAAAGCTATTCTGTTATCCTCCAAGACATTAAGCTAAATGTAAAGAAGCTTACCAGCATCACTGGAAGCTGCTTACCAACATTGATGCATTATTTCGAAAGGATTGGAGAGGGAGAATTCATTATTGTTTTGTACAGAAAGAAAGAATTAAGATACTGATTATAAACCTTTCAAAAGTTGTGGAATGAGAAATGGTCGAAACCAAATAAGATGTTGAGAAGTCAGCTGGTTTTCAATTAAATGCCAGGCAGGCAATTTCCAAGAGAAGGTGCACAATTTATGCAGAACGCTGTTTAAAATGCTTAATCAAGTAAGCTGAGATGACAAACAAGACCAGCTGTAGAGCAAAGATTGTACCATATCAGCTATGCACACAGTATGGTTCAGATTTGAGAACTATCCATATAAGAAATAATAATTGACCAAAAATTGTTCTTCAAAAGGGAATCTGATTAAAAAGAAAAATTCTGCTTTATACCATGTTGATAAAGTGGCATATTTTAATTTGTAACAACTGAACTTATAAAAAAGCAACTTTCCCTTTCATATAAAGTTGATATCCTTGAGATTTTTCTCCTTTGTTCTTTTTTTAAAGAATCTGTTGGTTTGCTCGACAGTGTGTTTTATGAATATAAATAAGGTAAAAGTACATTTTAATGAGTGACCATTAGCTGAATTCACGTGGCTTTGTGTTTAGACAGTGGATAAAAAATAAGCATGTCAAACAAATGGCAAGTAACTGTACAAAGCATGATCTAATGTTATTTGCTTTCTTCTAAATGACATCAATCCTGCTTCCCCTTGGGATGAACATTTGCAGATGGATAGCTATGCCTTTGATGTCAAGAAAAAAAAACCTGAAAATAATCTCGATTCTTTGTTTATGAGAGAAACTCAATTTCAAATGAAAGTATAACCTGGACACAGACTTTCTTTATGATATGGTGGAATAACAACCATGTGGTGAAGGTTGTGCTCTCAAGTATGCTTAAACAGTGGAAGAAATTTCCTTCCATTGTCTTTAAATTTCTTGTTTGCCAAGAGGTTCTGGCATTCTGTCACTCATTATTGAGCTAAAGCAACAAAGCCACAAAGTTCTTCCTGTGCTCAGAGAACAGCATTTTGATTAAGGACTGCTATATTTTATAGCCAAGGGGAAGCAAGAAAGCAGTGTTACTAACAATCATTTCTAGCAATCTTTACTTCCCAGCCTGTAAAACCAGACATCTACCTACTACAAAACTGGCTGTAGAACATCCTGCAACACCAGTCCAGAAGGAAGTGTAAAATCCTATCTCTAGATTTAAAGCAGTTTCTTTCAACTCTCATCTTGCTATACTTCCTTTTCCAAAGTACCCTCTATCAAACCTATTAGTACTTAAGAATTCTTCATAAGCCATTATCCCCGTTATGTCTTCACTATTCATTCTAAAGAGGTGTCTGACTGATTTTCAATTGTACCTATTAATATTTGGCAACCTCTTTGTGCTTACTGTACAAAAAGATAGCAAGATTCAGTGTTAACAAAAATTGTAAGATATTGTCATGAATCTGCAGTAGCAAGAATTTTATCTGAAAGCCTATGTTTGTAATTTTCTGTATCTGTCTTCTACTTAATTTCAAGGCTGAATGTTGTCTTGGTTTCAACTGAGGTGAAGTTAATCTTCATAGCATCTAGCATAGTGTGATGTTTTGCATTTAGGAGAAAAATGTTGATACCAAACACCAGTATTTAACTAGCTACAAGGATGTTCCATACCATATGACATCATGCTGAAGAGTGTATATATATATATATAAAATAATAATATAATAATAATGTAATATAATATAATGGTATATAAAATAATATTGTAGTTATTATAATGTAATAATAATACTTTCCCATTCTTATCTGTCCTGTTAAACTGTCAATATCTCAATCCACAACTTTTACCACTTTACAAATTTCTCTCTGTCCCTCTGTGGGGGACGGAATGAACAGCTGTGTGATGCTGAGCTGCTTGCTGGATTAAATTACAATGCATATTTGGCAGGAAGTCTTTGAAAACACAATTCTTAAACTGAATACAAGTAAAAGAAAACTTTATTATACTATTTTTCTTAAATTTATATTTCTGAGCTGAGCTAATCACATCACTTTGAGGGAATAGCAGTAATGCTATGCTTGAAACTCTAAAGGCCTCTAATATTATAATACTTTAATAGAGACAACTTAAGTAATTATTTATATTTTCTTCATAATTAATCCTCAAAGTTCCCTATTGAGCTTTTTTTTAAAAAATGACTGTCTGAAATGTTCCTAAAGATCAAATTCTGGCACAAAAAGAGATGTTTGACTTCTTTGAAGCAAAATGTTTCTTATTCAGAACGGCAAGTAAGTGCAACAGTATGGAGATTTTCCTCTGTTGGAGTGAAACCACTACTAAGCACCATCCACTGAGCACCTTCCATGTACACTCTTTATTCCAGAAGTCAGATCAAAGTAATTTTTTTTAAAAGAGATGGCCAAAACTGTGATGATGCTGGCACCTGAAGCACAGAATTGCTCAGGGGATGTGAGAAGCCGTTGCTTTATAGACAGCCTTCTAAACTGTTGATGAATTATTTTCTCTATGTGGTCATAACTCCAGTATGCAAGGGTAATTAAAAACAGTAATAGATCTGTCAGATGATCAGGAGCTGAGCAGAAAATTCTTATAGTTATAATAAGCTTGCTTTGTGCAGAATACTTCTCATTCTCAGTGTGAAAATGCCAGTTATGTTTGCTGTGAGTGCAGAACAGGAAAGACCACATAAAGGAAATTTCTTCTTCCCACTTATTCTGAAGCTACTGCTTTCCTGTGCCTGTGTCTGTGCAGAGATGAAATTGACTGAAACTGCTCTGAGCTGTCAGTATATAACATCTATGAAACAACTCTGAAAGCTGCACGGTGTCAGCAGCACCGAAGTAGATTTTCATTGAACTGGGCACTGTTGTGGCATGAGGAAGCAGGTGGGTATCTCAGTGCAGTGGCCTCTGTGCTCCTGCACATCACTGGGGACCATTCTGTGTGCAGGAGGTTCTCCTGTGGTTTCTGTGCCCAGGTGTGAGAGTGGTTGAAAGACAGGTGTGTCAGAGCTTGAAATAAGATTCTTTCCTCATTTTTTCTTTGAACTTATGAATTCCTGCTTACCAGATTCTGCATGATGTAGGCACCAACAAAGATCTTTGACAGTTGTGCTTATGCAGATTTTTTTTATTCTATTTAACGTATTCTGTTGATCTAAAAAACATTGTCTAATGTAAAAACAATTCCCAAGAATCGAATGGTTGATGACCCATAATATCTCACATTCACTCAGCTTTCTCCATAAGTAAGGAATTCCTCTGTAGTCACTGAGTAGGAGTTAAATAAGAAAGAAAATAACACTGTTCTCCAGGCTGTCCATTCATGGTCTTCTACTGTCATAATTGCTTCTTCTTTCATGTCCTCACAGAATCACCCCAATCCTGTGTCCTCACTGCAAGTGAGGGTATCAATAAATTTGTTTGGCTCTTATCTGTTATCAAATATGATTAAATTAATAATAGTTAATATACGTAGTGGGACACAGAGAGCCAGGTGAAAAGACACCAAATTACGTATTTGTTGTCCTTTATGAATACTTTTATCTGAAGAGCAAGAACTTTGAAACCACAATTGTCAGAATAGTAAATGATGCCTTCTGGCACATGCAAACACAGATTACGCAGGAAAAGCTGCACTGACTGTTTACAAGTCTTACAGTGAATTTCTGTCTCCAAGCACATCACGATATGAATACAAATGATGCCACTGATCAAGAGCAGTGGCTAATGGCCCATGTGTCCTAGCACATGAAGGCACGCAAGTCTTATGGAGAAAGCTGTTGGATGGAGATGTTGAAAGAAGGTATACTTGAAATAAATGTGAGCAGTTAATGCATTTATGTTTTGAATAAGTCTTGCAACGGACTCCTTCATGTCTCAGGAAGTGACATTCTGAATATATATGCCTAGGCTTGTATCACACTCCACAGCAGGCACTCTGGTAAGCCTTCTGTTGGCACAGGAAAACTGTCTTTAGAGACATAAGTACTCCTCATGGATGCATCCAGAGTGGCTGGCGATATAGCTGGAAGAGCTAAGCATCTATGTTGTATGTAAGTTAAATTAAATCAGATTTTTCATTGATTATGATAGTGAGCTTTCTAAGCTTTGTGTCCTTTATGAGACAGGTCAGTTGAGCTTCTTGTCTGTGACTTTTAGGCATATTCAGACCTTAACATTTTTCCAAGGTGACGGCTTACTCTCAAAGAATGAATTCCATTTTAATTACTGTGTATCACCATTTGATGTATACTTTCATATATGCTAAAACAGACACTCCTGTGCATAGCTATATGGCTATATAGCTGGAAGCCTAAAACCCATACATTGCTGTAGTTTTGAAATAAATGCTTGCATCTCTGCAATATTCCAGAACATTATAGCTCCCATCCTTACTTTAAAAATACTAGCATTTTCCATAAAAAGGCCCTTTCAGTGTGAATACATTTTGAAACTTCTGTTGGTGCTTTTCTTGTTGTCAACTCACTAAATTCATGGAATCACAGAATTATAGAAAGACTGGGGTTGGCAAGGGACCTTAAAGCCCATCCTGTTCTAGCCCCCTCTGTGGCCAGGGTTTCCCTGCACTAGGTCAGGCTGCCTGAAGCCCCATCCATCCTGGCCCTGAATTCCTCCAGGAATGGAGCATCCACAGATTTTCTGGGATCACCATTTTGTGTGTCATCCTTTCGTGATATGACTTATCCATTCTTCAGAATCTTTCCACCGTACTTACTCCTCTGCAGGACCTTTCAAAAGAACTTGGATTTGCTTTCCCAAACCAGCCCTATGAAGGCACAAAACATTTTAGCCTAAGGATGTGTGAATATGTCCCTTTGTGTAGGACAAACCCTCACTCCTTATGAGCCATCACCTGTTTCTTTATCTGAACTAATGGAACTTCGGTGAGAAACACTAAGAAATACAGAAAACTTGTTTTGGGAGTTCTGTTACCGGTCCATATCAGTCTAGTTTTCGTCAGGGGAAATTCAGACTGGATGTTAGGAAATACTTCTTCTCTGAAGAGTGGTCAGGTGCTGGAATGGGTTGCCCAGGGAAGTGGTGGAGTCACTTACCCTGGAGGTATTCAAGAAACATTTATACATTGTGTTGAGGAACATAGTTTAGTGAGAACTACTGGTGGTATGTGGACAGTTGGACTGGATGATTTTAGAGGTCTTTTCCAACCTTGGTGATTCTAAGATTCTGTGGTTCTATATGTATTCTAGACATGGCGTGACTTCTACCTCTCGCATTGAACAAAGCCACCAAGCTCCTGAATGAAAGAAAGAAAGCTTTCCTGCCGTCAGCCTAAGATGGAACAGAGCTGAATGCAATAAATAAAAGTCATGGTGTGGCTTTATGTCTCACATTTTGCCTTAATATATGATATTGCCCAGACCTTTGCTTATGCAATTGTAAAGCTAATGAGAAGTGGTAAAGCAAGAACAAACATCTCCTGAAGCATGGTGTCACTGGCTATAAAAACAGCAAATGCTTGCCACATGGCAGCTAATACTTTGCATTTTGTTGCAGATATTCAGTGATTTATATGCACAGGAAGGACTTGAAATACGGTAGCAAATGGGTAGATGTAGTGTAGATTTGTTTTGCAGAAGCTGTATTTCATTTGTATAATTGATCCTAAACAACATTTATTTATATTTTTAACATGTCTGAAAATTTCCAGTGAAAAGCAAATTACTCTACTTTTTGTTTTCTTAAATAAAATTTATTCAGAAAATCTTTCTGTGGATATAAAAATACAATGTATAATTTTCACAGTAATTTGAATATAGATTTTAACTGCATGTGGTGGACATGCAGATGTAAGACAGTGTGAGTGCAAATACTGCAAATCGGGAGAATAATTCACATGTGTCATAGCTCGTAAGGGCAACACTGAAAACAATGGTGGAAAATGGTCAAACGGTCAAATGCAGAAAATAATACTGGGATCTGTTCTGGAAGCTCAAGAAGTGAAACACAGTGTTATTTATCATTCATATTGATCACTGAATTGTGACAGACAATTAACGTTTTTCAGGATTTTTCTATTATTAAAACAATGTGTTTGTTAAGACAAGAACAATGTGCTAGCTTTGACTAAACTGAGAAAACAAAGAGTAGATTGAAGGGGTTCTCTGGGATTACTGTTGTTTTGCAAGTGAAAATATAAAAAGAATTTCTTCCAATTAAAATGAAGGAGAAATAAACGTGATTGTTTTCAGAGTAGCAATGAATCTGCATTAGGAACATTAAAAAATGTATAAGTAGAAAAAATTATTTTAAAATCTGGCCATATATTTGTAGCCAAAAATATTTAGCTTGAAAAATATCATCTCTCTCATTGATCAGTCAGACAGTATAAATATTTGTTTCATTAGTTTTCAAACAGTTACACATTTGTGTGTTCCAGAATGAAATGCAGTGGATTAAAATAAATTAACTGTTATTTCTGAGGGATATGTATCAAAGTTTTTGACTCTTCTGCTTATATGCCAAAGGAATTTCATAATTAAAGAAGGTATTTCATATTATCACTGTGTAAATCGTGAAAGCGTGGAGTCATGATCCACAGCAGACAGTTTTCGCACTAACATACAGCTAATAGAAGCATAAAAGCATCTTTCACATAGGTTACTTTGCACATCAAGTGAACAACTCTGCAATTTTTAAGTATCTCCAAAATGGTGGAGTGAAGCTTTTAATGACTGAATACTAAATGTATCCCTGGTTTTGTGTATGGTTGCCATGATGTAGTATACTACTTGAAAACTGTGATATGATAAAGAATTAATGTGTAGGTACTGGGCTACCTATTTATAACTTTTACCTAAAAGCACAGAGCTGCAAGGCAGAGGAAATGGAATGAGATTGCTCGCACTCCATGGTACACATTAGTTCTCATTGACTTCACACTTAGACTTCACTTACTGTTCTTACTTTAACTTAATGTTCTTACTTTAGCCTTGCTTAACCACACCAGCCAGAAAACAAAGAACATCCCACACTTACTGTTCAGAGACTCATAAGTGTTACTGAGTTCTTATCAAAAATACCAATGGGTTATTTCAGTGAGAAGTGTTCTGCTCTACGAAACCAATCAATGTGCCCACACATCATGCTGTTCTGCCATTAGTGCTTTGTCATTCTTGCCCTATCGGTTGTTCCTGTGCTGCAAGACTGAGAGCAATATGTTTCTTGTTTAAACAGTTTGGGATGAGTGGAAAAGTGCTACTCCTGAGCTAATTCAAGGTTGAGATTCAAATTAAATTAATTTGGTGTTACTTTTAAAAATGAATATGATTTACAGCAGAGATTTTGAAAATTTGGAGCTTCTAGAAATAGAAATAAATTAACACTTAGAAAACTTGAGTCTTGACAGTGGTAGAAACACATAATTAAGAGAAAGATATGTAATATGCCAAAAGTAAAAGCTGCAGTCCTGAAGCATTGCTTCAAACTCAGAAATTGTTCCATGCAGGCAGGATGCTCATTGTACCTAGTTTTTTACTTGTTTATCGTTAATTTGACAAATGCAGAGTTACTTAAGCTATTCAGTTTCCCAGCAATAACACCGTTTTGCCCTGCAGGCTGAGTAATTGCTCATGAACAACATGTTTATTGGTATAAGATGTTGAGGTTCTATTGGCCATTATTCCTTGCATCACTCATTGCTGGAAAAAAAAATAATAATTAAAAAAGTAAAATGATTTCAGAGTTCACCAGAGTTTTGTATTTTCAGGCTTTTCTTGAGGATCTTGGCTGCCTCTACGTTCTGTTGAGTTTGCTTAATTTCAGGAGGGTTGCTCTCCTATTCTGACAATTTATCAAACTGCCAATAAAGCAGTGAAAATCCTCCTTCAATTGTCAGTCTTTACTTACTGACTGTTGTGGCATGGAACACATCAGATCCTTGAGACCTTGTCCAGCATCTTAAAGATACAGTTTGTGCAGTTGCTTACATGGAGAAGTGCTACTATGAAACTATTTGATGTACTGTTATACTTGTAGGTTTCTAAAATGCAATTTGGCAGATGAAAACAGCTTGGCAGACAGCCCATGCCACATTAGTTTTCCAGGAATTATTAGTTAGTGCTCTGTGGATTGCAACATAGCTCCTACTAATGAAGGATTTGGAAGGTGTTCTGAAGGCATGGCCAAAGTTTTTTTTTTTGTTCATTTTTTGTTTTGGTTGTTCTTAAAAGAAACTGGGACTTGCAGCTGGCTTATTAATAGAAAAGATTCCTAGGCTTACCCCAAACTCCCACTGCAGGCATTGTCTCTGCTGGAAAGGTTTTCTATGGAGGATAGATCTAAGGTGTGTGTGGAGGTACTGAGCAATGTGCTCAAAGAGCAACGACATGGAAGGACTAGATATATGATCCTTCTGGTATGTTGATTTTCCACTTAGTGTAGCTCAGATACCTCAGATCTCTTACTGCTTTTTGTTTGTTTGTTTGTTTGTAGGTTTTTTTTTTTTTTTCGGATGTTTGCTTTTCTGAAGTTTTTAGAATCTTGCTTTCTGCTTTCATTGCCTGTGTAACTTACGGGCTCTGAACATGACTTTGAATCTCATTTTCTTTCTTTTATATGATATGATATAATTTTTCTAATAACTGTAGTATATCATATTAAAAGGAACCATTTAATTTTCTGTAACAAAAGCTGTGAATCATAACATTTTGCTAGTAACTTAATGATAACATTGTAAGTTATTTTCACAGTTAACGTGAAATGAATGTTATGAATATTTAATAAATTTGTGTTTTTATTTGGTAAAATGAAATTTAAGATGACAAAGCAGTGCAAGGCATACTTATTCTCTTAAGGAAAATGTTTTCCTATGGCATTTATAACTTAAAAAGTCAGTGAGTGTGTATTATGAAGCTTTGTGCATTTCCATACAGTTAACCCATTTCTCTCATGAGACACTGAATAAAGTGAAAGAATATACAGTCATTACAATAGGGTCCGTTTATTTCTGAGTTGAGTCATTGTATTTAGTTGTTAAAAGTATAATATTACGTCTCTTATTTCTTCAAGAAAGAAAAATACATTACATGATTACTTTGTAAGTTGCTTTCCCTGATTACCTTGATTATGTAAGGAGCATGGATACATAGAATTACTGAAGTGATCAGTTGTTTTCTATTCCTGATTATCAGCAGTGTTTTCAAATGCAATACAGTGAGAGAGAAAAAAAGTTTACTGGACAGTAATTGCATTTTGAAATACAAAAAGAAAATGAAATCTAAAATCACCAAACCACACACATCTCTTATTTTTATGGAAAAGAGCTCTGCAGAGAAGTACTTTAGGGTCCTGGTGGACAACAGGTTGACCATAAGATAACAGTGTGCTCTTGTGTCGAGGAAGACCAGTGGTATCCTGGGGTGTATTAAAATGAATGCCACCAGTGTGCTGAGGGAGGCTATTCTCCCCCTTCTTCTCTGCCCTGGTGAGGCCACATCTGGAGTCATGTGTCCAGTCCAAATTTCTAATGGTAAGGGCTAAGCTCTTTTCAGTGGTGTCCAGTGACAGAACAAGGAGCAATGGCAATGTAGGAAGTTCCATCAGAATGTAGGGAAGAACTTATTTACTGTGGGAGTGATAAGGCACTGCAACAGGCTGCCCATAGAGGTTGTGTATGCTCCTTCTCTGGAGATATTCAAAACCCACCTGTGCACTTTCCTGTACAACTGATTGAATGGAACCTGGTTTAGAAGGGGGTAGGACTAGAGGATCTCCAGAGGTCCCTTCCAACACCTATGATTTTGTGATTCTGGATTATTAAGTTATGAAAATTAAATTAATGTTTATTATTTTTTTCTTTTTCCTAAATAATTCTAGCACCATTTTATTTATTTATTTTGGTTTTTCTGTCCAAACAGTTATTTGCATTATGTCGATGTTGAGTACTTTTCTCCCATAAGCTGTTTTCCACAGTGACTGTCCTTGAACAAACCAGAAAATGAATTTGATTTCTCTAATGCAGGAGGTAATTGGATTTCTCTTTATGGAATGCATCCCTTTAATGACTGTCTCTGCTTCAACCAATTTAGCTGCAACTGAACTGACATTGATCTGGCGATACGACTTTAAATAAATGCCAAAGCTGGGAGATAAGAGACCAACTGTCTGATATCAGAAAGAACATTTTCTGCCTCATCTTGCCATTTTTCTCAGAAAATGTCTCCTTCTTGAATGTCATTCTCATGAAATGTGCCACTAATTATTGGTCATAGAGGAGCAGATTGCACCCTTCTAGCAAATATAAATATTTCCCAGAAATCCTCTGAAGCAACTACTTTTAAAATTGAATAAAACCTCTTAAAATAACTTTGCAAGTATTTATTACTATGTAGATCCTTCTTAAGTGATTAAGTGGTACTAGTGTAGTGAATTAAATCTTTATAGAGTTCTTGTTGTACATTAAATATTGATCAAAATATTTAGTTAGCTTATGGGGGACTTATAAAAAGCATTCTAGCATGTTGACCCAAGAAAAGAATTACTTAATGAAAACAATAAGGAGGTATTTCATAGCATAATGTGTTCTTTCTTCAGGCTTATTTTAATGGAATTAGAAAATCCTAGAATGTGTGTTTCTACTTAACGTGTTATCCTCTGGATTCAGCCCTTCAGGCTATTATGCTAAGTGCTTTTAACAGTAAATGGACTAGGAGCCAAAATTTAGAAGCAGAATTTGGTTCCTACGTGGTTCAGATTTAATCATGGCCTCTGTGTTCTTTTAACGTTGTTAATGTCTGTAAGAATAGTAGCTAACTCATTACACATTAAATTAGATCCTAAAAACATTATTACTAACCAAATTCTATGTAAAATAATAATAATAGTAATAAAGTCTTGATTTCTAGATGAACTTATTTCCTTCTCAAATTTAATTAAGAGTTATTTTCATTCTAATAAAACAGTTAGTAATGTTCTACTGTGTGCTGGTACCAATGACAGACAGTAAGAATTTGTTCTATTTGCCTTTAGTAGCAGTTGCTCCCCGTTTCCTTTTTCTGTTCAATTCTTGCTCTTTATGTATAGGTGAGTTTCCACTCTTCTGAAACTTTTGAAGAATGGAGTTGATGAGCTTATTGTGTGTAACTTTCAGTTCATTATAGTACAGTTATCTTGAAGTGAAAAGATGTAAAAACAAAGCTTCCCAAAGGTGGAAGGGCCAGAGGGGCTATTAACCTCCCACAGTTAGCTGAAAGTCATTTTTAATTCTTATGTGTTCTACACAGAAGTAGTGCATACATATGAGTCTCTGGACAGAGAAACAGATGGTCTTTTCAGATAGGAATTATGAAAATGAGAATAAATATTTCATAGTTTTAAATTCCATGCAAGTTTTAAGGGTTTTTTGTGTTTCAGTTCCCAAGTGAGGTTTTCTTACTGATAGCAGGAAGCAGGATAAGATTATAAATGGCATATAGTGCTTAATTTGCAGGCTTGTACTCCCTGGATACAACTCAAGCTTCAAGAGTGAAAACACTGTCTATGCTGCTCTTGGGGAACTGGGTCCCTGGCCCAGGCTGGACCAGAAAGCCGTACATATGTGAGCTTACATATGGGCATAAACGAAAAGAAATTACATCCTGTAGGTTGCTGCAATTCCTAGATTAATTCTTTTCTTCCTGTCTTTGGATCTCCTACAGGTTTCCCCGTTTCTTAAGGCAGTGCTGGCACTTCGAGGGGCTGAATATTTAAGACAGTATACTTCATGTTAACTGAAAGTAACATTGGAGATGCTGTTTCTCTATTGCCTAATTACTAAAGTCATGAAAACTGAAGCAGATTTGTCAGAGACAAAGCGTTCTTTGAGTTCTTCTGAGCGTCTCTTTCATGACAGCAGTTTAACTGAATGTTATTTCCATTTTCTGTGTAGGTCACTGACATGATGCTTCAGGACAAACCCTATCCAGACTGGGGGAAGTCTGCCAGAGCTTTCTGGAAGAAAGGGAATGTTAGGATCATTTTATTCTGGTAAGAAAATAATAACATCAAATTATACTAAATTAAGCTTTTATAGAACACCCAAAAATGTGTCTTATCATTCTGTCTGACGAATAGAAGGCAAGAAAAGAGAAATGAAAGACATAAAACTTGATCTAAAAGAAAACTGATCATTACAAAAATGGCATATAAGCAAACACTTCCTAAACAAAATAACTGATGTAAAAACATAATTTAAAATTGACTTATACTGTTTATTTTATTATACATGAAGACTGTTTATAATGGAGTTGCAAATGTTCTGCTTCGTGTGATTGTATTTAGATGTCTAATTGTAAATTGTTTTAATTAAGGTAAGTGGATATGTAAATGTCCTTTTGTGACCTTTCAATTAATAATCTTTGAATTTGCACTTGAATGGGATTGCAAACAGCAAGTCAGCCACAGATTTTTAAGAAAAGTATTTAATAATCAATACAAAAATTGTAAGGAGAAAGCAGATGTTTGACCATAAATGTAGTGTCTTCCAAGTAAATTCAGACCAAGCGGAACTGCTGAAATTGAACATAGATTATACCAGAAAAAAAGTGGAAGATGGAAAATGTATAGTCTAAGAGGCAGAGAAGAGGTTAAAGATTAAATAAATTGCAGAGGTTATTTTTTCAGCTACATTAGCAGCAGAAAATCTGATGAAAATATCAGCAGACCTGCTGGTTTTTGTTTTTTGTTTTTTGTTTTCTTTCCTTAGCAGCAAAGGGAAAGTCTTCAAAGAAAATGTTACAAAGAAGTTGAAAAAATTATTTAACTGAATTCTGCTACAGAAAATGCAAAGAAATATCTAGAATTTTAAAGTAGTGAAGGTGAAATACTATATTAAATTGGGGCAATTAAAGGAAACAGAGAAATCTGGAGGCTGAATAAAAAGGAGATTCAGATACCTGACTGTCTGCAACCAAGTCTTGCAGGGAACTGATGCAAATTTTATTCTCTTTTAAATGCCTATATGAAAAACTGAATGCTAAAAACTCTTTTTTGTTTTGTTTGTGATGCTTATTTGAACAAACAAGAATTATTCTACTGTCCAGTAAGTCTTAATTCAGTATTAAGTAAATGGATCAGATACATCGTTAATAATAGAATTATGAGAAAAACTGTTGATTAAATTCTGCTGAAAGAAACCAGTGTAGCTGTGCTGGAAGAAAACCTTCTCTGACCTGGTAGAAGTCTTTGACAGTGTCATCAGAATAATGGATTAGGAAGAAATGCTTGATCTAATTTATCTGGACTTTCAAAAGGCTTCTGACAAAGTTCTTCACTGGAGGCAATTAGGAAAAATAGTAGGCCCCATGGAGTCTGCTGAAATAATTAAGGAATCAGCTAAGAGATGTGCAGTGAAAGACATAAATAAAGTAATACCTTTCTACTACTCTCATAAGAGTGGAAAGACCCATTCTTTAATGTTAGAAATAATACTGGCTATTTGTATACATCATGTGGTGATGTATACATTAGTGATGTAGCAGAATCTGAAGATGAGACAAATAGTTTGAATTGGCAAATGCTGGCATGTAAGAGGGATCTTAGAAAGCTAGGTGAAAAGATACAGTGATTGAAAAGGTTGAGATATGCAGGGAGGCTAAAACAGCTCCTTGTCATCATGAGACATACAGAGGAAGTTTCTATCTCACTGTACTGAGGTGGACAAAAAAAGTAAAGCAGATTAATTTTAGATAGCTCAGATATGTAACAAGTGGGCCAGCAATGATTAGTGTCATTTGGTTAAGTCAATAGAAAGGTCAGCATGTGACATCAAGTTCTTTTCATCTTTAATCAAGAATGGCCTTGTCTAAAAGACTGCAAAGAAGATTAATTAAGAGTCAAATTAAAAAAAAAGTACCTTAATTCCTTAATTACATAGAATGGAAGGATGGAAGAAAGGGTTAAAAACAAGGTAACATGGTAAAGAGTTTTCTTTTCAAATGTATATGCCAGATATGGAGAATAATAAGATATTGAAAACATATTTATGTTGTTGCAAAATATGTTATGACTTCTTGCAGTCTGAAATGTTATAAACGTTTTTTTTTCAAATAATGTTCACAGTAACAAAAACTGTGAATAGTTTGAAATTGAGATAAATTAAAAAAAAAGATATTTCTTTTTGTGAGTGTTTCTCATACTAAAGAGTATGCTTAATGGGGTTTTAGAAGTCTAAATTGTGGTATAAATGCTTTTATTTTTAGCTTTAAGCAGTGAACTAAAATCACTCTGTGCAGAAGTCTACATTCTCTGGGGACACTTAGATAGTATATATTAGACATCAGTAAAAAATAGACTTATTTTTACTTGTAAGTAAGAAAAATGGAGAGGAGTGAATTAAAGTATTGATAAAGTCATGCACAATAACGAGATTCATTCCTATTTCATTTGTTATTGTTTAAGTAGGGTGATGTGAGCAGCCTCATTTCTGAAATGTTCCAGGTGAACCAACCTTGATAGTATGTGCTACACAGATACTGGAATACCAAAATTTGTTTATTCAAGATGTTTCTTACCAGCACACCTGTTTTGCAGAGATAGTGTAATTCAGTACACTGTATTGTAATTATTCCAAATACTAGATATGTGATGCACAGTTTAAAGTGGTTGATGAAATGAAAATACTGGATACCCACTAGACTTGTTTTTCTGGTAATTTCATTTTTACTTCCAGGTTTTTCTTCCTAAAATGAGAAAATGTCTATAATCATACCAAAGACAGATGGACTGTTGTGGGGATAGAGACATCATCCACTTGTTTTTAACAGTTGTTCATATAATGACTTCATGTGTTTCTCATTTATCATTCTCATTCTATCATGCATCAGTACAAGTTAGGGGCTGACCTGCTGGAAGGGAGCTCTTCGGAGAAGGACCTTGGTGTCCTGGTGGACAGCAGGTTGGCTATGAGGCAGTACTTGTGGTCAGTGGTATCCTGGGGCGTGTTACAAAGAGTGTGGCCAGCAGGTCAATCCTCTCCTTTTACTCTGCCATGGTGAGTCCACATCTGGAGTCCTGTGTCCAGTTCCGGGCTCCCTAGTTCAAAAAGGACAGAAAACTTCTAGAGAGCATCCAGCAGAGGGCTACAGAGTTGATTGGGGACCTAGAACATCTCCTGTATGAGGACAGACTGTGAGACCTGAGATTTTTTCAGCCTGGAAAAGGCAGATCTTATCAATGCTTATAAGTATTTAAAAGGCCAGAGTCAAGTGGATGGGACCAGGCTCTTTTTGGTGGTGAAAGAAGAAGGGACAGTGAGCAAAAACTTGAACACAGGAAATTCCATCTGAAAATGAAAAAAAACTTCTTTAATGTGAGAGTGATGGAGCGCTGTAACAGTCTGCCCAGAGAGGTTGTAGAGTCTCCTTCTCTGGAGGTATTCAGAATTGCCAGGACACTTCCAGTGTAACATGCTGTAGGGATCCTGCTTTCATACGTGGTTTGTACACTGTGGTTTCTAGAAGTCTGATCCAGACCCTACAATACTGTGATTCAGAAATATTTTCAGCTTTCAATGCAACTAATTAGTAAAGATTTTAATTTAGCTTATCCTCTACTGTATCGAATCATTCCTTGGGAGTATTGTCAGCAACCAGTGCTTGGTTGTTCCTAAAGGTTCTGGCTTCCTTTTGAATGTCTTCAAAACATAATTCGTATACAAACAACTCAACTAAGTAAAAAATATCCATTTGCTATATGTACTTGTCCTGTCCATCGTTAAATAGCTTACTGAAGTACTTGATACTTTTTTTTATAGCTCTTTGTTTTCAATAAAAAAATCTTCATTTTGGTAATATACAGCTCTGCTGGTAGCTGATGTCACCACTCAGAGGCACCTTTGTATTAAGTTATTATGGTCTGTATTACATTGTTCAGGGATTGGGCAAGATGGCTTTTAGAATGCAATAAAGTATCTGGAATAGTGGTAAAATTGGGATGGTACGGGTAGGTCTGTAGACTACAGAAGGAAGATAGTAGAACATTAAATATATGTACCATCTGGCAGTCTGGTGAGTCTTTGGTAGAGAGATAACTGTTTTCAGTGCTCTGCAAAGTTACAGGTGTGAACTGAAATAGCTTGATTTATATTTTTTGATGTGTTCATAATTTTTCTTATTTAGGAGAGACATGTTATATATGAAATGCAAGGATTGTCATTTTTAAAAGCTACAAGAAAAATAAGGTGTTATTAAATTCAGGCAAACAAAGATCTTAGACAAGACTAACAATATAACAGTAGCTTCTGAGAAGTTAAATAAACAATTTAGATCATTAGTTATTTTTAATGTATGGATATTTGATGAAGCAGAGACAGATGTACTGTGTAAGCAAACTGGTTATTTTCTGAATAGTTTTTTTTCTTTGAAATGCTGGAATAAGTCCATCGTATTCTAAAAGTCTATTCTGTAAGGAAACCAATTGTAAAGATGGAAGAAAGATAACTGAATATATTATGAAGTGAACTGCAAATGGAAGAAAATAGTGTTAAGACAATTCATGAAACATTATTTAAAACTGACTTATTTACAGGATTTCTCTTTTGCACAAAGCAAGTGCTGAATCATTTACAATCTCGGTGAAAAAGACATGGAAATTCAAGACTGGTTCAACTGGTTTATTGAGCAAAAGTTGGAAATTATAGAATAGGTGGCAGGAATCTTATGTCCCTGCTGATGTTCAGAGACTCAGCTACTGCAGGATCTGCTCTTTACTGTGTCTTCTGTGGCAGCCCACCAAACCCTGTGAGACCTCAGCTACAGCAGTTACTATAACATCATCAGGACATCTCTGGGCAGTGCATACTGTTCAGATAATGGAGGAAGAACTCAAATATTCTCTCACGACAAATTGTTCCAATATCAAGTGTCCTCAAATTTTCCTGTCAGAGAACAAGGAGATTATAGTGATCAAGGTATAAAGAGTCCTGCATATGAACTTTTAACTGTGGGGAAAAACAGAATGTGAACAAAAAGAAATGAGATTACTGTAAGAGAGGATAAGAGCTGCTAAGATTTGTGTAACCAGAGAACAGGAAAATGATATGCAGAGGAAGATTATCAAAATGGTGGAGTGTAGAGATAGCAGTGGATTGTGCGGCTGCATATTGATTGCAGACAGGGTAACAATAATATACAGCAGCTCATTGTCTGAATGCTCAAGTAGCATGCTGGATTCTGTTTCTGTGGTGTCCTCAACTGTACATTTGTTGTATATATACACAATGATCAGTCTTCATTGGTGCAGTAGCGTGTCTTTGACATAGAATACTTGCCCAAAGCAGTAGGAGAGAACATACCAGCTTGGAGAAGAAATAAAATGATATGGAAAATTATAAAATTGCGATTCTCTGTATTTCCTATGTTTCACTTTGGAAACTGAATAATATTCTCGTGGTATGTGTTTCTATATGCTCTCTAGCTTTCTTTATTGAGTTACTACAGGCCACAAAGACATGTACATCTGTTATACTGATAGAAGATTGTGTTAAACATGGTTTTCTGTAGGATATTTAATTGGACAGTATTTTAAACCCTGAGACTCAAGGAAGCTTCCTTATGGGATAGAGAGTCATGTCTCCCACACAGAAGTGAAAGATAGTTTCTTTCATTGATTTTCTTTTATGCACCTAATTAAATGTTTTGCTTGATAGGTTAAATTTCTTTATTCTGTGCTTTCATATTCAAGATGACAAATGTGTACTGGACATTTGTATTCATTTCAATTATGTGAATGTAGTTCGCATATTTGTTAAAAAGATAGCTTCTTAAAACATCTATTCTTTTCATTACAATCTGCACTTAGAAAACCTGATCAGGTATTATAGCTTTGCCAACCTAAATTGCATACTAATCCAAAGAAAACAAACCTTTTATTAAGTTTGTGTAAAGGATCCTATGCTGCACTCATACAAATACAAGTGCAGAAAGCAACAAAATAATTCTGTTTATGTATAGTGAAATATGCATTCACACATGCACATTATTATCTCTGTAGTGTGAAATTTTAAAAGTTTACTTATTCGTTTTTTCATACTTTAATGATTTACCTTGCAATAGGATACTCAGTTCTGGATTGAAACCTGAAATGACTTAGAAGGGAAGGAAGATTTTGCAGTCAATATTGTAAGTCAAAAGAGCATAAAAGTAATTTACAGTATTGGTGCTCCCAGTAAATCTTTCATCCTGATGCTATAACTGAAGTGAGTAAATTAAAGTTGGCCTCCAAATACACAAGACAACAAATAAGTTTCTTGCTATTTACTTTCAGTCACAATACAAAATGTTCACTTTCACAGAGGATTTATATTGAATAATTTGACTACTCATCTGGGCAGGCATTATTAAATGTATTTTGAGAAGATAAAACTGTCTGTGAATAGTAATTGTTACATTTAGTCTGGCAATCTATAAGTGACACACCATTTGTCAAGACATGACTAAAATATTTTTGATGGCTTTCATTTAATGTATTGGTAAACTATGCAGTAAGATTACGGTAATTAACATATCTTGAAAATAAGTTATAATAATCCAGACCACCTTTCTTTTATGCAAATGGTGTTCCGTTATTCTTCTTAATTTTTAATTAACCATCCTATACTACATTACCTGGAAGTATCTTATTATCTGAAATATTCATACAGAGGTTTTTGTTTATATCTGTGTTGATCATGTTCAAATTCTCTGGTTTGTGTCATAAGGATGCTTTTACACTGTCCAGTATCACAGAATCACAGATTCTGTGGGGTTGGAAGGGACCTCTAGAGATCATTTACTTCCATTTCTGGGACTGTTTTTAGGGACCTCATTCCCTCATGCTTTTTTTCACTCCTCATTCCATGAAGAGCATAGTGTCAGTAATCCAGGGCTGTCCCATGATCCTGCTCTACCCAGTGAGCTCTTGTTTCCATCTGGAAGAGCTGTTCGGTCCCTTTTCTAAAATGCCTCCCCACTGATTTCCCATTCAGACAATAGCTCCAGTCCTTGGCAAAACACATCTGTCCTTTTCCCTTCTATCTTCCTCCTTCACTCCCTTCCTTCCACACAAGAATAGTTCCCAACATTCCCCACGCTATTTGTGATAGAAAGAGTGAAATAGGGAAGGAAAAACATTTGAGACAAAATCATGCTTAGGGAACCCTGAGATCTCAGATTCAAAAGTCACTATCACTGTGAAATCACTTTGGCATGAAGATTAGATTTGTTAAATCTATTCTGTTCAACTTACATAAAGTGATCTCATTCTCTTATTTATTCTTTTGATGGAGAGTACTACAGATGAAACAAAATGTATATTATTTCTTATTTGTGTCTATGAATAAAAGAAGGGTTAGGCAAGAGGAAGAAGGAGCGTAGCATGGCAGTTTACTCATATGATGTAGAACACATGAGCACATCTGCCTCCAGGTCCACACTGTAGACAGCAACAGAGGTGAGTGAGGTAGCTCTCACCGCCCATTGTAGAAATGCCATTATCCTGGTGTGTTCCAGTGTTGAAGCACTTCATATACTGGTACAGTAAAAAAAGATTTGTAGACCGTTCTGACTGAAAGCTTCCAGAGAAAAGGAGCACCCATTAGCAACAGTGGGTTTAGGATTGGGCCTGTAAACTTTTGTTTCAACTTTGATTTGGACTAAATTCTTTTAACTGTTGTAGTACCCTTGTATTTTATAGAATATCTTTTCAGTTGCTCAGCCTGTTTAAAGTTTTTGAGTTATATTTGGTATGTACTTGCTGTCTTCAGTAGCTGATAGCCTGTTAGAGAAAGAGACTGTTTTTATTCCTACATAATTGCTAGATCCCTAAGTATAGCCCTCATAATTGGATGGATATGGCAACCCATCTTCACCTCTTAAAAAGTACATTTTATTCTATCCCTGTTAGTGAGCAAGAGGTATATCATGAACAGTTACTAAAAATATTTTATCCAAAGTGTAGCTTTAATAAAACTTCTTAAAATGCAGTGTCTGCAATGCTTCAGTAATAATGGTCCTTCTAAATGAAAATGCTTTCTCAAAATCACATTCTATGCCAAAAAAAAAAAAAGTATCTCTGTAATGCTTAGATGAAAATTTCCCTTAGCAGAATTCAAAAGTTCTTTTCTTTGAAGTAGTCAAATGTAATCCTTCGTTCAGACACAGGGGCAGTATAGGTGTTGCAGCAAGTCCTCTTTCAGCTTCATTTGCAGCAGAAGGTTTCTACATACCTTTTGCTGAGCAGGATACACCGCTGCCTCCTCCAAGGCCCCAGAGAAGATTTGCCAGGAGAACTGCAGTTTCAGATTATCAGAGTAAGAATTCTTATCTTGAACCCTTGCTTAAGCATGCTAAGGCCTGGTGAAATTGTAGCCCAAAATATAGTCCAACTGACTCAAATTTAAGCCTCTTTGGAGAAAACTTAATGAGTCCATGCTATCTGGATAAGATGCAGCCTCAAGCAATGCTTTTGTGCAAGATGGGCATTCTGAAAAGCCACAGAATTCAAACGAGATCAGGAAATGAGTGCCTCAGCTGCTGGTGCTCATAGCTGTAGTTCGCAGACTTCATCATGGCTAGATTCCAAAAATCAATTCAGTTTTGTAAGATAAATGTGGTGATTAGAGCAATCAAATTATTTCCCTTCCTGGAATCCTGGAATACTTTTT
Source organism: Callipepla californica brunnescens (assembly GCA_023055505.1). Lineage (NCBI taxonomy): Eukaryota > Metazoa > Chordata > Aves > Galliformes > Odontophoridae > Callipepla > Callipepla californica. The sequence goes on from JALIRH010000001.1 coordinate 18,822,655, forward strand.
TAAAACTTGTATTTCTTCATAATTCATGTTTAAACTTATGCATTAGAATTTGCTGATGTATTTAGCTGAAATCTGGACTCATCATCTTTCTGATATTCCCATATTTCCCATAAATATTCAATATTTGCAAGTTCTAGATTGGAAAGCACATAAGAGCCATTTCAATGAAAGTGATCACTCAATTAAAACTAATGTTTCAGGACGAGCTTAACAAAACCATGAAGGTGAAAATGCATGCTACTAATTAGTCCTTGTATATAACCTCCATTTAGGATATAAGGAGAATTTGTTCTGCATCCTCCTTTCTTTTCTACTTAAAAAACAAAACAAAATGAACAAAAAAAAAAAACCAACAACAGTAGAGCTTAAAAATTAAAAGAGTTGGTTGACAACCATCTAAATCTTCACATACACTCTAAAATATCTTTTTTAGCCTGAATAACATACAGAGAATATTGTGGCCATATTTTTGTTTCAAATAATTGCACATTGTCTGTCTGTAATCGTGACAGCAGAGAAAACAACAGCTCAGACAAAGAATAAATTGTAAATAAAATCACACTGAAAGGTTGTTAACAAAGAAAGCCTCTGGGTTTTTTTGTTTCATAATAGATATTTTGATGCTTTACCATCTTTTCTGGATTTTCTTTTTAATAACAGTTAAAAAATCATGGTAGCAGTTAAATGCTGATTTAATTTCAGACAATATATCTTGGAGGTACTTTCTCTAGATGGAATTTATCCTAATGAAAATGATGAATTTGTCGTATGGTGTAATCAAAGTCAATAGCTTCAGTAAACATCCTATAAACAAAAATAGCATTATAGTGGTAACAAATATTTTTCATCTTTTCAGATTCATTACCTACTGAAATCAATGATCTTTTCCTTGAAAAAAAAAACAACCTTGACTGAAGTTTCCGGTTGTTGGTCTTGTATTGCTGATTACTTTGGTACACTGGTGAGCACAGCAATGATCCTCATGCAGAAAAAGAGTAAATCTTTCTTGATTTCAGTGGGAAGGATGTCAGTCCTTCTTGTCCATTATGGCCAAAGGGGTAATGCAAATTCAGGGGCCACCATCTGAAAACCTATATTCAGTCTGAGAGAGACATATCTTTTTGGAAGATTTGTTTCTTACACTCTAGGTCACTGCTTCCACATTTCTTTAATACCCTCCCAGAAGCTACTAGTTCTGTCACAGAGTAACTTAAGTTTAATTTAATTAAGGAAAAAAATATAGTTTGGAAGGTGGAAGACAAAGGCCAAAAACTCACAAAAACCGCATTAAAATAAGAGAGGAATTCATTCAATTTCCTACATTGCTATTGCAGCTTTATTTATAGATGTGCTGAAAAGAAGCACAACAATTCTTATTTTAGAGATACTACATATAGCTTTCTCCCAGTCCTCAATTAATGTTCTCTCTGTGAGTTCATGACTGCATTATTTCTGGTGCAAACTCTTGGATCTATCAGCTTTATTAAGGAGTTGTGTGATAAGTGGAATGTGACTTTTTTTTCTTTTTTTTTTCTTTCTTTCTTTCTTCACCTGCTCATGGTCTGAATCCATCACTTAGATGGATTCTTTTAAAGTTTTATTTGAATTTTTACATAATTGGAATATAGTGCAAACTTTTAATAATGAAGTGCCCTAAGGTGTCACTAGTACGAACCGAACCAAATTATTTAAAAATTTTAGTAGATTAATTTCCTATAAGCAACTACCCATGACCAGTGTTTCAAAACAAACAGCAATTAAAAATGCACTCATTTAGGTTCTCCACCCTGCTGATGTTGTGCAGCCCAAGAACAAGTGAACTCTTCACCCTAAGGAGGTTTGAGTCTGGAGTTCAAATTTTAAAAAGAAAAGTATCTCAGAGATGCATTAAATCCCCATCTACAAATGCAATTTGCTGCTCACACAAAGCAGGATGTCAGTAAAAAAAAATAACGCTTGACACATACTCAGCCTCAAGTTATTTGCATGTTTTGACCTGACCTAATTGACTGAAATATTCCAGGCCTATTCACATAGTGCAGAAAGCTAGGTCTTGGTCAAGGAAATAAAGGGAGGCATGTTTTCAATGACAGTAAAAAAACTGGAAAGATCTCATTTGACTTTTAAATGATACATTGAGTTGCAAGAGCTGTAGTTTAGATAGGAAATAATCATCTTCAAATTGAGCAAATTTTATGTGGACAATCTGGAGAAAAGCAACATGTACAATGGCAATGTCATTCTTAGCACACTGGCGCTCAGGATGAAATTTCTCTCTAAGGCAGGCCCAAAGCATGCCCAAGTTTCTTGTCGTAGTTCCTCTGCAGTGTTCTATCACTTGAATTGTAGTGTATCCATGCTACTAAACCTTAAAAGGTAATATGATTTAAACTGTAAGGATAAGCTAAGAGAGTTGGGGCTTTTCAGATTGAAGAGAAGTCTCCTGGGATACGTTATAGTGGCCTTCCAGTACCTGAAGGGGGCCTTCAGGAAAGCTGGGGAGGGGCTTTTTATAAGGACATGTAGAAACAAGAGAAGAGGAAATGGTTTTGAACTGGAAGGAGGAAGCTTTAGACTAGACATAAAGAAACTCTACTGCGAGGGTGGTGAGACAGTGAAACAGGTTGTCCAGTGAGGTGTGAATTCCTCCTCCCTGGAATTTCTCAAGGCCAGGCTGGATGGAGCTTTGAGCAGCCTGGTCTAGAGGGAGGTGTCCCTGCCTATAGCAGGGGGTTGGAACTACATGATCTTAAAAGTCTCTTCCAACCCAATTCATTTTATGATTCTATGATTTTCAGGGGTTCCTCCGACATACTATATGGGCTTGACCAATCTGCATGAACATACGTCCATTAGAATGAAATACTATGTGAATGCAGCCATTTTTCATCTAGAGAGTAGTAGTAGAAAGTAGTAGTATTGATATTAATTTAAATGTGTAAATTCAGAGGCTTTAAGGCTGCAAAGGCTTGAATGTTTAGGCTATGCAGGAAGACAGACAGTGCCTAGTGAGATTCACGAGATTGTTTCCTCAGGGCACTATACTTAAGATGTTAACTGCCACAGTTTAACCATACTTGTCCTTAATAACTTGAACTGGAAAAGTTTTGGTTCACAGTAGAAAAATTTACACTTCACAACATTGTGACTGTTTGAACAAGACCTTTGAAACATTTAGCTTTTCCCGTTGTGCACAGCCAATTTGAGAAAATTGTTTGAACTTCTTAAGTTTTATTTTTATGGAGTGTAAAAAATTTTACTTGCTCCCAAAGCAAATTAATTTACATGATGAAAGCAACTGGTATGTAATAATAATATTTCAAAGAAAGTTGATATTGCGTTTCAAAAAGATGGAGCTTTATACTCAAACCTTGCATTAAAGTTCTAGTTAGTAGACTTTTTCAGCCCATTGTATAATTTACTGATGTTACTACCTGAAAGAATTCCCTGAAGGGCTATTTTGGTGTCTTCATCCAGAAGTGCCACTTTCTTCACGTGCCACAAATGTTTCAATGATTACAATATATTTTGGCTGGTTTCAAGAAGCATACGTTCTCTTTTAATCTGTACACAACCTCAATTAGTGTTCAGGTCAGTAAGTGGGAAGACATTTATGGAATCAATCATTTTGGGTTAAGGAGTACACATACTACAAGTGTACTAATGGAATGGAAATAATGCCTGGAACATCTCCAGAAGAGTCATAGTCTCAATGGAGCAATTAAATATGTATGAAGAATGTTTGCATTGAAGTTCAAACACATCAGCCTCAGGCTTATAGTTTTGGTTTAATTTATTCACAGCCTTTCTGTGTACTGCTGCTTGATGCTCCAAAAACACTTCTGCACACTACCTCCTCCATCATCTGTGTGTCTACAGACTGACAGATAACAGTGGCAGGTGCTATTTTTAATCACCATCTCACGAGCAAGAGGTAGACTGTAGTAGAGTTTGAGTATTTAACAAAACTTTGTAGTCTGAACACTCTGGCGTTACTAGGTCTTCAGATTAGGGTTTTCCATGATATGGCCTGTATCACGTCTTTGTGTTACTGCTTTTATTCTTCATGAAAGAGATGCTTGTACCATAGCTAGAGGCTGCTTTTCAGTATTGTCAGTGAATACTGGAGCTCTTTATAAAGGTAGTGGTAATATTTCCTGATAATTAAAGTTCTTTGTAAAATGTATGAACAAATGCTATTTTAAGAATAAATAAAACTAGAGTATTTGGGGCTTTGTAAAGAGATTTTGTTTCTTTTCATGACTCTTGGATCTGTATTTTGTCACTGATCAGAGAGCACCGGTGTAGTGGTTGGTTCATTTGTTATCAGTTCATAATAAATGGGATTGTCGTATAACTAAGCTCTGAGCTATTGGCAAAGCATCTGAACAGTCAGCCTCTTAAAAGGATTACTGTTAATGTAATTACGTGTGAAAAATGTATATGTGTGTCTCCCATATGAAAACAACACCATCTTAATATGTTGCTTAAGCAACGATATTAGTAGAATGAGAGCGTATGCCACTGATGGATAATAGCATAGTGAAGCAAGGGCATGTCTGTGAAGTAGACACTGAACTTAAGCCAGAAATGTAGTTTTCTTTATCTAGTTTCAAGGATGTTTTTGAAACAAAGCTTATTTTCTAATTACACTGTAATTATTTTATTAATTGCCTCAAGGCTTCTAATATCTTCTTCTAGACTGGAGAAAAATCTCTGTTTACGTCCATTAATAGCAACTACAAAACAGCTAATACTAATATCACTAACGTTCACATAAAATGAGGTGCTAATATGATCTGTTACTGGAGATGCCAGGATGTGTCATGGACTGCCCTCAAATCATTCTAGTTTCTAGAGAAGCAGAATCAATTTAGCATCTTGAGTTCAGGCATGGAATGAATGATCTTGGTTATGCAAAATTAAGGACACCTCCATGCTTGTGAGAAGTTTGGTCAATATCTTTTGATATCTACTGTAACAATCAAGTCTGTTGACCTTTCCCAGTGAGGAGAAATGTCCCCATAAGTATATTGAAATTAGCATCAGACCTTCATATTTTAGAAATCAGTGGTGAAAGCCCAGTAGTCTTCAATGAAAGTGTAATCTTCTTTTGGATATTGGCAACTTTTTTTTTTTCCAGTTAATTCTAGAGAAGTTTTTTTCCTGCAGTACTTAATAAGCTCCATGGCATCCATACTGATAGATTTTTCAAACATACACTGACAGGTATGCTGTTTGATTGGCATGATCTTAAATACTTTATTTTCTCCACTTTGACAGCATTTCTCTCTTCCAGCTTCTGTATTTCATTCTTTGCTCTGTTCATTCACATTTTTCTCTAATTCAGTAAACAAAATTTTGATGTGTAGTATATGTTTCTCCTTGTGAGTTTGGTTAGTTTTTTTGTTGTTGTTTGTTTCCACTTCACTTTCTTTTTTTTCTATTTATTGAGTTCTACTTTTGAATTGTTACTGTTGGCTTTTTCTTTTTCCCTTAAAGACTTATTTTCTGCTCTTGAGTAATAATAATATTCCTAAAATTATTCCTTGTGATGTTTGTATTAGAGTCTTGGTTGAGATATTTCTTATGATGTATGGGCAGATAATTGGGCTTTCTCAGTATAAGAAGTTGTATTTTTACTCTTGGTAGCATGGCATTCTAAACTGTAAAGTTTATTAAGTGCCCTATGAAAGCATGACACTTGTCATGCTTCATGGTAACAAGATCAGGTTAATAGAAGGATATTAGGTATGTGTGCTCAGAAAAGGGGGTGTTTGAACATTTTACCCTTCTGGGAAAATGAGCAATAGCAAAAAATAGTCATGCCTTCACTATCTGGATTTACTACGTGCAGGAAAATTGCCAAATCAGAGCTTGAACCAAAGGTTGAGTACCAGTTGAGAAGGCATGGCTAACCCAGAGAGTTCAGCAGCAAGAAATGCACCTGAGTGATTAAAAGGAGTGGGGCCTGGATCCAACCCTCCTCACCCTCATTTAAGGGTTAGCAGCCAAGAGAAGAGTATCTCTCTGGATAGAGATTACACTTCTCTTGAATTATCACCAGTCATTGGAAGAGGTGAGCAATTTTTTTTAACATGCTACTGCTCTGTAAGTTTGTATCCTACTAGAAGGCACTGTCATTGCCTTTTTTTGCCACGCACTATGCTATATTAATATTTTAAGTACTTAAAATATCTTTGATTTTTATCTTTATGGTATTTATGTGGCTTGTAGGACTATGTAGTTTATGCAGTTTAAATGTATTTATCTGATAGAGATGTAGGATTCTAACTTTAGATATGAGATCAGTACTTCAATAAAAACACATCATCAGGTCTTTCTCAAGTCCATGTGGAGTTATTTGATCTGTCCATCCTGTTCCCCATCTTAGAATGCTAATTATGTCAGTGGTGTCACAGTTCGGACTGACAGAATGTGCAGGGATGGAATGAGGCAGACCGCTCTCTTCTCACCTGGGAGCAGCATTCTGTCACAGGAGTTCGCATGGGCAAGATGCTGTAACCTGCTCCCAGAATAACTACTGAGGGAAGCACTCTTAATTTCAGTTGGTATGGTGCTGGGCAATCATTTGAGGACTAAAACCAGTCCCCCTTTGGGGAAATTCTAAGAGATATCTAGTGCATTCACCCAGACAAATCTTGTAAGAAATGAGACTTCAGTTCAGAGGTTTGTTTGCTCTGAGTGCCTTGAGCCTTATCAGTAGGAGATGATGCACATAGGTGGATGATCTACAAGTGGCTGAGGTGTAAGAAGTGGCTTTGCAGTATTAGAGGCACTGAGAGAGAGACAGATAGGTTGTTTGATACTCATATTTCAGAAGCAAACTATACTGAGAAGGAGGTACCTTGGTTGCTGGTGACCTTCAAAATCAGGACACCACTTCAGTCCCCACCTTCCAGCTTCACTTCTGAAACTAGATATGAAATTCTTGTAGCTATAGGCATGTGTGACCAAGGTCTGCAAGAAGAAACCATACTACCAGCCTGCAGTGGATATCATAAAAATAAATGTCATGCACTTGTAGTGGGTGACTCAAATCAAAAGGTCTGACAGGGTGTCTTGAGAAGTTTGCTGCCTCCTAGGAGCCAAGATCCAGAACACTGCTAAGAGCATCCCACAGCTTGAAAAGAGCATAGCCTGTTCTCTGCTGTTGTCTTTCGTGCCCACATGAAAAAGCACTGGAAGATGGAATATGGGCAGAATCAAAGAATATGAAGTCCTATGACCAGAGAAAAACACTGGTGCCCAAGTTACCTTCTTTTCAGTTTTGTCAGTTGGAAGAAAGAGGGAAGCCAGAAAAAGACATATCATAGAAGATTATCTTCCACATCTGTTCTACCCTGATGAGAGCACATATGTATTAATGTGCCCAGCTCTGAGCATTAAGGCTTGGTTTTGGCATCAAATGTTACTTTACTGTAAAATAACCCAACAAAAATCAATTTGCTCCATTTTTCAGTGGTGCATGGATTAAAACCATCTTTAACCAGTCCTGGATTATGAAAGTACAGGCTTAAAAAATAAGTTCTCTCTAATAAAATGCAATCATGAAAGTAAGAAGCTCTTGACATGATGTATTCCTTTCAGTTTTGAAGAGCTCCTAGGGCAGAGCCATTCTGTGTGAAAATGATGGTATGATCCACTGTGGGTGAGTCTGTCAATACAGCCATGGTCTGCTCTCTCTCATCTTTATAGAGAGTTGAGGACATTTGCCCACACAGTTTGAAGTGTCGTGACTTACCAAATAATAAAACACTCTTTTGTCATTGTTAACAAGTAATCTGTCTACTGTCCGTGAATTTTGTCTTGTCACCAAAAAACCTTTATATTCGCAATTCTTCCTGTTTGAGTAAATCAGTGGCTTTGTCCATGTTATTCATTACAGAGTTGCATATCCTGCCTTTTGAACAAATTTGATGTTAATATAATTCTGGAATTAAACTTGATTTGTCTCAGAGTTAGATTTATGCAAGTTCAGGGAAACTATCTTTTAATTGGTAGAGAAAGTGAAAACAGCATTAATCATTGGAAGGATTGTTAAGATTTGTTTTACAATGCAGCATTTTCTCATGAGCTATAAAGGATTCCACTCTGAATGCAGCCATGGGCATTTTGTTTTGAGGGATGCTGCCTGCAGACATGTTATGACATGTGGTTCATAGCATGACTGGTTACCTTGTTTCTGTATAATCCATCTCTGAAGCAACCTTTAAATGTCACATGGAATTTGCATATAAAAGCAGTAATTTGTTACAGAGTTTGTGGATGTTATGCAAACACAAGTGATAGCTTGTCTAGCACAATATTTTATAATATTTGGAGGGTTTTAAGTGTGAAGTACATTCCTTCCTAATTCCAGCACTTTTAACTTAGTGAAGGTAGCCTCTGCCTCAGATGTATTCCTCCTTTGTTCTTTTTCTTGTTTTTGTTTGTTTTGATGTACAGCAGTAGTGTGCAGACTCTGTGACAGATTGCAAGCAATGACTGGAAAGGATCCGGACTGACTATAAATCACATTTTTCAAGGCCTCCTACCTAGAGATGGCAGCTATCTTTAAGGCTCCCAAGGAAAGACCATAAAGCCTAAAATCTGAGTGAAGAATTGGCCAAATGAATTCAATGTTTTTTCTGTAACATGACTAAATAATCAAAGCTGATTTTGTTTTGATTAACAAAGTTGATCAAAAATGCTTAAAGTGTTCTGAGAGTTCCAGTTCTTAGCTTTACAGTCTTCATGAAATGCATGTAGACATTTGTACTGCAGATGTCCAAAACTTTGACTCATCCTAGTCTTTCCAGTTGTTGTTGATCAAAGGAGCCAGGTCTGTCAAAATGCTGATTTGTTTCAAAGTCTTATCAACAATATATAGGGTCCATTTTTTTAGGGAGAGTGTGGCACTGTAAAATACAGACCTTCCAGAAGTTCTCTTTGAGTTACCTGTAGGTGCTTGCTGGAAACAGCAACTATACAAGTGATGGAGAGGTGTAGGCTTTTATGCTTTTTGAATGTATGTTGAAGTATTTTGTAGGAAGAAAAGGATTGTATAGCTTTAAAACTGGAGAGATCTTCGTTAGCGTTGAGCGTAGTATTTGACAGAATATTATGATAAAACCCAGAACTTGTATTTGGCAAAATATCTGCTAAACTGAAGGTCTCCTTAACACTATCTGTGCTGTTTTGATCTCAACATGATCTTGAAGGCAAAGTAAAAATTGATGAAGTTCATATAGTAAGTGGGTCTTTGAAAGCTGGGTGAATACCTAACCTGGCCTGAATGTGGTCCCTTGTTCTAGAAGCTCACCTGTTTCTTGCACAATGGGAAACGGCTGTTACCTCCCTCCTCTTATCTGGTTCCAGCGAAAGAACTGTCTTTGTAGACCAGAGTGAAAGGTGAGATGTTGATGGTTTAATTGAAAAAAAGTATTTTAAAAGGAATAATTATAACCCTAATGAAGATGGACACTAAGAAAAACAAGGGAGAAGCAGCAAGCCTCTCTCCGGGGGGAAAAAAGAAAATTGATGCCTTTTCCTACTTGCTATCAATGTACTCTGCCTGAACTCTACAGTGGCATCTGGCACTGGACTGTGCCCCTGCCTTAGTTTGTGCTAAATGTTCCACAGCTATTTTCATTCATCCTAGGTGACCAAAACATTGTCACATCTTACAGATTACAGAATGCATTAAAATTCATGCAGGGCATTAACTAAAAGCAAATGTTAGGAGATCTTGTTAGTTATTTTTAAGTACAATTACAGAGGTTGAATCTGGCAAATTTAGAGCATGAGGTGTTGAAGAGACCAACTGAGGTTGAAAAGCAAGGAGTGACAAATTACTTCAAGAGGAGAGAAACCTTTACTTACACTTTGTTGAGAATCCTGCAACAAAACTTTCTGAGAAGTCTGAAACATTCAGAAATGCATCACTTTTGATGAAAATTTCATGGAGAAAAGTTTCTTGTCAGTGGGAGGGAATTTCTGATCAAAACTGGTAAGATCCAGTCTCTTCAGAATAGCTAATAGTGTGGTAGTCAAATCCACAGGGATGAGTGTTCATATGAACCTCTGTACTTTTCAATGGCGAAGATACACTGGGGGAAGAAGCCTTTGTTTGGGTTTACTGGAGCTTGTTAGATTCTCTTAATATTGCTGTTTCTTCCAGACATTACTGAAATTAGTGAAAGATTGGCTTTGTCTGAAATACTAACAAGTGTCTATGTGAGGTGGATATAGGCATTTCCTGACACAGTTTAACCAAGCAGTGATTCACACTTGTAAAGAGAAAACAAGAAAAGCCAAAGCTCAGCTTGTGTTGACGTTGCTCAGTGTAGTATCAGACAACAAAAAAGACTTCTTTAGGTGTGTCAATAACAAGAGGAAGTCTACGGAAAACTGATGCTTGATGGTCACCTAACAAGTATGAATGAGTAAAAGGTGAAGTAACTTTATTCCTTTTTTTACTTGATTTTTGATATTAATGCCTTGTGTTGGAATCTGTTGTATGTCCAGGTCTTTCTTGTACTGGAAGGACAAGAACTGGTCACAGTCACCAATGTTGAGCAGAAGGGACAGATCACTTCTCTTGATCTGTTGGTGATACTTGGCACACAATGCCATTCACCTTCCTGACAGCAAGAGCACATTGCTGATTCATCAGGGGCCCCAGGTTGTTTTCTGTTTATTGATGTCTTTCTTGTGCTGTATACAGTATTCTGGATGTGATCTAAAAAGTACTTGAGTAGGGGGACATAATTTTTTCCCTTAATCTTCTGGCCATGCTCCTGTTATTACCGTCTTAGACACTGTTGGGATCTCTGGTGCTGGTGCAAACAGGCAGATCTTGCTCAGCTTGCTGTCTACTAAATCTTTTTTCTTTTTCCTACTGAATAAGATGTATGCCCTCTCAAAGATTTTTTTTTTTTTTTTTAGTTTGCTTTGAGTGACAATGAATTGCCTCGAACTCAAGATTACAACAAAAAGCTTTATTTTTCTTCTTTGTTTACTTTGGAATTGTTTTGGAAATACATTTAATCATACTGTAATAAACTTGTTAGATGAAAGAGCCTGCATTTATTCAAGTTTCTTTGGGGAAAGAAAACAAAAACATTAAAGAGTGATTCAAAACAGCTGCATTTTATTTTGATAAGTTTTACACAAACTTAATTGTGAAAGACAGTCTTGAACCTATATCTCAGGTTTCATACATCATGATATCTATAATAATGAGAATTTTTTTATTCTTTCAAGCTCCTGTATAGTTAAAATGCACAACTAATTTAATCTAGAATGTAGAGAGCTATTAAACTATTATGATTAGCTTACTCTGTATTTTACCTGTATTTTTTAAATTTTGAGTGCAAATATAACATCGTATGAAAATTGGTGAGAACACAATGCGTATCTTACACTTAAAGCTCTCCCACCTGCTCTTATCAAAAGTTTTGTTTCAGAGCAGCGACAGAAAAGCTGGAGAAAGTCAATGCATTCTTTGTTCTATATAGATAATCTGACTCTGTTTTCTCTGTTTTTATCCCTAGTATTTTGTAACTCCTAATTGTGAAGGCAGCAGGAAGATTTTGATTTATTATTTTTTTCCAGTCACCTGCAGAGATAATTTTAATGCTAAAACGTAAAGATTCTATGCAAAGTCATTTCAATTCTCTAGTATGTGCTTTTTAAAAGAAAATAAAAACACCACACACACACATAAAAGAAAAACAAAAAACCATGAAACTATCTCTTTACTGGTATTTTTATTTTTTTAATTTCTAAATAGAATTATTTTCTCTGAACATGTTTTGACAGTTCATAAATAAACTTTTTCATTTTAAGCAGACTTCCCCCTATTTTCTCAGGGAAAATAAAATTAGACACTGAAAATTTATCACTATTGAGATTCAGCTGCCTGGTATATAGTATAATGTGATAGTGGATGTCAACATACTATCTCTTACTACTACCAGCGAAGCTCTAACCAGTGCAGGCAAGGGGAATTCAGACTGCCCCAAGCAGGAACTTAATTTCAGCTTCATGAGTGATTTTTTTAGGCATTGTAGACTGAATAAAGGAGGGATTTAGCTACCTAAACAAAGCTATCAACTATGATTTGAAATGCTTTAGCATACTGAAAAAGTTACACAGATCTGGCAGGTATGGTGCAGGACTTCTGCCACAAGTTCAAGCAAGTGCTCCATATCACTCTAGGCATGTGTACTTAGGCAAATGAACGTCACACTAGATCTCTGTTGACAATAATGGCAGATTAGATGTTAGCTCACATGAATTTGTATGAAATCTACGTATGGATGAATTTCTAACTGAATCTGAGTGGCTTATAAAATGTCCAGTTTGTACTGAACTAAACCATATGTAGAAGTTCTGTCTATTAAAAAAGTGAACAAGTGTTGATTCACACAGCTGAAATGCAGTGGAGTTTGCTATTGACTGGGGAGGGGGCAAGAATCAGATTTAAATGCAGGAAATAGTGAGTTTATAGTATCCCATAGTACACATAGCAGACCTGGTTCAGTGTTGTCTACTGTAGTAAACATTTGATCAGCGCTAAAGATCTGTTAATAATAAATTTGAATAAGGTAATTCTGTAATTATAAAATAATAATATAATCAGGAAATGGTTTGAGTTGGAAGGGACCTTTAAAGCTCACCTTATTCCAGCTCCTCTGCCTTGGGCAAAGACACCTTTCCCTGCATTATATTCTCAGAGCCTCATCCAGTGTGGTCATGGATGCCTTCAAGAATGTGATAGCCACAATTCCTCTTGGCAGCCTATTCCAAATGCCTCACCATCCTTATCGTGAAAGATTTCTTCCTTATATCTAATAATTCAGTTTAAAACTATTACCTTCTAATGTAATTACAGGCCCTATTAAAACACCTCTCTGTTATGCCTCCTTATGTGTTGAAAGGCCACAGCAAGGTTTCTTCAGAATCTTGTCTTCTCCAGGCTGACCAACTTTTGAGTATTTCAGTCTTTCAGCTTCCTCATCAGTTTTGTGGCCCTCCTCTGGACCATCTCAAACGGGCCTATATCTTTCTCCTACAGGGGACTTTAGAGTTGGATGAATAAAGAATATAGTAAATAAACCTATTCATTAAATAATGTGTCAATCAATTCATTTATTTTTATAGCTTTTCTGAGTTATATTGCATTAATTGAATCTTCAGCATCCTTTGAAACTATCTGTGAGTCCAAATACCCCAGAGCACTGATAGGCTTAGAAATGTGATGTTAAATCCACACTTATGCTCTTGCTTATTTTTAAAACTCTTGCTTATTTTTAATAACGTATTTGAACTCTGAAGAGCTACGGAGTTGTTGGGATATACGTCTAGGTCCTCCTATAAATACAAAGAACTTAAGTTTGGGCTTTTAGAATAACATTTGACTTAACTGTCTTTGTGTATTCTTAATAGGAATTGGCTTCTAATTTTAAAGGCATCTTCTTTTTGCCATTTTAAATTACAATGATGTGAAGATTTTTGATTATGGAGGCAAAGTGGTTAAGGAACCTTAGATATTTACTGGAAACATGGAAAGCTAAAGTCCCTGTTCTGTATGTTTTGGAACATGATCCTATGTCTTCCCCTCAGGGTGAATATTAAGCCTTTACCTCACTTGTGTCAGGAACTGAAAATAACAAAAGAAAGGCATAAGGAGATAGCAGAGTCACTGATCTTGGAGGTGTTCAAGGAACGCTTAGACGCTGTGTTGGGGGACATGGTTTAGTGAGAACAACTGGTGATAGGTGGATGGTTGGACTGGATGATCATGTGGATCTTTTCTATTCTATAGAATGGTAATTCTATGACTCTCTGAATGTTATTCAAATGCCTGCTCTGAATCACACAGAACAAGTATTTGCCCCAGCCTGTTTTCCCTACCTCTCACAACTGAGATAGTGCCCTAGCTCCTGGTTCCCTGAGTGCAGTGAGATATAGAAATTGTGCCCAGTCCTGACAGCACTCTTCACAATACTGAAGTCAGCTGTTTCACGGGAAAATTTCCTGTGTTCATCAACTGCCCTCATCTGCGTAGAAGCCGTTTTCACTGACAGATTGCAAGGCAGATTTGTCCTGAATCGCATTTGATGCTCTGAGAACGGTTTTGAAATTTGTTTCTCTTGTTTCTTGAGCCAACTGTCTTCCAACCCCATCCTGTTGATACAGTAAATGATGTATCAATCTGAAAGGAAACCAGAAGAACCCTTTACCTTACGTAGAGTTGTCGTTTGTTTTGTTTTTCAAAACGCATTCTGCTGGAATTAACCAATTAACTTTTAATGTTGGAAGCTGAGTGTGAACTGGAGTGCCACATATATAACTTGTGATATTGATTGAAAATATTTTTACAGGCAAGGCTATGAACCTCCATAAACTGTTTTTTCTTTTTTGTGTCACAGATAGGAAACGGCATTTGAGACTTAAAGCTTATGTCTGATGAATTTAATTTGGATGAGCTGCTGTTTGAAATAGATAACACTTTCATTTTAGTAAATTAATGATGTGGCACAAGGAAACTCAAAGATGCTTCTGCCTATAATAAAAAACGATGCTCTCTAGAATTCTAATATTTCACAATGTGATTACATTGCTTAATCTTATTCACTTTATTACATGAAACATAGCAAAGTGCTTTCTCTGTGCATTAACATAAATGTAATTTCAGACTTTATAAGACTTTATACAAATCTTTGTATGAAAATCCCAAGTAGCTCTGAAATCATATTGGTACACTGTAATAAATTCACAACTGTTGCAGTCTAAGGATGGAAGCAAAGGAAGGTTTGCAGGAGAGGAATGGCTTTTCTTTGCCAAATGGATATAATTGGAAAAAGTTAAATAGCACTTCTTAGAAAAATGAAAAACATCTTTATGAATATAAGTATAATGAATATATAAAATGCAGAATAAGCAGTTTCAGTTTTGTCTTATATAAAGAGTTCTTTATTCTCTGTGTTGTCCAGTTTCTTCTGCTCACCAGGCAGAACAATGACAATCATAGATTAGAAGACATCAGTGGGAGTACAAGACTTATAAAATGTGCAGTGTGTACTATTAATAAGTATTTATGAGTTGGTCCCAACATAGGATTCCCTTTGTTATTCCCTATTGAAGATAGAAAATATTTCAGAATTGATAATTTTAGAATTGATATTTCAGAACTCACAGTTACTGGCAAATGCTGAGTTACTTATCCATTACTCCCTGCTGCAGAACAGAAGTCAGAAATATTCCACTGTGAGGTGTTTTTTGTTTGTTTGTTTGTTTTTAAAAAAGATAATGCAATTCAGTGTTTTTGTTAAAAACAGTTTTCTTCTAATTGGCATTTGACTCTAGGTAAATAGACCTTTTTGATGGTAAAAAACCCTTCCTCTTACTTCTGCCTGTGCATCATGCCATGAAGTGTATGGAGCTCTGAAGTCTGGTGGTATTATTCCATGACTCTGACATATTTGTCCCTTGAAGAGGAAATACCTCTCTGGAATCTCACCTGGTGGGTTGCAGTGGTGGATAGAGGTGTGGTCAGTTCATCCCACAAGACACATGCCCGTTGTCAGTCCATCAGCACCGATTCCCTTCATGGCAATCCACCTTGCTGCTGCTCTCTGATAGTTGATGGTGGGCGCATGCAGAGCTCCAAACCCACTGTTCTCTCTTGGCAGAGCACTGTCCCACCCAGGGCAGGAGAGCATCAACCAGCTGGAGTCTCAAATCTGTGTCATTCCAGGGAACCCAGATGCCTTTCACCAGCACAGCATCTGTCCCTTGCAATTGCTGTGGTGCTGACACCAAGCAACAGGCAGACAAAATATTTTATTTTAAATGGGTGTAGAGTTGCTATTTTTGACAGATTTAATAACAGAACCCTTCCTAATTAAAACAAGTGAAATAAAAAGTGTTGGCATTTGCATATGAACATCTGCAGTAGCATTGTACTTCATCGTTATTGTACACTGCGGGACAGTATGTTTGGCCAGTGCTGACTCTCAGATTAAGAATTATGGAAAGTATTTAACTTGATGGATGATCTCTCTTTCCTGAGGACTGGAAAACACTCTAAATACCAAGAGCAGTAAAATTTGTTCTTCCTTTCCTGTATCCATTTTCTCAGGGTGCTTTTAACTATTTTGTCAGATTCATGAAAAATTGACATTATAAACCACCACAACTGAAAACATAAATAACAATTTATTAAACATTGATTAGAATTGCTTTTCTGTTTTCTAGACACCAGCTGAAGCTGGAAGCTTTGACAAATAGCGCTTAACTGCTTGGTGGTCCTGTTTAGTGTTTAAATATGCTCAGAATATATGCGTGTTAATTTACTTATTAAGCCCATGTATGTATTATATTGATTATATATGCTCATTTCTTTAATAAACAGTAATAGAAATACAGAATTTAAGATTTAGTTTTGTCATTAATGTGACCTTCTTTCTCAAATGTTCATAGTACTAAGCAATATCTGGAATTCTTCCTAGCTGTGTTTATCAATTTCTAAATAACTCAGTTTAGTGGAAATTAAGTGTGATGGAAACTTCCCACGGTACTATGCCATATAAATCTAAGAGCTACTTTTGACTCAACACAGGTGGTTTTCTTTCTGGAAAAGGTGTGGTCAAAGGGCAAGATATTGCTTTTTGCATCTTGGAAAAGACAAAATGAAGATGAGGAAAATAGTCAGAGTTTGCCTTTCATCTCTTCAGTCGATCTTAGCAGAATTCGTGCTATCTGATCATCAAAGCTGCAGCTTCATAAAAGATTTGGCAGAGGGTCATGCAAGACAGAAGAAAATTCTAAGTAGCTCCAACAAAGAGCAGCTCAAAGTTGCTAGTAAATTGAAAGTAGTAGCATCTTCCCCTTGTGTATGATTGGGCAAAGAACTGTATTTGATATTTGAGCAGTGAAAAGCTTTGCTTTCACAGTGTGGCAGTTTGAGAAATGAGGTTCCATCATGGGCTAGAACTTCTTTCAGTAGTACACTTTGTCCTGCTGATTTTGACATGAAGAAGAGGCTCAGATTGGAAGCGGTTCTTGTTTCCATCATTAAGTATTCTGTGAGCATTTATATATTTATATATGACTGCACTGCAGATCCCAGGAATGAAAGGCTCATTGTTTTCTCCATGGCTAAGTCTAGGCTCATTCCATTTATATTTCATAACCTTGCCATGGAGTGGGTGTGGAATAAAGGGAGAAGAGGTATGGACTAGTGTTCCAGAGCAATGGCAATGTCTGCAGAAAGACGAGGGCAAAAAACACTGTAACAAAGTCTGCAGAGTTTTGAGAATCTTCAGTATCAGGCTGTGCTTACAAAAGCTCCTTTAGAATGTAAATTATCCAGGAGGCAATGTGACACCTCCTGCTCCTGATATCCTAGAAAGCTGATTATCACAAGTTATCCCTACCATTCAGAGGTGGAAACAAACCAGGCCTGCCAGAAGGCAATGGGAAAAATCATTAGTTTTACCTTGTTTGGTGATACTATCCATGAAGTAGACCAGACAGTAGGAATGGAAACCTCTACTTTCACAGTGCTGTGGATGGATTACTCACTGTACTGGATTCTGAGTGTTTTATTTTTGATTCAGAATTTTGGATATATACTCCTGAAAGAGCTTTTTAGGAAATCTTACCCTATCCTCAATATTTTTGAGAGTGGATGATGGTCGCTTTGGTGTTTTAAATTTAGATCATTGTATACACATCTCTGCTTACCTACATAGATGCTACTCTGATTTATTACTATTATCATCATTATTTTTTTAGGGAAAGCATATTGACCTCAACCGGCCCTATTTTGTTTGTATTACTTTTCCTTCACCATGATAGAATGAGTGCAGTGCCTTTGCATCCTTGATGTTTGTGTCCAGGTGCAGTATTTTCAGCCTGAGATGCTAGAACAGGTGGATAACATTCATGATGGCCCTTGCATTTTGGGCAGTGTAGGTGTGTATGGATGCACACAGTGACATGAAGCACACTGCTTCTGCTGATAGTTCTGTTAGCAGAGTTCCTTCTTTAGCATAAGCTGTGAAGTGCACTGCATGCCAGCCTAATGTGCACAGAGTTTATGAAGTTTGTCTCTAGGTGAACACATGAAGACTATCATTGCGTAACAAAGAAGTCCAGTACATGCTCCTTGAGCACACTGTGAAATTTATGGTCAGAGCAGGAAAAAATATATGGTCTGATATTTTCTAAAGGCAAAGTGGAATCTACATGGTTGCCTTCGGTGCAGGTTTGACCCTTGCAAAGTGTTGGCAAATGTGGGCCAGCAGTATGGATTTACTTTGACACGAGTGATTTGATTTGACAAATTCAAGACAAATCTCTGTCTTAACTACCGAAGACTATAGAGATACCAATTTTAAAAAATCACCTGCTATTAAGAGGCATCTAGCAGTGAAAAGTTCCTATCTTCAACCTTTCCCTCAGTTCAGTATAGAACTGGAAATTTTAGATTGTTACTAACAGTGATAATCATAGTACTGACTTTTCAGGATCTGCCTAATAATTTTTACTTCTCAGTGTGTGTACTTGGCCTGGACAGTGGTTTTGCTGTTGTTTCAGACATTGTTTATTTTTAATCTTGTATCTTGGAGAGTAAGGGCTTGGCTGTAAAAGACATGTTACCATATGTGATTAGGAGACCAGGGCACACAGTTATTCAGTCCAGCAAACTATAATTAGAACTAAAAATTGAAAGGGCATTTCCTCTGTGACAAGGAGAAAGAAGCTGCATTTCCTTATGTCTACTGGAGAGAAGAGTCATCCCTCCCTGCCTTTCTCTTCATAGACCTTTTATAAGCAGAAGATAGCAGGTACTCCCAGCAGTACAGTGAATAATGTGATGACGTAGCTCTTTATTAGTAAAGTGCATTGCAAAGTAAGGGACAAACTTCACTGCCTTAAGTATTGCAGAGTGCTTCACATTGGTGTAATCTGGTACAAGTCAGGTTTAGATAAATCCTTAGCTTCTCTTAGTCCCTACAGCACTAGGGCAGTGCCGTACTTCCACAAGAAATGGAGTGAACTCTAACCCTGACAAGCTCAGTTTATAATAACTCCAAAAACATGTATTGAATATTTTGCTGTTCTGGTATCATAGGTCAAAAATACAATGGAGTGATAATGGGACCATTTCAAATGTCTATCCATTTGTATCAGTCTCACATTTTCTTATTCTATTCACAGCCCATTTTCTGTTCCCTTCCCTCTCTGTTTGACATTTCAGAATGAATAACGAAGTGGTTTTTTAAGTGCATATGCATCTCCTCAAGGAAATCAGGACTTGAGTATGCACACTGGTCTTTGCATGCATGCTGATAAAGCATGCAAAAAAATACATCTTCCTTTGCTTGCATACAAGCCAAAATCTGACCTTATATGCTTCGAACTCTGGATCCAAAATGCAAATGCATAATTTAAGAGGACTGAAGCAGAACAGCGTTGAGCATAACTTCTGGGTACATGGTTCCCATAGCAAACTGTGCAGCCTTCAACTAAATTTCTAAACTACCAAAGCACTGGGAGACATGAGTTCTGCAAAACGAGGATAAGGAAAGTCATTGCATCCAGTAGCCAGAGCAGTCTTTATCTGGCAGTAGGGAAGCACTGAGGTCTGTACTTCACTCTTTCTGTAGAGAGGTCATTTCTCATCTCAGGTGAGAACATTTACCTCCACATGTGCCGAAGTGGGACGTGTAGGGGTCTGTCAGCTTCAGTACTCACAGGTGAGACAATAGCTAGGCAAATGTTTTGGAAATAAGCAGGCTTGAGTATTGTTGAGGTCTAATTAAGTGTAATATACCTCATTCTTTTTTTTTTTTTTCTGGTCCAGGTGCTGGTAATGCACTCAAGGGATACAGTTATAGTGCCAACCACAGTGTTGAATATGACTGAATTAATTTATTAAGAATGAAAATAAATGTGCAAAGATAAAGGTAGCAGCAATCAAGTCCTTTTGCGTCTCATTATATTGTAGAAGATACAGCCCATTGTAGCACAGAAGCAGTAGTGCACACATTTATACTCATGAACAATTCTTATGTGCTTATTTGTGCCATGCAGACACAGCTGAGACTGTTGTATAAAAATGAATGTCTGCAGACTGGTAGTCTGTGACTACTGGTGTACAGACTTCTCTTTTACTCTGCCGAGTACTTGCCCTGATTAGATGTGTCATAGGAGATATTCTTTACAGTTTTTACAGCCCTCAGTAGCTGAAGAAAATTAGACTTCATTGCTCTAGATCAAACTCCACACTACCACAATCATTTAGCTCTATGTATACATTCAGACATTGGTATGCCTTCGTTACAGCATGGATTTTTGGCAGCTATGGCTAATGGTAGAAGCCTTGCTCCTCATCAGATTACCAGCATATTTCCCTGCTTTCATTTAACCAGGAATTCAGTCAGTTATCTGAAAGGTGGTGAGTCACTGGTACAGGCTGTCCAGAGAAGCTGTGGGTGCCCACCCCTGGAAGCCTTCAAAGCCAGACTGGATGGGGTCCAGGGCAGCCTGATCTGGTGGGTGGCAGCCCTGCTTGTGGCAGAGCGGATGTAACTGGGTGGTCTTCAAGATCCCCTCCAATCCAAGCCATTCAAAGCTTCTTTAATTCTCTGAAATTCTCACCAGATTGCTGCTGGAAGTGTTATGGACCTATTTTTGGAAGATACATTAGAAAATTTTATTTCAATATCATATCTCAAAATTGCATGAAGTACCCAGAGGTGTCTTCTGGAATTCTCACATCATTCATATGCAGGCATTGTTGCTTTTTTAATTCATTCTTCATTGACTACTCAGAAATACTGACAAAAAATTGTACGAATGGTCTCTGAGGAGATACAAAGTGGGTCTTTCTACAACCCACAGAAAATGATAAAGGTAAATTTAGTGCAATGAAAATTTCTTTCGTACATATGTGTGTTTTATATAAAATTCAGCTTTAACAATTAATGTCCTGTGGCTCCTACAACTAAGAAAAGATTTTTCAAAGGTTCTAATGTCCTTGGAGCCTTACAAAATATTCTTTAAAACTGTTTATTGAATTTAGTGTAGATTGCATAATCTTCTGTATATTTTAATGGTTCAGTTTTGATTTACTTAATTGATTAGCATCATAAATTAAAATACAGAATGAAGAACAAGAGTGATATATGCCAGCCTTACTTTGCAACACGCTTTGTACTAGTTAATAACTCTTTTTACCAAGGAAAGAGCTGACTACTTCCTTATTTTGAATTACATGATTTGTTTGGACGCTTAGTTTTCTTCCATGTCTTTTCATCAGTGGAAAGATTCTAATAAAGCAATAGTTGACCGCTAGAAGATAGATAAAATAGAATGATGTATCTTCATTACTGTCATATTCTCTCTGAACTACTTTTTTTCCTTTGCAGGACAGTTCTGTTTACTCTGACCTCTGTAGTTGTGCTTGTCATCACTACGGACTGGATCAGCTGGGACAAGTTGAATCGTGGATTTCTGCCAAGTGATGAGGTCTCAAGAGCATTCTTGGCTTCTTTCATCTTGGTATTTGACCTTCTTATTGTCATGCAGGTATGTTCTGATGTTCCGTTCCAGCTACTGGGGCTGCCTATTCACTCTGTTTCCACTAGAGCACAAGGTGCACTGGAGCATATTGCCGAGGCTATGTGAAGATAAATTTAGTTTGTGATCACTATTAGTGGAGGCACTGTGTAACATCACTCTCAGTGACTGTGCAAAAAGCCTGTTGGCCTTTTATTGTGAAAACATTGCTGGTATTTTTTCTTTGACTGACAAGAAGGAGCTTTCCAAATTAGAATATGTTTTCTGCAGAAAAATGACATCAGAAAAAGAAAGAGAAGCTAGTTGTTGTATAAATTCATAGCTTACGTTCAGAGGAGGGAGAAATTCAACCAAAGAAAGAGTTCTATTTTTCAAGCTCTTACAATACTTGGTATAGTATATTATAGTAGCGTTTTAATAGATTAAAATTTAGATTTGCAATTAAGATTCTACTTTCCACTTTTGTGTGCACCTTTATTTACTTCCTTTGATGGCAGGTACTCATATACCTTCTGGTAGTAAGAGTAGCAAGGGAGATAATTTGCTGTAGTATGCCTGATGTCTGCTTCTTTGAATCTGGCTGTTAAGACAGGAGTCTGGTCACAAGTGTGCAGCCAAAAACTTTCTTTGTATAATGCTGTGTGCTACCCTTTGATTTTTTGGTAGTTTAAGTCTTCTGTGAGGAACTCACCCACTGCCTTGTGAAGAACAGGGTCATTTGAGCTGAGGCAAGGAAAAGGAAATGTCAAAGCCTGGATGACTTTTGCTATTAGTTCTAGACATGTTAGGCTGTAAAACTGAACCTTAGCAAAGAATCTGAGAATTGATAGGTCCTTTCTCTCCAATATATTATTAACTAACTCTGCCAGTAAAGACCATTTCTGAGACAGTTAACTCTCTTTAATAAGAGATCTATTCTATCTAATCTGATCTATTACTTGTGTAATTATCATAGAGGTGACACTGCAGTGGCACTCAGGATTTATCACTGCTTTACTAAGGCTGCATAATGTCAAATAGTTCAATTTTATTTTTCAGTGTCCCCCACTGTTCAGTGTTCATTGTTGTTTGTGGTTAGGACAAAAAAGATGGAAAATGGAATTATATTTCAATTTCTAGCTTTCTGGTATTTTCTCTTCTTCGTTTTACATTTTGCTTGCTCTTTCAAAAGATTCAAGGGTATGGAAAACAAATGATTGTTCTTCATAGGGGTGTCATGAAAACATGAACGGAAATGCATGATGCGTCAAGCGGTACTGAACTTGATATTGTTTGCCAGGCAGAGAAACAGACTTGTCTTGATGTCAAATAATTATTGTCATCCTTCTGACTTTGAAAAATGGAGCTCTAGTACTTTGACCTTGGAGTTTTTGAATTCGGGGAATTATATTTGAAACTGCCTGTCCTAAGTACTATTTCATATTTTTTTGCAACAACAAAGTGAGAGACTTCTCTTAATTGCATTTTTGACTGATGATAGTGTGATGGAGTTATCTATTTATTTGAAGTTATTTATTTGGCATGTGAACTAAGTTTGCCATGTTTTATTTATAGTGTAGTTCTAGCATCATTGCCATTCTACTACAATAAAGTCAGATTTAGACAGCAAAGCATTAAATCACGTGAAAAAAACAATAAGGATTGTGATTCTTTGACTGAAGTATGCTTTAGAATTAAGCTTTTCCAGAAATTCTTTTTTACAGTTTTGTCTGTTTCCAGTTTTTTTTTGTTTTGTTTTGTTTTGTTTTGTTTGTTTGTTTGTTTTTCAGATTTAACAAACTTTAACAGAAAACTGGTAAAATCAGCTCCAAAAAATTCCTTGTGTTATTTCTGTTTGAGGCTGATCTTAAATAAGAATGCAAATGAATTCTCATGCAATCTATCGAGTGCAAACGTTTTCTGTCCATTTAAATGGCAGCAATAATGCTACAAATGTAACTGTTTTTAGCAAAACGAAAAATGGAAACCTGTTCTCAGAGCTGTGAAAAATAATCACACAACAGTGGAAGACAACTTTGCTTTCTTAGTATTATTAGAATTTAATATTAGATATCTAAGCCCCATGTACACGGCATGAAAAAAAAAATCAAGGACTGAATTTTTCCTGCCCTGAAGAGCTACCTCTTTTCAATTAGACATAAGTCAGACAGATGTGTGAACACACACAACTAAACTTATATGGACAGTTATACATGACTGATGCTTAAGGGTAGGTGCACTTTTTACCTTTGGTTTCCACCCTGCAACAAGCTTCATCTGCCTCCCAGCCTCACTATCCTTTTAATGTGTAAAGGCTCCTTCAGTCCAAATGATAAATGGGATATTCAGGGGACAAGCACAGATGAGATATGGAGAAGAAGACAGAGACTTGTGACTGAAATGTAAATGTGAAAGTTATGACAGTAAGATTACTAAGTCAGCTTGAGAAGATGAATCATGAGAGAGGCTGCAGGACTCCAGCATGGCCACGTGGATAGCGAGTCTGCCTTATGGTCAGGCTATGTTCCCGTTGCTTCCACTGATCTCTCTGACACATCACTTCAGATTCACCCTCTGTGGAGGGAATAAAAAAGACCTTACTTCCCTGATTTAGCTATCTGCTGCGTGTACATCTCCACCTCATTTTAATCAGTGTGTCCTTATAGTCAGTGGGGAGGTTGAAGTATATCTGAAGTGCTTTTAAACACATACAATAGCCTGCAATGCCACGTGCCCTACCACAGCGAGTTTCTCTCCATTAAGGATAAATGGTCGCAACATGGGGAGCTCAGAGAAACCATCCCTTCAGCCAGGTGCAGAAGAGAGGCTGTGAGAGTGGTGTGGCATCAGTTCAGAGTTGCAGATACACAAGCTCCTTCTCAGCTATTGTCACTCTGCTCTTATTTTATCAAGGGGACCCTCAGACCACATCTGACTCTCACTGATAGGGAGATCTCTGCTTCTCTCACTGCTTCCAGGCTGCAGTGCAGAAATGTCTCTGTGTCTAGGGCAGCATATCAGAGAGAACCTACATTCCAGGGTGGTGGAGAGGCCTCTGTTCTAACCCTGCTTACTAGGATGTTTTTATCCAATATAAACAATAAGACTGATTTTTAAAAATAGGTTGCATCTTTTCCCACAGAGAAACAAGAGATCAAATTCAGTCCAGTGCAGGTGAGCATCAGTTAATTCTAAGGGATGTGTTTGCTTGGAGTAAGAAGCAGCTTCATGAGCTTTACATTTTTTCCCACGGTATGAAAGTGATGAAGATAGTCATGTTTGCAGTGTGTTTAGTTGTGCCTGCCCTGATCATCGAGATGCTGAGACATGGGCATATGTGTGTTCCTGGCACCTACAGCATTCCCTGTTCTACATGGGCGTTGTTCCATTTTTAGTCTTAGTATCAGACTGGGTGCAAGACCATGCGTAATAATGCTGGATGTGTAATAATGCTATTATCGTGTTCTAGAAATTTTACTATTTTAGGAAATAAATTACATTTTTACACCATATGTAATGGAAAGGCTGTTATCTGAATGAGTAAGTATGAAAAATGAGTCTATAATCCCACATTCCATATCAGAGCAAACAGACTGCAGATCATGCAACAGGCTGTGTATTATTCTGTGTGTTTTTTTTCTAATGATGTTCTCAGTGAGTTGCCAATGGGTAGGAGCCTGTGGTGCCTGGATTATCAAATCTCATGCATCTGGGGCTGATAGATTTTTTTCATCCCTTTCGTGACTTTCATGAGCAGGTTTCTCCTGATTTCTGGAAGATCATGGAGCTTTTGAGTATCTCTGTGGAGTTACACGTTGTGGCTGTAGCTACCTTGCTGAACACTTTGCAAATCCTGCAGTATTAATTCTTGCTGTTCTTATGTTTCACTGCAACTTTTTATCTGACAGTACAATCAAGTACAAAGTCAGAGTCATCTAAAATCTAAACCTGAGAATAAACCAGGCATTGCTTATGGCTAAGATTCTTTGAAAAAATCTCTGATGCATTCAAAACCTAACTACTGAAATAATCCCATTAATTCCAGATAGGAATACGGCTGTAAACAGGGAGAACAGAATTTTTTCCCTCTGGATAACCTGAAAGAAATTGAGGTCAGAGAGAGTTTGATAATTAACCACATTTTTCATCTCCCCTCATGTAGGTGCCAGTGTATCAGAACATGGAAAAGACAACTGATTTCCAAATGTGTTTTTTTATAATGTTGTATTTTAATTACTGTAACATGTAACTGTAGATCACTCCTTGTTACTACAGTTGAAAACCCACATTTTCATTGGTAGCCTGTCACTTTATTTTTTTTCTGCAGAACATCTTTGAAGGAGTATTAATAAGAAAACTGGAAGGTTAACTGATTGAGGAAAACCTGTCCTCAGGCTCTCCCGTGTTTTTTCTTCTAGCTCTTTGGGTTTCCCTAAAAAAGTAGCTAATTTAGCTACTTTGTGACATTCATTATGATTTATATATGTCGTTGTTTAACATAGAAACTTTGGCAGTGAAATGAAGCAGAGTCTGTTCTTTTTAAAATATATATAAAGCAGGGACAGTTCAATGTATTCTGTGTTATCCTGATTTTACACTAATGGACAAGCTGTTTAGATTGCAATGTGAGTGCAATGCAAGTCTATTAAAAACCACCATCAAGTGCATACAATAAGCTAAAATATTCTTGAAGTAAAGATATGCTCTTGTCCACACAGAATGGGTAAAAAGCTGACTTTTGGAGAGTTTTTATTTTCTTAGTAAATCTGTTTGTCTTTGCAAACCTACTCTAAGACTTTTAGCTGGCTTTGACATTATGAAATTTGTTAGGATTAATTTAATCAATGCAAAAAAGAGGAGAGTATTGATTTGTGCTTATGGAGAATACACAGGTATAGTAGCTTTCCTTCAAAGCAGCCAAGCAATATATGATTTTTTGATCACAGAGAAATGAAGTGCACAAAATAATTTGTCATTCCTGTCAAAGTAGATTCTTCCAGATGTACATTTGATTCAAGAGTGGTATCTACATTTCCTTGTTTCCTGACAATCAACAGCAAAAGCCACCAACCAATAGTTTCTTCTTGAGGGAGGTACCAAACTTTTAATGAAGAGCCCACCAAGATTAATTCTTTTGCCAGCCTGGCTTTGATATTCTCCTTTCTCAATCTGCATGCTGTTTAGTCAGAGCTGGTTTCTGCAACTGTCCTTCTAAAATCCTCCCAACCAGCATGAGCTTTTCTGAAGTGAATATCTGAATGACAGGGTATGTTTCTTCAAACCTGTGCTAGGTTTTGTAGCATTTGCAAATACAGTAATACAATAAAAACCAAAACCCCTAAGAAACATCTGTGATGGTGATGTTGCCAAACAATGTGCACGTCATGTCTGACACTCAAACCTTCTGCGTGCAAGTGGTCATTATGTTTTATCTTCATTTACTGCTTGCCCTTTCAAGATGCAGTTCAGACAAAAGGGCAGGTGACCAGTGACAGGTGTTTCTGCAGAGCCAGGATAGATGGAAATTCACCTTTAATTAAAGTGACAGCAGATCCAGTCCTCTTACTGGCGTTTTTAGCTGTTGCCATATGGTGCTATTTCACAGTGAGGAGCCTGTAGCCATATACCTGTAAGAGTTTGTTTGTTGTTTTTATTTTTCCTAATTTTATGTGGAGTGTCCATTCTGCTTCACTACCCAGTTTTAGATACATCTGTCAAGCAGCATAAAATAATGGGTAAGTATTTTGATCAATCATTGTGTTGAGTTCATGTGTTTGCTGAAGAGCTCAGTGATGAGGAATGGGTATGCAGAGCCCACCTCTCATCACCTGTGGGGTCTCTGGGAGTAAAGGGGACAAGTTCAAGTGTGGTAACCAGCTGAACCTGGCAGATGCCTGAGCACCATGCAGTTGTTTGCTCACTCCCCCTCTTCCCACTGGGATGGGGGAGAAAATAAAATAAATAAATAAATAAAGCTCTTGTTCGGATAAAACTATTTACTAAGATAGAGAAAAGTAAAAGGATAATAATCATTATGAATATATCTATATATATGTATACAACAAGTGATGCACAAGAAATTGCTCACCACCCACTAAGTGTTGCCCTGCTAGCCCCCTGAGCAGCTGAAGAGAGCTAGAGGAACTCCTCTTCAAAACTCCTCTTGCTTGATGTCATATGGTATGCAATATCCCTTTGGCCAGTTTAAGTCAGCTGCCCTGCTTCTGTTCCCTCCCAGCATCTTGGGCCCTTCTCTGCAAATGGCGCTGGCTCTATACACCACTGCTTAGCAGCAACTATAATCATCAGTGTGTTATCAACACTGTTTTTCTGCTAGAACCAAAACAGCATCATTTCAGGCACTCTGAAGAAAACAATTTAATCCCAGCTGAAACTAAGACACTGTGGAGGCAGCCTTTCTATAAAGAATCATTGATCTTTCTTCCTATGGCTCTCTCATGTAGGAGACATTTTTTCTCCTCTTATGCCCTTTCTATGTCTTCATCCTTCTATGGATCATAGAAATGTTCCTTATCAGCACCAACATAAAATATTTTAAAATAGCACTGAAAAATAAAAGTGAATTAGAAGGACTAGACAGGAACAATTCTTGGTCTGCAGCTTTACTTTCTTCACATTTAACACAAATTCAAGTGACAGACTCAAGTACCTTCCTGAATCCTGTTCAACAGATACATTTAAAATGTTTTACATGGAACTATTGACACCATGGCATTTCTGGAGCACAGACCTTGTGAGGAGTGGCTGGAGGAGCTTGGGTTGTTCAGTCTGGAGAAGAGGGGGCTCAGGGGAGACCTTATCACTCTACCACTCCCTGAAGGAAGGCAGTGGTAATGTGGGGTCAGCCTCTTCTCCCATGTAACTAGCAAGAGGGCTAGAGGGAATGGCCTCAAGTTGCACCAGGGGAGTTTTAGTTTGGATGTTAGGAGATAATTCTTCTCCAAGAGAGTGGTCAGGTGCTGGAACAAGCTGCCTAGTAGAGGTGGTGGAATTGCTGTACCTGGAGGTGTTCAAGAAACATGTAGATATTGTACTGAAGGACATGGTTTAGTGGGAAATATTGATGACAAGTGGATGATTGGACTGGATTATCTTAGAGGTCTTTTCCAACCTTGGTGATTCCATGATTCTTTCTGCTGGTTCAAACACACCTGTCCTAGAAGTATTGCTTTTATTGAATCTGCATGAAATTTCTTGAATCCACAGCTACTACTCTTGCATTTATATCTGCATTGAATTTCTTGTTCTGAAATGGATTTGCTTTATTTCACTGAGAGTTACAGTTTTTTGGAATTGTCAAGTCTTGATCCTTTGGGTTTTGAATACAGAACAGCAGCTCTCCTGAGCTCCTCCTTCTTCCCATCATGACCTATTTCCTCCTAGCTTTCCTATATGTTCTGTCTACAACAGATATCAAGGGCACGGGTTATTTACTGGCTATCATGCACTGGCAGGGACAAGTTACCATCATCCCAGAAATGCTCCACTTGACAGCTCAGGAGCACACAGCTGAGAACAGAGTCTCAGAGAGCAAAGCTGTTCCTTTCCTGGCAGGTATGAGAGTGCAACCATGCACCCTCCACCTTCCTTCTTCATGTTACCATTTTCTGTGGACAAAGCAAAAAGAATGGAAATGCACCAAAGAATAACGGATTGCATTTGAAATGCACTACTTTTATTTTGAAGAGAAACACCTTTTGAATTAGATGGAAATGCATGTAGAGCTTATGTAAAAGAGTGATGAGGAAATGGCAAGACTACTGTATTGTTATGTGTAATTATAGCTCAGAAGAGCTGGAATATTTTTGAGATCCAGATGGATATATAAGTTCCTTTTGAAAATCCCTGAAATATTCATTTGGCCCTTCCCAGACCCCATTATAAAGTACGGTTTATTTCTTCAACTCTTCCAGTTAGTCTGGGACAAAGAAAACACTAAGTAAAATGATTCCCCTCAGAGAGAGGATGGGTGTACATTGGCCATTATTGTGTAGTCTATACCCTGCCTTTTTAATGAGCTGCTCTTGTTTATACTGCAGTGTTTTCACTCTGTGCTTGTCTAGTTTGATGACTGGCACCATCATTTTATGCTGTGGATTTTGTCAAATGAGACATACTAAGTACAGTATTTTTAAGTACTTTTCGTCCTTTGGACTGCTTGAGGATGGTTAAATCTTACTTGGACACATTATATTTGTCTCAGGCATTATAGACTCAATTTGGGAGTTTCTTCCAACTGCTGTAACTTGTTATATTTGTGCTGCCCTGAATCCTATCATGCCAATCTATGGCAGCTGAGAGCTGGGCACTTTTTAGCTCTGTGACTTCAGTTCCTCATTTGCTGGGAAGGAACAACTTTTCTTTCACTAGTTGTCTGATTGTCTGCTTAGCCCCTAAGGTGCTCAGAGGATGCTGTCTGACTTGGTAATGCTTTCAGCATAATCAGGCAGCAGTCCCAGCTGCAGCCCCTTGGCACTGAGATGACTACACACAAAATGAATTAGCTCAGGAAGCTTCTCATTTGTCACAGTTGTTCCCTTTTACCTTGACAGTGGGTATCTGCCGTACTGACACTGAAGCCATTCTTTCACAGATGTAATGAAGCAGTTCTCCAAAAGCAGACTTGCTATTTTCACACACTGCTCCCCTGAAAATGCTGTATCCAGCCCAAGTACACAGAAAATATGAATTCTAGGAGCAAGAAAAGCTGGAGATTGTTTGCAGTCCTTTCACAGAAGTATTTTCATCTTTAATTGCAGAGAGTCTTTTCACAGATTTTGCTACCAGATAGGCTTTGTTGCTGAGGTGTAAGTGTGAGGAATGCTGCATTGCTTAATATTACATTGCAGTGATTTATGTTGAAATAACAGTAATGGTGACATTCAGATAAATTTCAGTGCTCCACAGCAGTGCTTAGGAATATATTATTTGACCAGAAGTCTGCTCTGTAGTGAGCCTTGTTAATGCAGGTTTTTATTTTGGAGAGAAAAATCTGAGATGAGATTGAACAGATTCATCTGTTTTGAAAGTAATGGAACTGTATGTAATTTGTAAATGCAACCATGTGAGTTAAAAAAAGAAAAAAGATAAACCTCAGTGAGCCATCACTGGATAAAGTGCCAAGTTTTATGCCTACCCACAATGTATATTTAGCTACGCAGCGTTCTGAATTTACAGGATGTAGTGACAGGTGATATGTGAGCATAGAAGTCCTCTGAGCGACAGCACTGAGCAGAATGCGCTTGGCTGCTCTTAATCAAACAGTGGTAAGAATATACCTAATGTTGTTGGCCTATGTGCATTATTTCTGCAAAGCTGATTGTTCATGCTTCCTTAGAAAGTTTGAAGGCTACTACTTGGAACATAAAAAAAATAAAATAAAATGCATGCTTATTATTATTTTGAGTTCTTCTTGTGTACGATATAGCTGCTGCTTCTTTTCTATAACAGAAGGGACATATGTAGTTTATTACTGAGTGTCTTAAGATAATGAGTACATTAGAAATTTTTGCACCTTTTAGAACAGGACTTCATCGTACTCATCAATAGGTAGTTGTTCCTAGTCCTTTCTAATGATTTGAAGTTGCAGTTGCAGCGGTTCTGGATTTTGAACTATCACTCAGCTGTGATGTGTTTGGAGTCACATCCTTGTGGTTCATAAGTATTGTTCAAGTGTGGCCTTATTTCAACAAAGCTTCTCATCTCCTGCAGGTCAGAAACTAAAAAGTTTTTCTTTCCTAGAATCTGCCCATATTTGCCTGCCCATTATGGAGAGAAGTTTCCTCAACATAACACATACCAGACCTGACGGGTAGACTGGGGACCAGTACTGCCTAAGACAGTGTGAATCTGTGTTTCCCACTGGAGCTGCAAAACAACTAAGTCAGTTGTGGAGACCTCTAGATAGTCTCTGCAGTGGGCTGCAGCTTTGGACTGTATGACCTCTCAGCTTGTCCATAAATAATTAACCTCTTCGTCTCTTCCTTGTGCCTCGGCAGTATTTGAAACATAATTTTTTTCATTAAAATTCCTTAGATCTCTGCATTAAAGGTGCCACAGTTGTGGAAATGGTAAAAACACAGATTAAAAAAAAGATGTTAATCTAGGAAGTGCCCTCACCAATTCTGTTTTCATTTCCTCCTCAGTAACCTTGGAGACTTATCTTTTTTGACAGTGCATTTATAGATTGCTCCTCCACAGCATTAGTACCCTGATGTACCAGTACCTAGAAGATACTGGTCATTTAGGGCAGTGATTTTATTTCATCTTTTAAGAGCAGACATTTAGACTCTTCCTTTCATACAAAATCATATTCAATTTCACTCTCCATCAGCTCTCAGTGAGTTGTGCTATGATGTGGTTTCTCATATCAGGTACTCCGTGAGAAATAAAATGATATAAATTGTGGCTAGGTAATCCATTTTATCACCTGGAGATGAAAATGAGAAAAGAGTGTACATCTCTTTCTAATGCATCTTGGTACAGCTTTAAGAACATAATCTTATAATCCTTCTTGGATGGCTCTTTGCGTTTAGTTTCTCTCAGGTGATCTTCAGGCTTACCCGCATGCAATACACAGCACACACTGGGTTTATGATTACATTTCATTCCGCTTCAGAACTGTATGCCCAAAGCAGAGAAACAGAAAGTCCTCACCAGCAGCAGTGATACCATGTGCAGCATTTAGGGATGAATGTCGAAGCAGGAGTGATTTGCCATATCAGGCAGGCAGTGTTTCAGGAAGCAAAAGGGACTGCTTGCTGTGCACTTTTTGATGGCTTTGATTCCTGCTTCCTAGAGCTGGAAGAGCTGCTCTGACCATCCAGACTGATCACCAACAGCTTTGTGCTACAGCAGCCACCAGTGGCTGCTCCCTCTGAGCTTGTTCTCTTGGCTTCTATTTGGCACTTTTGTTCTGGCCTTAAGTTGTGAAGCTGTAGCTACATCTTCTGAACGAATGTTAAGTTCTCTTGAGGATGTTCCTGGCATCTAGACCAAACAATTACTGCACTAATCTAAATTATACAAACTTCTGCTATTCCTCAAGGTCGGGCTGCAAAGATTTGCATATCTAGACAAAGTGTTCCTTATACAGGGAAGGAGGCAAAGGCAGCACTCAAACAAGCCTAACGTCAGAAACAAGCAGTCCATAATTTAAGCAGACACAGAGTTGTACCTAAAAATGGTGTTAAAAATGAGGCAGCACTACGTCATGTATTCAGGAGTTAAAAAAGGCCAGAAATAAGGTTACTGGAATAAACATTTCACCCCCACTGTATTATGATACAATCTTTAATTATCTGTTGGTACCCATTTCCCCACAAGACCTCTGTCTCATTGGCAGCACTGGATGAGTGGTATTCACTTAGCAAGAAGCTATTCAGTATTTTGCTTTACCCTTCTTGTGCACTGTGGCCCTAGGCCTTACTTAGCACACACTACTGAAACCTTGATACGAAGATGGAATCATTCATTTCCTCATGAGCGTTTTTGTGGCAATAATTGCTGCAGTTCCTGAGGGTTTTTCTAGCATTAATGTATTTATCTTCACAATAGCCTTCACAACAGGGGTATTATTGTCTGTTATTGTCCACATTTTATACTGAGGTGCAAAGAAATTAAAGTCAAAGGGTCCCTAATTTGAGATGTCTGAGGACATTATTATGAAAATTTATATTATTAGCCATCCTTTAGCTGAGCAGTTAGCTAACTGGGGGAGAAGAATCTAGCATATAATTTCACTAGGCGTAGACAGAGCCACATATTTATTTGATGTAATCTTATTTATTATTATACCGACAGCCCTATTTCCCAAATGGTTGTAGAAGCAGCTTTTTTGCCTGTTCAAAGTGATGACTATGACTGTGTCATACATTTAGTTCCATAAAAAAAAAAAAACAACAAAAAAAAAAAACAACTTACATTTTACAGTGATCTTAAAGAAGTACAGAGCAATGCTGTACTAGGCACTACAGAATTTTTACTATCCCTACTGTTACGTTGTCAATCCTTCCTCATCTTCCCAGTGGGGGATATATATTCAGGCCCAGCTCTGATGGATGTCTATACCAGCCATGGGCACTTGTCACATGAACAAATGGAAGCTTAGGTGGGTTCCTGAAAAAAAAAAAAAAAAAAAAAAAAAGGCAAACAATCTATAACTGCCTGGGAATACTTTGCTTTTAGAAATTCACTTAGTGTTTCACATAAAAAATCAGTTCTTCCTGGCAGTGGTGACTCCCATTATAATGAGTGAAGGTTTCTAAATCTGCTGCTGTTTCTTACATTTACACTCTGCTTTCCACACACCTCGCATCTCATGTTGCAGATGCAGAGTGCAGAACTACAGGGGTCTCTTAACACTATATATTCCCACATCATAATCACTATGATTAAATCCTCTTTTACAGAAAAGGGCTGTGTTCTCTGGGGGAAACACCGTTTGACCATTTACCTAATAAGGATTGTGTCACACAGCCCAGATGGCCTTGATTTAACATTTCTTAGTTTGTGAATCTTTACTATTGAAATGGCCAGACAGTTCCTATAACACAGGCCTTTCTGTGTGCTCAATTCCTTTAGGTTTTAAAAAAAGGTAGGAACCTCTAAATCAGAGGTCTGCCATACAAATAAAACACGTCTTCTCTGTGCACTGGAACCACTAGATCCACACACAGATGTTTGTGTTTGAGCTACCTGCTGTTGCCAGCATGTGTTTTTCTTCCCATGAGCCACCTCCAAAGAAAGAGAAGCATTGCTTCTGGCCTTCACATTGCTCTGTTAAGAGTAGAGGGTGGGGTTTACTGGAGTCATAGTGACCACACTGCACTTTGAAGAAGCACAGATTCCTTCTGCCCATTTACCTCACACTTGGTTTCTTCCTTCCTATCAGTTTCAAGTCCTCTCTCACCATCTCCCTGAGAGCTCCAACCTGGATATTTCTCATCCTTGCTTGCATGATTTCTCCCATTGATTTTATCCAACTGCAGTTTTCAGTCTCTCATTTCTAGTCCTCCTATTCTAGAATCCTAACTGTCCACCCTAAGCTGCCATCCAAAGTGAAACTCCTTGTTTTCTTCCTTTCCTCTCTCCACAGGTTATCCAGTCTTTGCCTCCTGCAGCAGTCCTGCAGCATGCCATCCTCTTGCCCCTCCTGCTGGGCTCCTCATGCAGCTAATTCCAGTTTTCCTCTCAAGTCTCTCCCCTTGCTGTTATTTCCCTCCACAGGGAAGCCCCCTGTTACATAAATGTACTGGGCTTTGTGCTTGTTCTCTTAGAGAGCTAATGGGGAAGGGAGAGGAGAAGAGCGATTGTGTCACTGTATCTCTATTTGACTCAGACCCAGAGTTTAGAACTCTCCTGTCCCCATCATCACTGTGCCTCAGCTCCAACTCCCTGGCTCCATCGATTA
The DNA here is from genome assembly GCA_023055505.1 of Callipepla californica brunnescens. Classification (NCBI taxonomy): domain Eukaryota; kingdom Metazoa; phylum Chordata; class Aves; order Galliformes; family Odontophoridae; genus Callipepla; species Callipepla californica. Next base: position 18,857,669 of record JALIRH010000001.1, read on the forward strand.
CTGGAGTGCTCGGGATTCATCCTTACAAGAAAACTGTCTCCCAGACCCTCAGCTGCTGTGCTGGTAATGGCAGCTCCATGTCCCAGCCACAAACAGTGAAGTGGGAGGCACAGCTGGGATGAAGGATGCTCCATCTCTCTTCCACAAGTGACAGTTTCATAGTTGAAGAAGCTCTGCAAGCTGCGTCCTTTAGGCACACTTGTTTCTAAACTTTTAGCTCCACTCTCACAAATGAGAAAGTTATGACTTTTCAAAGATACGTGAACTCTTCCATTTTGGGGCAGATATTTACAGGGAATGCAGAAGGCACATCTCTGCCACAGAATTAGTCCCTTGCTAAACTGAATGTCTCTGCTCCAAAGAATGAAGCTTTTCTGCAGCAGACAAAGAAGCTGATTTTCTCGTGGTCTTGCTCTCAGAAGTGCTTAACTGACGCTAGTTGAAAATGTCAAAACCCTAAAACAGAAACATGGAAACAAACAGAAGAGAAAAAAACAGCCTGAGGCAGACACCTGGCATGGAGCTTGCTCAGTTGTTAAATTTGGAAAAGTTATAAGCAAATGAAACGGGTATTTTGTACACAGACATACCAGAGCAGAGCTGTGATTTCTACCTGCTCTGCATGGCACTAGTCTCAGTGGCAACTCTGTGCCCCTGTCCTGTGAGTTGTATGAATTCCTCTAGTATCACATCAACAGTAGTAAAATATAAACCTAAAAGACTCTTCTGTAGTGCAGTTTATTGCATTTTTCTTTCTATGGACTTAGAAACTGCGCTTAAAGACAGAGAAGGGAAAAAATGGACAGGATTTGTCACCCCAAACTTTCTTGCTCTTCTGGTGGTTGAGAAGGGTTGGGAGGAATATGCCTGTGTGTGCAGAGAGCACTCTGCCCTCCTCCCCTGTTGAATTTCAGGAGACCAACTGAGGAGGGGCTCTTCCCAGCATCACGGCACCATTTTTCAGCCTTCTCAGGCCGTGGCTCTAGCTTGACATAGCTGTATTAGTTTGCAGGCAAAATGCCTGTTCCACCCTGGTGACCTTCTGAGTTTCAGCTGAATTGTTGAATAGCCACTTCCATGTCATCATTTTTCAACTTCATTTTCATTTTTATAGCAATAGTGCAGTACTTTTCCAACGCACAACACTTGTAAGTATAGGCAACTTTAAACACTGAAAAAAAACAAATTTTAATTGCCCACACTGTGATGGTCAATAAATTTGCAGGAAGGAACACTTTACTGCTAAAAGGAACTAGTAAAGCAGGAGTATATTATCTATCAAAGATAATGACTTATTCTATTGATTATCAGTATTCTTACTTTGTAAGATATAGATTGCTTTTGGAAATGAAGAATATTAGTAAGAATCCTAAAAAGAAACAGTTACACAACAGACTCCCCCGGGGAATGGATAGCCCCAAGGGATGTATATTCATGCTGAACCACACTGTTATACATGCTGCATGGGTCTCCAAGTTCAATGTCCAAACCAAATAAAACTTTCCTTAGTAATCTCTTTTTAAAGGGTAAGAATAGAGAACATGCAAACTCAATTGAGAAATCATCAGAGAAATCAGTAGAAGCTTTTCTTTTTACTTTCAAATCTGTAGAATTTTGTCATTATTGCCAGTTAAGTAGGAAAGCCTTAAATAACTGTTTTCTTTAAAAACAAAACTAAACAACAACAAAAAAAAGTGTTTCATGGAGATTTGCTTGGTTTTATTACCACAAAGGAGGAAACTAAGTATCTAGAAAGGATCTGTTATAAACATTATCTGTTATTAAGCATAAGACTGTATTTACTGGAATTATGTATGTTTATCTAACAGGGAATAGTACTGCCCATTACTTAAATTGTTGCTGCAAAATATAACAGAGCTACAGGGTGACAGTATCCTCACATTGTGACTCAGCAATTAAAGCAAGAAGTGTGGAGCCAGGTGCAGGCAAACTTAGAGAAGTTGGGAAATTTGGATAAAATCGATGGGGAAAACAGTTAATAATTCCTACCCATTTCATGGAAGTTGTCAAGTGAGTTTCTTGGGGGAGGTGTACTCATTCTATGTGATTTCTGGGAAGTAGTTTCTTTTTGCTGTAGGAGCTTCTAATCTTCTGTAAGTCTCATGTGAGCTATGATTAAAAAACAATCTGTTCTGGTCAGTGTTTTTGTAGCCCACATCGGGGGATTCTGTCTTTTCTGGATATCTGTGGTTTGCAGTGGGAGATCTATCAGATGGAGCTCTCAGATCCTCTCAGCATCTGCAAGGTCTGTTAGCAGAGTCTCTGCCAAAAGACATCAGCAAATGTTATTTTAATACCTCAGCTTTTTAATTTTTGCTTGTAGAAAGCAGAGAAATTGCTTGTAGGCCAGAGCAGAACATTTGGCCGAGCAATGCTGCCAGGCATGCTGATACAGACCAATAGCCCAGTAGTCTTTAATTCCTAAATAGTACTTTGCTCTAATAATAACCTGCAATGTGGTTCTAAGTTGCTTTCCTGAATTATACCTCTCCACCTCTGATTATAGATATTTGAAATTGTAGTAACACTTATTATAATTTGCTGTGTTCGTATTTCATTTATACTTGCATGTTTTCTAGCCGCATCTTGTACATTCAAACTGGATAAAACTCAGAGTATTCTGAGCCCGAGGAAATAAAAGCAGTGTGTTTTCTTTTGAAAACATGACAGCAAGAATACTACTGTCTGGACGCTAAGTATGTAGCATTGCAAGTGCCTGTCCAATATCTGTCAAATGGTGCTTAGTATTTCCGTAGGTAAACACCCCTACCCCCCCCCAAATGTGTTTAGTAATGTGTCTCTCATACCCAAGCTGCTACATTTAAGTGTGCATTTTTAATCAGTTCATTATTTTGGTAAATATAGACTGCCCAGGACCCTCTGAAATATAATTATATGTTTGAATGAGCACAGCAACTTCACTAACAGACATTTGTTCTGTAGGCAGGCTAGGAGAATTATAAATGATTCCTTTTTTATTGCTGAATGAAAAAAAGATGAAAGTACAGTTATAAACCGTAAGTTGAAATAAATTATGCAAAATATGTAATTCACATAATGATTGTCCCTTTACAAATGTTCATATAAAGTAACCATATCATTTGGGATAATTCCTCCTTGAGGAATACTGTGAAAGAACAGCTCATTCATTATCTTGACTTGGTCAAGACTTGCTCTGAAACATTTCCTCTGATGAGAAAATTGATTTAGCATTTCCTTAAACAATTAAAAATAATGCTCAAATTTTATATTTTCCCATGCAGGAAGCCTCAGTAACTATCTGCATTATGTAGCTTTGATTGGCTAAACAGACACAAAAAAACACATGTATCTACCTCTCCTCTACGTACGTACGTGTGCAGAACCTTGCTTTAACACCCCACCTGGTCTGTTAATCACATTCAGAGCGTAATCACCCAGCTGCTGTTACATAGCTCCCATGATTCATTGGTGCCAGTAATTAAAAGTTTTGGAGTCACTCTTGAAAGTTTGGAAGGCCTGCATTTGCATACATACAGCATACTGTATTTGGCGCTGCCTGAGCGACAGCATCTCTGAGAGGGCAACATGTAGTTTTTCTAAACTTTAGTTAGGAAATTCCTCAACATTTAAAATATGAAGTATTCATTTGAGTTTACCAGTCGTTGATAGATGCTAAGGAAAAAATTAAGGAAGAGAATACAGAGAGAGGAAAAGCATGAAAGTACTGTTGTTGGTAGCAAAGGTCGTGTGGATAGGTGAAAGATTGAGGCAAAATTCTGAAACAACAGATATTGGAAGAGATCTTCCAAAAAGTGGGGCACAGGGGCACTTGCAATTGACCCCAAAGAAAGTGAACTGTGAAAGGAACAGGCAAGTGGTTTTTCAGAAGGAGCATTGGCAGTGAGGTGGAAAAGGGATTACTTGCAGAGCAGAAGTAAGGAGTGACTAGGAGGGTTGCAGGAGGGCTTCCTTCAGAAGGGTCTGGAAGTCTTGATAAGCTTCTTCCAAGTGCTCTTAATATGTTGTCTTATCTCCACTGAATTTTCAAACCTTTTGAGGCTGTCCACCCTGTTTCATCTGTCACTTTTTTTAAAGCAGTAATTCAGCATTTCCTTGAGATCAGCATAGTTGCTATATTTGGATTCACATCTCACTAAGAGAACACTTTAATTCATTCAAGGCACACCACCAACCTGATTTTGTCTTTGAGGTCCAAAAAGACACCTTAACAACATTCTCTCTGCTCCCAAGGATTTTGACGGGAATAGTTTTGAAATTCAAACCAAACTGTTCTGTTTGTCAAGAGCAGGATGAGTTTGTGCAATTAGAACTTGGTTCACTGTCTTTTTGACAAGTTCTCCCAGGAGATTTCTAAACATTGAAAGCCTTTTAGGATGAAGTTCATGTTTTCTGCATACAGTTGGCAGAAGTAGATATATCGCTCTGGTCTAAAAAGCTGAAGTTGCGTTTTTTCTCTCACAAGTCAGGAAGTGAGGTTTTTGCATTGGGGTCAGAGAGGAGACTGTAGAAAAGAGTTATCTTCCCTAATTTTAATTCACATTTGAGGCTATATTTTTGGATTTATGATTTTGTTCATTCCTTGAGGCATGTAATTTATGCACTTACACAGAAGATACTACTTAGGAAGAAGGGACAGGCAACTCAAGAAGAGAACAAGGATGTTGCTAGGTTATGCAGCTCAATATTGTAAAAGATAACAAAAAGTGTTTTTACAAATGCATTATCAACAAAAGGAGGGCCAAGGAGAATCTTCATCCTTTCTTGGATGCAGCAGGGAACATCACCACCAAAGATGAGGAGAAGGCTGAGGTACTCAATGCCTTCTTTGCTTCTGTCTTTAATAGACAATTCAGTTATACTGAGGGTATTCAGCTTGCTGAGCTGGAAGATAGGGTTGGGGAGCAGAATCAGCCCCCTGTGATCCAGGTGGAAACAGCTAGACTTGCTGTTCCACCTGGACTGTTACAAGTCCATTGGTCCAGACAAGATCCACCTGAGAGTGCTAAAGGAGCTGGCAGAGGTGATAGCCAAGCCAGTTTTCATCATCTGTCAGCAGTCCTGGTCAACTAGAGAGATCCTAGATGACTGGAAACTTGCTAATACGATGCTCATCCTTAAGAAGGGTAGTAAGGACTGTATGGGAACTACAGGCCTGTCAGCCTGATCTCAGTGCCAGAGAAGTTTATGGAGCAGATCATCTTGGGTGTGATCACATGGCATGTGTGGGACAGGGAATAAGGCCTAGCCAGCATGGGTTCATGAAAATCAGGTCTTGCTTAGAATCATAAAATATCACCGAATATCCCAAGTTGAAAGGATTCTGTGATGCTTGTTATAAGCCAGCAGTGTACCCAAGTGGCCAAGTAAACCAATAGCATCCTGGCTCTTATGAGTGATGGTACAGACAGCAGGACTAGGGAAGTGTTCATACCCCTGTACTCAGCACTGGTGAGGCTGTACCTCAAGTTCTGTGTTTAGTTTTGGGCCCCTCATTACAGGAAAGACATTGAGGCCCTGGAGCTTGTCCAGAGAAGGGCAACAAAACCATGAAGGGTCTGTAGTACAGGATTTATGAAGAATGGCTGAGGAAACTGGGATTGTTCAATCTGGAGAAGAGGAGGCTCAGGGTAGACATTATCATTCCTACAACTGCCAGAAAGGAGGTTGTGATGAGGTGGAGGTTGACCTCTTCTGCCAGGTAAGTATATATAGGATGAGAGGTAGTGGCCTCAAGTTGCGCCAAGAGTGGTTCAGGTTGGGTATTAGGAAAAAATTTTCTCTGAAGGAGTGGTCAAATATTGGAACAACATACCCAGGAAAGTGGTGGAGTCACCATCCCTGAAGGTGTTCAAGTAGCGTGTGGTTGTGGCACTGAGGGATATGGTTTAGTGGGCATGGTTCTGATGGATTAACTAGATGATCTTAGAAGTCTTTTCCAACCTTAATGATTCTATTATACTATTATAAGCATTTACCCAAGGGATAAGAAAAGGAGTGAATTTTTGCCAAGAGTAGATTGGAAGGAGAGAGCTGAAGTAAATAATTTCTGCAACTATGATGTCACATCCACTCTCTGTAATAAGAGGATGTTTCATGTCACTGAACTGCAGTGAATGACTAATGTAATACTAAGTTCTATATGGGATATACAGTGTTATAATCCAAGCACCACACTAGTTTTTTGTAGAATCGTATTGAAAATAATGAAAGTGGTAGACCTATAGTTGTGTATGGAGACAATTGTTTCTATTTTTACTTTCCTCAAAATCTCTTTAGTCAGTGATGTAGATAAAATGAAATAAGGGTATCTTATGACTAAAATCTAATGATGATTCTTAGCAAATGAAGTTTCCTGTCATTTTTCTTATGCATGTTGATGAAGAGCATGTTTTTGTCTGATTGAGTAAACTGTTTTGTAATTAAAGAATGTATCTCGTAAAGTAGGGAACAACCTAATATAATAGAGTAACAATTTAATTCACTTTTTAAAATGCATTGCACACCATTTTGAGGTCTTGTTCCAGAGTCAAGTTCTATACTCACCAAAAGGTGTCTGAAATGGGATTGTTGTGAGTCTGAAAATCTCCCATTTTAGCTTTCACGTCTTCTAGAGTTAGACTCGGTGCACTTCAGAATTGGATATCTTTTATCCTTACCTGGGTGGTTAATTAGTGCTCAGGATCTCAGTCTCTGAGAGGACATTGTAGGGTAGAAAACCCTCCAACACTACAAACTGCTAAGCACTCTGAACGGAGTCTCAGTTCATCAGACACACACGTGGACAGAGTCCAGTCTGAATTTAGCTTAATTCTGCAGCTAGCCTTCTGGCAAAACATTCAGGGAAATAGTATGTGGCTCCTTCTATTTATGTGATTTTTTCAAGCTGAACATCACCTATGGAATACATTGACATTTCTTTGTAATGCTTGAAAGAAGACTGACAGGCAGTCACCATTGCTCTGAAAGATTTCTTTCCACGGGGCAAGACATTTCCACAGGGCAATACCTCTTTGCTTCACCCCTTCATCTCCAGGTAATGTCATCCAAAATGTCTGTCACTAGCTGAGGAATCTGCATGGATATACTGCTCACAGAGTAGGTGAGGGAAATAGAAGAAAGTAAAGAGAACAGTGTTAGTTCTGTGGTCAAACATAGCCAAATATAGCTTTTCCTGGACCTGTTGTTACAGAATTTGGTACTCTGTATCTGATGTACTGGTCTGAGTCTGTATACGACAATGTAATTAAGAAAGTTCTTTCCTTTTGTTTTCATTGATTTATACTTTCAGTTAAATTTTCCAGTCCATTTGTATCAGAAGGCTGGGCCATTCCATTTACATCCTGTTGAAATACATAGCGGCTTGTGCTGCATTTTAATTTCAGGTGGCCAAGGCAGATGCTCGCATTTGATGAGGATGCACCAGAGCAGCTCCATGGGTACTCTGCTGTTTGTCTTTCAGACCTAGTGTGCGAGACAAGAGAAAGTGCCTCATATGATTACTAAAATTATTATAATCAATGGAAGATAACTACTGACACACACAAAAAAAAGGTATTCAAAGATCATTAAACTAGACATCACTGACAGTTTGGACTTATATGTTTGAAAAGGACTTTAATTGCAAGAAAGGATATCTGCATTGTAGCATACGTGGACAAGCCTAGAGTGACCCCTGGTAATTCTTGAGTGAGACTCAGCTGAATTTCACTCTGGGATTGAATTTCCCAGAGTGAAATTCAGCTGGAAGATCAGAACCGCCAAATGTGGGTGACTAATATTTCTATGATAGTTCCCATTGCGGTAAATGGAAATCTAACCCACACAGTCAATAAACTAGAAACCTATTTGGTATTATGTATAATGCAAATTTAAACTGACAAAATAAACATCCATACAAAGTATATCCATTTTCACTTGTATTGTAGATTGTTGATTATCATTTGAAGACACGTTCAGAGATAGCGATGTGAGTGATGCCGATTTTATTTCTGTATGCACACCTACTAAGTTTTCTGTGTTTCCTCATATCTTCTTTTGCTACCCAGATGTGTTCACATAATGTCTATGGAAGCATAATATATGCAATTTGTACTGCCACCCCAACTGCCACCAAACAAGTAACAACTTGTGGAACAGATGTGCCTAATGGACACACCACAGCCTTGAAAGCTACAGTGGGGATTTACAGGGAGTGTGGGGGAGGACTTCAGGAATGCAATATGTTGATTTCAGCAGATGAAGGCAACACATTAGCAAGTACAGTATGCTGCTGCTAATCCTATTAGTTAGAACTCAGAACACAGAAAATAATTTTAGCTTCAAGTAATTTTTTTAAAAAAGAAAGAAAGAAAGAAAATAAAAAAGAGAAGGAAATAGGAAATCTAGATGCCAGATGTATTTTATATTAATGTTGTTCCTGAAACTAAAACTTCAGTTGCAGATAACCAGGTTTTGGAAAGTAAGCCTTTCTTCTATCAGTACCTGCACAGTTGTCTTTTTTCTTTGCTTACGTATTAAAACCAGTATTTTTAATTATCAAATTTATGAGGATAAGAATACTTTTGGAACAGACTTAGTACTATGTGGTCTTTTTTTTTTTTTTTTTTTTTTTTTTTTTTTTAAGGAAAAGGAATTTGCATTGACTTTTTTTGTAAAACTCACATTTAAAACACATTTCTCCATGCATTCTGTGCACATTTGGCCCTTTTACCTTCTGTAAGAGAGGCTATGGATGCTCCTTCCTTGGAGGCTTTCAAGGCTAGGTTGGATGGGACCCTGGGCAGCCTGAGCTGCTGGGTGGCAGCCCAGCCCACAGCAGGGGGTTGGAATCGGATGATCTTTAAGGTTCCTTCCAACCCATGCCATTCTATGATTCTATTAAATGCAACAAATAATCCTGTTTCTTTTCTTCAAAATAAAAATGAACGTTGCTGTTTTGCTACTGTTTACAAGTTGAATCCCGCACAAGCACGTGTTATTTACAGTTACAGATAAACCAAAACCAAATTGGATGGTGGTTTTCAAACTGAGACCATTGGTCTAAAAACGTCATTTCAAACTTGATCTGAGAATATGCATAGCACCATAAAGGCAAGCTTATAATGTTGTTTGCAACTAGCCCCAAACTAGCATATGATAGTAAAATTCTTCAGATCATGTGTGAGCTGAAGGAATTTTGTCCGGGACAGAACAGCTCTTCAGTCATCCATTCCTAATGTTAGAGCAGCAGATTTATTTTCCATGTACAGTGAGCAACATGTGCTAACATAAAATAAAATCCTCTTGCTCATGATATCCTTTGTTTCTATAGCATCATTTTTTATGTTGCAAAGCTTGTAGCAAGGAAAATATCTGCTCAGGTATTTTACTGCGTATCTATCTTCTTGGATTTGGGCAACACTAGAAAACACCATTAAGATTTGGGTATCAAGCAACAAGGAAATGTATATTTGAAAGAAAAAGGGGTGATATACATTTTAATACATCTGAAAATCAACTGGAGACAGGAGCCTCAATGCAAAATTACCTTAGAGCTTACCATTCCCAAACAAGTACAAATGGCATTAGCAGTTTTTGCTCATCCTGAAATGCTCCAGATTTCTTCTTATTACTCAGTATGTTGCAAGGGTATGTGTATGAGTGCATAGGTACTCATATTGTTGGCCTTGATTTCATAGCAATATATTTAAAATTTATTTTTATTCTCCAAATCATAGTCAGACTTCAAGGGTACCAGAAAGATTAATTGCTCTGTCATAGTTGATTTCCCTTGACAGCAAGCTGTAGACTCAGGAAATCAGTAAGTATAGGTATATATTAGTGAAAGTTCATTTCTTCTATTCACCACAGAAATGGCTTTCATGGAGTTTGTCACTGAGATAGTTAGAAACCATCATAGCCAACTTGCTGGAGGTTTGGAGAAGTTTTGCATAGGAAACAAAACGCAGGTGCTTTGGAGGAACCAATTTCTTTATTTCTTACGGATACACAGTATTGTAACATTACTACTTTATTTATCAGTTTATCCAACCCAAAAATTAATTGGAAAAGCTGTTCTTCATCCAAAAGAATTACCTGACAGATATTTTGTTTAACCAAACATGAGTAATACAGTAAAGCAAAAGTACAGGCTTAAAAAATTCAGAGAAACTCAGGCTCAGATCAGAACATTTACTTTTGAGCAGCTTTTTTTAATTACTTTTTTTTTTTTTTCAATAGTGAATAGATCAGCAACAGATAACAGAAAATTATAAAGATGAGTGTTGCAGGGTCCCTGACCTCATATTTGTCTGGTGGAAATATTGGTGGACATCTTCCTGGGACATCTTGAGCATGCACAGAGGCTGTGCTTAGTGATGTCTACTTCACCCCTGCTTTAGAGAACAGAAGACTGAGACGATCTGGTCAATGTTTATAAATATCTAAAGTTTATAAATATCTAAAGTGTGGGAAGCAATTGGATGAAGCCAGACTCTTTTCAGTGGTGCGTAGCGATAAGAAGAGGAACGGTGGCCTAGAACTGGAGCATAGGAAGTTACACACAAATGTGCAGAACATCTTTACAGGGAGGGTGTTGGAGCTCTGGAACAGGCTGCCCAAAAAGGTTGTGAAGTCTCCTTCTATGGAGATATTCAAGACCAACCTGGATGCCTACTTGTGTGATCTATGGGCAACATGCTTTAGCGGGGGGTTGGATTCTAGAGGTCCCTTCCAACCCCTGTAGTTCTGTGATTCTATGTCTCTTCCGAGTAGCTAAAACTTGAAGAGAAGCCATGAGGAAGACCAGACTTTGTCTTCATAGGGAAATAATGGCCATGCTATTCCTCATGACTACACAGATTGTCTCAGAAGGTGAGATCTTGTATCCATTCTTTCTTGTGCACTGGCTTATTATCAAACATGTTGTTTTTGTTTTTTGTGTTTTGTTCTTTCCTAATGTAACAGAAAGAACTGATAACTATTCATTCTCCAGACTGCAAGCAATACTTGTCCAGTCAAGGAGCTAGTAACTGTCATTAAAGACTGGGCACTGTGTTGCTAGCTGATGTTCAGAGACAACAAAAGCACAATTCTGATCCTAGAGCACTTTAGTGTCAAAGAAGTCAAGTTATGTCTGGTTAGAGAGGCAGATGTAAGCAGCAGTGACGTCATTTGTCAAGATGGCAGGTAATCCTGGATGCATGACATCCTCATGTCTTCTCTTAGGGAGCAAGGAGTCATAGAGGAGAAAGCTCTGCAGCTGATAAAGAACCACAGAGAGGAAAATTTCTTTAAATAGCAAAAAGAATCATAGCTTGAACTTACGTATAAACTGATAGAAGGAGCAAATATCAGAGAGTCTGTACTTAGGGTCGTTAAAGATCTGAAGAGATTTGAATATGAAAAGAAGTAGCCTATATTTTATCTGATCAAAGAAGAATGACATGCCCAAAGAAACAGTGTAGAAAAAATGGTCTCTGCAGCAGTATTTCTGTATCAGTGGAGAACTGCACTCATCAAGTACAGAGGAAAGGATGCTGATGTAATTGAATAGCAAATGATGGGAGCCTCAATAAGAATTTTAGCTGTAGGGTTTGATAGGGATTGTCATATCTGTAATACGTTATGCAGAAAAGATCTGCAGTATCACAGCATTACCAGGTTATGAAGAGTGAATAGAATATGATACCTGAGTTATAGTCACAGGGGAAAGAAAGAGAGAATGCTGTCTGTCACAGAACAGCCATCTGCCAGTGCAGATAGGCATGGCTACAGGTCTTTCAGGGAAATGCAGGCATTTCTTGTTTTTGGAAGTCTGAAATTTTGAGATTGCTTTGAGCTTGCTCAGGAAAAGCTGAAGACCAGTTATGACATTTTAGTAACAAGTAGCACTGTTTTGAGAACATATGCATACATGGCTTTGTCTTTGCTCAAAATGCAAGTGGTCAAGCACAAAATATGAAGGAAGGCTTAGTTGCTACTTTGACTCACAAGGAGGTAGTTGCTGCTATCATACTAATATCTTCTCAAACAAATGAGAAATAAACAAGGCTTGCAGAGGTGGTTCTAGGGAAAGGCTACTTGAGAAGGCAAATACTGAGGAAGACAGGAGCATAAAGATGATGGGGAGCAACAGCAAGCTTGTGTGTATGTTTGCACCTTACCTTGCAGTATAGTACAGAAATACCTTTCTATTGGAGTGCACTGTTTGGAAACAGAAATTAGAGAAATTCAGGGCGGAAGTAAAACAATTCTCCAGTGTGTTTTCTGAGAGGGTATTTCAATACTGAGGCAGTCATTTGAGTGTTAGAGTGGATTTCCTGTATTTTGAATTCTTCAGAACTAAGTGATGAAAGATGTAGCTATGTCTGCAATTAGGGTCTTTGTGCCTCAGCTCCTAGTGGGGCTTTATGATTGTTATTGCCAGTAACAATTCAAGCAGGCAAAGCATAAGCAGGTGAGCAGATCAAATGACACTTTCTGCCCTTGAAAACTGATTAGATTAGCAGTGATAGAACCAACATGGAGCTTCCAGTCTTCTGAATAATTGTTACCCTTCACTTTGAGTGATAAGAAGCCTCACTAAAGCCATACAGCATACATACAGGCAAGGTTCAGAAAAGTTGGTTTTGTGAGGGCTGAAAACTGCAATGTCTATCAAATTTATTCCTAGTAAAATATTTGCAAAAATATTTCCCAATATTTGCAAAAAGCAAGAGGCCAGAAACTGAGCTGTAGATATGACACCATAGGCATAACAATGAGTTGTGGTTGTGACTGGTGACTTCCTTTGTTATGTATATTGGAGTGAAATATTAAAATTGTGTTTGTGTTTCAGCAACTCACAGCTGCAGAGATCACTGTGAGTTGCAGCTCCAAATGAAGTTGGAAATAACCACAGAGGATTTGGGGCTTTGTCTCTGAGTTCCAGCTGCTCATTTCTTACTTCAAACACTTGCAAAAATCTGTAGACATTCCTTGTCATTAAATCTCCTCTATCTGCCTGTCTTACCACACTCTGAGAACTGAAACAAACGTATCTAAGAGATGCAAAGATACCTGAAAACGTAAAGCCTCCAACCTGATAAGTTAAAAGGATTTTTATAAATTAAATAAAAATTGCTATTGGCAGTTTCTGGAACAAACATGCACATGCACATTAATATGTGCATTTCCTGAATTCTTTCCCTCTCTTCTTTCTTTACTTATTCAAAAAGGTTTAAAATGTGAATGTGTTCCTTGTATTAAATACAGCACATATTTTTACTACCTACCAGTGTGCATTTGTCCTCTTTCATGATTGCATCTGAACAGTGTTTATATTATTTTAGCATCATTCTGTTGTTATTTTGTACCAAACACCCTATGAGCTACACAGTGGCAAGAGGCAAGATGAAAGCATGGCACACTTGGCTGCCATTAATCATTACCAGCTTTTAATCTCAGCCCCACCTTCTCTCCTGCAGTTTCTCCTTGGATGGAGAAGTGCTGGATGCTGAGGAACATGAGGTCATGTGTATGAAGCATAGGGTGCTGGGGGCCAGGCTGGAGCTTCCCCTGCCATTTATTTTTCTCAGATGATGGCAGAGAATGACCAGATTGCATCAAAAAGTGCAGCTGTGATGCTCAGCTACCATTGCTATTGTATCTTTACTTGAAGAGATATCAGGTCAGTGCCTCCAATTGCACTGCAATGCCTTAAACCAGTACCTTGCACTGTGGCGGAGAGTGTTTGTTTACCTTGGGGAACTGGAAGCAAAGGGAAGAAAATCAAAATATCATGGTCTCCTTCTTTGCAGTATCTATTTTTATTGCTGTGCTTGTGGATTTAATGAAGTAGGTGATGGAAATCAGAGGTGCTCTCTTTGCCCACTGCGGCACTAGGATGAACACCTTGGTGATCTTAAATTTATCCTCTGGCTGCCCTTTCCTCGTGACTGCAGAGTGAAATGAGGCAATAACCTCATTTGATTTGCACATCCCACAAAACTTGCCAGTGAGGTTGAAGACCTCTGTATAGCTGATTTAAGTCTCATGGTGCTGGGTTGGCTTTTTCTTCACAGACTGCATTGAGGTATTCTGCAGACCTCCAGGTTAGAAAATGCAGAAGTAGATGAATGTGAGAAACCTGAGACTGACAAATTTTTAAACAGAGAGAGAAAAACATGTAGTTCATGTAATATAAGAGAGACAAATGTGAGTTACCAATTAAGTCCACACAAACTTACTTTTTAAATGGTGCAAGTGGAGATACAGTCTAAATAAGGTATTTTCAGCACAGTTTCTAATAAGGTTGTAGATATGGCAAAGTGCAGACACCTCATCAGTGAGGACTGAAGCTGATCAAGTTAATTTCATTTAGTTAGGAGCTGACAACTTAAAGAACATGGCATATGTCAATCGTGTCCCACAGGTGAACAGAGACTGATAGCACAGACAGAAATCAGATTCCTTGGAGAGAAAATACTGTATGGGAAGGCATGACATAGAACTGAGCTGTATTTCAAGAAGGGAAGCATTTAGATTTTGGACTTGCATGTTTAAGCTATTAGTGTATTTATTAGGAAATAATGCAGATGATTCCCACCAGGCATCTGAAATTTCCCAGAAAACTGTTTTTCTGGGTATTATTGAAGTAGTCTTCTGTTGATTAGTGAAACAAAAATTAAAAAGATAGCAGAGTCAGAAGACTTGGGACAACAGTTTCTTGGAGTCAAAATAGCAAAATGCTTTGTTAGTTTGAATTTGTCAACCTGATACTGACATTGGCTAAGGAAGTTAATAGTCATCAGGTTTTCTCCTCAATAATAATGTACTCATGTTTGCAGATGATATATATGCATTCTTACTTATCAAAGCTATGAGCCAGATAGAGCTCCAGAGGCCATTTGATTTAGTAAACTGAAGCTTCATTCTTCTAAGTGCTGTGGCTATAGTGACCTTCATGGAAGTCAGTAGGTGAAACTTAGTATTGTAGTTGTTTTTGTGTTTGTTTATTTGTTTTTTAATATTACATTTTCTTGTGTTTTGTTTCATGTATTATTGTTATTTTGCATTTTATTTCTCTGTTTCCATTAGACTTATTCTAATCAGGTTTTATAGTCATTCCATTAGAGGTTTTACACTCAAACTTCATTTACGGCCATGGAGGAAACATACCTTCTAGATATAGACAAGATTTTATTAGTAGCGTTCTTTAAATTTTAACTATGTAATCCAATAATTATTATTAGTTGACTTCTAATTCTTACAAAAAATGTTTCAGTAGTAGTACTAATGTTAAAATTGTTATATGCGCACTTCTTAGTTTCTGCTACTTTACTTCACGGTGCTTTGTTCACCATCTGTTGCTGCTGCAGGCCCTGAGGTCAGTGCTTTCAGGCTGTTCGGGGCCGGAGAGTATTCTGGCATGTCATTGGCATCTGGAGCCCTTTACTGGGTTGGATATGATGTTTGTGTTAATGGTTTATTTTTCCTCACTCTACAATCTACTTGGAGTCATTTTATGCTTGCTAACACAATTTTAGACCTTGTTTTTTCTTCACTGGCCTGAAGATTCATGTTATGACTGAATTTACCATTAACAGTTCCTTTCATGTGTGTTAAATGCTAGTTCTTTGTTCTCATTGTTACACCTAAACACAGCGTTGTCCAGATCCAGGTCTGCATTTCTTTAGCATACGGGGGTCAGTTGTTTATAGCCATGGGGTCTCCAGTGCCAGTGTCCATCTTTATCACCCCACACCTGTACTCCATTGCACTGAAGCCCTTATCTCTGTTTCTCAACTCCTCTGCTGTCCCGCCAGCTCTATACTGCACAATAATGTTGAATTTATAAAACCACCATTACATACAAAGGAAAACAGAACAGGTCTAGCCACCTCGTCAGTTTAGAACAGTACTGTTATTGCAGAATCAGGTAAGATCTGCAGGCAGCTCAAGGACAGTTTGGGCAGATCAAGCCTGGAAAGATTTGCTTCTGAGGCCTTGCAAACTCACTGCAAAGCTGTGAGCTGTCATCACCAATGGAAACCACATATTAGGAGCTACAGCATAACAGAGGTCACAACAATTCTGGCATGCTTTGCACAGTATGGAGTGTACATACAGAAAATGTGAGCTGTTGTACAATGTGAAAGGTACCTGTACTTCAGAGTATCAAATATGTATTTTTCCAATGGGCTTTCCAGTCACCTTCTTTTTATAATGTAAATGGTAGCAAGCTGTTGGGGTTGGACCTATGTTTTCATTTGTTTTAGGAAATATTTTCTAGTCTCAGTAATGGTTTGCCAGAACAAATAATTTGGCAGAGCTGTCATTCTAGTCGCTGACTACTAACATCATCAATAAAATGTGGATGCAAAAACAAAACTGTGTCTAATGGAATTTTATCAGAAAATCAGCAAAAATCAGTTAAAGCGGTAGGACCACTGGGGCAAGGCAAGAGCAGGAGGCCAGATTTGTAATTCTGTGTTTACTTATTTCTAGTTCCCCATTTGTGTTTTCTTCAGGAATATGTTATGGGTTTTTTCCTCCCTATTTATTCCTATTTTTTTCCTGGATGAGTGTATGTTTGAGTTGCCCTGAGATACAAGTCCAGAAATGTGCATTGGATATTGTGAACTGAGAGTGCACACCAACAAAATGTCAATTTTCGAGCGCTTACTAAATGTCTCTCAAATCCAAGGGGGTGTTTGCAGATGCAGCGTAAGGGATTGTACAGCTGGGCTGTTATTACCATACCTCATGAACAGGAGAGCATGTTTTGCATTTGTGATAAGGGAAGATGAGAACATCCTTATTTTCTCTTATCTTCTGCATCTGTAAATTGGCAGTTTCACTCTGGACACTGAGAACCAGGCACAGAGAGACTCAGGGCTTCTGCTCAAGTATACTCCTGTTATTCCATTTAACTCAGTATCAGAATACATTTGCACAAATCAGCCTCTGTGTTTGGGCCATGATAAATTTCCTGCTGGTAAAACCTACTCTTTCGTTTCCCTTCCACCATTGAGAATGTTGGAGCTGTTCAGCAGTTCTTGCACATTAAATCATATGCAAAGGAAGCAGGAGCTATTTGCAGAGCTCCTTCTGTTTCAGATTCCTTTTTCTTACTGTCAATAATTCAAGTGTGGGTTGCACTAACTGTGGGATACAAATCCAGGTGCATGTATGGGAACATGGCCAGTATGTTTTTAACAGCCTGCAGCACACCAGGTAACCACCCTGCAGTAATTATACTGACTCCAGCAATATTGCTGGACTTCTGAGTTTTGGCTGTAATGAGCCATGCTATTATACCCATTTTCAAGTGATCAGTGGTGGGTGCAGGTAACCAAATGAAAATTTCCTCTAAATGCAGCTCTTCCTCAGCTGAGTTACCACATGCCACCAAAGTATGCATAATAATAGGTAAGACCTTCCACATTTCCAGCATTACTTTGTCAGCTGAAATATATCAGCAGAGAAAACTCTGGTTGGATTGATTCAGGCAGATTATGCTGAAGGATCTTTGCTTGCAAAGAATGTTTATTTAGATGTATCATGGGAAGATGCTGAAAACACCCTGTAAGTTGAACAAGTTGCAAGTATGAAAGACTTGAGGGGAATAGACCTTCTCTGCAAACCTCTCACCTGTAAATTATTTGCCAGATTAGGAACAAAAGTTGTAACTTTTATTGCAAGGGTGCTGTAATTAGTTACATCATGAACCTATTCTTTTCATGCAATGTAATATACAGGTAGTCATGTACTGGGACAATTTTATGCTGTGGGCTGGTGCGGTGGGTTCATTATTGTTGTTCTGAAGTGAACTTTTAAACATGTAATTACATGGAGCTGAAGGAAAAATCATACTGTAATAGCTAATATAAACAAGATATTCAATTTCAAGTGGTTCCATAAAACTTGAAGTGGGAAAAGTCAATAATGGGAGGCTTAAAAATAGAACTGTGCCCTTTTGATAATTTAAGCCACCCTAAAGGGCAAAATAAACTGTGAAATCTTATATTTAGTATTTAGGCTATTACTTTTTTTTTTTTTTTTTTTTTTTTAACAGGACTGGGAGTTCCCGCACTTTATGGGTGATGTTGAAGTGAATCTTCCAGGCTTGCCATCTGCACACATGCAGTTCAAAGTACCTTATTTCCAAAAGGTCTTAAAAGAGGAGTATCACATTCATATAACAGGTATGTAACCACACAGACTCTGATACAAGCACACACTGAACTGCTTCTGTGTAGGAAATGAATGCTAACATGTTCTTTACCACATATTTTCTTTGTTCTCCCCACTTCCTCCCAGGCGATTGCTGTTTTTCTGTCTGTTTAACTCTCCCTATCAGTATCATCCATATATAAGCCTCTCAGGGAAATGAGGAATCTGTATCTTGCAAATCAAAAAAACCTGCTGTTTGTGATGGATTTCAGCAACTTCTTGTGACACTAAGTAATACCTAATGTAGCTTCAGAAATCTTTTATCTAAAATTACTCTCCAGGGGAATTAGCTTCTTATTTCATTTTAAAATCTCTTATGCTTTCAGATGCCTTTGCTGTGATTTATGCTAATATCTTTTCATAACTTCGGTCATTCTCATCTGGCAAAGGCCACTCACAGCCATAATTCCATCACTCATCCAATCAAAAACAGGCAGTTAAATAACTTCAAATAAAATAGAATCACAGTTATTCAAATGGATGGCACATACAGATAAAAGTACCCAGTCCTTACATAGTATGAGACAGTGTTTGAATAACAGTAGAGAATGAAAAAGAGAGGAAGGTTAAATAGGGATAAATATTTTGCTTTTACCTTCAAGCTGTGCAGAAGAATCTGGTGGTAAGAGAAAAATAAATAGTACTGTATAGCAAAAGAATGCAAATGTGAATTGACAGAGGTCTTTAACTGCTAATTTAAACAATCATAACATGTGACAGTGTACAAGAATAAGATACAGACAGCATCCAGTGATACAGCCATATGAAATTCCTGCAGAGCAGGGACAATAGGAGTATTCAGAGATCATACAAAGACATGGCCAATTGCTGGCAGGTGAGCCCTCAGCCTACCAGTCAGCAAAAGCCAAGGGAAGAAACTGTGCCAAGGAAGAAAGAATGAGGAACTGGGACTCACTGGAGATAAGCTGAATGAAGAGAAGGCATTTTCAGCAGAGAAAATAGAAATTTTGAGTGATCAGGTGGGAAACTAGAAAATAAAAGAAAATGAGCACAGAAGTTACCTGCATGCTGTTGAGTAAAAGGAGGCAAAATGGGCTAGTAGAAAGTAGAGATAGATGGAAAGTTTTTTCAAGTTTTACGTAAGTTCCCTGTTGGAGTACTGATGGGAAATAGTCAACAGGCAATGGGAAATGGGTGTGGGGTACATCTGAATGAGATGGTTTGTGATCAGGAGCGGGATGAAGTGAAACAGATAAATGTTGTCATGGTCAGTGACAGAAGATGCAGAAAAGATGAGATGTGTATTTGATGAAGAACACATTTTTCTCTCTGAAGTGAGAAAAGTCTTGGGTAAAAAGGGAAACAAAGAAGAGAGAAAAAAAATAGTATGAGAATCAAGTATCTGGCACAAATAGGCATGAAATTCAGACCTAGTGGAAAAGAGGATTTTTTTCTGCTTCTCAGGACTGGAGCATGAATTTGAAGAAGCTCACTTCAGCGAGGATCTCAGATGCCCTGCAGTTATTCCATAGAATAAGGAGCAGTAGTGAAATAGTAGAATGAACAAGGACTGAGTAATGACTGGGTGAGCTGTGCCATCAGATAAAGGAACTCAGGTTATAATTAATGTAAATGAAAACCAATGGGTGGTAGAAGAGGGACTGAAGAGTGAAGAACAGTTTTGCATTGCAGAACAGTCAGGGATATTGATAATCAGAGAAGAGCTAGGAATAAGCAACAGCAAAGAACATAAATTACGTATCAGAAATACAACTGGTAGCAGTGCTGCTGTTTAACAACAAATCAACTGAGATCAATATTTATACATTGTAGAGTCTTCCGCAGAGAGGACTGGAGGTCTTTCTAATTTTCTGGCAAGAAAGCATCCTTTTAATGAGGATGAGCTAATGAATAGGGGCTGAGGAATATTTTTCCCTGCTCAGCATTAACAAGATCCATTTATTAGATTCACTAGACAAATCAATCCATTTGACTGCACATCACGTACTCTGTCTACTGAGTGCCTGTTTTATCTCAGTGCTACACCACCCTTTAGGAGATCTAATAAACAGCCATAACACATGGCACAGGAATCTCCCTTTGGGTAAGTTTTGCTTGAACCATCTGTTCTTGCCATCAGTTCTTAGGTTAGGTTAGGGTATCATCTTGGATCATTTTCAAACTCTACTTCTTGCGTGGACATGTAGATTCTTCTAATTTTCTACTTAAAGAATTAATGAAAAAAGGAAAGAACTGGTTCTTTATATATATTTAACAAGATGAATGTAATCAAATCTAAAATGAGGTTAGAAAATGAAAGAAACTGTGGCAGATGACATGATATGTGGGTAGGGTATTGATAATGGAGGGAAGGTAAAACCCCATTAAAGCCTGCTTTATTTAAGCCCTGTTTAATACATGGGATCCAGAAAGTTAAACTTAACCATATATTCTTTTTTTTTTTTTTACATGCAGAAAAAAAAAGGCAAGGGCCTGAATATATATATATATATATATATATAAATTTTGTACTTGCTATTCTGATAAGGTCAAACTGTAAAACTACAGCCTATGCTCCAGTGTCCAGAAACTGATAATCCATTTCCCCTAGTAGTGAGAAGAAAGAAATCGTGGCTGAAAAATCATTTGCTGTATTTTTCCTTGCAAATGTTATTCTTCCTAAGTTTTATGTATTTGGTCACTCTTGACTGATGCAAACTAGAGCAGCGTCTGGACTCCCCTGAGCAGCCCTATTCAGTGCTGGGATGCTCTAATGAGCAATGGTCCCACAAATAATCAGTTATAAATGTGAAGGTATGCAGAGGAGTAATTGACATTAAACTACCTTTCTGTTGATGTGTGCTTAATGACTTGGTATATGGTCTGTACAGATGAAGGATTTCACAGTTACGTTATCTGTATTGCCAGCTCTCCTGATTTGATCGTAAGTCTTGTCTTCTAAGACAGATCATTACTGGAGGGTTGTTTTTGTTGGATTTGTGTGTGTGTGTGTGTGTGTTTGAATCTTTAAGTCTTATCTCCTGTATTCAGCACCTTTGTGAGAACAACTTTCACGTTTTTTAAAATGTACCTCACGATTGCAGAGAGAAAAAAAGCAAAGAAATGTTACTTCTACATAGGTCCTTGATTCAAAAAGCAGAAAAAAGAAGGACTATTGAGTGTATTATTTTGAACTTATCTGGCTACTTTGACCTAGCAGCATTCTTCCTTAACAATTTCTGAATGATGTAAGCTGGCAGTTATGTTAACATCTGCAGCCTGTTGCTTATATGCTTCAGTGTAATTTTAAATTCATTATCAAAAGCTTATCTCATTTTTACTGGTGACTGAGTACCTCATTTTGCCTACATTTCTTTGCTTCTAGGAACTCCTAGAAGCTACTCAGTATTAAACATTTTTATCCTGTTTTGATAGCTGCTTTTATCTATGAACATCAAAAATGTCTTGAATTCCTGCATTTGCTTAACTCGTCTGGATTTCCCTTGACAGATGGCTCACTATAGTGTGTATGTTTTCCTTCCTGGATGTTGTTTATAAAAATACATAATCTTGCCTGGTTTCTATAATACCCAGGGAAATTTGTAATACTTCAAAGTAAATTTTGTTACTTCTGATTCTTTCGTTGTTGAAAGGCAATTGAAGGCCAGGCTGGTACCATCTACTAGCACAGATCCATGAGCATCTGCTGTATATTTTCAAATAAGTTCCAAATAATGAGAAATGTTAAGGTTTAGGTATCAAAACAGGTGGGAGATATTTCTAGCTGTTTGTAATGTGTTTCTGAGTTCTGATCTAGGTGTGCCCTTCCACCCAAAGGAGAAATTGTCACCTTCATGATTGGCAAGTGCCTGGTATAGCTGGCTTGTGGAGTTAAACCAAAAGAAAGTCTAGATCCAGGCCAAGCATCATCTACACAGATATGCCTGAAGGAGCCCGTGGGCAAAAATAGAAAGGTTAGAGGTAAAAACAAAGCTGTCCGTGCACACAGACATTAAAAGATCTCAGAGGATTTGCTGCTTAGTTCAGCTGTGAGTGGTCTGTATGGATGTATCTAGCCAATAGCGCTGACATGACAGAAGAGATGATGAATGTTTCTAAGATATCCGTACGTTTTACAGAGGTGTCTGGATGTTTTTAGACACAAAATGCAATTGAGACAACATTTTCTACATAAGCCTCTGGCTGTGGTTGCACAGCGTGAGGCCAATTGAGTCTAGCTTTAATAAATGGGATTTTCATTTGTCCTCTTGACCTCTAGAGAGTTCCTGAGGACTGGTTTCTGCACTAGAACTCTGTTTTTAGAACATGACTACTCCATTATAGAGTAGATTTACTTACAAAAATAAAAATGTTCCAGAATCAGAAACTGTCTGGGAGCATTTAGACCTGCAGGATCTGCCTCAGTTGCCCAGTAAAAGAGTGGCATGTGATGTTGTGGAGCAGTTGCTTAACCTCTTGGAGAGTTTTTGAGCCTCTTTAAAAATAAGCACAGCCCAAACACCTTGTTCAGCTGGCAGAAACGGATGACCCTTCAAATGTCATGTGTAACAGATAAGGACTTTGAGACTGTAAATGGTGCTTGTGAATCAAGTATGCTTTAAGTTGTGCATGGCTGAATGACAGCCACTTTTGACACCTGATTTTCTTCACTGTAACTCCATTGTCCTTCCAGTCTTGAGATCTGCATCCTTCCAAGTCAATTTGCCTATGGAAAATCTATCTGCTTGAAGAAGAGCTTAGCAGTGCCAGGTGTATGCAAATATTCTTGGATGCGCAGACCTCCCTAGAGCAGTAGTCATACTGATTCTACATAAGTTGGCTAGGAGACAAATTAAATGACTTCATCATGTGGAACTCCATTTCACTTCCAATTTTTAATCTGGAATTTGAAGCACTGTAAAATTAATTTTATAATTTTTTCAGGTTGGTTTGTTTTGTTGGTTTGGGGTTGGTTTTGTGCTGTTTTTTGTTTTGTTTGTTTGTTTTTAAGAAAAGAATGATCACCTTTTGCTATATTTATCCCTGCTCTGCAAAATGATAGGCTTGAGCCTATCACAAGGTGCAGGAGTAGCTCCTAACTTACAAAGTTCATATGCTGTATAAGCTTGATAAATGACATATGTTTCCTATAAACAACATTATGCTAAAATTGAGTTGCAATAGACAATATACATGTTTGTGTACAGAGATTACACATGTATATATAGTTAAAAGGTTGGTTACTATCTTGAGTCTCAAAAATGGAATGTCATGTGGAATTATCATCAGATAGGAGTTTGTAAGAGGGGACTGTCAGACCTCTGGGGTCAGACTGCGTTAGTACATTTATCACTGATCTAGAAGAGTTGCTTGGTAAACTGGACCTATTTGGCTATCATGTCTGCTAATACAACTGACTAAAGTACTGTCTTAGAAGAGGGATGAACAGCAGAGGACAATGTATTCCTGAAGAAGGTAAATACTTTCTGTAAGTAACCAAGACAGCACTAACTCCCATTTTGTGTCACAGGAGATTAACACAGCCCTTGGCTACAGGGAATATGGAGTAGAAGTTGGAAGATATAATTGTGTACCTGTTTGTAGTGAGACTGTTCCAGAATTTAGTTACGGTGACAATAATTTTCAAAGGAAAAATTGAAGCCGTGGAGCGTGGCAGTGATGCAGAGACTGTAAAAATAGTCTAAAGATGAGAAATTAAACAGATCTAGCAGAACACTGAGAGATGTCAGGCAACCAGCTGGCTTTTAGGCGTAATGGGCGTAACTCAGTTAAGTGGAGTTTTTGCATCTAAGCTGATTGTCCAAGCACCATTTACAAGCAGTAATATGACTGATACACTCAGGGAAACTCTGGGCTGTGTTTCTGTCTGCCTAACTTTATCTGAGAGCTAAGAGAGGAAGTTTCAAGTGCATGCTCTTAATAAAACGGGGAAGAATTGAAAGGTACATCTCTTTTATATCAGGTAAGTATTCTAATTCTTGGTATGAGGGGTGGAATCTTTGTTAAATGTGTCCAGCTCAGAAGAGATTCAGAATGATGAAATCACAGTGTAAGAGAGGTTCTATATGAAGCCTCAGATTAGGTGCCTAATAAACTCTATTCAGCGTTTTCAGTATTTTCTGCTAGCTTCTTAGGCAACCCTGCCAGCGGGATGCCATTTCAAGTCTTACCACTCAGGTGGTTCTACATGTTGTACTTAGGGCTACACGGTCACAGTTGAGAACTTTGAAATCCATTGGGTTCCATCAGGCATAAAGATGTGGCAGCTCTCAGTTCAGTATTAAAGTAGGTAAGTTCCCTTTGTCATTCATACCTGAAACTTGTAATCAAGATTTTAGCAGTATTATTTGGCCTTTATAAAGGTTATCTCAATAATTTATCCATTTCACTACACTTCCTGTTTTCATCTTTTAGTTGGCTGTTTTTTCCTTACACTTTTTCACTGTTGCCATGTCTTTCGGATGGGAAATAGCAATCCTGGCCCAACATGAGCCATTACACTTCCTGTCATCTACTTCCTGCAGTCCAGCAGTCTCTGGAAAGTAATCTCTTTTAGCTCTGCCAAAATGCAGAGTACCAAATACATATCTGTGGGTAAACAGATAATGGTTCTAATATTTGTGTTTCGTTGGTGTTTGTATGTAACCTATTTTCTTAAAAAAAATGAGAATTCAATGACAGTGTTCTCTCTGGGGATTGGACTCAATCTCTCCAACATCCAATTATCATCAAACAACTTTTGAGCACACAGGCACTCAGTATTTTTGGAGGGTGGGTATCTAAACAATACTTATGCTCCCATTATATTTTGGAAAGTGGTGATGGAAATTGATTAGGTAAGGAAAAATCATCTAAGTCACAGTCCAGATGAGGAAATACGGGTAGAAATGAGCCATTATGTATTCTGTTTGACAGCAGCCAATAGATCAGTGAATGTGTGTCCCAGGCAGCCCATCAACACACAGTATGCAAGATGTATTCTGTGTCTGTTTGCTGGAAGGTTATGTGTGGTGGGTAAACTAGGGTTATTTTGATAAGGAGAAACACAAGAAATATGGGATAGAAATCCATTGGAAACTGCATCAGACTAGATCATATTGTTTCCTATTGTAAGGGGACTGCTCCAAAAGTAATGCCTCCTCTTTTACATTGTTGGCTCACAACATCATAGGTAGATGACGGTAGTAAGGCAGTGAAGGTTGACCCTTCCCACCAGTATTCCATGTCTTTAAAAGGTCAATTACAGTGTTGATGAGCCCTCCCCTCCCCCACCAAAGAAAAACAAACAAACAAACAAAAACCTGGAGTTATTAAGGAATTATGTGAACAGGAATCACTGCAAGGTCTTTTCAGTGTAGTTTGATTTCTGGATAGTGACCATATCACAATTGAAAGAACATTCTCATATTGTTCCAGTGTAAAGGCAAACTAGATTGAAGAGGATTATTAAACACAATTGCTAACGTGGAAAGAGTTATCCTAATGGAGCATTATGGTCTGTGGCACAGTTTGAATGCACTGAGGAACCGGAATCCACTTACTCTTTATCAAACATTCATTTTCTTTTTCACTTGAAGCATAGTTAAATGTGGTTCGAGCATAGACGGTTTAATTCATCGTCAGCAGGGGCGTTCTCCCACAAATGTCCTCTCCCATAATCTTGTGATGTCAGTCGACAATTCTCCATCCTAACACAGCTTTGATGTATGCAGTTTTGCTGGGTCCTTGGGCGGTGCCAGTCATTACTGCACAGATATGATCTTAACATATGTTCAGCTAAACATGAACGAAATGCCTTAAGTATTAAAATAGTATAATTTTTTGTGTGTTTTGACAGAATAATTTAGCTTAGAAGAAGCACCTGGAGTTCATCTGTTTCAATATTCTGCTCAAAGCAGGGATAAATTTGCTATTGCATAAAGTTACCTTTTATATCTTTTGGATGCCTGGAGGAGGCATGCAAAAGCAAAGTTTTAAATAATAAACAGAGAAAGTGTTCTTCCTCCAGTACTGCAAGGGATTAATGTTAGACTATGAGTCACTCCCTGGAGGAGTTTTTGACTACATATAGCATAGGAAAGCTAAGCTGACTAACCTTTCAAGACTAAAAACAACTTTTACTCTTTCTCAAGGCATAATACCTCTAAATAGTCATTTATCCTATTGCCTCACCTGTGTGCATTTGGACACCATGGTTGGTGTATTGAACAAGATCTGTATGTGCTTAAAATGTACATGCTTATAAAACCCCAAAAGAGTCTCATTTTAGTCATTAGTGGTATACAAGTATTTCTATTAAATATGCCTTTTCAAGGAGAATTTCCATGTCAATATTTCTGAAGTGCTGAAATTAATGCTTTCTATGTTTATCGATCTGTACCACATCACATCATAATGATCTAATCAACAGATCACCTACAAACTGCAATGTGAATTCAATTGATATACTGCTGTGCTTGCATTACAAAATTATTTTATTATGTGCCCAGAACTAACTGTAAAATACTAAGGGATATTCAGCACAAAGTTGATTATGATGTGAATACTATTACAACTTTGCTTTACGGATTTATTACAAAAGGATTTTTTCTTTCAGTTGGTTTTATATATGAATGCATGCATACTGCTTCTAAAATGGATGTATCAGATGACAGAAATCTCTTTTTTTTTTCCCAAACAGGCAAGTGGTTTAACTATGGGATTATCTTTCTGGTTTTAATCTTGGATCTAAATATGTGGAAGAACCAAATATTTTACAAACCTCACGAATATGGTCAATATATTGGTCCTGGACAGAAGATCTACACCGTGAAGGACTCAGAAAGCTTGAAAGATCTAAACAGAACTAAGTTATCTTGGGAATGGAGATCCAATAACACTAACCCTTTGACCAACCGGACCTATGCTGAAGGAGACATGTTCTTGCACAGCAGATACATAGGCTCTAGCCTTGATGTCAAATGCCTGGCTTTTATTCCAAGTTTGCTGGCTTTTGCTTTGTTTGGTTTCTTCATCTGGTTCTTTGGGAGATTTCAAAAAACTGACCAAGGCATGGAGAATTTAGACAAATCATACACAAGAATGAAACGAAAGTCACCATCAGATATGGGAATGACACGAGAAAATACACAGGTGTTAGTAGAAGAACCATTAAGTTTTCAAGAACCACATCTTGTATCCATAAAATCAGACTTAAGTGAAATAGTTTTTAATTCTTCTCTCCTAACTTCTGAAAACTTGAACGCACAATTGAGTGAACAAGATAGCCCCTTACAACCAGTCCCAGAGTCCTCTGTCCCTAAGGGTAATCCTACAACATAAAGTCAAGTACCCAGGAAAATCAGTTTAAATAAGCAGTTGCTCTAAGAGTTCAGTTTTACCTTTTGTAAGTTAAGATTTACATAGTGTTTAGAATAAGAAACTCAGTCTATACCAAAAGGTGCTCAGCATGCTTTTTCTAGGATTTTTTTTTTTTATTTCTATTAGAGTACGTGCCTACTGTATATCTAACATTCCTTTATAGATTGCTTCCCAAAATTGCACAAGCTATTTATTAATACATTACCTTAACTGTACAATAGTGTATTAGATGATTACTTGCAGGTATAAAATTCTACCATGGTGGTGCCTTGAGACATTAAACTGTTTTTTAACTCAACACCAGATGTATAGCACAGTTATTCTGATCTGTTTTGCAGTGCTTTTTGTATATGGTTATTTTCAGTATCATTTGATGTCTTAACAGAGGAAATAAACACAGTTATTCCTTAAGGAGGTTTTCCATTAGGACATCACAACTTGACTTTGTTATTTATTCATCTGTGGAGCCAGTGACTTTGATGACCGGACTGCAGAGAAGCATGTTGATTACCTTTTAATTTTTGCTGGCTAGCTGCCAAACACAAATACAGATTCATTATGTGGTAAACAGTAGAGCGATAATACAGCATGGGTCACTACTTATGAAAATATGACTTTCTCCAATCAGTAATAGCAATTAGGTGATAATGCCTAATTATATTTTTCATAATTAAAGATAAACTGCTCCTTGATTAAAAATTCTGCCCTCCACCTTTCAGAAACAGAGGTGAAAATACATGGTTGAAGTAACTTTTTCCATCATCACAACAAACCTGGCACATCAAAGAGGCAATGGAGTGATTATGGTAAAGGACATAGAGCCCATTAAATTCTGTATTTGTATGGTTCCACGGAGGTATGATGAAACAGGCCTGTGAAATGCACCACACACGGACACTCTGAATGCACTGAAGAAATGTTTAGGAGTTTTAATTAAAATAGATTAACACTTGAGTTGTCTTCTTGTACCCTCTTCTTTCTTCATTCACTATCCATGAGTAAATGTAACCTGGAAACAGAAACGTGCTGAAACTATTTTGCTTTTTGGAAGGGGACTGTGGAATTCTTTACTGTATGATAAAACTATACACACTTGAGAGATTGCATATCTAAAACGTCAGAAAGACTGTTGTTTGTCTCTAATTCAGTTCTATAAATTGCTGTTACAAGTTACTAAATAATAAGTGATTTTTAAGTCTGATTTATTTCCCTGTCATTAACTTGTGTTGCTGTGTTTTGTCTTTGTGACTTTTTTATCTTCATTGTTTTGATCTATCTGCTTTTAAGTTTTTGGAATGCTGAATTTAGCATGCATAACAGGACTATGCATTTATTAACTGTCACTTGAGAGCCAATTCTAATAAATATAATTTGACCATTGTTTATTATGAGGCAGGGGCATATCATGTTAGTTTTGGAATTTGTAAAAAACAAGTTCTACATGCGCTGTCCTATATAAAATCATAAATATTTCTGACGCTAGAAAGGACAGTAAACTCAAATATTTTGCTTATGGAATATTTATTATTACATAAAGCAAAACTTCACTTTATTATCAAAATGGATGTTTGTCTTTTAAAAATACGGATAAAAATAATTCTGTTATTAGCTTTTACCTACTGCAGTCTATAAATTTGTTTACATAATCAAAGACAAACCATTAATTAGTAATAGTAAAACACAGTGAGAGCCCACCTGTGCTATGTAAGAGGTGATTATAGTGATACTTGACTTTCAAGCAGAATTTGATTTAAAAAGTGAGATCATATGTTAAGTGGTTACAGAAATAGCTGATTGATTTTGCAGATACATGCTTCTCTGTATGTTTTGGGCAATATAAACCCAACCTTAAAATTTCCCATGAACTTATTTCTCTTTTTTTTTTTTTTCTTGTGCCTGGGAGTGGTTAAATCCTTTAATATGCTGGCGGAAAATGAAAGACTTGAGCCTTACAGCCTACATGATTACATGACTCCGAGAAAACTGCTATTAAGCAACTGATCCGCAGCTAAAATAATTTGGTGACCTCACATTGAGTTAATGCTTTTAAGGTCATTACAAGCCTGCATGAACGAGAGAAAAACATCAAGTAATCCTAGACTTTGGAGTAGTATTTAAATTAATGGTCAAGCAGAGGCAGCACTTACAACACAAATTCATAGGAAGTAGAAAGTCTTAGTGTAACCACTCACCACGGTCAGTTCATCAAAATTTAATTAGAGGAGAAAGGACTTCTCAGTTGTGTGGGAGTCTCATTTGTAAACAGAGAAGGGGAAAGAGAGGAATGTTTCCATTCTCTGCATTCAATGTCTTGTTTCAGAAGCCTGAGATAGATGGCTAGACTTACCTTGAGACTCTTCACTTCTCTTTAGCTCTGGTCTGATCCTATCAACTGATTGACCAGTAGTGTCTGGAGTATGTTTCAGTCAAATCTTATGTGCAGAGACCACACAATTTGAGCCAGGGGAGAGTAAGTGCTCTAAACTCCACTCCTGTACAAAGCTACTAACACAGATTCATCTTCAGTCTTCTCCTGGAGCAGCTTGTCTTCCACTGTGGAATGGCTCATGGGAGTCTGGGTGGCTAAGAGGCCTACAATTGTTTACCTGATTTGGAAATATCCCTGCCAGAAGGACGTTCATTGTTTTCAATTATGGTTCATTATTAATATTCTGAAATGCTTCATGAACTCAAAACACCCTGAAATCCTGAAATATACCACTATGACTTTGATATGTTTGGTTAACCTTTTCCCGAAAGTCTAACAAAAAATTTTTGTTGTCTTTTCTTTCTTTACATGAAGAAACTAAGAAATCTATGGAAGGAAAGAAAACGGAAGTTTTCATATGTGTTGCACACGTGTCCATTCTGCTCTCTGTAATAAGCCTTTAATACAGGGCTGGACTGTGCTTTGTCAGAGACTGGGCTTGGTGCAGTAGCTCTTTGTCTTTTTTTTTTTTTTTTTTTCCACAGATACTCTGTACAGTGATGGATAATAGATACTGATTATGGAGCATGTGTGGAAGAGACATCTCTGGGCTAAGCACATAAGATTTATGAGCCCACAGGTGCCTATAAATTACCTCAGCATCCTTGATAACATCCTCAACAATTACCATTGATGAGATGGAAATGACAGGGCTCTAACAGAAGGTGAGAATTTTTGTAGAAATCACTGTAAATGTTATCATCATGTGTATGAAGGCAAAATCCAATTGTGTAAGAAGTATGTGTGTATGTACATTTGGAGTCTAGGGATTATCTTGGGGAAACTGCTGATTTCTCTCAAGCAGACCATTCTTTACTTTTATTCAATGTTACTCTATGGACTTTACTTACTCCAGGTTGTTTCTTCTCTTCTATCTCCACTTCTATTGCCTAGAAACCAAAAAGGAATGTTTAATGCACCATCTGCCTCCCCAAATTATGTTTTTGTCTAATCTATACAAAAATGTATGTCTTCTCCAGTGCCATCATATTCTGGGCTACTAAAGAACTGTACAGTATGAGCTGAGCATTGCTTTTCCTGCAGTGAATAGCTTCCATGATGACAACAACCTGGAAAGAAAGAAAAGACACCTCTCCATGACCAGAAAGACAGCAATTCAGATTCCTACTCGACTGGCAAGCACATTTTCCCAGGAGTGCAAAAGTTATGTCTTACTAGTAAAAGATGTAAGAGATTTTTAATATAATGCCCTTAACTTTAACAACCTTCTAGGAGGGGCTTAGCGGGAGAGAACATTTTATCTTAGGCCATGAAGTTGAAATGCTTAAGGTCCTGCCAGCAGAGTACTTCAGCTTTTTAGGTTGCATTTAAAAGTATCCAGCTTAAGCTTTGAGCAGATTGCAGAAATCATAAAAATTAGACATACCAAACTGTGCGTAAGACCATAAAGCTGATTGACTTGTAGCTGCCTGATGGAGGATATAGACAAAGTACATGCTTATTAGACGTTAGAGTGACCTTGTGCTTGAGATTATGGACAGTGACATGCAGAGTTTCAAACTGCACTTGTTAATGAACGGTTACAGTTCCTTTATTGACCAAGATGCTGTTGCACACACCAGACATCCTAGCTCTTCTACCACACAGTCCTCTCCTGTCCATCTGTTCCAAGCCTCAAATGACAAAGGGATTTTTTTATCTTAATTTCGATCTGCACTCAAAAGTGTCCTGCTCTCCCTGGCTGCAACATGGCACGCCATTGGGATGCCAAATGCACAGACTTTGTTGTAGGACAAGCAAGGGCAAGCAAGATGCAAAGGTCTGGTCTGTGAGCTGCACAGCATTGAGGTGAGGAAGAATACATTATGTGCCCATTTCAGAAGTAAATTCGTAAAAATAGGAAATCTGTTTCATAGGAACACTGGGAGACAAATGGAGACAGCAAATCATTATAAACCCTATCCATCCCCTACACGTATTCAAACAGAAGAGCCAGTCTCTCTTCCCAAATGTTCACAAACAGCTCTCAGCTTCCAGATGACTTCTGAGTGACTAGGTTTTAACACCATCTTATTTCTCTTCTAACACTTCCTCTGCATGGGGGATGCCAGCACCTCCTCACTGTTTGGGGGAAGGGATAGCTTTCTGGAGAAGTAAGAAAGAAACTTAAAAAGGAGAAACTCCATGACACTCCCAGTTTCCATAGCAAACTTCATACTGGAGTGAGGAAAAGCATGAACCCAGCTGCTTTGCAAAGGGGAATCTAATAGCATCAAATCCTTTCAGAAATGTATGTTACAGCCACTGCACAGTCACAGAGATACTTCTAATCTCTGTTTTCCTTTGATCTCTGGCAATTGGGGTCTGCAGAAGGGCAGCTTATCTGATTCCTGCAGGCAGGTTATAGACTTGGTTCTCATGCTGTTTTATGACATATGGAGCATTCTCTGCATTTTGAATTCCTTCTCTTCTTCCTTTTTTTCTTTTTTCTTTTTTTTTTCCCTCAAACCCTATTCCTCTGTTTTTATGTCAAAGCTATTTTTCTTGTTGGCGACCTAAACCACAAATCACCCACCAAAGGCCCATAATTGCTGTTATTGATATAATACCATCTGTACACTGGCTCTGCCCAGACAACAAAATTGTGCCAAAGGAGCAACAGGTACCTTTCCTAAAGCTTTTTCCTAATCTGGGGACAGATGTAACATGAAAATGATACATTGCAATACGGTATGCTACCTACAGAAAGGCGTCCTATCTAACCAGGTCCCTCCATGGATTGTTACCAAGGAATACTTACAGATGGTTGTCTTTACGAATGGATACATTTGTTCAAGAAGATGCATAACCATGTGATTTCTTTAGAACTAGAGCCCTGCCTCTTCTATTACAAGTAGCTTGCCTTTTTCTCTGCTGCATTTAAAGGAGACATGAGCCACATGATCATAGCAGTGTTTTCTTCAAGTCTGCCTTCTTCAGAACTCTTCGGTTCCCCGCAGCTTTCATCCTGCTCATGCACAGGGCCCTGGCGTGTCAGGCTTCAAGGATGGGGATTTGAAGAAAGAGTGGTCTCCTTTCTTTTCAAACAGACAAGCACTGTTGCTGCAGATCCTGTGGTGGAACTCCAACCTATTGTCAGGGAATTGAGAAATACAAGAAGAAAGGAGTCAGAATAGTCAAAATTGAAATGCATTATTTGTTTTTAAAATGTCAGTATTGACTGCTTCTTTTCTCCTTCCTTTTTGCTACTTTCCACATAGGCAGTTTGAAATTAATCTATACATGCTTATTTCCTCAGCTGTCAATTTATTATTTTTATTTTTTATTTTTTCCTCCCATAAGAAATCTTTTTAATTGTCAGTATCTTCAAAATGGCCTGTAGTTTACATTCAGGGTCTTCCTTTCCTCCCTTTGCTTACCTCCTCCTCACTTACGTGGGTTTCACAAGATAATTCAGGTTGGAAGTTGTCTCGAGGCAAGCTCTTGCACAAAACAGGGTCAGCTCAGAGCTCAAACCAGATTGCTCAGGGCTTAATCTTTGCAAGTCTTGATAATATCCAAGGATGGAGGCTGCACAGCCTCTCTGCGCAGATCATTTCAAGCAAGTATTGCTATATAAGTGTTGCCACTGGTGAAAAGAGATTCCCAGTAACAGTAAGAGTGGATGAACAAACTGTGTATAAAACATGACAAGTGCAAAGCTACAGCTGTTAAGATGTGAGCATGGTTCAGGTATCCTCTGCTCTGTGGGAGTGAATCCACATCCAACCCTCACTAGGAAACTGCATAGGCATTACTGAAAGTGGAAAATTGCATGCAAGCATTGAAAAAATTAAGCCAGTTTATATGTGATGCTGAAGTTAATTGTAATTATTTTTCATACTGATATAACTGGTATCAGTTTATTGCCTGGTACTTTATTTGCATATTGAATAAGTCAATTTCCTCTTCAGTTTGCAACCCTTGGCTCATGTAATCAATTAACCTGTGTGGATGTTTAAAATTGCTGATGAAAGAGTTGTACTTTGTTCTATTTTGTCTAGAAGAACCAATAGCTCCCACTAATAGAATGAGCTTTAACATTTTTGGAAAACCTGTTTGGAGTGGTCAGTAAGAAACAGATTGGATAGCTGAACTTAGGCATTTCCTCAGTCATGTATCTAAACAGACCAACTGTAATCAGTATTAACTGCAGAATCATTTAAATTAAATGAAAAAAAGAGTTCTTTCTTTTCAGATCTCCATTCATATTGACTTTTCTATTACTGCCTTGTGTACGTCTGCATACACGAGAACATTAGAACTGGTATCTAAAAGGAAAAACAGATTAGAAACCAATACTTTCATGTAATGTGGATGAAGCTTATGCAGGTTGGGGATGGTTTTAATTAAGATATGTCTAGTGTGACAAAGGAGCCCTTCCTTCTCCAGAAGTCTAACAGAGACAATCAAAAGAAAGCTGGCCCCATTCAGGCTCTTGTCAGGGAAGGTGGCAGATTACTTACAAGAATGTGAAAGGGACAGAGACAACATTGTGGAAAAGCAGAAGTTTTAAGCAGGAAAGGAAAGGGTGGAGGCAGAAAGATCAAACAATCGATATGATTTAATCCACATTTGTGTCTTACAGCAGTAGCTTATCTGAAGAGCCTGTGTAATTTTAAAGGACAAAGAGCCAAAGGAAAGAGGCTTGGTAATAGGAGACTATCTTATTCAAAAAGTTTTTTAAAAAGTATTGATGTGCTCTCCTTCCCTTTAGAGAGAGATGGTGGTAACTGCATCTGAGAAACTGCATATCTCACTGGCCCTTCTTTGAGAGGTCTGAGGGTATATAAAAGGAGCCAATGCCCCGGTGGCTGCTAAGTCTTTTGGATAACAAAACAAACATCGACACAGTTTCACCATTGAATCAATCATAATATCATTTGCTGAAAACAGGTAGAGCATGAGCCAACACTAGCTAGAGTAAAAATGTTCAAGAATTGCAGGTGTTCCAGCTACTCCAGATGTTTGAAGACCTTTGTAAGGTTCATTCATTCCCTTTTGGCTGTGGCAGCCTTAAAATGAAGAGTTGTGAAATCACTTGCCTAATTTCCCAGAAGTCAGTATCCCACAGGTATGTATGTCTGCTGTATTATGCCTACATTGTTAGGACCTTGGTCTTTCTGGCTCGTTGATGTCAACCATTTTATTTTGCTTTGTGTTCACGCAGACACTGCATAAAACATTCCAGGAACAGGGTTATGCAAATTTCACCCTGGTACATATTCCATCTTAAGAAATGCAGTTTTAGAAACCAGAAGGCAGTTTTACTAGCATCAGATAGCGGTTGCTTTCTGCCATCAGAATGCCAGTAGGGGGACTATAGTGCAGTATGGGAATACCTCATTTCTTCCTCAACTGCCTTACCAAGATTGCTGATCTCAGTCTGGCTTCAGACATCTGAGCCAACAAAATAGACTTCCACAGTGCTTCAAATCACAGCAAGTGGCATGCAAAGGAATCACAAAGCTGTCTTTTTATTTCTCCAAGTGCTGATATCCTGTTGCTTCTTTGCAAACTGTATGTTGTAAAAAGGAAGTTGTTAAATCCTTTTTCATATTATTTATGACAATTGCCACTGCTTATGTGATGGCAACTTCAGATTTAATACCTGGTGGTGGTTTTCCTTTGGCTATGGCAGCTATGTAAGAAACAAAGCTGGAAGTTCAAGAGAGAAGCAGTGAAAAATATTCTAATTTATCACTGTCACGTACATTGTGAGCACCTTAATTTTTGCTTGAACAATGAAAACATGAAGACTTGTAAAACAACAGTCTATCTGTAATGGGATTCTGCAGGTAGCATCCTGATGTACGGTCTCGACAGATATGGAAGAGGCCTTCCAGTGTCAGAATGACAAATACCATTTTTAGGGACAAAATGAGGAGAAATATTAGCCCTGTGTGAGCAGCAGAATGTGACAATGCTGTGTCTCACATGCAGGCTGGGAAGTTTTGTCATCCAAAGTCAATCTGAGCACACACACGGAATGACAAAAGGCAGGCAGAGTGAAATGCTGGTTTGGTCTGGAGACCAGGGAAGGTGCTGGACTCTTGCTAAAGATAGGTCCTGGCAGGAGGCTGCTGCAAGAGGCCCACTATGGGACTGAGGTTTTTTAAGGGGACAACGAAGCCCTGAGCCTGCCCCTCTGAGAGCCTGGGGACATACTGAGAGCCTGCAGAGCACCTGCTGGGGCAAGATATGGCAGCATGCTCTGAGGAAGCAGCTCTCAGTTCATATTGCATAAATCACATAGAATCACGGTGATTTATTCAATTAGCAACACCTAATTAACCAGCAATCAGTGAACCATAAGTTCAGGCTCAGTATCAGCAGTACAGCAGTTAAACCACAATACTAAGCACTACTCACAAATGCCATCAAACACCAACAAATGCCTAAGCACCCTTCTAATCCCCAAAGCCTCTCTTCACCCACACAGACTTATACGCACAGTTTCAGTGTGGACTACACATATATCATGTCCCTGGGAATGTCTGTTTCTGCAGCCTGTGCAGGTCCACTTGCATGGCAGGATGAGCACTGGTTCATGGTGTCACTTTATGGTGAAACATCCAGAAGCATCCGCAGTTACACACTGTGTGGACGTGGGGTGAGGTTTGTGCCGATCCTGCCATGGTGAGTGATGGGTTCTGGAGCAGACCAAGGCCAAAGGGGCAGTAGGAGACATGACACCCTCATACTTGCCAGGTTCTATCCTTCTCTGCGTACCTTCTATCCTCCTTCACTACACACTGCATGGAGGAAGTCCTAAGACAACTATCTTCAAAGGACTTAGGTCTTCCTATAATGATTATCCAGTCATATACTGAGAGTTCCAGTTCTTCCCTCCTGACCAGTTTTGTTACCCCATACAATCTTGGCAGAGGCTTTCCTAGATGAAGGGGTACTACCCTTGTCCTGCCTTTAGCAGCCCCCTGTCTCACATATTTCTTGCTGCCTGGCTGCTCCCTTGTCCCCAGGGATCTCCCAGGTGGCCCAGATGTCCAGCCAGCCATGATGGCAGCTGAGGGTATTTCCCACATATTCCTCTGTACCAGGTGGTCTTCCTGCACCTTGGATCTGCCCAGCATCTGACTTATCTCACAGCAGGCTTTCAAACAGCTTGATCTCCACTCTCACCATACCTCTAGATAAGGCTAGGGTGGGCTTTTATCTCATGGACTAGAGCACGCCCATCTTCTGAGCCTGCGAAGTATCTAGGGCACTCTTGAGACTCCTGCTCTTCCTTAGCCATCAGGTACGAGTTCAACAGGACTACAGACTCCCTTCATGCAGCTTTCTGATTTTGGATTTTGGCTAGTTTGCTCCTCATGTTCTGAAAATAACTGGAGCGTCTCTGCAACCACAGCTTCCTCTCATGAAAGCAGAGAGCTAGTATGTAGGGATCTTGAAGAACAACAAAAAAGTCTTTTATTCCTTGGATTCAATTGCTCATGGATCATTCTCATAAATGTCTCTGTGAAGGCTAACCTTGATTTTCATGCAGTGTCATGATGCTCTGCTCCACAAATGCTCTGGTATGGCTGCTATGATAATGGGCACCCTGACCAAGATGGTGGTTGTGGCTCAAGGAAGGTTAGAGATTCCTACCAGCTCATACTTAAAAGCCATGATAAAATCATGCACTGGTGGCAGGCAATGGTTTTGGCAGAACCAGTGCATTGGTGACTCTCATGGTATAAAAGGGGGCTGTGCCTGGTGAGCACTCCAACGTCATCACTTCATTTTGATCTTCTAAGGAATATTGTTCTCCACTGTTGCTGAAGCCCCTGTACAGGACAATGCAGCATACAGCAAAAACTACCTTTCTAATGTAATTGCGTGTCCTGTTGGCAATATCTGCCATGAAGACAATAGTTTCGCCAGGGAAAAATACATTTTTCTCCAGGGAAATCTGTAGGATCACAGAGCTGTGTGTGAAGCAGCTGAGGTAAATAACATCATTCCTAACTTCTACCACCAATAGAGCCTGCGTGGAGACAGTGAGTGGAAAGGCAAAGCACAGTGAGCTATCACTGCTGGACACAGCATGATCTCCAAAACCACATGTTCAAAGTTGTGAAGAAACATCTGAAACTGCTCAAGCCTCCACCAGACCCTGCCTTTTTATCCCAGTCTTCCTCACTACACCAAATATGGCATGGCTTAATTACCACAGTGCTCTTGAGCATATGTACAAAGAATGCACCCATGCATATGTACGCATTTTCACCTGTATTTATATCAATGGTTTATGGGCTGGTTCAGCCTGGTTCCATGACTATTGGAGTGGGGGACCCACAGAGCCAGGCCCCAGGAAAGGGGAAGGGGAAAAGGGAAAAGGGAAAAGGGAAAAGGGAAAAGGGAAAAGGGAAAAGGGAAAAGGGAAAAGGGAAAAGGGAAAAGGGAAAAGGAGATGGGCCTAAGAATAAAACAGCAGCAACTATCTGAGGAGGAAAGCTAATTTACTAAATAAGATATTGGAATACAAAATAGCACAGTATAATACAATATAATTAGAATTGAAGCTAATAAATCAAACAAAATG
This sequence comes from Callipepla californica brunnescens, assembly GCA_023055505.1. NCBI lineage: Eukaryota > Metazoa > Chordata > Aves > Galliformes > Odontophoridae > Callipepla > Callipepla californica. The sequence goes on from JALIRH010000001.1 coordinate 18,896,269, forward strand.
AGAGAGAGTGTCCAAGAACAAAGGCCTTAATGCTAAATGCTGAAGGAAAGACAGCTAGCAAGCACCCGCTGTTAGGTTGATACAAAAGACAAAGAGACTGTGTCTCGTGACATGTGAACAGTTTTATCTTTCCCTCTGAGTGGAAAATGGAAAAATGCAAAGCAACACAAAATCCTCTGGGGTACATAGTTCTTCTCTTCTGAGAAAGATGTACCAGGAGCTATTGATGATCCACAGAGTTGGAGTATTTGTTCTTTAACTCCCAGTGCACTGCATGTGGAATACCAATAACAAAAATCATGAAACAATGGCAATTTATCACCAAAATTTAGAGGAAAGACAAAATAATATTTGGAATAACCATGACCTACTTGTTCTACTTGTTCTGATGATCTTTGATTGTCCATCCCTGTTTACGTAGACTTTGGTAAAAAAAAAAAATTAAAAAAAAAAAATTAAAAAAATAGCAACTTCTATTTGGTAAAGATTGCCCAAGACTTAGACGTAGAAAATAAACTCCCTCAATTCCCATCCTGGATCTCAAAGCACTCCTTGCTTATCATTCTTGAGCTCTTATGGTGCTCTTTGTAAAAAACGTCTTTGTATATGGGACTAAGCCCCAGGACAACAATGGTAAAACATATTAAAGGTGTTGTTTTAACATTAAAAGGAAAAATACTGAGTGCTAAAAGTTAATGAATACTCAGTAGTAGGCATTTAAAGTTCAGGATCAGAACAGTCCCCAGCTCAGATAGTTGGTTCCCCTTACCTTACCTTTTGTATTTCCCATGTGGTCACCACTGATTCCTTGCAACAGTAAATATCTCTGCTCTTTAGCTAAGAGTACTGTGGCTGCAGCAAATCCCCTACACAAAATAGGAGATGCAGCCAACTTTGCTGGTGAATGTGGAGGGAATCTCTGGAGGAAAACTGAAGTGGAAATCAAAGGTATGGATCCCAGAATCCAGGCAGATATCTGAAAGCCAGGCAACATGCTGTCATCAGAAACCTTTTAATCATTTAGTATGTTTGTACCTTCCAGAATCTTGACATTTCTGTCAGAAACCAAGGTAATGCTTCCTTACATTACCAGCTGGTATTTCACACAAAATTTTGTGAGTGGACTGTGCACTGCTTCTTCAGGTCAGCTGCTGAATGTTTGGGAAAAGCAGAAGGCAGAGTTGAGAAGTGCTCATCTGCCCCATCCTGTCTCAAAGTCATGAACCTGCAACTTACATCAAATTGTTTAGAATTAAAATAGACCGCCATGGACTTTTAACTGCAAAAAGCATCAATGCTCTCCTAAGGAGTAAAATAATGCCCTAACTCCCATTTTTCTTTTATTTTTGTCTGCAGCACATGGGAATATGATCTGAATCTCATGTTTCAGCTTTGTGAAAGGCTCATTCACAGTAGAAATAATATTGGACACCCTTCCTGCCCAACTGTGAGACAGAAATACTACAAACCATTCCTTCTAACGTCTCTGCATCTGTGCCACTGTCTCTTAATGAAATTCAGCTTTGTGTATGTGGAGTCCCACTGACTAAAACAAGACTGTCACACCTGTGTAAGGATATGTTCAGCCCCTTTTGTCCAGATAAGAGCAGCTCTTGACTCTTTGCTTCATCCAAGACTTCATCATGCGTATGTGCTGTCAGTTTTATTGTCCAGACATACGCTTTTGCTCTTCCTAACAGCTTTTGCCAAAACTTCACTTTAAACAATAGTAGCAGGGTATAACAGACTGCTAGAGTTCTGTCCTGTGTCTACATCCTTTTGCAGATGAATTCAGCAATGTCTTAAGTTTTAATAATCTCAACTGGATATTCTAGCTGGAAGAAGAACCTGGGTATTTTTTCCTCATCAGGGTGGTTTTGCCACATGGCATAACAGCACTTTCAATTGATCAGTGTTGTAACTGAGAAGGAAAAAAAAATGCCTAAAAACCAGTCTGAAATGGAGGAAACTGAAATTCATCAACCTCTTAGATAGATGCAATATAAGAAAATCTTGTTCTCTATTCTGATATTTTGTGGAAACCTGGTATTCCAGTGTCTCTGAGTTCCCCTGGGGAGTGAAGATGCGCTCCCTTTTCCCAACCTACCCGTGTCTGGTAGGCATGAACGCCACTGCACAGGAGAAACTGCCATCCACCTGAGCTCCAAAAATTATTCCCCTGAAACCACATGAGGGAATTAATTTCAGTCCTGCAACTTTCTGGGCAGCTGTAGAGATGGGAAGGGCTCCCAAGAGCTAGCTCCTGGATGCACGCAGAGACACTGTGCATCTTGATCTTCAGCAAAACGTGGAGATTTCAGTCACACTGTGACTGTGTTTAGTGGCAAGAAGACAATGGCTGTGGCAATGGGGAAAGTGTGAGCATGCTATGGTAGGAATGACCAGAGGGATAAACTTTCTATGAAGGACAGAAGAGCTTTCCTGAGGTGAGACCATGCACAGCAGTGCTTAAAGAGCTTCAGACTCTCTGTTTTCTGGCTCCTGTTTGCTCTGATTCAGGAATTCTGTTGGTTTTGAACCTGGTAGCTTTGAAACATCTTTTTCTTTTCTGGATCTAATTATCCTAGCACTGTTACCAGTCAGATTTGACAGTCACTAGTAGTCAGCTCTTAAGCAGTCCTTATCTCACAAGGAGACAATGCTGAGCTCCCTGAAATGGTGGCAGGGTTTACCAGGGTTAAAAGGAAAAATGTCAGTAGGCACTAGAAGCTGTGTGCATGCACTTCTTACACAGACATCAGCTGTGACCCAAGTTGGATATGTGGTAAGATCAAATAACAGGCAGTAACATGCTATCAAGACCATATTAGCAGCTGAGTGTCAAAAGCTGACAGGCAGCAGTCTGTTCAAATATACATTCCTCATATGCCAACATCAGTGGGGGGCACAGAGTATTCAGGGTAAGAAGGGTCAGGTCTGTATCTTCTTTCATGTTTTCAAATTGCTTTCTTGGACTTGTTAGAGCACTTCTGTAGAGATGCAATCAGTGCTGGGAAAAAGCGCAAAAAGACTCAGCTACGGAAGGAAAAATCTGTTATTAAACTGTACTGCTTTGGCAAGTCTTAGTGGACGTGGGTGCTCTGCTCTTCTGATAACAGGAACATCCATACAGGTGAAAAAATGTGGATTTAAGAGTATATTTAAGCAACAACCGTTTTAGCTTTAGCTGAAGAAATACAGAACTGAGATGCTTTACAGGTACTTGTTCTTTGCATAGCAAAAATATTTTTTCCTACAGTTAGCCACTTTCACTCTTTCCTGTTAGGACTATAACATCTGGTAGTCCATAGGAAGCCCATAGGAAGAGCCAGCATGCTGCAGGAGGTCAAGGCTAAGAGTAAAAGGCACGAGTAAGGGGAAAATGATCTTTCGGATAAAGTAGAGCCTTCAGGTTTTCAGCCTTCAGAAATGAAGCCTGATCACTGCAGGTCATAGCTCAAATAAACAGTTTCAGAGCACAGGCACAGTCTAACTTCAGTACTGAACTATTCTAGTGCAGTGAACTTTAGCCAATTACCTGTAGACTAAATCCTCAGGACTCCCAATAAACCTGAAGAAGAAGAGGAAGTGCTCCTCCTAGGAGGCTTCCATTTACTTTTCATGTCTCCTGAAATAACACACTTATTAGCAAAGAAGACTGTCTTTGGTGGTCATTACATTCCACTGACTTAATTCTTCTTAATAAACATGTACAGATTAATCATTAACTCTGCATTTACATGTGTGCTTGTTATATAATACCTGAACGGTGCCCTGCTCTGGGTGTCCCTGCTGGAGCAGGAGAGCTGGACAAGACCTCCAGAGGTCCCTTCCAACCTCACCCATTCTGTGATTCACGCTTTTGCAGTGTTTTCAATGTATATTTCTTTGCTTTCTTTCATTTCTCTCAGTCAGGGTACAGCAGTAACTCTAAAAATGCCTTCCCTACACTTGCAAATACAGCAGTTATATACTCAATTTATACATTCTGGCACATGAAAAGTAAACATTTCAGATGAGAAAAGGGTGCTTCAGTGGTGTACCTGTGACTAAAGGTTTCATACCTGCAGCTAGACAGCGTGCAATGGGTGTCTGTTCAACAAATATTCACGAATACAGCTACAAGAAGTGTGCAGAGGGCACTTCTGATACTTTCATATTCTACTTCCAATACTAGAATACTTCTGTTAGGTTCTCAGCACCAGTTGCCGTATGACATAGTGAAAAGAAGAGTGTAATGGGATAGAAACACTTGAGAGAACTATTGGCAAAAGCAAGATTCCTCCCATTGGCAGAGGTCTGATCCCGCCTTCTCTTGCCCAGCACTGGGTTGCTGTCACAGTGGGACCTCATCCCAAAATCTTACCTGCTATGTGGAAGTTCTTTGCTTTGGAGATGTAGACAGTGATGTTGGTGTAGGCTATGGTCTTTTCATAGTCCAGTTCTTGAATGATAAATATTGGTGATACAGTAGATAGACTGTAATTCAAGAATGATATTGCAAGCATAAGTGGTGGCCAGAGGACTACTGCAATTACCAATGAGATCTGAGGACAGCAGAACAGATGAGCAGCCTTCTGAGCAGTCTGGCTGAGGCAAATGGGCTCTTGTTCATCTAAACAGGATGCTTGGCAAGTTCTTACTGTAGTGTAGAAGCCTTTGTTGAGCGTGGCTGAAGGCAAGGGACTGAAGTGAAGCTCAACCCTGAACACCTCTTTGTCATGTAAGAGTAATTCCAGGCAGCTGGAGCTACTGCCAACACATTCCTTCCAAAAACATCATCAACAAAAAATATCAACAATAAAAACAACATAAACCCTATCAGGCTCACTTGAGGTAGTCTTCAGGTGCTGTTGGACACTTGTGACAAATGGGTACAGAATACTCTGGTCTACATTGATTTGGGAAAGGAAGAAAAAGAATGCTGCATGCGTGATTGGAGAACTCTTCAGCCAGGAGAGCAGGATTGAAGACAACCAGAGTAAGAGCTGAAGCAGGGACCGCTTCCACTGCTGATGCCAGCAGACAGATGTCTAAGCCACCAACAAGCTGTGAGCCTGGAGTGACAGCATTGGCACCTGCTTCACAAAATCTGATTCCAGGGGCAGTGTTTTCAGCTGCAAGATGAGGATCTGTGTGCACAATGAGAAATCCTGAAAATCAGACAACAAACAGTTTCGGAAACAAGCCACAGCAGGATTTTGAACTTTAAGCCTTAACTTCTACATGCCAACTACTCACTTGCTCCAGCGCAGGCATGGTTCTACTTCATAGCCCCTGTCCATCAATCTTTCTTACACTATTTTCATTTTTGTTGTTGCTGCTCCTCTTTTTTCTTTCTTTTTTAAGGAAAAAATATTTGCATGCTGACTGCAGACTATTGTTCTCAGTTCTTGGCTGCTGCATCTTGTTCTGTGAATCTCTCCTTGTGTTGCCCTGTTAAAAAAACAAATTCTTTGGGAAAGGAACTGTTCAGTATCCTGGGTTCTAGTGGGGAGCAACAGTTTCTCAGTGGGGTACAGAATTGCCAATAATGGAAATATCCTTTTTCTTGCTAACAGTTGGTTGTTTTCAGCAGTCATGTATCATGGACAACGTGCATGGTTATAGGTGGAAAAAATAACTTACAGCTACTTCCACGAGTCAAGATATATTGTCAAGTAAAAAATTATTATCTGTGATAATTTATGAATTGAATGTTAAACTTCGATGGTTTGGTGCTCAGGCACTGATTTATGCATTACAAAAATAGCTTATAGCTATGATCTCCATACTACTATTATACCAAACCAATATTTCATCTCATTTCTGTATATCCCCTGAGAATTTTAAATACAATCTGTGCCAGCAATCAGTCAGTAAAGGAGGAAGAACTGCTTTTAAGTCATCGTTTCTTCTCCTTCCTTAACTCTATTTTCTGTCCTGACAGCTAGAAGTGAGTTGTGCAAATGTTGTTTCCTCACATCAAGTGACCTCTCTGACAAAATGATCTTTAAATTCCCTTTCCAGAAGAACAGCATAGTTCTTTTAACAAAAGCACCTTTAACAAATGCAAACTTTAACAGGTACAATAGAGAGCATTATATTCTTTCTGCTGATGGTGATGTGTAATATCATTGATTTTGAGCTTTCAACTGGTATCAGCCAAAATAGAACCTTTTGTCTGAATCTGCTGCACTTCAGAAAACACAAATGAAAACGAAAAATATATCACTGCCTCAATACATTTGATTTTTCAAACTGAAGCTGTAGCTTCCTTTCATTCATTTAACAAACTTACTGCAGACCCATTATCCTTCATATGTTTATACAGACTTCAGGGAGAATTGTGTCTTTATTTCCTCCTGGTTTTGTTTCTCTGAGACTCACACAGTTGTTGCCATAGGTTTGAGCTCCCTCCTGGTTCTTTGGAGGACCAAGTCCTTGAGCTTTTAGTGTTGTATTTGTGAACCTAATAACATTTCACTTTCGTCAGGGCAGTCCCAGATATGTGTGGGAGAACTCATTGATAAGGACTTGGGGATTCTAGTGAATGAAAAGTTTGAAAAGAGCCGATGGTGTGCGCTTACAGTCCAGAAGGCCAACTGTATCCTGGGCTGTGAGTGGCCAGCAGGGCAAGGGAGGTGATTCACCCATTCTGTTCTGCCTTCATGAGGACCCTTCTGGAGTGCCACATCCAGATCAGGAACAGCCAGTAGTGGAAGGATGCTGAGCTGTTAGAATGGGCCCAGAGGAAAGCACAAAGGTGATCAGAGGGCTTGACCATTTCTCATACAAGGAACATTGAAGGCACTGGGTTTGTTCAGCCTGGAGAAGAGAAGGCTCCAGGGAGACTTCATTGCAGTCTTCCAGTACTTAAAGGGAGCTTATAAACAGGAGGGAGACCTATTTTTCGCGCAGTCTGATGGTGATAGGACAACAAGAAATAGTTTTAAGCTATGAGGGCTGCTCTGAAAATAATGTCTCCTATTTTCTTGTATCAGTCTGTACCACCAGAAGAATGGTATGACAGTAGAGGTTGAACCTTCCCAACAATATTCCATTGCATTTTGTTGCCATGTGAAAGATGGCAGAGGAGCAGTCTGACAAAAATGGTGTCTGACATGGAAGTGCAGATGTACCAAAGGTGTGTCACTGAATTACTCCACGTAGAAAAAATGGAACGCATTGACATCCATTGTTGAATGTTTATAGAGACAGAACAGTGGATATGAGCACAGTGAAGCAGTGGGTGGTGCATTCCTGCTGCGGAGACAGCAATGGGAAATACACAACAAGTTCATCGCTGGCCAAAATGCATAGCTAATGATCATGACAGAACAACAGAGTTTTGTAGCTGAGAATTTTCTCTATCAAATAGTATTACTGTGCTCTTTGTATCTGTTTTAGTTTCCACGAGAATGAGTAGAAAGCATTACTTTCAGAATGGCCTACGTAGAAGAGGGAGATTTAAATTATATGTTATGAGGAAGTCTTTTAGAGAGTGTTGAGATACTGGTGCAGACTGCACAAAGATGTGGATGCACTATCTCTGAAAGGACATCCCTGACCTATTGTCACCCTGACACCTGAAGGATTTTGATGTAACAAAGCAAAAAGGAGATCAAAGTTAAGCTTTAGGATTCATCATTGAACTAGAACTGGCTAGAACTTGAAAAGGATTAAATTCTGAAGTGTAGTGTATATTTTGTTGGTATTCTACCTGCATATGAAGGACCTGCAATTGCACGCAAATTCCCTTGGTGAGTAGAGCTGCCTCTAGATCTCTAGAGTACCTCTCCTGTGAGGAAAGGTTGAGGGAACTGGGCTTATTGAACTTGGAGAAGAGAATGCTTCAGGGAGACCTAATTGTGGCGTTCCAATACTTGAAGGGAGCATATAAACAGGAGGGGGAATGACTGTTTACATGGGTTGATAGTGACAAGGGGGAATGATTTTAAACTAAGACAGGAGATTTAGGTTAGATGTTAGGAGGAAGTTTTTCACTCAGAGGGTGGTGATGCACTAGAACAGGTTGCCCAGAGACATTGTGTATACCCCATCCTTGGAGGCATTCAAAGCAAGGCTGGATGTGGCTCTGAGCAGCCTGATCTAGTGACTCCACCCGTGGCAGGGGGGTTGAAACTTGGTGATCTTTCAGGTCCTTTTCAACCCAGGCCATTCTATGATTCTATGATTCTGTGATTCTATGATTTTGTGATTCTATGATTCCATTATCTCCTCGTGGCAACGTGGAAAATGGAGTTTCTGCATTTTAATTTTATATTTCTTGTATTACTGGGGAATTAGGATCTCCTGATATCCAAGTACTTTGGATACAGTAAATGCTAGTGCTAGCTTTCTCGAAGCCAACTTTACAACCACATTATAGGCAGTGATTTAGCTATGAGAATGACTCTTCATAAACTCAGCCCTGTAAATACAGAGGTTTTACTAGAAAGTGTGAATCAGGCAAATTAATTCAGCATCTTTTTGCCAAGCAATATCTGTGGAAAAAAAAAAATAATGTGTAATAAACACTGTAAGTGGAATGGCCAACCACAGCTAAGTGGATAATTCTTATTTGGCATTTCCATATGACAAACGATTCACTTGGCAATCACAAGTTTTAATTATGTTTTAATACTTTTTTTTTTTTTTTCTGGATGTGATTGTGATACATTGTGCCTATAAATAGACAACCAATGCTTTCATTTACAATGTTTTAAATTTTATTAGTGAATGAATTGGTGAAAAGTAGCTTTTTTCTATCTCTATTTTAACTTTGAAGGTATTTTATTTATACTAACATTAGTATTCTCTCTGGTCTTAGTATTAAAAATTATCTGTTATTTTAACATCTGCCAGGACATTTGTAGAGCTGAAAAAAATGCCATTTCTACTGCCAGTTGATTTTCAACCAACTTGTTCTGCAACAGATATAAAGAGCTGTGCCATACAGCTTTACAGGAAAACTACTTTCTTCAAAGGGTATGAAAATGTAGTTGCCAGGTTTCTGTAAGCCAAACACCTTTTTTTGTGAGGATCAGCATAAGTCAGACTGACTGTAAATTCAGAACTCCTCCTTTATTCCCTGGCTATTCTCCACATTTAGTGAGCACAATCAAAAGTAAGAACTACTTTAAGAATTTATAACTGTACTTGGCAGGTTTGGAGAAGGAGGATTGTAAGAAATACAGCAGAGCCAGCATGAGTTTAAAGCTCTACTGTGATAGATCTTACCCACGGAAAGTACTGCAAAGCTGTCAATAGCTGCTTGTAAACAGTAGAGCTTGAGGTAGGGAAAACATGTTTTTTTCCCTGTCAGAATGGCACAAAGCTGTGGCTGAAGCCTTCAACTGGGCTATCTGTCTGGCTGATGTGAGAAATAAGATATTGATTTTTCTTATAGCATACAATCAGAAACTTTGAGAAGCCACAAAGCTAGCAAGCAACACTGTTTATTATGCTCTAAGTAGAGATGTTGGAAAATTTTTACTATCTCATATCTTACTATTTACCAAATGCAACCTAATTCTGTCATTATCCAAAGAAATATAGAACACTAACTACTAGAGTTGCTTCTGGTGGTAACCAATAGAGCTAGGAACTGGCTTCATAATGTAGATTTTCATGTTACAAATAATTTGTTCACTTAAAAGAAATAATTTATTTATAAAAAATAAGCTGTGAATTTGCAATTTTTTTCAGAATCGCTCCATTAAATCTGAACGATGGTTACCACTTTTCAAGCAAATGTATTGCATTCATATCCATTTGATATCCTTGAAATTATCAATCTAAGAACTCAGAATGGTCTCTCATCTAGAAAATTGTACAGAAATGGAATACTTGGTGGAAAATTCAAATTAAGAAATTACGAGATAAAGAAAAGAGTACTTGTAAGTACTTGCAAGAAATGAAGAACACAGTATACAGTGTAAGATCTCTAATTTTTCCAGCTCAAAGTCTTTTATCTACAAGGGCCAAAGAAGAAGAAAAGTCTGAAGATTTAGAAACATCAGTGGGAATGAGAAAGCCATGACCAGGCTACAGTATTTGGCATCAGTAGAAAGTCTGCATTATTTTGCCCCTGCTAGACAGACATAGTAGTTCAAGACTTTCTTAGTAAATCAAAGAGCCCCAGAGGGGAGTGGTATACAGTAGTACAACTTCCAATGAGGGATCAGTGCTCACGTTGCAAGTATCTGTTCTACTGACCAGTATTACTTCAAATAGCCTCTCAGCCTCTCTTAGTTTAAAAAAGTCAGTGTATAAACAGGCCTGTTATGATTGTGGATATTACTACCAGTGAGAGTGTCAACATACCAGGAGCACTGCCCACAGGAGAGGGTGCAAGCCCAGGTGAAGCTGCTCCCCCCAGCCCTGCAGGCTGAGAACAGCTTTGTTAGGAATGCTGAGGAAAATGTGGTTGAGTTGCTGACAAGCGTCTCCTTGGATCATTCAAAGCAAGCCTGTTCAGATGAGGGATCTGCCCCTTTGGCATCCTCGTAGATCTTGTTTTCAGACAAGTTGAGGTCTGTATATTGAGGCATCTCTCCTGAGAAAGGACCAGGACCCTAGCTCACACTCAGAACTTGAGTCTGTGTCAACCTATGCTTGCAAGTATAAAGGGTAGTTTAATAAATCCAAAGGCAGCAAGTGGCTTGCTAGGTTGAGTCTCAAGTTGAAGGCCTCATTTATTAAAATTCCTCAAAATAGTGAATAAAAACAGAAAGAGAATTTAACACATTCCCCATGGCATCATCTGGTAATTCACCTTCCCTTTAGACCCTGTGCCTTTTAGTGCTGGACACTACAGGCTCAGCTTTGGTTCCATGATTGTACAAAGGGGCTCCCCATGCCCAGATCGCCTTGGGAATTTCCACCCAATCCAGCAACAATTCACAACTGTGCATTGGAGCTTAGGGGCCTGTTCTTTGCTGGACTTCAGGACTGGATTTTCTCTTTTATGGAAACAACTCCTCCAGCCATAGTTAAGGAGGAGTCAGAGCTTTCCCAGGATAAGGGTGATTGAGCTTTTAACTTTTAACCCAAAATATGTGATCTATATCTGTGAATATTCCTTCCACTATATTTTTCTTTTCAGGAGAGAACAAATGTTTAGGTACAACCTATTGTGTCCTGGAAAACTTTGCAGAACTTTAGCAGCATCTTTGTCCTTCTGAAGTTTTTTCAATTTTCTTCAAATATTACTCATATCAATATGAAATTCTGGCTGATTTTCACAGAATCACAGAATTGTAGAGGCCAGAAGGGACCTCTAGAGATCATCTAGTCCAACCCCCTGCCAAAGCAGCTCCATAGCCTAGGTTGCACAGGTAGGTGTCCGCACAGGTCTTGAACATCTCCAGAGGAGGAAACTCCACAACCTCTCTGGGCAGCCTGTGCCACTGCTCCATCACATTTAATGTGAAGAAGTTCCCACACAGAACATCCTATGCATCAGTTTGTGACCATTTCTCCTTCTCCTATCGCCACACACTGCTAAGAAGAGTCCAACCTCATCCCTTTGCCTCTGGCTCCTTAGATATTTATAGACATGGATCCGATCCCTTGTGAGTCTTCTTTTTTCAGGGCTGAACAGACCCAAGTCTCTCAGCCTTTCCTTATAAGGGAGGTATTCCACACCCTATGTCATCTTTGTAGTACTCCACTGGATTCTTTTGAGGAGATCCCTGTCTTTTTTGTATGGGGAGCCCAGAACTGGACCCAATACTCCAGGTGAGGCCTCACCAGGGCAGAGTAGTGGGGGAGGGTCACCACACTTGACCTACTGGCCACGCTCTTTTAAATGCACCCCAGGATACCATTGGCCTTATTTGCCACCAGGACACACTGCTGGCTCATGGCCAGCCTATCACCTACCAAAACACCCAGGTCCTTCTCCTCAGAGCTCTTCTCCAGCAGGTCATCCCCCAACCTGTACTGGTGCATGCAGTGTTTTGAGTGGTGTTCCTTGCTGATACAGTTTATTACAACTGAATTCTAATGAGAGCTCTTTGCTTCAGACTTCCCTGTGGCAAGCAGCTATCATAACCATACAAAATCAGATTGAATGTGCCTCTAAGCAAACAGTCATCCAAACATCCTCTAGTTCATGTCAGTGCCAGTGTGAAGATGGTGGGGGTGTCAGGTTAGTTGAAAAAGACACACACAGAACACCATAGCTGGGAGAAGTTAGCTGCTCGACATTACCAAAACCTGGGCAGTCACTTTTGCACCTGATGAGCACACCCTGTCCCAGCTTCTTCTTTTCCAATGGTGTCCCTGTGTGCAGGGCTCTCTGGCCTGTGTTCATGTGTAAGGGCTGAGTTCTGGTTCCAGTCTGTTTGTTTGGGATGTGAGCATATGTTTGTGTGTGTCTCAGCTGCATGTCCAAGCAGTATATTAAAAAACATATCAGGACTGTGTGGTTTGAAATGAACACTTCAAACGGCGTAGAGAAACCCTGTTGCCTCGCAGCTCCCATAACCTATGACCCAATGAAGGCATGCCAGGAAGATTTCTCGCTATTTAGGGAACTCGTATTCCCCAGTCTGATGTTGCCCACTGCCACTGATTTGTGATGCTGACTTTTTTCTTCTTTTAGCCTTTAGATTCTAGCCTAGGAGCATATTTGTTCAACTAGGTTTGGGGTCATAAATAATTGAAATGCACTAAGAAATGGTAGTTTTGGCTGGCTGATTTATGTAGGGAGGAGAGCAAAGTGGTTATGACCTTCTGACCCCAACTTTGACAAGCATATAATTGGGAGACAAGAAAGAGGCTCAAAAGCATGACACTGCATGGAAAACCAGCCTCTTTTGCTTATGAAGACATGATAGTCTAAATTGCCTATCATGCATGCAATGCTTAATCTATTTATTCATCTTTTAACAGCCCTACTGGCTTTTCCACATCTGCTGGATATTCCTTGATGTCTTTTTTGGTTTGGTTTGGTTTTTGTGGTCAGAGAATATGTCAGCAACACAAGCACAAGTGAAATAACTGTTGTATACAGAGATAGAAACCTCCCAGGAATATAAAAAGAAAACGAGTGAAAGTAAAAAAGGAAGAGGAAAAATGCCTATCATGAGCTTTCCGTTTGATTTCTGAACCATTATTGACCCTTAAGGAAAGATGAAGAGCTCTTCACACTGAATTTGATGACTACCATCAAAGTGGAGGAAGTTCCTCTGGTTTAGATGTTGAGAAGAAACAGCTCTGTTCTTGGTCACTAGGACTGTCTGGATGAACTCATGTCCTCTGTGGGGTTCACTGGTTTTTGTTCTTTCATGTTAGTGCAAATTATTTTTGTTCAGAAAGGAAGGGTCAAATTCCTTACCTATCACCTGCTACCTATCACCTGTCACCTAAATCTACTATTACTTAAACCTGGGAAGGAATCTATTGAGGTAATCAAGCCACAAGGATGCCACCAGCTCTGTACGTCTGTGCTGAAGTAATGCTTTCTACTACTCTATTATTTATGGAGACAAATTTAGCTCTAGTTTAAAATACATTGTTCTTTTGGGGGAAAAAATACAACACAGTGCATTAAGCATGAATTGTATAAACTTTTTTTGCACTGCTACATCTTGATGCATACTAAAAAATTCACTTCGTGTCAGTTCTTGCAGCCCTTACACCCATTTTTTAATTAATGCTTCCCTTGTAATTCTGTATTTGCTTCCAGAGTAGATGGTGAATAAAATGGGAGCTCTCCAGTGACTAATATGACATTTTTGAATTCTCACGGAAGTTAACAGAAGACTGTGCAGTCCAGTGAATAAAAGCTACTTACTACGTTAAAAATGACACTGGAATTGCATCCCATGTGGATTTTTTCTTCTTATTATTAAAGCCATTCATTAAATGCTTGTTATTTCCTCCAAAGTAATATTTTCAAAATGATTAAGTGGTCCATAAATGAACTGGGGAAGTTCATGATCAACCGTCATACTGCAGCTTGATTATCTATAAATCTGTGTGAGCAATGCTGACAGCCTCTTGTCAGTGAGCCCTTGGTCTGTAGTGCTCAGCTTTCTAAGCCCCTGACCAAAGGAGATGTGAACATCCAACCCACCTCATATCTCACAGCCACTGGATGCAAGCATCCTGGGCAAAAAGTGACCAACAGATAAGTAATACCTTGAGGCAAATGGGTGGTTTGGTGGTGGGGCAGAGGTGGTGGCCACGATGAGGAAGAGACATCCTGAGCTCTGCCAGGGAGTTCACTGCTGTTGCAGTGCAGTGGCATTGACAGTCACCATTTCTTCTCACAGTAACGGAAAGAGCTGGTTTCAGACCCAGGGGAATCAGAGAAAGGACTTCAGGCTGACCTAGAAGGACACTGAATTGTACCGCTGTGATGTAACTTGGCTGAGCATGGCTTTTATTTGGGCAAATAATTCCACCTTGTCCTAAGGAGCCTTTGAAATAAAACTTTTTTACCTTTTTCATTCCTGTTCTCCACATAATTACAATCTTGAAGAAAACATTTCAGCAAAAAAAATTCCCAAGTTCTGTTCATTTTCTTCAGGGTAAACATTTTTCTGATAACTTCCTTGTGGATTCAGGCCACAACTAATAATATTATTTAAGCACAGTCTTTGGTTTGACTTACAGTGTCATCATCTCACATAAAGACATGTTGGCAGTTACAAGAACACACATTATTCAAAAATCTTCCATACATATTTTCATTAAATACATTGAAAAATATTATTACTTTAATGGGTACGTATATAAAATTGTAACATAGGGTAATTATAAAAGAACCATAGATTTGAGTGATTGTTACTGAACAGAACTAAAGGTAAAAGTGAATAACAAAATTATATATATATATTCAGAGCTAAAAGGCAGTTTTATCCCAGAATAATTATAAATGAGCTTTCCACTGCTTCAGAGTTGAGGTATTGGTTTTCTGTGTGCTTTTTTTTTTTTCTTTTTTTTCTTTTTTTTTTCTTCTGGATTTGAAGCTATTATTGTGACCAGAAAGAAGGGAGGGAAATTATACATAGTCGTACAAATAGGATCAAAATTTGTTCCATTTGAACTTTAGCCTATGAACTAAATAGGATACGGATTAGCCCAGGCTACAAATCTGAGCAGACATAGGAAATGTCAGTAATGTTAATGAGCAAGCAGACATTTATCAGGGAGCTGCTGTGAAAGTAATCTTCTTGCTAAGCCATTGAAGATAGGCGACCAGGTTGCACATGTAATTGGGGGCACTATGCGCACAATTAGATGGAACAGACCTCTCTTTTCACAGAAGCAGTGCTACAGTCACACATATGCAAGTCACTGTTTCTTTGTGTGTATAATTTTGTGCATCGCTGCACATAACTGTGCAGTCTTTGAGGAGCTGCACTGTATCAAATGGATCCTTTCATCTGAGACACCTAAAGGGACACAGCCAGAGCCTTCTTGACACTACCAACACCCAGCTCCCTCGCAGAAACCAAAATAGCTTCAAAACAGATTTGGCTTTATTCTTTGTGCCTTCAGACAAACAAAATAGACCAACTATAGTCAGTATCGTTTTCAGTTTATGTATATTTATAGCTTCTTTGAACATCAGTGGGGATGAAAGAAGTGGGAGGAAGATCACATTTGAACCATGCCAGACATGATGTGTAAGGGCTCAAAGGCCCTACAAAACAAACAAACAAACAGACAGCATGGGCTTATCTAAGGTTAATAGGAATATTTAATTTAGCATGTACATAAATATTTCAGGGCCTGGGTCCTACCATGAGGGAAAGTCTCTGCCGATCTTCCTGGGATTCATTTACATCACAGCTGAGAGGAGGTGACAGCATCCATCAGCTGCTCCTCCATCACAGCTGGCCCCACACTTAGGTGTGCTCCATCAGCCATGCCAGGTGCTTAAAGCTCAGAGCCAGAAGTCCCTCAGTCCAGGACACTTCTTCATCCTGAAGTTTTTATTTAATGACTGATCTATATCTGCTCTATTCAGTTGTTGCCTTCTCAGGATTTCAGGTACAGCACTCAGCAAATACACTGTAAATTCACATCTATGTTTTCTCTGATCTTGATCTTGCTAAACCCAGAGAAAAAATGTATTACCTTTACTACCAGTCTGTATATTTAATTTTGTGCATGAAAAGCATTTTGGTTACAGTGAAATCCGGGCTTCTCTGGATTACGATAAATGTTCATGTGTCTGAGTTTTGATTCACACCATGCAGAAAATGGCTGCAGTTGACCTTGTATTGATTCATTGTTCAGAAGTCCAGCGTTATACTTCTAAACCACATGAATGCAAAAAATGCTGGAACACAAGAACACAATAAAGCACTGAAACTGTTTCAAATACTTAATCAAACACGGTTTTGGCTTCGCCCTTGGGTGCACTCAGCCAAATTCAGCTCTCTGTAGGAAGAGAGGTAGGTTTGCTGCTGCTGACCAGGTGTACCCGAGGATGTATTTTATGCATGAACCTTAAATTCTAATAGCTGAAAAAAGTCAAATGCAACAGGTGAGAAAATATGTGCTAGTGGATATTAACCACAGGAAGCAATTCAAATACATGGAGCATACAAAAATGATTTGAAAGATGCATGAATAATGAAAGCATGCTTCAGGAGAAATAAAAAGATCACTCAAATGGGACTTATAAAAGTTTGAGTATCTGTAGCTTTGCTGGGGATTGATGAAGCATTTCAAAGTTTGATGTAATTGAGAGATTTAGATCTGCAAGAATGATGGTGCAAACTGACCTTCTGTCATGCAGATTTTAGAAGTTTCTGTCTGGTTTGTTGAGTTTTTGGTGGTGGTTTGTTTCTGTTGTTTGTTTGTTTTACAAAAGAAAAGAACTTTGATTTCCTATAATCCTCATTCAGGAAATAAAAAAGACCAAAGGTAGTTAGGATTTCAGCAACCACTCTCTCAGTCCAGTTCAAGTCCCAAAGTGATAGAAAATACAGATGAATCTGAACTGGCAGAATTAGAGCTGAAGTTAGAATTTGTCTCCAGATTTGTCCAAACTCAGTGATGTTAATTATACAGCTATTTATGAGCACAGAAAATGCACAGTGGAAATGTCAATTTTGGGCTTTTTAAAAGGGTGATTGGCACTGGCTGAAACCCTTAAAGCAACACAACTGAACTCCATCACAAGAAGTGATGAATTCAATGTAAGGAAGTTTGAATACTTACTAAAATGAAATGATCTATCATGAGAGCTGTCAGTACTGTGCTGAGACAGGCCAGCACTGAAAGCAGTGTGCCAGGAGTTCATCTCTATGCCCACAGATGAGAAGAGGGAACATATGATTTTCTGAATCAAACAGCAAGCAGGGTGCAATGTGGTTACACAGCCCAGTCCACTGCCTTTTCCCCACCCTGTCTGCAGCCAGAAGAATCCAACCCAAGAGCTGTGTGGTGAAGGAGTTAACATGATGTGAGAAGTATGTCAGAGGCAGTGTTCTTGCTGCTGGGGCTGGAGGCAGGAGCAGCCTGTAGCAGCTGGGATGGGTCCAGGTGCGGCCTGGCCTGCCTTACTGCTGAGCTGGGCTGCTTCTGGGGGGATCACAAGCTCTGTGGGTTCCAGCTGTCTTTCCTTTGAAGGAGGCATCAGCTGAACAGCCTCTCAAGTTTACCAAGCGAAGAATCTGAATTATTTCTTCTTTTCCTGCTGTGTTTTTCACAAGAGCATCAGAGAACATCTGACATAATTATTACCCAGAGGAAACTTAAAATGGTGAAAACGGGCTAATTAAAAAGGGATAATCTAAGCTGTAGATACATTACCCCCTCACATTGCCACTGGCAATGTCTATAAGGCTAAATTCTCACAGTGACTGCTTTAGATGAGCTTCAATGTCAGTTTGTCAGCTGTCTGACCAGGCAAGGGGATGCTGCTCCAGGCCCTACAGGCACTGACAGCCAAGCATTGTCCACGGGACTTGCAACGAAACTGGGAGGTTATTTTGGTTTTTAATATGACTTGGTCCTAAAGTTAAGTCCTTACAATTTTACTTTTACAATTCCAAGTAATGTTGTTGATACATAAATGACATCCTGGGAGTTACATCGAGAGTCTAAAATAGTAAAATGAGATTACTGATAAAAACTGATTTTAAGATGAAGAGCAGTAATTGAGTTCGGCTCTTTTATGGATGAAACATAATGTGATCAATAGATTCTTACAGTTTGAAGTAATTGAAATTTCATGTTATATAAGTAATTACGAACAGATGATTAGAATGAAAGGTGAAAAACTGTTATATTAAATAATGTCTCTGGCATTTTACAGGCTGTAAACTGGCAGTAAGAAAATACTGATTAATGTAGATCTTGATGTGTAAGTGATGTTAACTGATAAATATATATTTAAGTTGTTTTTTATTAGAATGACACAGCTGAAAGCAAACAAAACATGCACAAAGAAAAGAAAAAAAATACAACTCAGAAGTGAAATACTGACATACTAATGACTATTCACATGGCTGGTGGACAGGAGTTTGCAACATGGTCTTTTTCCTTGCAGACCCTCTCTAAATCTGTTCTTCTTAGTCAGAAACCCAACTGTGCTCTTTGCCTTTCCTCCCAGGGCACAGATTTGGCCACCATGCTAAAGCAACAAGAAGTTTTACATTTTTAATTAGAAGTTAAAATAGCAACAGAGGAACTTGCTGGGGCTGTGAGCACGTGGAACGTGCTGGTACTGCTGCTCTGGTTCGAGCAGAAAATGCAGCTGCAGTGAGACCTCTCTGATGCACTGTGTAACAGCCGTTTCTCCATGAGCTGTGCACTTAGCAGATGCCAGAGCTGCTCAAGTCCTCCTATTCGTATTATTCTGAAACATTTCCTTAAATATGTTGCAAAAGCTATCTGGTGACTTCAAACTTAAATTAGTAACTGGTTTGGGGACAAGTTAAACTGCATTTGCCTGTAAGTTAGTTTTGCCATTAAAAAATAACCAGCTGAGCTAAAGCTACTGCTATTTTTGTCTGAGAAATAGAGAGAGACCATGCAAGCTGAGTGCTGTGCTGCGATGCACTGGGACTCATGCACTTCAGAGGAGACCCACAAGTGCAGACTTCCCAGAGCATCCTTCACTGGAACACAGATGCCAACCGCCCACTACAAGTGAGAGTCCCCATGGCAGTGGAGAGGGCTCAGGAGCTGCCCCGTACACCTCTATATCCAAAGCTTTTGCTGCTGTGTCCACTTTGTGGAAAGCCTATGTTGGTGCTGTCCATGGGCAGCTGTACAGTGCTCCTTGACTAAATATTCACTTCTCTACACCCTAGAAAAAGGCAGTGCATTTTAGCTATGGCTTAATGGCCATATTCCACCAGCTGAGCTGGGAAAGATGGAGCTCTCACAGCAGGCAAAGGCATGCTGAACCCTAAGGAGGCTTGAGGCAACCAGCCCTCTGTTCTTGCCCACAACCAATTTCTAAGCGCTAGACATGGGCAGCAGCACAGTTAGCTCCCTTTTGTACAGTTTGCTAACACTACTGCTTCATGTCAGCCTGTATCACGGCAGCATTGAATTCAGCATTGTAACTGAAGACATTTCTGTCTTTGTATCTGTAAGTCAATTAACTTAGGGCAATTACTCTGCAGTGAGGTGACAATTCCTTTATGGAAGTTATTGAATTCTAGTACAGCAAACAGTGCATCAATAATGAAAGGCCACTAAAAGAACACAACGTACCTGCATTGTTCAGAAATATAGAAATAGAATATATATTTTTTATGGACTATATTGTCTGGTGGACATTTAGGCCTTGAAATTAGACATAAATTTTTAATAATACTTAGATTTACTTTTGAAAGAAAATGAAAAACGTGCTACTAATTAGTGGCTTGACTGAACAGGAGGGAGATGGGGAAAGGGGGGTGAAAGTGGATGACAGCGAAGGTCACCAAAATGTCTCATTGGACTTTGTTGACCTTTAGAAGAACTCCCAACTGATTAATAACCTTGAACACTGATAAATTAGATGATATTCACATACTCCATTTCCATTTTTTTGTTCAGCAGGGATTTCCAGCTTTGTTCATCAGGCTAATTTCTGCTTTTCACATACATGTGGCACTGACTGTATCTCCAAGGATATGATTCAAGATTTAGTTATTATGTTATGTTTCAATCCTTGACTTTTAAGCCTGTTTCTTTTTGTATCGCACTGCACTTGGTAAACCTGCAATAGCGCAAAGTTCTCAGGTCATGGTAGGCAACAAAAGGAAAGAGATGTTTATTTTCCATCTATCCATATTTTTAGCTTTAAATTAATGCTGGGATTAAGTAACCAATTTTACTGTGCCTTCCAGGGAGTGACTCATATCTGTTACAGCTCTAGATTCGATGTCAAGGGATGCACTAAACCAAAGCAAGGGCAGGCACACTTGCCTCACCCATGACTTACCTTTCCCCAGTCCCAAACTGGGGATGCTCACAGCTGTGCTGTGGATGTCTGCCCTTCCCTCTGCCCGCTCCACTGGTCTCAGTCAGTGCTTTTTACAACATGCAACAGTACATGAGGATTTTGTGCTTGAAAAATGTTCATTCTATTTTGTATCTTTAGGAACCATAAGTCTGGCTTTCACGTATTTCCTGAACCTATCTTACTCCTTTTCTTTAATGAAAGTGAAGTGCAATTTCTAAACAGTGGTGCCATCTGTTAAACCTTCTCTCAGAAGTCAGCATGCAGCTGCAACTGAAATCAACGGGAAATGTACCTCTGTGGCTGAGGGCAAAACATGACCTCTGAACAATTGCTAGTAGGCAAGAAAACTGCACAGAAAGCAGCCTCCTTTTCAAGGAGCTCCTTACACACTTCTTAAGAAACATTGATTGCAGCTTGCTAGGGACTGGACAAAACAGTAAATCCCTTGAGTACCTGTTATTTATGGACAGAGTGAGGAAGAAGGTTTGTTTGATAGGAAAAATCTTCATAGTTTTAATGTAAGCTGTCACTCAGATTTTGCAGGATTTCTCCAGATTTTAAGCATCTTGGGTTTGTACTGTTTGCATCCAGTAGCCTAGAATTTTTCTTATACCCTGCTTCAGAAATGTGCAGTACTTGACACACACGAGGGCTCAAAGAAATACTAGAATCACAGAATTGTTTGAGTTGGAAGGGACCCTTAAACATCATCTAGTCCAACTCCCTGCAATGAACAGATGCTAGGTGCATGAAGTTGCATGGCATTCCTTTCATCTCTTTATGTATACGAAACACTACAAGATAACATCTGGTTGAGGGAAAATAATACAGTTTTCTTAAAAATAAGTACATGGATTTTCCTCACAATCTCAGTATGTGAGGGAAGTTTGGCCCATGACAACTGAGAAGGTAAAATAGAAGCTAAAGACAAGAAAGGCACATTGAAAAGAATGTGAATGCTCAAGCAGTTTAAAAGGATGGTGTCATTTGAGGCATTTCCTCTTTTTCTGTTTTGTTTCCACACTTTGTGATGAATTCCTTATGTATTCATCCTTTTCAGTCCTTAATTTCTAAGCACTGCTTTATTCTTTATGTCTCTCCCAGCTTTGGTCATGTAGCCTCTTTTATTTATTGTCCCAAAAGTGCAGTAATGAAAATAGAGCTTGCATATTGAAGTGATCCCCATGTATTAGGATACTTTACACAACAACTGAATTACAGCTGTGGAGCTTATGGAGAAACAAACCTGCCTACAGCAGCTGGAGAGAGCAAGAATCTAGAGAGCATCCCCTTTAGCTGAACAGATGTAATTCACACACAAACGGTCTGTACCCACTCTGGGTGGCAGTATCTCACTGGCACGTAGAATGTGATCTTTGTGCATGTGAATTGTTCTTTTTTGTCCATTGCAATGACTCACATGCATGAAGTTAATAACAGAGATAAGAAATGACAGGCATAGGATTCTATTGGGCAGAAATTCCCACATGCTCCTCTCTAACTCCTTCACTCCTCTCTACATGCATTGCACAGCTGCCTAGGCATGCTGACAAAAGGACTCAAAACAACGTGCATGAAAATAATGATACCCTTGAAAAAGAAAGAGGACACAAACAGAAACTTAAGGTAAGAGAAATATTTATTTAAATTTGCACAATAACGAGCTTATACTGAACAAATTCAATCAAGAAATAATAGTAAGTGCAGTAAAACAAGGAAATATTGATGACTTTTCCATCAGAAAACATTAAGAAGCCATGCCTGTGCATTATGGTTTTTGTTTTTAGGATTTTTTTTCTGTGTTTTTTATTTTATTTTATTTTTTTGGTTGTTTGTTTTTACAACAGCTTGTATCTTTTTTTTTTTCAGCGCATATACAGTACATACCACATCTTAGCTGCTATGTTCTCCTGAAGGCTTCATCCTTTTACTCATACACCTGCTATATTCTGCAGTGAACATTCAAAGACATTTGTGAAGAACCAAATATGCTTAGGTAAAAATCTCTGCATCTGGTCAAGTGTTGAACTCTCAAAGCTTTGGAAGACCCTGCAAGAGCTCCTGGTTGACTCTGGATCTTGACACCATTATATATAGCATTGCAACGTATCACTTTATACTAACCTAACATCCTGCAGCATGAAGTCAGACAGACAAATAGCCAGAACTTTTGGGTCTGACCTCATTCAAAGGTTTACACATCTGAGCTCGTCTTGAGTCCCATAAATTTCATTCTGATTAAAAAATCTGAGTTCGTCACATTTCTACACTTTAGATGGACAAGAACAATTCAATTTTAGTTTTAATTTTGTACAATTTTTGGTCTAATGGTCTTTCTTTTTTTTTTTTTTTTTTTTTTTTTTTTGTGACAGAAAATTCTTTAACCAGAAACTGCTTGTGAGAGATGGTTGTTGGCATCACAGTTCCTGAAGGCACTGTGGATCCACTGAGCAACAGACGTGGCCATTCTAAAAGGAAGAACAAAGAGAATTGAAAGAATTAGAATCTTGTATAAACTCAGTCAACTTAACAATCTCAGCCATCTGAACACTCGTATCACATTTAAAGTGTAGTTTTGTAAAATACAGATGAGTACAAATTTTGATTATGTTCATGAAATTGTTGTCACGTCCTTCCAGTGTCTAAGGGAATAGGCTATGATGATTCTTTTAATTGCTTGGTTTTCTGTGGTCTGTATCCCAGTGCTACAACAGTCAAGCCGAAAGGAGCTAGGATCAGTGGAAGAAATGCTCCTGACATAAAGGTATCAGGCATTTGCCCAATTAACAAAGCTGTTGAACAAGACAGGGCAGCTGGGAGTTTTATTTAGATTAGACAGAAGGGACACAGGGTTTTATTTAGCACTGAATGTTTCAAGTTAATTCTTCCTGGCTGCAACACCAGCAAATACTAATCCATAAAGTTTTTCCTGATAGCCTGGACATTTTTCTAAGAATATTTGAAATTAAGGGAACCTATTACCTATGGACATGATTAAGCTATGAAGTTTTTTTTTTTTACTTTTCTGCTACTTCTTTTCTTCAATTGTGTCTTACAGTGCAAATAAAATTCACATTATTTTCAAATTGTTCCAGATATATTTAGTTGACTAAACTGCCAGGACTAATTAATGACTAAGGTCTGAATCGTTCCAATGTTTTCTTTCTCTTCTTCTGTTACAGAAGGTTAGACAATCCTAATGTTCACCTTCTTGTGATTTGAAATGGTTTTGTGGCTAATTCTGCTTTAGCTGATGCCAGGCTTTCTGAATTCTTAAAGGATTTGTGTAAACCTATTTTGCTATAGCTTGGTTAGAGAGGCTTAGCCTCGAGCTTTGACCTTCAGTGTGATTCTCTGCAAGAAAAGAATGAGGGGACACAGGGCAAACGAGAAAACTATACAAATTGGGTATACCATTAACCTGATCTGGAAGAGAGAGGTTCCTGCGTGCAGAACTACAGTATGAAAATGCTGCCAATACAAATAGATAGCCATTTTCAAAAAGACAACTGCTCTGAACAGAGAAGGTCAAAGTGCTGTATCATCATTGTTAAGTAGATTTTTGCCTGAGCTGTTTTAAATCTAAGGGTTTGGCAGAGTAAATGTTAACATTTTCTACATATTCATAATGCAGCAATATATTTTATTAGTCTATCTATGTGTTTACACTGAATAGAAATTACTCTGTGTTTAAAGATTCAGTCTTTGCTGGGACTCAGAATAATGGGCAGAGGGGAACAACACATTGGTGCCCACCCCTAGAACTGTTATGTTACTTCTGTGTTGACACTGATTAGTGCTACAACAAGAATGCATTTCCTAGCACTTAATCTTAACTGTGTTTTACAGAAGAATTGTTCATAATATTTTGTTTTACAGATAGGGAAAATGAGGTGCTAAAACCTCAGAAAGCCACCCAAACCCAAACTGGTAGGTTACAGGATTACAATATCTCATTCCCTCTTTATTTATTTATGTTTTCTAGATTTAATTCCTCCAGAAGTATCTCCTAGCACTGGAGTTGCTGCATTCCACCAGCTGCAGTTCTCACTGATATGGGTATGTGCACATAAGCCTGCTTCAGCATCCTTTGAGTAGCATCTGGCTTTCTAACCATTAGCCACTGTCAGATCACAGCACTTTCTCCTAACCACCCACCCGTTCTGACATTAAGATAAATGCCCAAATGTTCTCACTTGGCACATACTACTTCCATAGTAAAAGAACTGTGTCTCAACAACAGCAACTCCAGTTTCATGCCACATAATGCCAGGAAAGTAGTGGAGGAAGGTGTTGTTTGTCACCTTCTGCTCCATAATCAGTTACCCCCAACTCTTCCAGAGGAGGTACTGAAGTCAAATTATTTTTATGTGTAACTTTCTAAGTAATTAATGGTACCATGTACTAGAGTTTGGGAAGTCTCTTCCTTGGAGAGGATATAGGATAAAGGTCTTGATGAATTTCAGTAAAAATTAAAGATGAATCCTGCTGTCTCTCTCTCCTTGGCTACTGTGGGATCACTCTTTTTCATTCTTCAGTATTGGTACTATTTACCATACAGGGTCTATTTTTAATGAGAAAATGCTGATTTTAAACTCTTTTTCTCTCACAGATTTAGTTCACATCAGCCCAGAGCCATAAAAAATTTCCTCAGTGGTTTCCTTTGACTACAGAAACTACTAAATATTCTCTACATCATGTTGATTTCTACTACTAATTTTATAGCAAGAAAGTAGTAGAACTGTGTGACTAGTCCCATTATTCTCAAAGCAATTATTATTCTCAAGGAACAAATCAAAACATTCTGATAACTCTATAATATCACACAGAATGCACTTCTTGAAGTCTAACCTTACATATAATTTTGTTTCTTTATATATTATTTCCCAGATAGCATAGTACAGTAAGAACTGCAATAAAACTTGAACTGAGCTTTCATGGTGGAAAAGCCAAGCCAAACTTGTATGCAGCCCACTGCAGCATACGTTGATGTTCTGCATCTGACTTGCTAGCACATTAAACCATCATTCTGGCACATGGAAGGGTGAAGTTAACAAAACTAAACGCTTTTACTGTAATCTCCTCTGCTTTTAAACAAGTGCAGATACCAACTAACTGAACTCAATGCATTAATATTTATGTGCACAGAACAAGCTAGAAAAGCAGCATCTCAGCTTAAGTTTTATGCTCCTTACCTTGCACTGGCAGAGTGTGCACTCTGTGCCATGCTTAATCCAAGAAGATCCAGTGAAACGAACAACATTGGTTTCATCCAGGCAGGTTTTAGTGATGTCATTGCGGATGGTGTCTGCTTGGCAGGGGTCAGCAACACAGCGTGGGCAGCACTCATTCTCAGGGAGGACACTGAACTCACAGTCTACCTCCGGGCACGGCAATGGCCAACAGTCAACCTCTCCTTGCTGTTTAAAAATATTATGAGAACAAGAGGTTATTAGCTGTTGTTTTGCTACACTGCCCATTTCTCTGATTCAACATTATGTTTTCTTGCTGGCTAGTTTCTTCTATCTGGTCTTACTCAGAAGACAGTGAGGAAAACACTAGCATTTATTGCCTGTGGGAGATGAAGCAAGTGGTTGCTTTCTCTGCTTGCTACTGGGGAAGTCCATCAGACTTAACTCAATATACTCTGCATCAAGCTTCAGTCAAAACTTCTCCATAGGCCTTGTGAAATACAGAATATGGACCTGTCCTTGTGATGTCCTACTTCTGTGAGACAGAAACTATAACAGGTCTACACTATAAAAGTGCTTTGAAATCTCCATTTCTTCAGTTCTTACTTCTATTGAGATTGTTAGTTTCCAGTATAACCCCTCAACTGTTCAGCTCAGGGTAAGGTTAGAGCTTATTAGTTCCACTGGCTTGACTAAAGGTGTGGAGCTCCCAGCAACCCAGTTTTGTAGGGAACACCACAAGATTCTCAATGAGAAGACCTCCACTCACCTACTATCCATTTCGGAGGTTATGACTACCTGGCTCCCAAACTTAATCACGCTTTCTGCATGTCGCATGCTGGGTTCAGTACAGAGTGTGAAAAAGACAAAAGGGAGACTTGCTTGGGGCCAGCATGTTGCTAGGGGAAGTTATTGTAGGCCTCACCTGTACACAGACCTTAAGATGTCTGATTATTCACTTGGTGGGTGAATTTTCATTCAATTCTGAAGAAGGGCCAAAGTTTCAGATCTATCAGTCAAAGGGAACAGTTCACTGATGTCATTAATGCTGGTTTGCTCTGGAGCAAA
Source organism: Callipepla californica brunnescens (assembly GCA_023055505.1). Classification (NCBI taxonomy): domain Eukaryota; kingdom Metazoa; phylum Chordata; class Aves; order Galliformes; family Odontophoridae; genus Callipepla; species Callipepla californica. Next base: position 18,922,945 of record JALIRH010000001.1, read on the forward strand.
TCTGTCTCTGACCTGCACCTTATTCAGCTCACGTTAGCACACACACAGTGTCAAGATTTGAGGGGGGATGAAGAGAATAGCACTTCTCCCAAGGAAAGAAGTGTATTCACAAAACTGAACACAATGCTTTGAGGATTAGGAGTTCAATACCAGAACAATAGCTGTAAAAAATCCCCAGAGGTTTGCCATATCTTCAATTTTACATCTCTTGTTGCAGAAACTATTGTTGAAGTTATTCTACAGAATTCTCATCTGGATCAACTTTCCTCTCTATTTGAATCACATGATAGAAAGAATGAAAGCAATCTTAAAACCAGTTACTGATCTTGATATTTTGACTTTTTTTTTTTTTTGTAGTGATGGACAGTACAAGGAGTGGACAATACAATGTCACTTAAAAACCAATGTGACAACAGAAAGAATATAGGCTTTAGTTACAGAAGAAGCATCTGGAATAAAGAGACATCTATTGAGATCCCAAACCATTGGGTTTTTTTTTGTTTTCTTTCTAAGACTTTTAATGAAACACCAGGGAATCTATTTCATTGGATTTTAGCAGTGGCAACAGCAAAAAAAAGTGTCTATAGAAATTGGTTTCTGGCCGTTATTCATAGTATCCTGACAAGGGAAAGCTGAACTAGGCTTTACATTTGGACATAACCAGTGATAAAATCTAGTTGCTTTTATCTTGGCATTTTTTCTGTTGTGGAAATTTCCTGAGCACTATTATGCAGCACAGGTTTGCTGAGACTGAGATACCTGCCCAGGAAAAAGATCGCAAGCTTTTTTTTTTTTTTTTTCAAATCCTATTTCATTAATATGAAGAATGCATCAAGTCTTATTAATTTATCTGTTACTGGAGATGTCTGAGTGAATAAACATGTTTTAGGCTATCAACATCTTTTAAATTATCAACTGTGATAATAAATACATATTTAGAATATATTTACACAGCCTCAACAGTCTCTGAATGAGTGAAAACATGAGTGTTACTGTATGGGTGCCATGCTCAAATGACCTCCACTCTTTGCTAAAACAATCTTCATGATTAAATAATTTATATTATGTATATTATGTCCAAATACATTTTTGACTGGAACTTGATAACACTGATAAGTATCCATGAAAGTCAGATTTTGATTATACATATACACATACTCTAGAGGGAGCTAAATGGATGTTAATATATGAAAATGAATATTCAGAGATTAGCATATCTGATGTCCTTTTTTCTTCCTGCTTATTCTGCTGTAATCAGGAGCCTTACCAAGCAGCGACACTGCTGACAGTTTTGTATCCAGGAGTCACCACTGTTGTAGGAAAGCTCCCCACTCTGATGTAAACATTGACTGCTGAGCCTTGGGTCACATTCAGGACAGCAAAATAGATCAACAGTGGGATTTTCACAGTCACAGACCATTCGCCGGCACATCACATATCCATTCTGTTGTTGGAAGACAGATATAGAGTGATGGCAGAAATCTGCTTGACTCCTACAATTCTTGCACCAAAATCTGAGTTGTTAGCATGATTGTAAACCACTACCAGCTCATGCATTGTTCCACTATACCTTTGCTGAAATACAGTTCCAAGTTAGAAACCACAAAGCACTTAGTAACTACCATAAAGTCCCCCTGTTGTCTTATATAAATTCTTCATACAACCAACCTTCAGACGATTACAGCCTAAGGTGGTGAAACTCAAATGTGTCTTTACCAAGGGTCAGATTTTAATGGGTTGCATAGAGTTTTACCATTTTTATATGGGCGCGACTTGAATCTTCTGCTAAACTTCTACATCACTTCCTTCTCTTTTATAATTATTCATGTAAAGTTGATGACAGCTAGTGAAAAATAAAATACATGCCAATGAAAACTGAGTTTCTGAAATGCTCAGGATTTTTTCAGCAGTGTATTGTCTCTTCAGTCTTCATTTTGATTTAGCTTGTGGGATCCTAAAACAAACATCTGAGAAAGGTAAGCAGAGGCAGAATTGACCTGTATTTATAACCGTCTGCTGGAGATACTGGTGTCAGTCATCAACTCCAGTATGTGCCTGGATAATTTCTTTGTATGAAAATGCTGTTACTCCCACCCAGAAAAGAAAGGCAGCATCTCTGCTAACAAAAAAGTACTCTTCCCCATACTACTAGTATTATATGAGAAACTTCATGGAAACTCTGTTCATGCAGGTTGGAGGGAGAAGCTCTCCCCAGAGAGCTTCCATTTTTGTGAAGCACCACATACACAAATGAAAAGGTACCTAAAGCAGTAATGTCACTTCAATCAAATTATTTTTCCCATCATCCGTTCCACCATTTTTGCAGAGGCAGCTGTTTAGTTTTTTTTTTTCAACTGACCTGGCATGAGCAGACAGAGCATCTGTCGTTCTCCAGCACCCAAATCTGACCATTGTGCTTGATTTTATCTTCATGGATACAGTCTCCTGTGCAGTTCTTGCCATGTGGACACCGACAGTCATACCCACCATCCAAATTAAAGCAAACAGTGTCATTGGCACAGCTATGCCTTCCAGTTGCACATTCATCAATGTCTGCAAAAACATGCCATGTAATACCTTTAGACTGCATTCAATTAACAAAAATGTTCCTGTGGCAGCCAATACAAATGATTCATGGTCATTAAAGCCTTCAGCTGAAAATTAATTTGAACTTCACCAGAACAGGAAAAAATAACTTAGAAGTTTACAAAAATATTTTTAAAGTCACATCAACTCTAGCAACATCATATTTGGAGTCTTCCTATATATCTTCTCAAATGAACATTAAGTAGGGTTGCTAGAATAAAGAAACCACAGGAAAGACAAGAACAAAAATAACATGCAGCTCTCTAAAGAGTTTGTGGCAACCATTCAATCAGACATTTTCAATCAAACAAGTAAAGCTGCAGAAACCTATTTTCAAAACTTTTGCTGGCTCTGTCTAGCACATTTGTGTGAACTTGCTAAGAAGTTAATGTGAAAGGCAACATCTGACCTGTGTGTCCATTTAAGTAGAGCGTTCAAGCTAGAATGCTATATTCAAGTTCCAAAGACATCTATAGCCCTTCTGTCTAACACAGAAAATAGAAAAAAATAAATATATAGGAATGCCTCCAATGATTAAAGGTAAATGACTTCAAAACAGGCATATCACAAAGAGTTCAAGAGCACCTTTAAAGGCTTAGTTCATCAATGTACACTCAAAGTTATTTTGCATGGGCTAACTTGCAGCACAAACTGCCTTAAACTTCAATAGTTTTTATTGAGCTTTTTCAGCTGTTCATATGGATGAACACTACCTGAAAAAAGAAGTTAGCTTTGAAAAGTCATGAGGTAAAATACCATATTTGATAAAATGTGGAAAAACTAGAAGATTAAAGATCTATGGCAACTGAAAGTATCAGCGCAGTGAGTTCTACTCCATATAAAATTACACAATGGTTTGGCCCAAGCTCTTAATTGAAGTTCATTAAAAAGTAGTATTGGGATACTTAGCAGTCTAACAAACCAGCAAAGGAGAAAATAAGCAATATGAATATGATCACTCATACATCTTTCAACATCAGCATAGAAACTTAATAAAATGCTCAGCTTTGGGTTCAAGAATGGAAATGAAACCTCCAGTTCACCTCAAGTACATTCAGTTTAAAGAAAAATAACTCGCTTATTTCAATTCCATGTGAGGGTGCAGTCAAACAAAAGTAAACAAGTCACTAACATGAATATGAATTGAGATGAAAAACAGCAGGGAAAATATTAGAATTCTGTTGTATAAATAAGCAGCATTGTGGGTTTCCTTTAAATACACTGTGTAATAACAGTGCATCTCAAAGAACTGTTTTGGAAAATTACTCAGGCTTCTGGGAAGGATGAGGAAAATCTCATTTGAGAAGAACTAAAAAGAAATGGATTGTTCCTCTCTGAAAGCATATCAGCAAGAGAAGATGTATATAACCAAAAAAATAATGAATACTACAGAGAATACGTATTGAGAGCTTTTGTTCTTTATATAATTGAATGGACAAGAAAGGGGACAGTAGATGAAAGAGGAAGACAACAAATTCTAGTCCGATAAAAGGAAATAATTTTTCTATACTGCATGTAAACAAACTATGAAATCCATTGCCACAGAATGTTGTTAAAAGGAAAGCAAAAAAGCTATAAAACTAGTGAGAATATTCAAATTTACGCTGCTAGCAGATTTTGGAAGAGAGGTTACATTCCACACATTGCAGCTTATGGTGCCCTCATTTACATATCAAATTTACCCAGAATAGGCAAATCATCTCAGTTCTCCACATCTTCTACCTCACTCTGATTCTTATGGAGTCAGCTATTATCTCAGTAGGGCAGAAGACAATCAGGATCATAAACTTGAGTGTGGCTGTGTGTATGGAATGGACCTGAAGAGCTGAAAAGTCACAGGTACTCAGACAAGAAAACCCATCCTAACAACAAGGATACAGAATTAGCTGAACAGATGGTTGTGTGGAGGCTGTGCATTCTCCAGCCTAGAATGTTTTTAGACAAGTAGATAAAAAGAATGGTTTGAGTGATGTTGGTTTAGCCAGAGTGCAAGGATGGAATTGTCCTTTCCTTCCTTTTTTTTTCTCTTAAATTTGGCAATTGAAAATTAACATTTCTGTAAGTATATTTTCATGCACTCATTCTAACTGGTTTTAAGATATTCAATGAAGAGAATAAACATAAATCCCATTTAAATGTAATGATTAACAGTGGGATTCCCTTAATCATTGAAGCCCCTTTTAATAAATGACTTTCAGGTGCTTGGGTTCATTTGCTTAAAACACTCTTGTACAAAGCTTTCACATAGCAATTGTCATAAGTAAATAATATTACTACTCACCAATCTGTACCTTAACTGAAATTAGCTATATTTAGTGAGATACTTGGAGGAAGTTCAGCTGTCATGTAAATAAAAACATTTCCCTTTAAACAACAAACACTTTATCTGCATTCCATTCTTCTGTCCAAGTTTCTTTCACAATCTACCCATGAGGAAAAGATTTATGAGGTTCATTTTTCAACATGAAAATGGTTAGTGCACTGTTAAGGAAAACAACTGACTCTGATATTTAACAGAGCTTATATGCATCAAACACTTATGAAAAATTCCAGAATTGTGGGGTTATTTTTTTTCAGTCACTTGATTCATGAAAATGCATGTTCTGGATGCTACTATTAAAATACTCGAGGTCAAAGCCAAAGCTATTTCAGTTTTCATTCTAACCTAATCAAGAACAGCAATTCATTCACAGCACAGCAAGAGAAACACAAACCTGCATGCATGAAATTCTCATCTGATTTATTTACCCACATCAAACTTCAATCACTATCTGCAAAGGACAAAACACACACAAAGCATCCATACCAAGTAAAACTTTGTTCAGCTTTTTAAATCTGAATTGACAGTGGATGCTGAGTGATGTTACTGACATCTTATTTACAGCAGTAACCAGTTTTCTAAATTCCACAGCCATATGAATAGGGTATGCTGGCTTTTGCATCCTTTGTGTCTGAAAAGGGTAGCAAAAGAACTACAGATTGCTTGCTTTTCTGCAAACCAGCTACAGAGCATGCTATTATCTGTCATATATTGTGTTGGGGTTTCTTTTTGGCTTTTATTTTATTTTATTTTATTTTTCAAAGAAACGTACAACTCACTTCAGGCTATTTACAACACACTGCTTAGGAATCCAGCAGCTTGTTTGCTACAGCATTAGAAAATTTAATCTCAAAAGACTTCCCGGTTTGACTCAGAACAGAAAACAAAAAATATAACTAGCTATCCAGTGCTGAATTGAGGACTAGATCTTATTTATCTACTTTGCAGCAGCATTGATCTGGAACATTTTTAAAGGTTTCCCTGAGTACAACTTAACAAGACAAAAGGCGATTGAAGAAATGATATACGTAGGTTGCTCTGAAAGTAATGCCTCCTATTTATTTCCATGGAAACGGCAAAAGATAGAAAGAGTATAAAGATACTATTTGATAAATCAAATTCTCAGCTACAAAACACTGTTTTTCAACATAATGACCACCGTTAGCTACACATTTTAGCCAGCAGTGAACAAGAGCTTGTATCCTGTACTTTTAAAAATCTGTGCCATAGAAGGTGCACCACTGTTGCTGTCACACTGCTGGAATGCACCACCCACTGTCTCACCATGCACACATTCAGTGTTTGATCTCCATAAACATTCAGCTAGTGTTGATGGATGGCAATGAATGCCATTTTTTCCACATGGAGCAATTCAGCGACACACCTTTGGTTCATCCACACTTCAGACACCGTTTTGTCAGATTGCCCCTTTGCTGCCATCTGTCACATGGCAACAAAATGAAATGGAATACTGGTAGGAATGTTCAGCATCTACTGCCATAACACCAACATCTGCCTCTAATGGAGTGGGCCAACATAATAAAATGGAAGGTCTTACTTCCAGAGCCACCCTCCTACATTAAAGAAAGCTAGGAATTAATTGCATATCAAGGAATTTAATGTCAAAACAGCTAAAATACTGGACAAAAACTATAGAAAATGGTGACAGTATTGGGAGTGACTAAACTCCATTTGAAATATCTGAGTTGAGTGTGAGGGCAGAAAAGTCTATGAAAACAGAAATCTCACTTGCCCCACCATGCTGTGACCCATGACTGTACTTAACAGATTTACAGATGTTGCTTGGAACAAAAAATCTTAGGATCTATCAAGGAAAAAGCAGTATTTGACTTGGCCATGAGCAGTGTGCAGATTCTGATTCAAAATGCCAGTACTGATCAACTACTCTGTACTGACAACTACAATGTGCCCAAGTTCAAAATCCTTAAAGGAATTTAAAAAGCCATATAAATTCTCTGTTGTAATACTTAGTTTCAAAAGAGGACTTACATTAACATGACGAAGTTTTAAAGATAAATTAAATCTTTGTAAATGTTTTCTGATTAAAAAAAAAAAAAAAGATTGCTTAGAGATGTATATTCAGGTTATACCACACTAAGGTTTCAAGGAAGGATGTATTTGATATAATGTACTACTTTTATTTGAAAACTTTTGCTGAGCTCTTTTGTATAATATATACTCCTAAAAGAACTGTCTTCCTTGGAAGAGAAGGGATCAGCCAATCACAGATTTATAGTGGGTTAATTAGTAATAAATTGCAACAATAAATGGTCAAGTTGTCATAAATGAGAGAATGATCTCTAGAGGTCCCTTCCAGCCCCTAAAATTCTGTGATTCTGTGTCCCATGAAAGTTCACAAAGAATGTGCACCAGAACATGTGCTGCCCAATCACTTAAAAGTCATGTGGAGCTATGAGTGAATACTGAGATGAAAAATGTTGTTAACAAAGTATTGGAAAAAAATTGTCAGTGAATTTCTTGATTTCTTGATAGTGATTGAGTAAGTGATAATAAGAAATTCAGTTGATGAAATCAATTGTAAGACACATGGGGAAATACCCTTTCAAAAGTCAAATCAATCTTTCATATCTATAATGGAAAGTGATCTTGAAGCTACTATGGAAAATGGCAGCACAATACTCTTTTGGGGAAAAAGAAATCCAAATGTAATGCTGATAACAACAGATGAGAAAATCTGCAATAAACTCACAAGGAACAAGAACAAGGCAAGGAAAAAAAGAAACCTCTATACCTTACTAGGTAGTGACAAAGGTTCAGAGACATGCTCTGATGTAACTGCTGGAAAGCTGCAGCTTTTCCCCCTCAGATGAGTTCTCCTGACTTAAATGTGTAAAGCCAAAAAATGATTTCCCCAGATATATCTTCAGGGCAGCATCACTCTGTTATCAGTTAGTGTTATGTATGTAAAGTGAAGATGAACATCTTGATCACTGGAAATACACTGTTGGAAGATGGGCTGGGATGGTGGTCAGTTTCTTTGCTCTGAAAGAGACTCAGTTACTTTAGGTCTGGGAGGAAACAAGGATACCCGGATACTTTTTGCTTAAGGCAAAAAGAACCAAAGCTTTTCTGAGCAGAAGGTCTGGCGTCTCTCCTTGTCTATCTTAAATAAATTTATTAACTGATGCAACCATTCTTCAAAGAGCAAGTGAATTATGAATAATTTATGTGTAACTTCATGCAAGCCAGCTGCCAGAGAGCTTAGCAGATGTGGAAGATGAAGAGCTGAGAATTCATACGCTGGTTAAACCAGCTTCACAGAAATGTTGTTTCCTGATACAGTAAACATGTTCAAATCACTGTCTCATAAAATGTACTGGTCAGACTTCTGTTTTATTAGTTCCCCAACAAAACTTCAGAAATTCTGCCAATTTCACACTGTGCCCACACTCCAGAATATTTAAATACTCGTGCATCTCCAGATATGCCTTCCCTTTTCTGACGTTCATGTTCCCAAAAACAAAATGAAGCATCAATGCCTAGTGTTCTAGTTGAGATGGAAAGAAAGAAATTCTCTCTGTAGTTTTAATAGTTGACATTCTGTAACCGTGAAGATAGACAAAAGGATTTTCTTGATTTGTGAGTGCTAGTAAGATTTCCTGCTGAAGTGCTTCTTTATTTCCTGTCTCCTGTCTTTATTTCCTGTCTCTTAGTTCTCTAAGAACTATCAATAATATAGCTTCTGCTAAACATGACAAGCACTGTAAAAAAATCTAAGAGTGGTCTCTAAACTGACAGTGGTTTTTCAAACACAAATCTCATGCATTTGTTAATATAGTGGATGTACTGTGAGATGAATTCAGACATCTCAAAAGTCAGCAATTGCTCTGCCTCCCAAATTCAAGTGACCATGTTGGATTTTGCTGATTGATGAAGAATGGGGAGCATCCTGAAGCCTGTAGTGTGCCTCCAAATCTCATTATTCTGTGTTGTGGAAAAAACTCTATGGGGAGCCTTAGCCCTCCATGCAGACAGGCAGTCTGTGCTGTCACAGTGAAAGTAAGATAGCAGTGGTACTAAAGAACATAACAAGATATTTCAAAACAGAAATCCTTATCTGCAGGTTTACCTACAGATAAATCCTTGCAACAAAAAATGATGCTTTTTGAACTGGCTGAGACATTCCAGATTAATACTTTTCAATCCATTAATTTGCCCCTCATTTAAAGGATCTGATACCTGCTCAGAGTGAAGATATTTTGCTCTCACATTCTGTATCAACAGCTGGTACCTGCCAGATACTCTTGGCAACTCCAATGGGAGCTCATTAATTAGGTGAGCTACTCTTCTGACATGGAATTATGCAAAATGTACAACAGTTGATGAGGTATAACCTGCACTACTTCTGGTGCAAAACCAATACACCCTCTCTAGCTGATCTTGGAAGCTTTTAGGCATTGCCAGGTACAAATTCAAAGGAACCAGGATCTCACACAGAACTGTAGAGCAAATGTTAACTAGGCCTAAATATTCTTATTCTAGGATTTTGCCCTCAGTGGTTCCGGTTGTTGAATGCAATGAAGCTTGAGGCTGCAATATTCTCTTTTATGAAATGGTACATGAGAGACAACTTTCAGATCATCAGTATGACTGAGTAAAGAAACCATAAAGAAAAGCTGCAGGGGGGTGAGGAGGAGGGCACTAGGTAATATACCATGCTGAATGCTATATTTACATATATATACACAATTTAAGACTTCCCAAACCCATGCAATTCTCAAAGGCTAAGCAGCTGATCTTTCACCACTTTTCTGGAAATAAGGTAATATATAACATAATTTTATTTTCAAGGAAAAAGCAGCAAATGCTCCTAAGAGTTTGAAGCCCTTCATCTGCATTTCCCATCACTTCTCCCAGTAATTGGTAATGAGACTACAGGTCCACCCAGGAGTATAACATCAAGTGAAACTAATAGCAAAGGAATCTCCAGCTCTTCTGTTGCCTGCAGGTACCAAATGAAATAGGATTATAAATTTCTACATTCAAGTACAGCATTAGTCAAAATACTCAATATTCTAAGTAGTGCCAAGGATGTAGTGGTAGCCAAGCTTAATATATGTGTAAAATAGGCAATTCAGCAACAGTTATTTCAGGCACTGATAAAGTTTAATCCTACCAAGAACTCCAAAACCAGCCAGAAATTTTTAGTGGAATGTCCTGCTGGGCCATTTCCTGATGAAAGGTGCAGTCTGGATATTCTGCTAAAATAAAGTTCTAAAGGAAATGCTCCTATGCCTGGTAACAGAAATGTTTCCATGTGAAACTTTCAAACAGGAGGCTTTGTAGGAGGAAACACTGTGACCAACATTGATCACAGAACACTGCAGTATTATTGACACGCATCCAGGGAACACAGACAGACCCACATTTCAGGCAGACCCTATAGAACAATCAAGAAAGAAAATATTTGAGCCCACACTTCCTTGGCTCTTGAAGTTTTTCTCCAGAGAAAGAGGGGACTTTCTTCAAAGCAACTGAAATTCACTGAAGATAAGCCAAAGACAACAAGCCTATTAGGCAGCCAGTATAAACACCGTATTCTGCCTAGAAAGCAGAATCAGCAAGCTCTCAAAGAATACCTCCTAATGCCCATGAGGCTTAAAATCTTTATTCCACTAAGTAAGGTGAAACCAGTTCCTCTTCTCTGCAATTCTGCACTGTTCTTTCTACAATTCTCCAAGCCGCAGCATTTGCATGAGCCAGAAGGCCACAGAAGACAGTGGGCCTGGGCACAGCAGGAATCTCATACAGCTGAAGGCAGCAAGTGGAGAACGAAAGTTTGAAATCAGATTAGTAGAGCTGGGAGGATATTGCTGTGTTACAGTGAGTGTCAGAAAGGTCATCCACCAATCACCCAGACTAATCACCTCTAACACAGGGGATACTGGAGAAGAGACATAAAAAGTTGACACACTGTCTTTAAGTAAGGGGATCTCATAGTGGAATGATCTGATGAGGGAGAAAGCAATTGCTTTCATGCTACTGTGCTCTGCTACTGAAAATTCAGCTTTCAAAACTGCATTAAATTTAAGGCTATTTCTCCAAGTTTCATCTTCTGTTTAAGACACAATGTCACAGATTTCAATTGTATAAAAGCAAATGCATGCTAAATAATTGTCCCTTCTGCATACATGTAGCAATCTGCATAGTTATTCTTTCTTGGCTTTTCCTTTCAGTAGAAATTGTTGCTTAATTGTTGCTCGTTTGCACACCTCTTAACAGAGGTACTATTACAAACTTCATACTTTCAGATTCATTATTTAATTCTTATTTCTTAAGATGGTCCATATGCAACACCAGCATGTTCAGCCCACAAGACAGATTTTATACTGTATGTTAAGATAAAGCTTGGGCTACTAAGAACTTTTCCTTTAATGCCTGGCCACAGTGTTCTGGTGCCACAAGTGATACTGCAGTCAGAGGGATCACAGCTTCTCCAAAAGTCCTTGCACCTTCCTGTCTTAACACCTGGCCAGCTAACACTGACATTTAGCTAGTTCTTGACAAAGAAAGTTGGACTTACGAAAGCAGTGGCTGACTCAAATTGCTGATTCCTCCTGGGAATACAGACTTTCAGCTGTGGTGAAAATGTGTTGAAATAAAGTATTGATGATGGGGATACTGAAAAGGTCATTCTCACTGCTTGAGAACTGTCTGTGTGTCTGCATTACTGAAATTAATTCAATTCTTTCCCTTTGGGACTGATGCAGTCCACCAATGTGAGTTTAAACAGTAAGATGGGAAAGCTTACACTGAGCACTGAATATTTAAGCATTCAAAGACACAAGGTAGAAAAACTCCCAATTTTGCCCTACATAGTCCATGGCAAAACAGACCGGTCTGTTCTCTTATTTAAGAGTAGCAGCTTTTAAAAGAGGAAGAGCTTTTCCTACTAAGAAATCCATGTATGGAAATAGCTGTGTACTAACCTGCCGTTCTCTCCAGCATCATCCATAAACAAAGGAAACCTTCCCATCTGCTGTTGCCCTTTAATCCCTTGCACCCCAAATCCTGCCCCATTCCCAAGCCCTCTGAGTTTGTAAGGTTGTTCTTCAAATTGCAGCTCTCTAAGAAGAGTTAGTCTCTGCACAGGAGAAGCACCCCAGGATTGACCTGAGTGTGGGTAAGGGTATCAAGGTTGCAAAAATATCCTTAGTAGCAGGAAGTATCTTCATCCTATGCTATTTTGGTGTACAAGGAATGAAGCAGGAGAACCAGGGTCTGGATTGAGGCTCATTTCTGTCTCAGAATCTGACTTATAAACAGATCACCCAGGAGTGATAGATCATAGTGCATGCTATCAGCCCATGGGAAATCACTAATGCATAGAAGCAGATGTAGGGCCCATGAGACTGTTTTAAGCACTGTGCCTGACTACATATTATCTTAGCAAGTCCTAGAAGTAGCCACTAATCTTCCACGTAGTTTTGGGAATATTCATATTTTATTTCCTTTTGCCATTTGCTTACAATGCTTACTTTGACTACAATTTCTTTGGGTCAAGGTTTAACTGTCATTGATACAACATCCAGGTCATTTGTCTACAACAGTTGGAGATACCAGACACCGCTGTAATGCAAGTTATAACACCCCACCCTTCTTAGACACTGACCTTCACAGGATTCTCCACTTGGTGAAAACATCCCATTGTCATGGTAGCCATCCCTGCACTCACAGTGGTACCACCCTGGCAGATTGATGCAATTAGCACGGCTGTCACACTGCACAAAACCATCGGAGCATTCGTCAATGTCTGGTTCAAGAGAAAAACAGAAAAGAAGAAAATTCACACAGAGGAAATTGCTGTATTCATCTGATGCAAGAGCAATTCTTTAGTGTTTCACAGAAGTATTCTTATTGTTGCCACTTAGATTTCTAGAGTTATTTGTTGCTGTGTTGTGAATCACTCCCACAGAAGGTGGGATGCTTATATATTAGCAACTCATTTCATCACAGTAATCCATCATCTGTGTAAACTGTCCACAGTATGAAGAAAGGAATTAGATCCCATTTCAGATAAGAAGAACCTCATTGCTGGATGTGGTGCTCAGGGATGTGATTTAGCGGAGGGTTGTTAAGAGTTAAAGTATGGTTAGGTTGTGGTGGGACTCAATGATCTTGAAGCAATGAACCAGAGCAATTCTGTGATTCTATGATTCTATGAGTACAGGCTGCAAAATATTAAATCTTTACTGCCATCCTTGCTTCTGTTCCCAGTAACACCACTGTTAAGTCAGCAGGACTTCCCACTGACTTACACCAGCACTGATCTTCTTTCTCACTGGGATTCCAAACCAAGGCTTAGATCCTGAAGGTGAAACACAATACACTCTCCTCCTCCCAATATCTCCTTTGGAATGCTCATTTATTAAAGAAAAACTTATACTGATTAAACTTTACAATAATAACCCACAGTGAAATGGCCATCTGGACATATTTGCTAGATCCAAAATCCACCATAGGCTGGCATCCTTCAGACACCTGAGCTCAGGTATTTAGCAAAGAAGACTTTGACAGATGTTCATTTCCAATATTTTCAGTTAAGCAGTAAGTCATATTAAGGAATAGGCCTCAGAATTAACTAATGGGGAATTTCAGGAGTATTTAATCAAACAGGGATAAAAATGTGACCTTCATTATCAGATTTATCATATTATCACTGTGTTTTATGCAAAATCTACTTGAATAGCAAGTTGACTGAGAGCTGCCTATAACAAGCTCAGAGGGAACAAAAAACACCACAAACTTCCTTCAGAAACAAAAAGTTCCACACATTTGAGTACTGAGGAAACCCTCAGTGCATTCACCATGCTAGCCAAGTGAAGTTTCAACCAAGAATGTTTAAAATTGAGAAATAATAAGGCAATTTGACTTTAGACTCAAACTCTCAAAAGTACCTCAGCAGTTGACCTAGTGTCCTCTGGGATGAAGCTACAGAGGAGAGATGTAATGTGACCACCGAGGTACAGGAAAACGTGTGCCAAAATAATGCCCACAGTCCCTCTTAACTTGCACCTATGTCATCTGTTACTTTCATAGTATAAAGTGCAAAACGGATGAGAAAAATTAATCGTGAGCTTCAGTAGGGGCCCAAATCTCTTGTTGAGAATACAACTGTGGGTGATAAACTCTTCTATGAAATTTATCTAAAAATAAAGGTGTTCTGTTGGTTTTTTTGTTTGTTTGTTTCTTCATTTGCTTTTTTTAAGGTCTTGTTTATCTATCCAAAACACTTGGTGCCACATCTGAAGGAAAGAAAGTTATTGAATATGAGGCGAATGCCTACATACACCATAAGGTACTGCTCAGACATCCACCTTTGCTGTCAAGTTACATTTTTCTTACATAAGCCAGAAAAGTAGGCAGGATGGGCCCTGAGTATTATATTCACATGCTAAGTAATCTCTGACACAGTTTTATGTATTGAAAGGCCAGGACAGTCATCTCCTTGGAGTAACTTCACAGCCATAGTATGAGTCTACTTTTTTTAAAGTGTTTTTTTTAAACCTCTGTAGTTACTTGAGGAAATTCCATCAGGAATTTCTGTTATTGCATCAGCCTGATTTTCTATCACTTGTCTCTCTGACTAGATACTCCTTGTGTATGTCACCAGTATTCATGGGAATGAAAATGATCGGTACCCCTACTGGAATATTGCACCAGGCATATGTTTTGCTGCTTTGTGTACCAAAATATAAGTCCTGAGTCACTACTGGTTTAAAACACGAGATTTTCAACGCCACTGTGAAGTGCAGGATAATCACATAAGTAGTCCTGCTGCAGGATTGAGCAATGTCAAATCCCTGCAACCTTCAGCTGCTCTGGGTGTCTCTCTCTAACTCAATATAAACTCTGGCCTTTTTCTTGTGAGCAACCAGGGCCAGTGGGACTACAAGAGGGGTAGAGAGTTCAGAGGGAGATCAATGGAAATTATGTTGCTGTACAAGAAAAGGTTGGTTTGCAGTCTGTGCCTTATCTGCTGGTATTCACTCACATGCTCACAGATGGCTTAAGAAAAAGGGAGGGGAAAGGAAGTCTGCATTCTAGAAGATCACTTACCATGGGGGAATAAGAAGTCTGGGAGGAGCCTGACCAGATGGACAGAATGTAAGTTATCCTAAAGGACTGGGATTGTCTGCTCAGCACAAGATAACTTGCTGGAGATGGTCAGAGCCACAAACCCCAGAGTATCAACGAAGAACATGATTGCTTCTTTATACTACTCAATAACATGCATTAAACACTGAATAGCAAGTGTCCTCCTCTGTGTCCAGTCTTCCTCTGGAAAGTGTCCTTAATTGGTAGTGAGGTGAAGGATAGGGTGTTAGTCAGGTTAAAGTACCAGATATGAATTAAAGAAGGCCTGTGTTTCACTCTTCAGAACAGTTTGTTTCTGAAGCTCTACATTTTATAATTGTGAGCACAGTATAGGAGGCACAGACTGAACACATTCTGCTGATCTCACTTGCTGATTATTCAGAAAAACAAGCCTTGAATGTCGTGCCAGTATTGGTAAACTGACAAGAAAGGTAGCTTTTCTGTATTTATTTGTGAATTAGCTGACAAACTCATATCACAAGAAATATTACTTGAGATGAAATGCTTTTACAGATGCCAGTAAACAAAGAAATACACTCTTCTAGTTTTGTTTGGGCTGCATACAAAGGGGATTGGAGTTATGCAGGATTGCCTACCATAAATAGCATCAAGGAAGCACATCACCAGTCTTTAAAAAAAAACAGGTTGCTCTCAGTTTGTTTGCCTAAACCATTCAGTTCAAACCATTGGTGCACCAGTAGTGAATAATTCAATATTCCTTACATGATATCACAGCAAACATAGGCAAAAAAAAAAAAAAAAATCACTACTAAAGTCTAAGGAAAATATGTCATATGCTGTGGGTTTCAGAACATAGATGTTCCTTATGCACTAAATTTTGTGCTACATATCCCAACTTATATTTATCATTAATTCTAACAGAGACTTTCTCTATAATGGGACAAAACTCAGCTAAAATCACAACTGTGTTAAACAAGAAATCACAGCAGAAACGTATTTTGCAGAGCAAAAGCACTGATTTCATGGAAAATTTTCTTGACATTTGGATAAAAGGATTTCTATTTTCAAATGGGCATAGCATAGCTCAGGAAGTGCTGTAGAAGTATCTACAACTGAAATGATCTTATTAGTATGGAAAAAGCAGCCAGAAACGATTTTTTTTCTGTCCTCTGATGAAACATTCTCCAATGAATCATCTTACAGCTGCTCAGTCAGAGGTGTGAGCTGACAACAGAACAAAAACTGATTGAAGTTTTGCTTGGCCAGTGGCTATGGTATATCAGTGGGCTATATGGAACACTAACTGCACTAATGAAGTTCTGTTTGATGCTGTACTAGAAAGGCATAAAAACGAAACTCTGCTCTATTGAAGGAAGTTACTGAAGGGGCTTTGTATTTTCACTTCTGAAAAAATCAAGATTTATAAGTGCAAGGAAAGGAGGCATGTGCTTTTTTTTCATTAGCAGGTAGTGACATTTGTAAGTAGGCAGACAAAACTCTTAATTCTGAGTTTGCAAGCTCCTCTCTTCAAGTAGGTACATGGAACCACAGGGAAAAAAAAAAAAAAGGAAAGCTATCTCCATCCAGGAGGTAAAAGAGAGTCTCATTTGTCTTACGTTCCAGAGCAAATGGTCTAATCCCAGCCCTGAATTTGTGGAATAACTCCCACTGACTATCACAGAGGCAGTATTTTCTCTATTTTTCTCTTTTCCTTTTCAAATAAGCAGCGCAATTGCACGTAACGTATCTGCCACCCACTTACGTGAGGAACCAGGTTTGGAACAGAAAACAGCACCAAGATGGTTTGTGCATGGAAACTTCACAGCAGGCAGGAGGGCAGTGGTACAGCAGCACCCACTGCTCTGGCTGTGTTCACACTCCAGGGCACTGCACGGCAGATTTGTGGTTCCAGCTCTTGAAACACTGTCTTCAGAGCACAGATGTGTAAAACTGACATGTCCACAGAACACCAGAAGCATGAGGACCCTCTGTACCTGATGTAACTCACGAATGCACTCACAGCAATACCGCACACACCACACTGCCACCAAAGAGGGTAACTTGCTATTGCACACTCACATTGCACAGGATTTGGTTTTCGAAGGTTATGTTTTTCTCCTGTGCATTTTTCTTAAGCTTAAATCAGTCAGCCTGGTTATTTCCATATTTTTCTACCCATTTTTTCAACTGGAACAAAAACTCTCAACCTTTTTGCAAACTGAAGCCTCACTTTAGTAAAATAGATACACTGACACATTTTGAAAGTAACTAAGTGCTGTATACACCTAGTTCCCCCAGACATGAAAGAACACTCTTCCAAATCACATTCTTCGTAATCACTCATTTCCTGAACTGTAGCATCAGTTTCAGCTATTACACTCTTGCTCTTGGGGAGACTGAGAAAACCCTGCTCCCTGAAGAGCAAAATAAGATCATTAGCAAATTATTCACTGATACGGTAAGAAAAAAGGAAAGCTAGGAGTCTGATGAATATTATTACAGAATTTCTGTATAATAAGAGCTTTTGAAGATGGAAAGTGGTATAAAATTGCCAATTTGAAAGCTAGCAATACTCTTTCATCCAGCAATTGGACCAAGCTCTCTAATGTGGTCAAGCTGCACTCAACAAAGAGCCATGTGTGACAGGAGGTGGGGTATGGCTATATCATTTTAGATTACTCACTTCGAGACTGAAGTATTAATGACCAAATCCTCCTCTCAGAAAAGCCTATGTGCCACCATCAAACCCAAAGTTACAGAGACACAGATCAGTTAAAACCAAAAATCCTTTCTTTCAGAAACTGCTTTGTCTGGGTCAATACAAACAAAAGCCCCAGCAGCCTTCTGCCATAAAGAAGGAAACACCACATATTCAAAACTGCCAGTATTTAGAATTTTGTTATTTCTGTCTATCTTGAAAGTTTTTCTGGGACAGTACACTCATGGCAGCAAGCTAAGACTGTCAATTAATAGATCTCAGTTGCAGTAATCTCTCCCCATACTAATTGGGTTATTATCACTGGATATATTTATAAGGATTAATGAGCAGCCAGCAACTTCTGTAACACTCAGTCACTACTGTCTTAGGCTAAACTTGAGATCTCATTACAAAGGCAACAACTTTTCCATCCTAATAACCTCCAGAGCCACCTGCATCCTAGTTCCACAAATAAAATGCATACACACTGAAAGAAAAATCCCTTCAGAAACACGTTACCAAAGAATTTGCTTAGGATACTAATAAGATGTTGAAAAAGATAAGTCTTCAATGTTTTTTCCTGCGTACATGTGGAACAGTCAGACTCTGATATGACTTCGTATTTGTCGATGCGCTTTCAAGGTTGTTATGTCTGACTCCAGTACAAAAGAAAAGAACATGCCCCAGCTATTCAAACTCATGTTCAGATAACAGAATGCCCAGTAGGATTAAGATGTCTGGGTTATCTGATTTTAGCAAATATTAATGCAAGGGGGAAAAGTCCTTACTGAGTAAGACAAAATAAAAGTTCATTGTGCTGCATAATGTATCTGCTGTCAAAACTCAGTAGCTTTGAGAAGGATTATCTCTACAGTAAGTTCTAGAGTTCCATATTTTAAAAAGAGATAAATGTTTGTGTTGGTTTTCATTTTATAGCAGATTTCTAATGTGAAGATACTTGGGAAGGATCTGCTGTTCAATCAGACCTCTGAGTTGAGATCTTCTAGAGAAAACAGGTCCCAGTGGAAAACTGTAAGAGCTTAAAACTAGTTCAATGTACTGGAGCTATCTTGTTAAAATATCAGCTTTGGGGATTTCCATCCCACTACAATCCCATATACTGCATTCATATACATATTATATAGAAGAATTTTTTTTAATAAAAGCGAGAATACAGAAGCTTATGCTGCTGTTCAGAAGGATATCAGTTGCACCATAATCCAAAGTTATTTAGAATACCTTTCAAGTATGTTTTATAGAGTCTGATCATCATATTTCTTCTAAAACTGATGCTAATTCCCAAAGGAGTTCTTTCTTCCTTCATTAATGGATGTTCTGGAGCCTGCTTTTGCTTACAATCACACTTAGATTTTTTCAGCTTCCAGTAATTCTTTAAATATATACTATTATATCATGAGTATTAGAATATACTTTGCATTGTATGAACCCTCACATCAAAGTTCCCATTAAACTATGAAAAGCTCTTTAGTTCAGCTGTATAAGCATAGCAATATTTTAATTTGCTACAGATTTAAAGCATAAGGGGCTAGACCACAGCTGGCCTACAGAGCATAGCATAGGTTCACCCACCATTTTATCTCAGAATAGCATAATTCCATTAGTTAAAGGACTTGATATAGCATTAGAAACATCCGTTTTCTGAGAAAAAGCCTTCAGAAAGCAGTGAAGATCATGGACTTTCATCTTCCTGCTCCTCTGGGTAGTGAATTAGGGTGGTGCAGGGAAAAAGGTGTTCTGAATGCCTTTGGAGTTGCCACTCATGTCTATGTCTCTACATTGTTCTAACTCCTGCAAAAATTCTGATTCACTTGAACATCATACTCTGCCACAAAGGGCTGGAAACTAGAGTTGGAGTTAGAATTATCACACTAAAAACTGCTCCAACAGGTTGAGTCAATGCTGCAGATATGTTCTTCACTACTTATTTCTAACTGTTATGATGCATGAAAAAATAACTATAGTCAATACCATGTTTTTTAAATGTTTGTTTGTTTGTTTGTTTAATTCTCGCAAGAGAATGATTGCATTTTTTAAAGTACCCTGTCCGTTGAAAACTAATTTAGTTCCATTAATGAAAAGGAAGCAAAATGTGATTGAGGATGTAATACGGAATTATAGTTCATTAATTCTTCAAGTATGTAATTTTCCAGACTCCTGATCCCCCATTGATTTCTGCACACCCCCATATGTCCTGCTAAATGCCAGCAAAAAGAAATTCAATTGTGTTGTTATTTCATGTGTGGCAGTGGTGGTGTTCCAGAATTAGATAGAAACATTATGAAAGGGAATTTTCCACTGACTGCTTCACCATGCAGCCCTGTTAACAATTCTTTGTGTCAAAAATTGATCAATCACAGGCCCCACAGATAACTGAGACTATGACAGTTACCCATTAAACATCCAATATCATAAAAAGATGTGACATTTGTAGCAATTGAAGATGATAATTCAGAACACCTAATTAGCCATGATGAACTAGGTGCATGCATGAATAGTTAAAAAAGAGAAATGTATTTTTCCATGAGATTCTGCGAAACCAGTTGTGCAATCCCCATTAGAAAGTTAGGTTGACTGAGAGGTAGTGGGTTTCTATTCTTAGACATTGACTGTGGTGTGGTGTGGGTTTGCTTTCACTCTGTCCATAATTCTCAGAACAGCATCTTAACTTTAATACATGCTCCTATTTCCCTGTTTGCGTTTTCTTGAAAAAGTAACTACTTTGTTCAGCATAGAAAATGTACTTCTGTACCCTGACATACAATGACAAAGCTACTTTAGATGCGTACCAATGTTTGGAGGTGCTGCAAATCTGTTTGCAAATGTTAGGAACTAGACTAACATACTCAAGCTACTCCCTAAACATGTAGGTTTCCGGATATCAAAGGGCTAGATTCATTTGTCCTAGGAAAGAACATTTACTTCAGCTAGATGTTCTCTCTTTCCTAAAGGTGGGGATGAAGGCTTTGCAGGCACTGTGAAGATCTTGAGTTTTCTCAGTCATAATCACGAGCCGTAAGAATACATTCTGCGTGTTTGAACTAAGGATTCAACCTGCATGTTCTCAGCTTTGTTTGGGTTCAGCTTGGCAAAAAAGTTGCTTCAGTTCAGCTCTAGTATGAATTACAGTAATTTTCTAATGGTTTGGTTCAGTTCAACTCAAAAATTTGGCTAGGGCCTGATCTAACACCCTGATCTGAACTTGGTCTTCTGCTTGGTCCTCTGCCCTTTAGATGGGTTCATAATTTTAAAACATTATTGCTTTCATCTCTTTGCCAGTGACTTGTTAACATGATTCACAGTTCACATACTTATGGCCACTAATTTACATTGCTGCTGATACAGCATCAGATCAAGTAGAAACTGTATACAACTGCTGAACCACAGCAGGGGAAAAGAAAAAAAAAAAAAAAAGAAAAAAAAAAAAGAAAAAAAAAAAGAAGCCTTTTCTTTGCTTGGACTGCACTCATATAACTGGCATATGTCTGCAGATAATGCACGCTCCCTCCGTTGACAGCAAGAGGAAGAACTCCAGAAGGGTATAGTGCAATGACTGGCAGTCTGATAGGTTTTAATTCCACTAATACTTGAATGTCTCATAATTCATAAAAGAGAGACCCTACAGTGAATTATGAAGGCTATCTCCATTTCCCTTGTATAACAGAAGGACATTCTATTATAATGCTGCCCAGATGAACTATTCACATTCTATTTATAGATCATTGTATTTTAAGAACCTAATTGAAATTTTAAGTTTCATATTTTTTAAAGGAGGCTCTTCTCTGCAGAAGTAATAGCTAAGTAGCGAATACATTTTGATGTTTTTAAAAAAGAACAAAACTTCCTGTCTCCTCAAATCTTTTTTTTTGTAGCACTTCCCTTTCCAAGTCTCTCAATTTTTTAAGCTGTTACCTATAGGATTGTACTGTTTTAAGAGACTAAAGAAAATACCAATATAAGTACTCATATTAGGCTCTAGAAGAGAAAAAAAGAAATGTCTTTTTGTTATTTAAAAATGACAAGGACTCTGAGGCATGAAAGAAATTATACACATCCAAGAAAGTGTGCCAGGAAAAGAAGATGAAGGAAGAAAAAGACATAGAAGGAAAAAAAAAACATCAAATTATCTACAAAACAGAAAGAGTGAGGAAAGTAGGGTTCATGATTAAATCCAGAATGTTCAACAAATTCAATATGGGCATTTTCCTTTAATTCCTGTCAAAAAGGTATTTCATGAATAAATACAAGCAAAAATGTGAAACAAAGCAAAACTTTCCAACCTTCTAAACTCACCAATCTATGTCTCACTGTTCACTTTTGAGCTGATTTTTCATATCCAAGAAAAAAATCAGGTGATAACCAGGACTATGGTGACCTCCCTTCCAGACACTGCGGTCAAATAAAATACATTTCATTTGCAGAACCCAAGCTTTCCTGCTACCTTGCTGCAGATCTCATTTGTTTCTTCTCACAGACAACTTTTTAAACTTTTTTCTGCAATTAATGAGCTAGCAATTTTAGAATATGTTCTTTTTGAAAGCCAAAGGAAAAGCATATTCTCAGCTTCTATGAATTGGCTGCACTACCTTTTTGTAAAAATACAATGCAAAAAACATCCTGTCTTCTCTCAAATGTTGACATATTTGAGTAGAGGAGCAAAAATGAGATGACCTATGTCTTATCCAGACAACCGCCACTGCCTTTTTATGCCAGTTTTGTCACCTATATTCAATTTTCCCCACATGTCTTGACTTCCACACCTGTAAAAATGGGGAGAAAGTGTTCTCTGCTTTTTCTTGTACATAAGTAACTCTAGGTGAAGAATTTTAAGTAACAGGGCTGATTCTGTCAGCAACCCATGAGAATGCCCAGGGAAGGCACCTCACACCAGGGAATGGGAGCTATAGGAGGGGCCAACCTGTTGATGAATATAAAGGACTGGCATTTATTAGCACATTGTTAGTTGAAATTTGATGGAATTATTAATTATAATAACAATTCAGCTGACATTCATTAATCCTTTGATAGATTTTTATGAAGTATGCAGTATGATTTTTCTTCCTAGTGATGGTACTTTCTGAATCTAAAGTTGCTCTTAGTCTGTAAATGTTACATGCTCAAGATTCATTAGCTCTTTCAATCCTTCAAATCCTTTTTTTTTTCTCCCCAAGGAAAATGTGGATTTTCTTAGAGAAGAGACTTGGCAGAAACTCTGTGCAAGTGTTTCTTGCTCTATCTGAAAAAGATCTTTTGAGTTCTTCTGGGTCAGGGGAGGTAAAGGAAACATCAGCCAGTTTACGCTCTTTATATGAATTTATATGTATAAGAGAAATCTCAGACAGTTCAAAGGGGACATAGAGGTGATCACAGCCCAGACAACCTGCATTTGTAACCTATTACCTACGAGATTATTGCTCAGACTTTACATTGTGTTTACTGTTTACTGAATTCCCAACAAATTTGGGATTCTCTTCTCACAGAATGAAATTTGTCTGCAAGCTTTCATCTTGTGTCTGGATTACTTGAGACCCCTTCCTTCAACCTTCACCTCTTCATCTGAGTATGTTTTAGTGGGAGAGAGGGGACCTGCCCTTTGCCTCCTACGTGCCCTGTGAGCAAATACGATGGTGCATCAAGTATTCCACATGCTGCTCTCTTCCCTGCCTCCACAGGACTTCAGTGTTGGAGAAGATGCCAGTTAAAAGAGAGGTACAGTCAGGAGATAGTTTAAGCCTTTGCCTCTACTTAGTTATTGCCAGTGTATGTTCTTGTCATTCTGCTTATGCTCATAAGACAAACTCAACTAAAAAAAAAAAAGAGACTACAGTATTTTCCTCTTTAGTGCTCAGTGTTCCTCAAGACGTAATATATCAGATGTTTTGCAGTGGCTTTATGTTAGGTAATCTCAACAAATTTTTCATGAACATATCTAAATAGATAAGACAAATGCATCACACTTGAGATTCTTATGGGTGTACAACCTTCTTCAGAAATCATCCCTATCATGACTTTTGTTAAACCATAGTATATTCATTACTTCTTAGAGGTAAAAGTATTAATAACAACTTGTTCTGTTCTCATGCATTTTGGACTGGGCAGCTATTCACTTAGAATCATAATTAGTTGTGGAGGAGACAGATGATTTATGTATAAAGCTATGAACATATTGCATATTATAGTCCCTCCAGCTAGATTCTAATAGGATTCCTGCACACCCAAGGCCTGACTTCAAGAATATATTAAAACATCCCTAATTCAACAACAAGTTTCATGGTTCTAGTTTCTCTCAGTCTTGGTCAAACAGACTTGATCATCAGTGGCAACAATGGACAGTCCAAATGGACATTTCAGAATGACTTATTACAAACTGTTATTGTTACTTCACAGAAATAAGTAAGCAAAAATGGATCATGTGCAAAGATGAAAGACCAGGCATGCAGCTCATCAAAAGCACATAGCACTGTATGTGTCAAAAGAAGTGTATCGATTTGTGTCAGCTCAGTACAAGGCCCTGTTTTGGTGAGATGAAAGCACGCAGAAGAACAGTTAGGAAAACAGCTATTTTCATCAGGTTTACCCAGAAACCGAAACAGATGAGCAGTACAAATAAATAGCTTATTTACTTATACTCAACTTTATTTAACTCAAATTTTAATTCTGTGATTCTATGATTCTATTAAATAAATGATTTCAGCAGCAAAACTCTATGGGACTTTCAGTTATACTCATATATCTTCAGCCAGTCAACTATCAAGGTCATAATTTGCCTTATTTCTCTGTTTTACCAGATGTATCATATGAACTAAGTTACTGCCCAGAATAGATGCTGTGAAGATGATAGCTTCCAACCACATCAGTTTATGAAAAGCATTATCACAGGAGTGTAGGAAAAAAATATAGAAACCATAAGTTACTTTGCACTCTCTGCTCCAGAGAAGCCAAATAAGACTTTTCAGAGGCTTTCTAGGATCTTCAGACTCAAAAGAATACACGAGGCCCATCTACTTGGAACAGTCAATCTGTGTTCCTGAGGGTACTTCTTATTAATCACAAGTCAGATGTAGATCAATATATTATACTCTAATGAAACAATGAAAAGATTGTCAAGTAAGCAGTGCGGAAGTTCATGTTCATAGAATTACTGTTATAAGAAACTGCATATGTGAAACTGAGGCAAGAGAAGAGAAAAAGGGAAGTGAATGAAAAGTGTTGAAAATTATGTTGGTTTTTTGTTTGTTTGTTTGTTTGTTTTTTAAGTAGATTTAGCTGTTTGCTTAAGGAAGACATAAAAATTAATGATTCCCATAATCTGGGCCATCATGTTACTATCTGCTTCTCCTATAGTAAGTGGGCATTTAAAATGGAATAATATAGAGTAAGGTTTAGCATCACTGAACAGACTTGTAATCTGCATTATCTTGATAAACCAAGAATGGCTCAGAGATCATTATTCTTGTCTCTGCAAAAAGTAATTCACATGCAAAAACCATCTTTGAGAAGGCCAAACTCACACAGCAGACCACTCATTACCCAGCTTGTGGGAGATGGGTAATGGCTTTCAGTAGCAAAGATGCAAGTTATAAAGCAAGATGTTCTGGCATCCTCAGCAAAATCATTTCATTATTTTTAGCATCTGCATCCTGTCTATTTCTGCTGTAATGAAAACTACAGAAAATATTAATTAAATGCAGGTGCCTGCAGTAATTCAGAAGGGTTCTTAATTCAGAGAGACAGATCCTGAGAATAGAACATACAGTTAGATATTTGCTGTTAAAAGTTTAAGTTAAACCACTTAAATGGGATACTGAGAACTTAATGTCTGCAGCTACATGTCTACATTTCTGTGGCCAGGAAGACCACAGCTTTAGCCTGCTTTGGCAGGGAGCTGGACTAAATGATCTTTAGAGGTCCCTTCCAAACCCTACAATTCTGTGATTCCATAGATCGGGATGTCAGAGCAAGTGTAGAGTACTGCACCTAGGGGAAAAAAAAAACCAAAAATCTGCAGGTACAGGTACAGGTTGGGGGATGACCTGCTAGAGAGGAGCTCTGAGGATAGAGACATGGGTGTCCTGGTAGATGACAGGCTAGCCATAAGCCAGTAGTGTGCCCTGGTGGCCAAGAAGGTCAATGGAATCCTGGCGTGCCTTTAAAAGAGCATGGCCAGCAAGTGACTCCCCCACTACTCTGTCCTGGTGAGTCCTCACATGGAGTATTGGGTCCAGTTCTGGGCTCCCCATACGAAAAAGACAGGGATCTCCTCTAAAGAGTCAAGTGGAGGGCTACAAAGATGATATAGGGTGTAGAACACCTCCCTTATGAGGAAAGGCTGGAAGACCTGGGTCTGTACAGCCTCGAAAAAAGAAAACTCAGAGGGGATCTGATCCATGTCTATATATATTTAAGGAGCAAGAGGCAAAGGGATGAGGCTGGACTCTTCTCAGCAGTGTGTGGCGATAGGTCAACGGGAAATGGACACAAACTGATGCATAGGATGTTCTGCACAAATGTGTGTGGGAACTTCTTCACACTAAGGGTGACAGAGCACTGGCACAGGCTGCCCAGAGAGGTCGTGGAGTTTCCTTCTCTGGAGACATTCAAGACCCGCCTGGATGCCTACTTGTGCAACCTGGTCTAGGGAGCCTGCTTTGGTCCCTAGGGGTCCTCTAGAGGTCCCTTCCAACCCCTACACTTCTGTGATTCTGTGAAACTTATTAAGAAAATGAGGACAACTCAAAATAACTCAAGTAGCAGTGGCTGCCAAGTGCTAATGTGTGCATATTACTAAGCCCAGCAATGAAGGGAACACAGCATATCCAGCATCCCTCCTCACTCACCTCATCCCAACCAGGTTCCTGGGCTGTATGGGGACATGGCACCACCACCTCAAACAGCTGCAGTGCCAACAGCAACATGCAGCCCAGAAGACAAGCTGGATCTCACCTACCTGAATCCACAATTTGTCTTCTCTGGATTTTGTCCCGGATGATTTTTATTATTTGGGGGGTAGGGCTTGCTTCAAGGATCAATTTAGAGTAGTTCATAAACTTTGAAAATAACTTGAGATTTCAGACTTGAGTGACTCCAAGAGGCCTGACTTTTGGAGTACTGGCAAACAAACAGCTTTCCCTGGCTAGACTGTGAGCTCTTTAAAGGCACTCTTTGTTACCTGAGGTTTGTGCAGAACCTTGCACACATGCCTTTTAGTATTCTCATTGTAAATCCCAATCCTACTATCAGTAATTTAAATTTTCATTTTAAAATTATAACTAAGCAAGAGGCAGGTTCCTGAGCTATGAAAGTATTTTACTACAGTACTTCCAGAGCTTACAGGCAGTTTTTATTAGATTGGGGCCAAGAATCTTTAAGAGTTCTGCCAAAAGTAATCCCAGTTCTTTCAGAATTGGTTCTATGGGCTTCAAATGCCATTTGTGTCACAGTTTAAGCTTCAGAGCCTACCTGGCCACAAGCTAATTGAAGTTGTTTTAGCTGAACACCAAGGATCAAGAGCTTAAATGGAAACAATTCTCATATGATGTTGAAAGTACTATATTTCATCGTGTTTTTGCAAAATCAACAAAGTTAGCGAGCTACCTGATTACTTTGTCAATTTCTTGTATTTCAATCCCAGCAAAACTATTTTCCCATCCACAAGAATATCAGAATTAAAAATTTTTCACAAGCTTCCTTTGGAATTTGGCTATTTCTGATAGGAGATCTGATGAAAGAGAGTGAGGCTCATGTATCTTATGCTGACCATTCATAAATTCAGTTATGCATTTAATTATACCATCAGTATTAATGTAGGGCTGAGCAAATGTACAGACTAAGTTAATTTTTTTCTCAACAGGTCCTTTTAAACATAACATCTGTGTGCCAATTTATTTTCAGCAGTTTGCCATGGAGTGTTTAATAACAGGTGGGTATGATTCCTTTGATATCCAAACAAAGTTTCTTATCAGGAAATGTAAGCCACAGCCAAATGTCCATAAAGAAGCCATATACTTCCAACCAACTTGTTACAAAAATTACATCAAAACACTACTAGTAGTAAAACTCTGCTATTTGATCTCATATATAATTAAAAATGGACCAGGGGAATACTCAAAGTACAAAATGAATGTAGGAACTCAAAAGAAAAGCTGACAAACAGCAAAAATGCAGTAATCTTGTATATATGCACATATAGCCAGACAAATTCACTGTTCATCAAATTAAAGGGGAGTTACAGTACCACCAAGGCAATCTAACAAGGTTGCCTTATTCGGGATTCTGAAATAAAGCAATGTTCAAACATAATTTAAACAGCATTTAAAAATGCCTACTGAAGAATCCATAATTTTGCAATCAAACAGGTACCTGCACTGTCAGGTATTTTGAAGAAATTTAACCGGTAGAAATGCTTTTAGACTTCCTGGGTAGATTCAGCTTTCCACACAGCAGAAGACTGTGCTTTACTAGTTTAACTACGGCTATGTCTTGTAAGACTAGAAAATCTTATAACAAGTATACAAGCCAACAAATGCATCCCCAGCATTAATGATGCTTCAAGCTACTTCTTAAGGGAAGAGTAACAAGACTTTTCCTAAGTCTCATTTTGATGTTCTATTATCAGCTTAAGCAACAAGAAGTAGTGCTGGAGGTTGATGTATCTGCACATGGTTCTTCCATCTTTCTTATTCCACTGATCTATTTTCAACAAGGCACAGGACACAATTAATCTAAAAGGCTTGCAGGGAAAACTCTAAAACACTGCAACAGCTCTGTTAGCTGCAAGGCACACCACAGTGAGTACCTCTTCTCATGAAAATAATGATGTCTGACTGAATGTACTAAGTGATGCTCGTTCTCATGTTATGAAGGGCACAATGGTTCTTGCTGACACCCCAGAAGCACTATTTGGAAGCAGAAAACTTTATGAAATGCAATGCCCATTACAGCACTTAGTTACACAAGGCTTTGCTTCTTTGCACAAGCTGCATTGTGTCAGGGAATTTGACAGACCCTTTTAATGGTAGCTGGCTACCATTAAAGAATTACAGCTATGCCTGTGAACATGTGCAAATTTCTGGTACTACTCCACTAAAATCAGGAAAGCTGCTTGGTAATTAGGGTGAATAGATGTGCCCTAAAATCACAGGAGGTTCAGGAAAGCTGTCAGTCTGTAGGCCCAACTCAACTTTCAGGTTGTATCTTTTAGCTTCCATGTCAACAGCCACAGCCGGTTCTGTGAGAAGCCCATTCAATTTGACCCTACTTTGAGCAAATGGATTGGACATGATCATTCCCAGATGTCTTTTTCTACCTCATCCTCACTACAGTTCTGAGAAATGAGCTACTAAATCATCTTTTACAGAAGTACACAGTAAGGACTGGTGATGGTGTTTTTTAGGTTATTGCAGGGTTATGGATCCAGTGGAATTCACAGTGGATTAATTGTTTTATAGGTTTAGCAGCTACTGACAGTTTTTATAACACTACATGTTTTAAGTTAAAAATGCCAAAAATCTTTAACAAGCAGTTTCTAAATATGTGTCACAAATAGAAAGAATACGTGATTTAAAGACAGATCTGGCATCTTTGCATCAGTCCCCTTTCTTGCTTGTGTGTGATTGCAACTAAAGATGCCTGCTTACAAAAGTTTATTATCACTTTTGGAGACGAAGTGACTGTTCGACAAAGGAAGCTTCCAGAATAAATTGTTTACCATGTGAACATCTTGATCACTTCAAGCCTAACAAAAACTAGCTTCAAGAAATTCTGCCACATTCGCTGCGAATGAATATGTGCTGCCTGAAGCTCAGATTTTCCTCTATGGCTGCAGGTTTTTAACAATGTGATCTCAGACTGAACACAAAATCTTTTCCATTCATCACTCTGAAGGTATTTCAGACTGTACGTGTTTCAAAGCTATGTGTAATTTTATTCTAATTCCACTCCTGGACATTTATACAACTGAGATGACCAGACTTGTACTCTTGTGAATGAACTCTAATATGATTTATTTCACCAGTAACAACAAATAAGACATCTAGGGGACCTCCACCAGACAGTGCAGCATCTCCTTGCAAAACTCGCCAACAAAACTGGGGCTGCCAAACTTCCAGCAAATCATACCAATAGTATCATTTGCTCAGAGGTTCAGGCCAAACTAGCATAATAACCTCATGATAAATAATTAGACCAGGTATTCAGAAAATATAATATGAGGCTTAAAAAGACATTCAGATCTGGTCCAACCCTATTGCCTACTCTCCTGCAAGTTTCTTGATGAAAGAAAAGCCGTGAGCCTTGCTGCCCTGCAAGCGCCTTTGAGTCTAAATATCCTGAAGATAACTCTAGGTCAACATTTGAACTTTCTGTTTTGGGAACAGTGTCCCTGGGAACAGAAATAGGACTTGGAGAATTTGTCGATTCAGACAATCCAGGAAGATCTCCCATTTGATAGTGGATATTAATACTGACAACAGAAGGAGACTGAAGCAAGGAGGTTTGTATTCTACACATTTCAGGCAGATATAAAAGCTGGAAAAGATGAATCTGGGCTTTGAAAAAATAGATGTTATGCTCAGTTGATAACAGCAGGATGCTATAAGGAACAAAGGAGACAAATATTACTAAAACTTAGTAACTGTTCTAAAACCTGAGCCTTATCTTAGCAAACAAACTTTTCCAAGCAAAAATACAACACTGTTACATTGAAGAGACCTTGATATCCTGTACCATGCTACTTCCAGTCTGAGAAACAGTGAAAAATAATTGAAAACTTCCCATTTTGACATTTTTCAAGAATTAAATCAACAGTCAGAATACTGCTTTCACGCAGCACCTCTCTTGTGCACTGTGGCAATATCCTTTCAACTACAGCAGAATGAAAACGATCACATTTCTCACCTCTCAAATGGACCAGATAATACAGAATTCAGATCAGTCTGTGTTTTTCATTAAATTGGACATGTTTACAAGTCAGACAAAAGCAATACTTGCCAAATGACCTCCTTTCCTTTGCTTGGAAGATTTATTGAAAGCAATATAGAATGGCAACAATAGTCAATCATAGGCAGCAGACTGCCCTTTTATTAGGCATATTGAAGCCAATTAATCTAAGTGAGCTTTCTCCCTTTATCTCCTGGGGGCACATACTGTTAGAATGCATTAAAAATTCTGTAGCAATAAATAAAGATGCTGAAATTATTCATTTGAACTTTGAGAAATTATTTACAAGCACTTGAGATGCAAAGTATTAGCACTGTACATTTTGTGCTGGGCAAAGTGCCTGCTGCTGTAATTTGAGTAGATCCAAGACTTAAAAAATAAAGCTCTAAAACAAGGCTTTGTTGTACAACCATCCTCAGGGACAGCAAGGAGAGAAAGGAATGCCTGCAAGAGAAAGGAAAAACAGCAGGAAACCTGAAATCTGCCTTATACTGAGTAGAAAATGGTGAGTTAATGCAGAAATCTCCACATAAGGTTACAAGGAAAGGTGGGCTAGTTGAAGTAGGCACACGTTTGCAGCACAGAAGTAATCAGTTACTGGGATTCATTTCTAGATGTTGGGTTATCTGTCATTTACAGGAGATACTACAGGCCACATGAGGTGAAAAGCGAGTCTATAATAATCTTATTAATTATGAAACATCAAAACCCAAGATGTCTTAATACATGTTCTCATTTTTGCAGTCCATGTGTTTCTAATTAGAACTGCTGTAATGTATTCACTTGGGAGCATATAGAAAAAGTGAGTAACACTGTAGCAGCAGCTTCTTCTTTTAGGACACATGCTTAAAACTCTCCTTTATTCTTGGATTACCTCCAGCATCCTTCTTGGATTTTCTTCACCATAAATTCAATTAAAATCTTACCAGTTTCACAGCTGGGGCCAGTGAAGCCTTGTGGGCAGGCACACACGTTGGAAGCAATGCAGGCTCCTCCATTCCTGCACCCATCTTTGCAAAACGCTGAAACAGTAAAAGCATAAAAATTAACAAAATTACCCTCAGTATCCACACAGGAGTCCCCAGACCCTGGCTGGCTGAGACAGCACAATGCCTGCAGCACTGAGCACAGAGGCTGCTTTCCGTGAAGGACAGAAGTCACTGAAGATGGTTTATAGCCCCCCTGCCTTGATGGCCAGATGGGCTGTCAAGCTACACGAGATTAGAGTGAATCATCTGAAGTCAACAGCCCACATATGTATTCCTTCCTATGCACCAGGAAGCAGTGAAGGACTGCATCTTCCCTAGGAACAAACTCTTCTTAGGCCAGCACTGTTCTCAGCATCCTAAATAAAGGCATGAGAATAACAGGCACAAGTGAGTACTAAATTAGCTGACTTCCTTCTTCCTTCATTGAAAGATTAGATTGAAAGATAGCCATTTGCCTCCAGAGATTCTGAAAAACTCAAAAACATTTACCATTTACAATTTGAAGCCAATCCCTGGATTTGTTTGTTGATACACTGCAATCCGAGAAGTGGTGCTCACATATTTAGGCATTTCAGCATTCTCCAGATATAGTTATGAATATTTAGGCATCTCAGCATTCTCCAGATATAGCTATGCACTAAAGAAACCTCTCTGCAGGCACAGAAATGCAACTGCTTCTGATATACAACACAGCAGCTGTTTAATTGCTCTGATCTGCACTACAGAATGAGCAATTCTCTGCTCACATGAAACGTTGGAAAACAAGAGTTGAGCACATGCTCCAAAGTGCGCAGCTCTGGGGGTAGTGGGCCTAGCTTTGCATCTGTAACCAGCCATGGGATGGGATCTGAAGCTCCATCTGAGACTTGGGTATTAGGAATGTGAGCCTTCTAGGTCTCATTTATGAGGCTTCAGTCACTTGGTGAGAACCCAGTATGGAGTGCTGGTGCAAGAGGGCCCAGAGCAGGGAGACCACAGGCCTGCAGAGATGAGATGAGAAGAACATCCAGCCCTGCTTGAAGGACACCTACCCAAAGCTGGGGGTGCAGAGGACGACACTTTGCAGTTGAAAAAACATAGGCTCTGAGGCTTCTCCTGCATACTGTCTTTTAAACATAAAAAAAAAAAGAAGTGAGGGATGCACTTTCTTGCCACAGTGGAACCAGATGCCCTCTGAAATGTAAGATCTTTACTCAGAGCTCTTGTCCAGGAAACACAAGTGCTATAGGGTTATGTACCTTGTTTTTGACACAAATAAATCCCAATTACCTTTTCGTAAGCTGACAGACCTTCACCTGTGAGTTCACAGAGTGAGGACACTTCTGAGACGAGCAGCTGTGGTTTGAACCTCCTCAGGATAACTTGGGTTTCCCATTCCCAGAGGAGAGAATTCAACTTAAAAGGGGTAATTTGCTGACATCTCTCCCTCTTTCTATGTGTATGGCTGGGAGTTGATCATGCTAAGATGTTTAACAGATGGGCTATTATGTTAGGAATATTTAAAAGAATTATGATGTGGCTCAGGTAAAGAAAAAAGTAGTGTTAAGATCACAAGCAGGCTTAGATATTAAAGAAGTACTGGGCTTGGCCTTGGTAACAAAGCAGCAAAACAAATCTATGTGTTATTGTCAATAGTACCTGTGTGTCCAAGGAATCTGACACCTAACAGATGAAGTGGGCACTCTGGGTATGCTACTGCTGCAGTTAGAGCACTTCTCACATCTAAGCCAGTTCCCTACAGTTGCACTACTTTTGTTGTCAAGTTTTTCTCCATGTTACGAGTCTGAGGACTCCCAGGGACTTAAGTGCAATAACAAGTACCATCCCTTCCAAGGTGAAATGCAACAGAAGTAAAAGCAGCATTGCATCTCCACACAGACTTCTCCCTCAGAGCAGTAAATATAACTTCTAAAGTTTACCAGTGAATGAGAATGCTGGAAAATAGGCCACCATCTCATGTATAGCAAAGGGTTTGTGCATACATGCCTACTACCTTTCCCATTTATGACAAAAAGAAGCAGCACGCCAAACAGCATTCATTTAAGCAAAATAGTAAGCAATCATTTGTGGACAGCATAGATCTGACAGTGTTAGGTGGAGACACAAACGAAAAATAATTACTCCAAATAGAGCATGCTATTTATCTACGCATCATCCTCAAATCACTTTGAACTCAGTCATATGCTGTCACTGTGTAACTGCCTGCAAAGATCTTGTAGTAGGTGCAGGACCTAGCATTTTGACTGTCCTCTTCAGGTACGCATACAGATTTGCATTAGCCATGACAAAACACCTCACTGAGTACAGGGAATGCTGAACCCCTATGTTCTCAGACACTTACCTTTACACACAGTTCCATTTCCTGTGTAACCCAGCTTGCAGACACAATTGTGCCCACCCACAGTGTTGAAACATAATGCATTTTCATCACAGTTGTGCTGGTTTGTTACACACTCATCGTGCTCTGAAAAATGAAAGAAGAATGGGATTCTCTTAAGTTTTAAAATTCACAGAAACTATTCAGTAAGAGAGAAGCAGGGCAGTAGTTAGTGATAACTGTGATATGTCAACATGAAACAAAGAGATAACCAGGTTATATGTTTTTAATGCATACTTCTATGTGAGAAATGTGTTGCAGCATAACTCCACTTCCATTAATGGGGAACTAACATGATTGTACTTATCACACAGGCTACAGAGTTCTCATAAACATTTGTCAAAGAACCAGATGACATACTGAAGATGCGTATGCTATTCCCACTGCATAATTTATACTTGCAGGTTTATCATACATGGGATTCGTAGGATTTCCTTCAGAAAGATGACTAATGGTGCAAGTCACGTGCTCCAAGCTGCAAAGAACAGTTAGCAGAAGGCAGGACTTCAAAACGTAGCCCTTGTTTTCCTTCACTTCAGTGCATACACTGCTCACTATTTAGATGAGCTAAGTAACCTGGAAACAAAGGACAGTTTGCTCCTCAGAGTAAGGGACAAAAGTAGTATGATGTGTTTCTGTTGGTGAACATTTTA
Source organism: Callipepla californica brunnescens (assembly GCA_023055505.1). Taxonomy (NCBI): domain Eukaryota; kingdom Metazoa; phylum Chordata; class Aves; order Galliformes; family Odontophoridae; genus Callipepla; species Callipepla californica. The sequence goes on from JALIRH010000001.1 coordinate 18,957,623, forward strand.
CATTTCGTGATTCTCTAAAAATGGAAAATGCAATTTCAAAATAAGATGCTTAAAAGTGTCTTTTCCAAACATCACAAGAGTTGCTTGAGTATACCCAACACATCGTATCTTAGTCTGTAGGCATCATGAATGAAATCTTCCACCTTCCGAAAATATTTCTTGTTTTTTCTTTAAATCAACAGGATTTATCTAAACATAAATAATTTCTGAAATTTTTGTTTCAGGACAATCGACTGTTTGGGAAACAGAAAGCTGTATAATTTGAATCAACACTTACAGGCCAATCTGCATATGAGGTTTTCACAGCCATCATTCTGTCCAGGTTTTAGCAAATTTTATCAGTGCAGCTTTTGGCAGTTCTGGCTATGACACAAGTCTTAAATCTGAAACTAGACGCTCTTTCTTCCCTAGTCTTGGCTATGTCACACTGCTCTGAATCTTCTGCTTTGTAAAGAAAAACTGAAGTCTGTGCATACCCCACAGGGCTGTCAGGAGAATGAATTTGTTAACACTTGCAAATCACTATGGAAGTATTCGACTTGCTATTCAATAATGGCCATAAACCATAGGAGTATAAAACTGGCAGAATGGCATATCTCTAATCTACCAGTAGACTTACTGTGTCCTATAGCAAAACATTGTTTAACATGGGGAAAATCACTAACATGTAAATGATCATTTTTTAAGACTGCTCAGAGTTCTTCAGTTTGTTTTTTGTTTGTTTGTTTGTTTGTTTTGGGGGGAGGGTGAGTTTTTCATTGCTCTTTTTATTTACAACATCATCCTTATGTCCTTCCAAGCAGGGACTGAGTCCCCCACTGGATGCAGCCAAGCTGAGGCTGCAGGTCTCTGCCCTGAAGCATGAGAATTAGCTACTGTGTTCTCAGCATTAAAAACTAAAACTGATATTGCTCACAAATGATCTGGCCCTTCAAAATCCAGTTACAATATTTGACTCCAACCTCCCACCGCAGAGGGGTGAAGTAGTATTTATATTAGATCAGGTCATACCACAAAAGAATGTCACATTCATGCAAATGATGACAAAACTATTATCTATACTGTAATCATATTCTGGCTTTCTCTCTTTGTGTTAATATCATATTATTTATATGGGATATTCCATTTAAATATTAAATATATACAGTTTTCTCATTTGTAAAGCTTTTATGTACCATATAAAAGGAAAATAGCTATGGAAATGTAAGAAACATTATGCACTCAGCAGGCCAAAATATCTTGCAAAGCCATTATTCTAGTATCTCAGAGGGTTGGGGAGGGAATATATACAGCAATACATCACACTGGTAAACTCAGCTCAAATCACTGCATTTGGCAAATTAAGTATCATGCTCAATGAGAAATGCTGCCATCCACCTCATGCCTTGGGGCTGTAGCAGCACCCCCAGCATGCATAGCAGCTCTTTCCTGTGGATGAGTATATTAGAGAAAAGCAGCTAAGGACAGACTGACACCAAAAGGAACAGCTTTAAGCCCAGAACAGCTCTGAAACCCCACAAGGGACCCATGCTAAGCAAGCTTGCTGATGGTGTCCCAGCACAGCCAGGTGTTAACCATATGGATGACTCCACCTTGCAGTACCTGGGCCTCAAAGACCCTACGCATGGATGTGTGGCCTCTGTAAAAAAAAAAAGGTAACTGTCGCCCTTGAATGTATCTCCCAAACATTTACTCTCTGGGCTAAGAAAACCTAATGAGTCTTCTAAATTTGACTTCATTAAAAATAAAAGCTAACTGTCTATCAGCTAAATAACTGAGCCTGGATCCAAAGATAATATTCTTGGTTTCCACCACTTGCTGTGAGAAACTTCAGTATTTCATACCTTCCTGTAAGAAAGCTTGCAGAATATGTCTGCTAACAGGGCAGAAAGAGGGCCCAGCACACAGCCAAAGAAGTATAGGTAAAGAAACAGATATTTTAAAATGACTGGAATAGAAAATGTCATCAAAAAAGAATTGGGATGTTTTACCTTTCACCTAGACTAGTCACCCTACCTCATCTGAGCTTGGGTTCAACAACACTGTTAAAACAATTTTCATTCAGTACTTCTTCATATTCCTTCCATAATTCTTCATGCTCCCTCCATACATATTGAGTGGCGCCACATGGAGCAACCAGTCTGCACTGCATGGCTGGCTTTGATGTGGATTGACAATAAAAGGTTAAAACACAGAGGGGAAAAAGTCCTGCGCATAAAGCACCTTATAACATTCATTCTTCTAATGTATGGCATACCACCTGCAGCAGACCATTGGAAAGAGCTTTTCTCAGAATTCTCTGTTAATTACCAGGAATGACTATCCAGCTTTATTAAAACAGAAATACTTGATCGTGGTTGATAATTCTTCATTAATTCATATTAATCACTTTGTCTTCTTATTTTGCTGAAACATTCAGTAAGTTATCTTAAATAGAGAGAATAGGGAATGAGTTCAGCAATCTTAAATATCAGTCTAGGAACTGTAAAATCAGATTGGGCTGTCCATTATAAAGAAGCAAAAAAGAAATTCATAAAGGAATTGTTTCAGGATAACTGTGAATATGACTTCTTCCACTTTTTAAAGTTCAAAAAACAGGGTTGAAACATCATTTGCATTATTTAGAAATGTCAGTAGTGCCCAAAAAGGCTCCAAGAAGCAGCAGTGAGGTCATTCATTTCAAGCGACTTAGGAAATAATGTGACATACATGTAACAAGTGTCCATACTTACTTCACTGCACACCATAATGATGATGGGGACGGGCCAGTATAACAGTAGTACAGTGGCAGGGAAATAAAAATGACTTTTGGAGAGAGATTATAACCAATTAACACACCCACATTTGTATAAGCTTTCTATAAAGACCAAATACACTAGTCTCAATGATTACTTCTAAAGCTAGGTTATCTGACAGATCTAAAATCCATTTTGCCGGGACTCTCTGCTCAACAGTGTTGAAATTAATAAAATCTCTGTTCTGAGAATCAACTGAAGTTTTGAACACAATATTTATATTGAATAAACTATGTCTACCATGATCTCTTTCTAGATATAAAAAGTTTATCCCCAAAACATGTTACTGCGTTATGTTAAAAACAATAGTAAGAACAAGTGCATATGAATGTTGATTAAAAAACACAGAATAACCACTATGACACAGATGACTTAAAGGGATACAAAAGTTATGTGATGATGTAATTAATGATGTAATTAATTCTCTTAACATGCATTTGGATGTGCAACGGATTACACACATACACACACATACATACATATATGCACAGAAAGTGATGATTTTTATTTTACTTTGATACTACTCCAGAACAATTCATGTGGTTTTCTGGACAAGTATGTTACTTTAGAAGGATTCAGTATTGCATCCCCAGAAGATGGCAGTGCTGGCATAAACTGATACAGACCTACTGGATCGTATGACATATGACAGTGCAATGGCAGTTGGGAATCTGTCCTACCACTTTTGTTGTCTGTGCAGAGATCCTTGGAGAACTTAGCAGAAGTTAACATGATGACCATGAGGTGTTTCACCCACCACCTCCTCCTTGGATTTTCCTAGCACTGAATGACATTAGCCCCTATTCTTCCTACTGTGAATTTCACAATTAAAAATAAACAGAAAATATGTAATGCATTTCCCACTTTCATACTGCAATTTCCCAGTTCTTGTCCTGTGCATCCGATTTCTGTAAGCATCTATGGAAAAAAATAAATAGAATCCAATCCAACAGTGGAAAGGAATTATGACTGAGTTCCATCTCATACTTGTGGGTAAAGAATATATAGCTGCCTGTTTACCCAAACCATTCATTACCAGCATTAGAAAGCAACCACTTGAGGCATATAAATGTTCCCAAATATGTAAATATGTAAATAAAATACACTTCTCCATTTGTAATCTTGTAACACTGTGCAACACATGTCCATTTTTGAGTGAAGAACTTGTGGATTAAATTAAAATATTTTATAAAAACAGAATATTTCAAGTATTTTCTCCTCATGCTGTCTCTGAGTTCTGGAACTCAAATTACTTTTTGTCACCTGACTCCTTTGCAATGACACATGCACAAATGTATAGAACTGTGGTGATCAGATGACAACTGGATGTGGCAGTGAATGTGACAACAGATGCATCACTTAAATTATCAGCACCCAACACACTTACATGCCCACTTACAGTTTATCTTAATTACAAACTTTTTTCTTCATATAATTAATGAACAAGAAAAAAATCAGTATTAATTATATAGGCAGTTTGGAAGATGTATTCCATTAGAATCATTAGAGAAATGACAGATGGTTAATTTCTTCAAAGACTTCAGATTAGACAGTTTAAGCTCTAATTAGCAGGGTCACTTGTCTTAGTATACGTACAGTATCTTCAATGAGCAAACAGCGTAAAATTATTAATGATTATGCTATGATTTCCATATACTTAATTCACATTTTTATATTGATATTTCCCAACTCTAATTTAGTTTCCCAATTCATTTTTATACAGGCATTTCCTAATTCAAATGCAAAATGGAACCCAAGCTTTAATAACTCTTTACCTTTAGTTAACACTGAAGTCATTAATCATTAATTAGTGGCCACCAGCAGCTGTCCTTTGTTCAAGCTGGGGATATGAAAATCCATGACTCTCCACAATAGTCAATTCATTGCTAATCTTGTTACTTCATTGATTTCCACCTTCACCCACACACCATACATCCATCCCTCTCCTGGTCCTCATTTTCTTTCTTCAGTGCAGACATAAACAACTATTTTTTGTAAATCTGTCTATAATTCTCCAACTTTTTTTTTTTTTTATCTTTTGATGATAAAAATAGCTTTAGGATAGCACGTTCTATTTTCAAGGTCTGCTTAGAGACTATATTGCTTTCTGAAATGCTGCTTCTGCCTGCAATTACTTAGCCCATTGTTGTTCTTTGGGGAGAACAGCTGCCATCATCTCATCCAGATGTCTACTTCTATCCATTATATATTTATTTACTTAATCTATATTTGGTCTTAAGATGATAAAAAAGGGAAATCAAGAAAACTGTGACAAAATCCCAGGAAGAAACAGAGGGTACCATCAAAATCCAGTGATCCATTACAGAAAAGGTTCCAGGACTGCACTGTATTTGTTCTATAAAGGTGAACCTATATTACTGGCTGTTACCAAGGATTAAAAGCATCTGACAAACACTCGACCAAGAGAAGGCACAGACCCACTTTCCTTGCATCTCTCTGTGAGATAAGGAGTGCTTTGCAGAAAGCTCTGAAGTGGTTGTGGCATTGAGGAGAGCAGAGAACGGCAGGGACTGAGCTGGTACTTTGGTGTACAGCCTGAACAGTTTAAGTGCAGCCAGATCTGTCATTAGAATGAAACAGAAATTGTTGGACTCCGGTTTATGTAAAAACAGTTCAGCATCAAGAATCTCAAAAACAATGATTATCTGACTGAGGTTTTGTTCCAAGGACTTTATGGGTGTCACACACAGAAAAGGAGATCATAAGAAACATTTAAAAATGACAATATGAAGCTGGCTTCGACCACCAGAAGAAACCTGCTTACACTGATGTTGGAAGGGTTAGCTATACCGTGATGTCAAACTTGTCTTGTACACTCCTTTGACTGTGTGATTAACTAATTACCTCTTCAAATATTTTGATATTCTCTTTATGGGTCTTAACTGGTATAATATGTTTAACAGAAAGAGAAATTCTGACACTGAATGTAATAATGAAATCCATTCCTAAAACTCCATAAAACTTCTCCCACTTATAATCACAGCTTTTCTTTCTATAAGAGCCAAAGCTTTTACGATATGCTCTTCTCTTTAGCAGTGTGGAGAACACATGATCCTTAAGCTAAAAATAAAAAATAAAAATAAAAAAATAAACCAAAAAACCCTCTCAAGAAAGACTGCATATTTACATGCAAGTACAACTTGAAAAAAATTTAGGGACATTTTAGTTCTAGCAAACACTTGTGTTTTGCAAACATATTTTAAGATCTTCAATTTTACATATTATTACACAGCTCATCTAAAGAAAACTATTTCACACACCAAAGCCTGCAAGAGGCACATATCGTTGTTTCTTACTCTCTTACTTGGACTTAAAGACTTAATCTTCATTTCAAAACATTATGCAATGATTCCTGTACAAAATATCTTTGGGCATTATTATTTATTTATTTATTGCTTTGTTTTGTATTTCATGTTCTGGGTTTTCCTCCTAGACTGAACAAATGCGAAAATCTTTGCTGTAAGTCTCTTCAAACTGTCCACTGGAGGTAATTCCAATAACATATTTTATGGCTCTGATCAGGGTATACAGTCCTCCAAGACCTGAGAATCCCAGCAGGCAGGTTGAATGTTGGTCCATCCCTTCCTTCCACTGATATATATTCATCACATAATTAGCGCTGAGATCTCCTGGAACTCAGGGAGAACAAAGCCATTTTCAGTCCCTGCTACAATGGGCAATTTGATGGCTAAAATATGTCTTTTCCGGGCTAATATTATTCCCTTATTCTTTTCCCACCTCATTTTGACAACTTATTTAAACCTTTTTAAACTCAGTTAAGTTTCTTCATATTGTATTAAAATAATGATTTCCAGTTTTGTGGAACAAAATGTATTTTTGCAAAATACTCGCACTCTTCTCACAGAGGGTTCTATTGTATGATTAGTCAGTACTATTTCACACAGCACTCTGTGAATTTTTACACATTTCAACAAGTTAGGCAAAGGAAATATATTGAAGAATATTTAGTATGACAGCTAAAGTAAAGTAAGTTTTAATTTATTTCCAACTTCCTCCATGTCTGTCACTCTGTATAGTCCTTCCTGAACAGAAAAGTTTAATGTAAGGATTTTCTAAATAACTTAGCATGAGTGTTTCTCCCCTAAAGAAAATTGTGTAACTCCCACTGATTTCAATGTTAAAACTGTAATGTAAATGCAAAACAATTTTGAAAATCCCACCATAAAAGACTTCAGTCTAGACACAAGGTCTGTGACCTTGTCAGACCCTTTTTTTTCTGTAATTCAAACTGATCTTTTAATATCTTGTCTCTTTTATCACTGACATTTTAAAATAAGGTTTCTGTGTTATAAAAGATATTTCATATCTCATTTCATGAGATGTTTTTCCATACTTTTTTCTTTTATTTTTTATTTATTTTAAACTTGCTAGATGCATTATCTTTTCCAAGATAAATCTTTTCAATTTCCAACTTGTATTGTACACTAAACATCCTAGGTACTTACAATAAACCTATGCTTTCAAAATCTTCTATTATGCTGTCAAAAGTGACAAGGATAGCAAATTCTGCATCTATATACACCTCCATATTTTATTGCTCGTAGAATTGCCAGACTAGAGCTGTAAGAATCCAACTGTAATTTCTTCAGCCAATTGAAAAATGTTAATTTTACTTCTTACCCTTTTAGTTTACTGTTTCCTTACTTACACAAGTCTGACACCAGCAACAGATATTTGTATTGGGCACTTAGCCTTCATGCTGCAGAGATGGGCTCGTGCACTAAAACTGTAATCAGAGCTCTCTGGAGGCAGGTAGTGTCCCTTCTCCATTCTTTTTGGGATATCATCATGTCCAGAGTTCGTCCACTAGTTTTCCAATGTGTTCTTGGAAATTACAGTAACAGTCTACACTACTTCTATCATGGACAGTGCTTGTCAGGTGAAGAAAATGGAAGGCGCTACAGAGCTGGAAGAAATGCTGCTGTTCATTTGATCCTGATCTTTTCTTCTGGATCAATTTATGCAACCATAAAATTGGGAAACTGTTTTTCTGTCCTTTTACACAGCAGAGTGTTCTCAATGCATGAGATAGTTCACCTTATTTCCCTGGAGGTGCTGTGACTGTGGCATTCAGATGACTCACTAGATGTCAAACGGGGCAGTACTATTTTTGCTAAGGTAACTGAAGTGGTTGAGCTCAATGGGGAATAGGTCTTCCTTCAGTCTTGCTCACCTAATTAGAGAAAGAGTTCTCTACCTTGAAAATGGGGACAAACATATGCTGAAGTGGTGGCAAAGCAGAATGACAATGGTCGACCATGATACTGTCTCTATTCATGGTTCTGATTATCCCTAGGACAGATCTTTGGCAGTTTACGTAGGCACACCAAAACACTATAGCAAACACATCCATCACTACCACTGAATCTAAGATACCTTCCCTGGAAAGAAAAGCACTTGGGGGTTAATACATACAGTAATGCAAGCCTTGACCAGGTATTCTATTTTCTTGATACCACATCCTGAGTTGCCAGGATGAGCTCACCTTTGTAATCCTATCTCCTTCACATATGCCCTATTTGAAGAAACTAGAATTTAAGTTGAGATACTGTTTGGAGGACTTCAAAATAACATGAAGCTCACTCTTTGGAAGGTGTACTAAGTTAATACTTCACCTCAGCTACTCCTGGCAGACTGGACTAACTTTACATATGAAAATCAGCCACATTCTCTACTTATTTCCCAAACAATAACATGATATACACAGAAGGTAAGTTGAATTCTACATCCTTTTCCACATTCTAAAGAGCTAGGAAAAAAAGTAATCAAGTCTTAGTAAACACGTATACATTCCAAACTTATTAAAAACACAGGTAAATAATTTTACACAGGCAAATAATAATAAAATAAATTATTCTTGATGGACTTCCACCTTCCCAGAAATCAGTCCTCTTATCCTAAAATGAATTGACCATTCCAAACAGTGTGAAGCCTTTATCTTTTTTATCTTTTTTTTTTTTTAATGCACCATCACTGAAAGGTTCTATAATTTTCCAAACCCTGAACATCAAAGTTAATACTGTGTGACAGCTGCTATGTTCCAAACTCATGACATTTAGTGGTCTGAAGCAGGGTAAATGACACAATTACCTGCTGTAATTACTGTTGCTAACAATATATTTTCCCTGATGATTGGTCTATGTGACTCAGAGCTGCTTATCTTTGTCAGTCCAGTCCAAATCTCCATTTCTATGTGACTTGGACATTAACTTAGCAGGTATTTACAAATTAGTTCCAATATCTGCCAAGACAGATATTTGGGATAGTATAAATTCATCATTTATTGCATGGTTAACCAGTCCACCACTTCATCATTATTTTGCATTAGAAAATAAGCATTTGTAATGAAATACGTTTTCTCATTTAAATCAAGTAGTCACTTCCATTATTAATATGTTGGAAGGGAAACATGCTGAAAAACCTAAACAAAATGAAGGATTAAAATGCAAATAAGTATATTAATTATTTTTTTAATTATCCATTCATGAAGAAAAGCATGAGATTAAAAAAAAAGTGATGAAATATGAAGGTACTTAATTCTCATTGTCTTTCCACAGCAATTTTAAAGAATACCTACAGAAGACACTGTCCTCTGACTTAAATCAGTGTGAGATACACGTTAATTAAACTAGCTAACAGCAAATGTTTCTTTCAAATATCTTTCACTTCTAATATATAAAATAGACTGAATTATTTGTTTTGTTTCTTCAATGCATATACCTATGATGATGCATAAAGATTATAGCATCTAGGGACAGTACAAGACAGATGCAACCTCTGTAAGATGGTTTGGATACTTGTCAGAAAAGTAAAGAAATACTCATACAGAAACTCCTACAAGACCTTTAGGTAGAATAGCCTCCTATTTATTGCCAAGCTTGTTGGCAGAGCTTTCAGTTCTCAAGAAAATGATCAAGATTTGCAAATTTTTCACTGATTTGATAGAGAAAAGCATCAATTTTTCACATCAAACATAAATTGTAAAGGGCATTGATTTCATGACATTTGATTAACATTTCTTGTTTTAATTTGTTCAAATTTGAAGATGCCTCAGAACTAATGTTTTCAAAATACACAAATGAACAAAATAAAGCGAATAAAACAGAATTGTTCTGTACACTGAGAATGCCTTCAGGAAAAATATCAAGCAACTTCTTGTGGACACTATATTTTAAATAATCTGCCTCCCAGTATGCATCTTCACTAGCAAAAGTGATATTTCACCCAAGTACTTCATTATGTTATACTGGGGCACAGGGTAAATGGTAATGCTCCTTTTTGTATCAACCTGACTTTTCACATAAATGACGATGACTTGGCAGTCTTTCTCAGGGCATCACCAGAGCAAAAGCCAAAGAACGGAGCCCAACTGTTTTCTCAGTAGATGGTATTTGATCATTCTTGTTGACCTATTCTTTCTGACTGCCACAGGGAGGTCCTGCCATTACCTTTTTTCTATTTGAGTGAACTGGCCAACACAGGGAAGATTCTGGAACTGAAATTAGTTTTAGTTAGAAAAAGAAGAGTAGAGAAAGAACTGATTTAGCTTTCATGATATGAATTTGTTCAGCAACATTCACAGTTTGGCTACAGATTTCCATGTTACTTCCATCAGAAGTAACAAGTAGAAGTAAAAATACAGGCCTTTCTTTGAGATTGCACAGAGGTACACCAGCACCAGAAGAGTCATATGAAGTGAATATGTCCAATATGTTTACCTTGTGCACCAAGACATTTCAGGTTGCATTTCAGCAAAAATTGTATGCAAGGAAGGACTAGCAAGTGAGAAGTTCATGCTGTGGTTGAAAGGTTTGTACCACACAGTTAAGCAAGGCCACTCCTCAAGCACATGGCTGGAACAGAAGATTGTAACCGAAAGAGCTGCATCCCAAATCTTTCAGCTGCTAATCTGAAGATGCAGTATGATGCAGCAAAGTAGACAGATCTGTTCTTGTAAGTCAAAAATCAGAAGTCTGAAAGACTCACACCAGTGAATAATATTGATGAAAAAGTATCCAAGAGACCTAGGCAGGATTTGTAACAGATGATGACAAATACCAACTCACAATAACTTTCTGACTGACAGTATTAAACAGGAGTCAAAGAAATAATTTGCCATTTAGCATATAGAAGACTGATCTGGAAAGATTTCATTAAAAAAAAAAAAAAGACACAAGTTGTTAAAGGAATCTCTTACTATTTACATATGTATATGTATATGGCTACATTGATTTTGATGTAAATGTGTTGAATGTGTATGATTACAACATAGCATGAACCTTAAATAACTCCACTGCTCATTTTTAAAAGTTAGCTTTCTCCCATCCCTCACTGACCTCAGCTACAGCTCCTCTGAGATCAGGCTAAGCTCTCCCAGCATGAGCTGGTCACCAGCTGGCTCAGACACAGCAAACGTGATCCATCGAACTCCCTTCACTTCTGACTCTCTCAAGCATCAGATTTCCATCTCCTGAGCCGGAAAGATCTTTGCAACTTCAAATAAACTGTCTACCTAGTTTCCTTAACTTTGCAGTCTTTCACAGTTTGTGATCATCTATAGAAAGATGAATATTTTCTGTAAAAGAATTAATCATCTAATACTGAAGATTACATATAAATTTATGTGTCAGTTGAATACATTTTCTTTTTTATCAACTCACATTTTATTCTACCAAAGACCCTTCAAAATATGTTGGGTTTTGATCAGCTGAGAAATCAATCCTGCTGTAATTGCTTAGCCAGATGAACAGTTGCTATGAACTAGGTCAGTAACCAAGGAGAAAATGAAACCTAGAGTATCCTCTTAAAAGAAAAAAATCTAGTTCCAAATTAAAACAGCCTTTAAACTAAGTTGTCAATGATAACCTGATCCAATCCAAGTAAAACCAAATATTCTTTGCATAAGATACAGCAGATATAAAAAAAATGACTTGTGTTCTTATCTAAGTAATACAGTAGCATAGCAACAAGCTCCGTCTGAATGATCACTCCTCTATTAGCTTTGTGAATTATCTTACAACTAGAAAGCGGATATTGTACAACATAGGAGAGAATTTATCCTGAAAGAGGATTAAGAGCCTGAGGATTTGTGTAGGCTGACGTACTGTAAATCAGAATAGAGACTGTACTGAGTAAAGAAAATCAGAGGCAAATGAGTTTTGAGTTGAAAATACTCTGTGCATAGAAGCTGACCTCTAGAGTGTTTACTGCTAACAGCAACCAGGACAGTATAGCTAGACACCATCACTGTAGTGGGTCTGGCGTTACTCTGTTTCATAATGCATGTTTGTTCATGCTACTTTTCATACAACCTGGGGGAGAATCACCAAAATCAGAGATAGAAAAGGCAGATGTTTCATCTTGCCCACATCATTATAAATCCAGAGCTCCCCATGATATTTTCTCTGGTGGTTTGCTGGCTAAAACATTTCCTTACTCAAACCATTGAATGTTGTTACAGAGATATTATAATGAGGCACTGTCAATAAGCTTCTATATATCTCTATTCCTTGCATCATACTGTACAACTATTCTCTGACTTTATTTAAGCAGAGTCAAAGAGTTCAGATGTTGTACAAGCTGAAGAACTTAAGGAAAACTTGAAATACTGTGGATCTCATCAAATTGAAGAAAAAAAACAGCAAAAAACAGTTTTTATGTCATAATGCCTCATAGTACTATATTTTCAAATAACAGCATTGGTATACTTTATGACTGATCTGAGATCATAGACATTTTAAAATTGTTTTGCAGCAGTGAAGGGTTCACAGCAGTGTTGAATAAAGTTGCATCTTGTAGTCATATTTAGTCACTTGTTAAAATGCGGCCTCATTTACCAATGTACAAAGCACTATCAACTCTTATTATCTCTGCAATGACTTGTGGATGCTCTTACGTGTCTGGAAAAGTAGGTCATTTTTATACCATTAATTAACTAAGGATGAGTGTGCAGCTTTAAACACAGAAGTTGGATGACTTAATTCAAGCCTAGATTACATCAGTCTTCTAGTAGTTTTCATCCCAGACAATTACATAAATCTTAGAAGAAGGGGATGCAGGTGCTAAAACATAGCCCACATTCCTCATATGTAAGCTAGATTTTATTTTCCATTGTAAGTAAGGAGTGACATTCTCTTTTAGCTTCTCAGAACTCATTTATGAGAACTGAAATACACAGTTAGAAAAAAATAACTAAAATGTGTTATACTGTGAAATACTCACACTTCACCCTATCTGAAACTTTTTATGAATACACAGACAAAAAGTTTGGGCAGTCCAACAGAGATTTTTCTCAAGTATCTTTGTCATTAAGCATCGCTTCTGTTGTACAATATAGTATGTGTTTTCCCTCACTGTTTATGTCCCAAACAATTGATGTATTTAGAAGTCAAAAACAAACCATTGAAATCTGCACAGAAACCCACAGCAGGTGCAGCTTTATGAACTCCAATTTCTAGATGTCAAGCGGAATCATTTATCTGAAGGGTGTCAGAGTACCAAGGTAATAAATAAAAAAATAGTGATTGCATTCCCCCCTCAAAAATAGCTGTATTTAGCGAGAATAGGAGGGGAACAACCAGACAGCCAGCAAAACCTCTGATAGCTTTGAATCATAAACAGTATTTGACCTACGCTATTTGAGCCAAATCACAGGCCTCTGTTGGTTTTAGCAGTTGAGCATCTGCACTCAGGAAACAACACAGGGACCATTAGCATAGTAAAAAACCCATCTCTGTTTTCATCATAAGTATCCTCAGAAGATTTACATTGTAGACAGAACATTAATGAAGAAAAAAGAGGCAGGACCCAATCTTTGGCTTTATCAACAACAACAGCAACAACAACAAACTGACAAATAGATCTGAATATATCCTGGCTGACAGGTTAGTGAAAATTGAGCATTTGTGCATGTAAAGCAGATTTTGTATGAGATGTAATGGATGAATACAGAGACTTCAAAAAATAGGCAGAAGATAAACCTCTAAAGGCAACTCCAATTTCTGCTGAGGATTATATTTTTAATATTTCATGTTCAAAAGCAGTGGAGGAAATTTGGCAGTTCTAAAAATAATCATCTTCCATTTGCTGAAGAACTTCATTAGTCCACCATCCTCTGACCCAGACCTAACATGGAGATAGAATTCCAAAGATGTGTCTTGAAACATACGCTCTCAAAAACACCAAATAACAGTGCTTAGCAAAATACCAAGCCAATGGTATTCACTTCCTTAAGTGAAGACATCCCCAGAATAGCCTTCAGAAGTTCTCCCTCTCTCCAAAACAGGTGGGCTCAATCTCTAGGAGCAGCAAGGACTGTCACCCTGCTGATCTTACAAATGAAACACAACTATGGGTCAAAAACATGCATAATGACCTAAAATATCACCTTCCCCTAAAACATCATAAGATTATTCACTGGCATTAGCTGAAAACCAGGCAGGTATATGGTTTTCAGCTATCTACATGAATGAAACTAAGAATTAGGAGGGCTTAGGAGGGACACAGGTTTGATTACTGTGGTAAACCAAACCTAAAATAAATCACAACACTGTGGCCAGTGGGAAAAGTGGAGTGAGGAAACAATAATGGCTGCATGAAGGGAAGAAAGCACAGAGATAGGTGAGATAGCATCACATGCTTGAGCACCAAGCAGGTTAAACATGACAATCCTTTGTCTATCTATTATGACCAGCAGCCTGTTTCAAAAACATCCCGAAATATCATTTAAGAGTGTAGTCTGTGTGTCAGACATAAAAACTAATTGCAACAGTACTCATCAATGATCCACAGTGGTGCAAGACTTTTCTCCACCCTTTCCCCTTCATTACTGACACCCCTTAAGAAATTATTAGTTATCATTATTGTTACCACAGTTCCTACTTTTTGTACACTCATCATCATTATGCAGCTAACAGTGTAGTTTTCTCCCTAAATCCTCCCCATATGTCAAGTTGATCTCCCCAGACCCTTAATTATTTTAATGCTGTTCTTGAAATTTCTTCCAATATGCAACAGATTTGTGATTTAATTTCATTCGGAAAATATGCAGAGTTGCCAATATTCCAATGAATTAACACTTCAGGTGTTGCTTAATGCTACCACCACACTTCTTGGCAGTTTATGCAGCAATGATTATTAGATTTCAGTTTACTCAGAGAAGCTAATGAAACAATAAATAAACGCTGAATAAATTGAGAGCACACTAGGAAAAATGTTGGAAAAATCTCTGAAACACATGAATGACTTAAATATGTTAAATATGCCTTCTGTCATTTGTCATCTTACCCAGACCACATGTACAGAAAGTCATGGAAGATAACGGTTTTACGATCTTCAGGTCCCTGCCCTGAAAACTGCAGAGAGCCCTAATGCCTCCCTTGCTAATACTACTGAGCACAAAGCATGGAGCAGCCTGTTTGGAGGCACCTCAGCTGCACTGCCTTCCCCACATCTCCTCATCCCCTGCCGGAGGAACTCTCACCCACCAGAGAGGCCAAAAGCCCACAGCTGTACCACTTCCACCAGAATCCCTTTCCTTTTCCACAGTGGTTGTGAAATGGAAAAAAGAGAGCAGGTCCCCCATGAGACTGCACAGAAATGGAACCTTACAAATTGTCCTGGGCTTGGAAAATCCATTACTTCTCTGGGACACAGCATATATCTTTCTCTGCCTTACTACGATCTAAAAAAGACGCTGCACTAATTCTCACAGGGTTTTTTCTTCTGCTCTATTTTGATGGGTTACTTAGGTGAGTGGTCCCAAGACAGTTTAGTTTATTTAGGAAACTAATAACTTCTGCTGGGACTAAATATGATTAACCATCCCCTGCAGACTGCAAGAACTTCTTACTGTTAGAAACAAAGTGTGAATAAGAGAGTGCCATCATCTCTCATTTCCTAGCTTCTCCCATTTTGCAATTAAAAAAAATAAAAAGTGGTGTAAGAAAGGTTATGTTCTGAGCACTGCTACCCACTGTGGATTACAGTGCAACAGTGGAAGTGGCAATTTCTGCACCCTTATGTCCAGAAGGAAAACTCTTTTATTTATTTTTTTTCTGAGCCAATAAAACAGCTTGCACATTTTCATAACTCCAGCCTGAGTAAGGATGTCAGTATTACCATCCCAGAAAAATACTAAGGCATTTAAGTTTAATCATATACACCAGTGATGGTGCCACACGCTGCTATGCACATAAAACTATCCCAGCAGAGCACTGTGCCATTTTCTGCCTGCCTTCCCCAGTGCAATGCCATAACACTTCAGGTCCTGTGAAGCAAAGTGGATGGGGAATGAGACAATATGAAATCAGGGAAAGCATGGTAGCCCAGGGCATATTTTTTATGCCTTTAATTTGCAGTTTGTGCACCCATTTGGCATATTAGTGCAGCTTAGGACTCATCTCCCCTTCTCATAGCTATGATTGATTTCTGAACATAAAATCAGCCATGAGCATGAGACTTCTTGTAAATACGGTTGTGACTAACTCACTCTAGCCCTGTGAAACTTGCTTCCAAGATGAATACAAATAAAAAAATCTGAAATTGATGTCTTCATTACATCCTTTGTTGTGAAAATCAAAATGTAATTCAGATCTATTGTAAAACTTGCAATAAACATGCCATGAAGAAAGAGACTGGAGCTGCTTTGGAAACAGCAATATGCTGCCTAAATCAGTCTTTTGTGCACAAGGCTCTGACAGAGACAGATAGCACAGATTCCAAATGTCTCATGTAGGAGAAAAAACCTTAAACGCCACTGATTTTAAGTCTCTCTTCCATTTCAATCAATGACTGATAAATTACACATGTAGGCATGTGTGCATCAGAATGGAACAATAATGCACCACGCTGGTCTGCCAGCAAGCTTTGAGGACATTGCACACATCACAACCTGCCTAATCAAGGTTCAGCTATAACTTTTCAACACCTTTCTGTGCTTCAGCAATCCTGTGCACACAATGAGACATTAATTCCAAGCTAAAAATGTCTTCTTCCTACTTAGCAACATTCCCAATAATGTGCTAGCAGATCTTAGGTCCAGATTGCAGCAAGCCAGCTATCTTATGCAAAGCTACAGTTCCACAATTGTGTTTGATTACACAGCATTGCAATGAACAGTGTGATCTGAAATATATTTTAAAAATGAACATTTAGTAGCACACAGGGACAGTTGTTTGCTCCATTCTTGCTATTCCTGAACAGGATTAAAAATCTGTTTTATTCAGCCAGCAAGTTAAACCTGGAATTGCCAGTAAGGCAAATAGAGGCTTGCCAAAAGCTTTAAATTCAGTGGAAGAGAGTTTATTTGCAAACACTGGGAAAAGCCAAAATGCTTTTGGGTTTCTGTAAACAAGCACTGATACATTTGAACAGAGCTGCATATTTATACAATCACACCAACTCAAATCCTTGAACCTGGGCTCTTCATAGGTGTTTGTAGTACCAAGGGATCCCTAGGACACTCAGGACTGCCTTTACATATTAACGACATTTCCCACTGCATAGCTCTAATGGGTAGCTGACATCAGGCATCCTCAGATACTCTTCCATAGCAGCTGAGAGCTGATGCTATCAAAGCTGATGCATTCAGGTATCTCAAAGAAAGGAGCAATGCAGATGCAATGTCCTGCAATACCTCCTGCATGAATTACTTAAAACAAAGGCAATCTGATGATATGAACATAAAGATATTTTGTTTATCAGTGTTTGAATATGTTTTAAAATCCTATTCTTCTTACAGACACCTTCTCAACTATATGCTGCAAGAATAAACACTGCTTATGAAAAGTCAGTTATATTCAAACACGACTGTCCAAATCAAAGCTGTTAAAATGTTTACAGGACAGAAAAATACAACCATTATCATCATAAACACCTTCCCATTATCATTTTGCATGGATTTATTAACATGTAATGTCCTGTATTCATTGTTTTTATTAAATGGAGCTCTTGGTGGTTCTCATAACACAATAAATTTCTTCAGCAAAGACAATTTTAAGTAACCTAGTGAAACTTTTTAGAGACTCTATGTCAAAGCCACAGGAACACACCCTCACTATTTGTCTTCAATTTACCCCAAATTTATGTTTGGGCAAATGGGTGCACACAGAATTCTCACACATCAGGAGCCTTAAGAGGAGGCAAAATCAGCAAAGGATATGCTGACTAGTGAAAAAGCCATGGCAGTCTCACACACAAATATGTACACTTGCCACCTGCCCCAGCGATATAATATAAATGTTCTCAGTGCCATTTATACAGTCTAGAACAAGCACAGAATGCCATTTACTGATCAAAGCAAATTACTTGAAAAATCTCCTATGTTTCATTCAATTTTTAGAACATAACTGACTTTTCACTTATTGTTGTTTGATGGAAATGTCATGCAAGATTCTCACCACTCTTCGTATGTCAGTAACAGACCAACACCTCCACTGGAGGTGGAACCAGTAAAAACAAATTTATTTTGAGACATGCAGATTTAACTATCTTAGGTTGCCACTACTGGAAATTCAACTACTCAGTGGGCATAACATTCCTCATAGTTACCTCTCAGTATCCAGAACCCACTATAATCTAACTCCAGTAAAACTCAAGTTCCCACATCACAGCAAGTGGCATTGCACAGACTTAGACAAAGTCACTGCACAACTTAAGGTTTATCTAGCCTAGAGAGACTCAAGAATTGAAACCATACAATCCTATTTCATCTACTACCTCACATCCTTTTGCATTAGCTCATTCTGTTTGATCACAGAAAGTGTGGAGGAGAAATCATTCATCTTGTCAGCCACAAGGCTGATTCCAGTAGAAACTATTATTTAACAATATAAAGCCTAGATCTATTTGGAATGGATGATCTGCAACGGATTTCTAGCAAGTTTTTCACACATCAGATTCTCCAGAATTTCTGAACTGCACTGAACTCCATAAAAAGACATTTCAGCAAGTAAGAGGAATATAGTGTTCAGAACATTGAGAAACATCTTTGCTATATTTGTCAGCACTAAATGCCCCTGTGAAGTTTTTACACTGATTTGCCACTTGTAGAGTTCAATTAAAATGGCAAAGTGGAAAAAGTATCATGGTGATTTAGATAAAGCCAGTCCTCAAATAATCTCAACGTTCACACTCAGCAGGTAGTAAAGTAGTAATTTCAGACAGCAAAGAATGTGGAAAACATGAGAGAGTGGTGAGAAACGCACTGGTTGTTCCAGGAAAGACGTGCTGCATCCAGCCCATACCTTGGTCATTCAAGAACAGATTGGCTCTGACGTGGAAGACAGTTTTAAATGTTCAGTTTTCATTCCACAACCCTAAAATAACTTTCAATAAAAGAAAACTAGAACAAGAGAAAGTCAGAGTGAACGCACCACTTCTGCTGGAACTTCTGGTGTCAGCAGAACCTGAATGGAGGGTGCAGAGATGAGGTGGACAACCACATCCAGCAGCATGAAGCTCACTGAGCTCTTGCCTTCCAAACTCAAGGCATTCGGCTGTGGAGCTGCCCTGGTGTTGGTAAATTTACAACAGGGGAACACCCACATCTAATATCCATCTAATCTAACATCTACATTTATCTCCATCAGAAGTCGATGCATTATTCATCTTCAAGTGGAGTTGTACTGGTATGCCACATGGAAACTGAGTACCCTCGAGCACTACTTTTGGTCTCTTGTTTATCTGCCTCCTCCCTTCACTTTTCTATCAGCCAAGCCCATGCAGATGTGAGACAAACCAGACTTCTTTACAATTCTAGGCAAACAATGCAACATACATAATCTGTAAAAAAAGTAATAGCTTTACCGCACCATATCCTTGTCATTATTTTATTCTGTTTAATGTTTCCTGTGGTTGTTTTGCAAATCTAACAAGATTAACTTCAGAAGAAACATATCGGTGCTCCTAAATGCTATCATCCTGACATTTCATTTTACAAGCATATCCCTCTTACCTGTACAAGAATAGTCATCAATGCGTATATATCCTGTCTTGCAGATGCACATAAAGGATCCTGGTGTATTTACACACATGGTGTTCTCCCGGCAGTAGTGCTGCCCCTCGGCACACTCATCAATATCTGTGAACAGGATAAAGAGAAGACAGTCAATTTCTGTTGTGTTCTTTAAAATATTTTCATACTCTACTCCTGATAATAATGGGTTAGACTAAATAGTTCCTTGAAAAGCAACACATTTTGGAAAGTTTTTTGCTTTCCATTTTTAAACTACTGCTCAAAGTGTTCAAACAACAGGAGCAGCATGAGCTTCCTGTGAACAGCTGTTAGTGGAGTTACAAAGGAGATTACAGTGGCTTGGATCTTTCTTGAGTTCTTTTGAAGTGCCTATGCTGCTATTTCTATGGTTTAAAGAAGAAAAGAAAGAATAACTGGAGGCCCAAACAGCAGACCAACTGCCTCAGCACTGCAGTGGCACCAGTGGCTGTACTGGTGTAGTCACTTCAGGCACCAGTACAGAAACACGCTACTATGATGTACACCATATGCCTTGGAGCTAACAGGCACCGTTGTTTGGGAAGGACCTGTAAGGGACATGATAAGTTCTGAAAAGACACAACAGCTCACTAGAAATTAAGCTTAGAGCTATAAAGTAGGCCATTGTTAATTTTATGTATTTTACATAATTTCTTATATATAAATGTGTGTGTGGGAATATATAAATACACAGATACACATACACACACCATATCTGAAAAGAATGTGAAAGAATGTGGTTTATATAAACACATGCTCTGATGGAAAAAAAAAGCGCAACTTGATAAAAATACTTGTGGGGATGGACTACTTGCAACAGCATTAAGTTACAGACGAAACTCCAGACACTGGTCACTATAGGTATGGACTTCAAAACCTAATTGATTTGGATACTCGCTTCGGCTGCAAGATTAGGCCTATTTCTTGTGCTGGGCTATACTTCAATTGTAAGACTGAGAAAGCACTACAAATAACAAAGCAGTTTCTGCATACTGTTATTATGCAGCAAAGAATAAAAGCAATATTAATTTGGAAGCAATTAGTAGCATGCTGTTCCCATAATAGCAATGATAAAGACAGCATTATTAACATGCTCTGTACATCTAGTTATACTGTCATGCAGTGTGCCACTGAATCTTGCTAGGAAAGTATGTCACAAATCAAAGGCGTAGATTGTTGGCCATGTTTTTTTCCTGCTCATCAGTTTTAATTTGCTCCCTGTTTTCAATGATGTTTACAGCTTACAGATTTGAAAATAAAATCTCCAGATGGAGAACAGTGTGGTGTTCCAGAGTTTGATGATAGTTTAAAGCAATAGGTTGGACACATAAACTCAAACTAGACTTGATTTTCTAAATGTCAACAATATTAACTCCTGTACTTTTCTGCTGTTTAGGTCATATGCTTTCCTTCCAAATCCTCCTCTTCCCAGCCTTTTAAAATCAATAGGTACTCTCCCAATTTAGACACTGACAACTTTTCCCTTTATGTTTCCACAAGAAAATTTGCTTTCCAGGACAAAACAACGTGACACATTGACTATTAGTGATCCTGTAGTCACTTTTCAGTTTCATGCAGTTTTGAAAAGCACTTTTGTTTTCCCCAGCATATAAGATCCCAGTTTCTCTGCCCAGTGCAAACGTCCCAGGGATTCTGCTGGAGAAGCAGAAATTGTTGAAAATCATGAAGCTGACAATTGCAAGTGCTTGGCGGGGTGAATCCAGGCTATATTTTCACTAATTCAGTTCCCAAGAGTTTCATGGCCAATAAACTTCAGCTCTTTTCCTTGCTTTCCCTGTAAGCTCCGCAGGCACAGAAGAGTCATGTATATATGGGCACTGATTTGGAAAAGCACTTGTCATTTTCACATACATACTTAAATACAAAAATAAATGTGCATTTAGAGTGAGCATAGTGAGCATAATGAGGCAATGCGTTTAGTGCCAATCACCAAAGAAACTGGAAAAAAAGTGAAGCTACCACAAGGCTTCCACAGCAGGAGCTGTTTTGCACAGAAAGTGGGAAGTGGCACAAACCTGCTGAAACACATACAGGTGTTCTGCAGAAATGTAAACACACAGTTCACAGAAGTAGTCAGCAGCTACAGCACATGCCTCAGCAACTCCCACAAATGATGCAACTCGTAATTTTCACTTTCCTAGTTCACAACTCCATATTAAATTAATGGTGTTTATTTATGTTTAAGTAACAACATCACTCTTCGAGTAATTAGAGGCCTTATGTTCTTCAATTCAACAGACTGCCTATGAGCCAGCTTTGACACCAGTGGAAAATTCTACTTAAAGATCCAAAGCCTCAAAAACATTAAAATAGGACTTTCTGCAAACTGCATTAATGATTGCTTTACTGGGTAAAAAGCCACAGGAGACCAAAAATGCTAATGGTTCAAACCTCCTAGTTTGGAAGTGTTCTAAATAAAAGCATTCATTTTGCCAAGATATCACGTATTGAGGTTTTTCAAAATGTTTTATTTATAGTTGGATTTATTTGAAAGCACTGCTTATTCACTTGTTGTAACAACAAAATGAGCAGGTTAACTTTGGATTGAAGTGCTTCATTTGAACCAAGCTGATTTCTTTTTCAAACTGATTTTAAAGCTCACCAGAAAACAAAACACTTTCTACAGTACCAATGCAGAATGTGAAGAAAATAAAAGCATTACGGCTACTATTTCTTTATTATCTTACATTGGCACTAAAGTACCCCGTGTTAAAACTCCACTGTTCCACATCATGAACACACACCTGATAAGAGGTTGCTTTTACAAACATTTTGCAAGTTTAAACTAAATTACACTGCCAGTGGACACAAAAGATAATTAATACAAAAAGAATAAAGCAGCTATCAAACAACGTGTTGCAAAGAAAAACAACAGCATGTAATTCCATTCCCCATCTAGAACCCTATACGCTAGTTTTGTATATATTAGGTTAAGGTGTATAGATTGAAGAAGATTGAATTGGGGTGGAGAAAGAGTCCAACACACATTCTTTTAACACTTCCAAAAGAGAAGCCTTTTCGTCCTGCTTACTGGTCAAAACACTGGTTTAGCCTTTTATTCACCTCTAGATACAAAAGCACTAATATAACAGAAAACCTGATGCATTTTTGTACCTATGAAAGCCTACAATATTTATCTTAATTTACCTTGCTAAATGCCTTGTTAGTATATTAATGCCCATTAATGTCATAATGCTTAGCCAGTAAGATCTTTAAGTCCACCAGTTCAATAGCATTTTAGAAGCATTCCAATGCTTCTAAAAATCCAACAATAAAGGCTTGAGTGCCTTAAGTCTGTGATGTGATGCTGAGCCACCAGCTGGGATGTACTGACAACAACGTAGTCAGGGAGATTGTCAACCTACTCTGTTGCCAGAGGTGTAGATGAAAGAGGAATCTCTGGGAAAAATGGTTAGTGCAGAGGCATTTGGAATCTGCACTTCAATTATTTATTTACAGTTGCAAAAATTTTGAAACCAAAGTGAAGTTCTTTTCTTTACCCCCCGAGCAGTCACAAAATTTATATAAAATACATAATCCAGGAAAATTTTCCCTATCCCCCTTACTCCCGTACCCTAATGAGTTTGCTTCCATAGAATGAAAATCCCAGTTGTGTTTCACAATCCCATTAATAAAAGAAGAATTTGATCTGTAATCTATAAATCATGGCTGACCAAAGCCAACAAACGAAGATTCTCCTTAGGCCTCACTATCCATCATTGCCCTTATCCACCCCAAAAGCCTGCCAGAACAAATGAGATTGGTACTAAATCAGTAAATGTGTGCTGTAAAGTAAAGAAAGAAATCTGCTTCCAGAAATGAGGATCCTTTATAGATTAGTATCTTCCCTCCAGACATTTCCTCTAAAATTCAGCGGTTATCTAGCATAAATGATCTCTTTGGTCACACTTACAGAAGCATATGGATGTTAAGTACATAGGAGAAGAGCAAATAGGAGCATTAAGAGTTGTATTTATAAAAATGTATTTCCGAAATGCGTCAAAAAGTACTCTGAACACAAGAGCAGAGTAGATTAGACCTTCAATTAAAAACTAAAAGCAAAAAAACTTTTTCTGTTATAAAAGGTTCCATCTTGACAGTTCATAAATGGGAAGCTCCATATCTACCTGCAGAGCAGGGCAAAGTTTTTCCAGCTTTCTCACACAAATTCATCAGCAAACCTCCATGCTGACCTGAAGGCTGCACTGCTAAATGCAAGGGTGCCATTTACTCACCTTTCCTGTGAGCCTGGGACCCCTCTGCTGAGAATTCCAAGGATGTATGTCAGTAATGACAGTCACTACAAGCAGACTTCAGACTGTTATTTTTATCACTACTTTCATAGAAATAGAATTTGTTCCCTGACCTAGAAAAAGGGCATCAGAAGTTCAGTAGATGTTAGTCACCCAGTAAGGGAGGACAAAAGAGGAGAATGAAGAATGATCAACCAACAGCAACCACTGATGGAGAAAATGTGGATTCAAAATCAACACAAGCTCTCCTGCACAAAAGCACAGAAGTTGTCATTTTCCTTTCTTTTTGTCTTCTCTCCACTGACAACAGACCTTTTCACAGCTTCTCTGGCACCTTTCACCTGACTGAGTAACTTCTGTCCTGTCTCCATCTTTGCTCATGTCCTCTCCCCTCCTGTTTTCAGCCCATCTCCCCCTATCTTCTTCTCCTTAAAAGAGACAGAATAGGCTTCCATATCTTTAAAGCAAGTTCCCATCAGACCACTCACCTGTAAAAGTATTTTTCTTCTTTTTATCACCAAACATACCAACTCATTCTCAAACTCTTTTAACTTGTTC
Organism: Callipepla californica brunnescens; assembly: GCA_023055505.1. Lineage (NCBI taxonomy): Eukaryota > Metazoa > Chordata > Aves > Galliformes > Odontophoridae > Callipepla > Callipepla californica. Next base: position 18,982,285 of record JALIRH010000001.1, read on the forward strand.
AAGTCTAAAACCCCTGTGCATTGTTCCCATAAAGATGTTCTTAGGGTCTCTCCCAGTTCCTCAACAGTACTTCCAGACATCTATTCTCTCCAGGCTTCCTTCACTTTCAGCAACTATCACCATATGCATGCTTTCTTTTTCACACTGTTCTCTTCCTATTCCTATTCCTCTTCCTCTCTTCTCACTTTTTCCTTTATTTCTCACCTGCAGTCTAAGCAAACAAAACACCTCAGGGCTTTGACAAAGCCTTTGCTCCTCCTCCTCCCACCATTCTTCTTAGGCTCTCCATCATCAGGCCAATCTAAGGTTTAACTACCACTGTTTCTACAGTGAGTCACAAATCAATTGCTGCTCTTTTGGTTTGCTTTGCTCTACCATATCCAGCGCAGCAGATTTTCCAGTTGACATATTCCACTTCAGACAAAACTGTGTATTTTCTCACAGTCTCCCATGTTATTTATCCCATCTGACTGCACTGACGTAGATGTCATCGCTCACACATTGTAGATAATCTTTGATTCTTTCTTTTCCACAAATACACAACCTCGTATATAACCACTTTAATGCTATCAACAGATAGAACCACAGAATTGTAGGGGTTGGAAGGGACCTCCAGAGATCACTGAGTTCAATCCCCCTGCAGTGCAGGCTCCCTACAGCAGGCTACCCAAGTAGGTGTCCAGGCAGGTCTTGAATATCTCCAGAGAAGAATCCACATCCTCCCTGGGAAGCCTGTTCCAGTACTCCATCACCCTTACTGTGAAGTTCCTTTGCATATTGGTGCGGAACTTCCTATGCTCAAGTTTATGGTTGTTTTCCCTTGTCCTGTGCTCACAGACCACTGAAAGAGGTTGGCCATGTTTCTTTGACTCCCACATTTGCGATATTTATAAACATTACAAAGATCAACTCTGAGTCTTCATTTTTCAAGGCTGAACAGCCTTTCCTTGTATGGGAGATGCTTCAGGCTCTTTATTATCTTTGTGGCCCTCTGCTGGAGAAGGAGATCCCTGACTTTTTTTTTAACGGGGAGCACAGAACTGGACACAGTACACCAGGTGAGGCCTCACCAGGGCAGAGTAGAGGGGGAAGATCACTTTCCTCGACCTGCTGGCTACGCTCTTTTTAATGTACCCCAGAATACCATTGGCCTTCATGGCCACCAGGACGCACTGCTGGCTCATGGCCAACCTGCCATCCACCAGGACACCCAGGTCCCTCTCCTCAGAGCTCCTCTCTAGCAGATTATTCCCCAACCTGTATCAGTGCATATAGTTTTTCCTCCCTAGGTGCAATACTCTACGCTTGCTCTGGCATCCTGATCTGTGGAATCACAAAATCACAGAACTATAGGAGTTGGAAGAGACCTCTGGAGATCGTCTAGTCCAAACCGCCTGCCAAAGCATAGACCTTCTTCTTCCCTTTGATCTTATCCATGAGCTCCTTGCTCATCCATGCAAGTCTCCTGCCTCCCTTCCCCAGTGTCCTACTCTAAGGGATGCTCTGGTCTTGAGCATGCAAAAAGCGCTGTTTAAACGTTGACCAGCTCCCACAGTTCCCATTACCTTCAAGCACTCTAGACCATGACATACCCCCAAGTAAGTCCTGGAAACGGTAGAAGTTGGCCTTTTAGTAAAAGCCTAGCAATATTACTCAGTGATGACATGTATACAATACGTATGCTTTCTGACTTTGTATGCCTTCTCTTTTTGTTGCTTTTTTCTTCATTTTTTGTCATACCTTTCCACAGTTCCTTCAAAAGAGGGAACAACTAGGACCTGAGTCCTAGTATAACTATTCCTGTGAATCAACTGCAAAATATATACCCCATGTATTGAGTTCAAACATACAAAAAAACTTCAAGCATACATGAAAAAAAAAAAGAAAAAATACCTTCTACCATTCACATTGTGCTGCTCCCAGAAAAGAACCTGAGCCACTGTCTCACTGTAATGATGTATAGGGAGAGTAAGAGCTTAACATTAGAGGAAATGGGCAGCTACTAGTGTCTATTGATTTTTATTGAATTATTAATGGATCTTAAGAGAAACTGAGTGAGTTGGATTATAAGCGTTAGCATTCTTGTAATTGAACTAATAAGAGGTTGTTTTAGCTTGACTAGACTGCTAAAGCATCAATTAGACTAAAAATAAATTCCAGTTATTGGATTTTCATATAAGGTGTGCTCTTTTCTCACCCTCACTTAAACTGCATACTTAACATATATATATGCACACATGGCGCACATTTTTGTGGTCTTCCCTTCACATCAGTTTAAATCTCTGATCCTTGCTTAGGTTCATGATTTTTCTTCCTGACTCCTGCAGCTTGAGAACGGGATATATCCTTAAAATAAAGTCTAAGGGTCACGGTTTTATGATTTTTGTTATCAGTATTCCACATCATAACATCATATATGGCACTGGGAGATAAAGAATTAATGCTCTAGTTCCATGGACTGCTGAATTACCAGGTACCTGGTTCTGAGAAGAGAAGACACAGAGGACTTTGCATTCCCATTTTCCACTCAGAGGGAAAGATAAAACTGCACATAAGTCCTGGGACTTCTCTCTTTTGGTTGCCATCTCAGCAGTGGAGGTTCCCTAGCCATCTCACCTTCAGTTTTAGAGTAAGGCATTTGGTTTCAGACACTCTAACACTTTATTTGAATTATTAGCTTCAATTCCAATTATACTGTATTATATTGTGTTATTTTACATTCCAATATCTCACTAAATTAATTTTCCTCCTCAGATAATTGCTGCTGTTTTGTTTTTAGGCCCATCTCCCTACCCTTTACCTTTTTCCCCTTTCCCCTTTCCCAGGGCATGGGTCCATGGGTCCTCTTCCCCATTCATCACGAAACCAGGCCAAACCAGCCCATAACCCCTGATAAAAAGTCACGCAAGATCTACAGCCTTTGACAGAAGCTCTAGATAGCTTTGAAAGGATACAATACAACATCACAGTATTTCAGAAATACGATTTTCAACAGTACAAAGACATGTTTTTATTTCACTTTGCCCCAGTTTTTTGAAAGAGAAGGCTGACTGTTGAAAAAAAATGTCCTTGTTAAACGTGCAGTAGGAAATAGCGCTCAACAGTTTCCAGGGCAATTTAGACTTCTGGAAGAAAATGCAATCTTCGTTTCAGCTTCAGGAAAACATTGCTGGACTCCACAGACATTATACATTTTAAAAATATATATCACAGGAAATTTTTGAAAACAAATATTGTCTGCCATCATGTAATGTTTTACTTGGCAAACTGCATCTTCTTACTATTTAATTTCTTATAATTAATTCATATGGTAGTGTATACATGATAAAACAAGTAATTATATATAGCTATCTGTCAGACATGAAAGCATCCCAGGGGCTCTCCTTACGCACCAAATAACTAGTCTGATGTAGCTGCACACTGAGAATAAAAATGATGTTGCATGTGATTAATTAGTGAATTCCAGAAATTAGAACATCTTACTGAAAATACAGTTCAAATCCATTTCCCTTCAGCAGTACAGTGTGTTTCATACAGATCTATTAATTTCAACTGCTAAATGAATCTTTTTTTTTCCAAAAATATGACAGCATCTCATTTTCAACTATGAATTTCAAGAACTGTTTTAATATTTTTGTTTTCCACTATTCAGAAAAATAATGAAGAGTGATAATAGTTTTATGAATAAACTACTAGTATATATCAGATTGTGCCACAAGTGTTTTAAAACTCTTCATCAGAAGAAAGACATATGCATATAGGGTAGTATCTATGGTAACGGACCATGTGGGTGGGTAAGACTGCATTTGAGGTTTGGGAAGAACCTAAAGCATGCAGTATATTCCCACAAACTATTCAGTAAAAAAATGTGTGTTCTACAAAATAAGTATCAGTATCACAACTCATCTCTCAAAAGATGCCCAACTAGCCAGAGTATCATAACAGATATAATCACTGTGGCTGTTATTGCTCCGCGTGCTTTATAAAAGACAATATTTTAAATTCACTCTGGCTTAATGTCTAGTATCTCTGTGCATTTGTTACAGCTCTTAGGGATCCAGCCTCTACATATCGTAAGACATATTGCACATACAGACTGAGGTTGGAAAAGTTATGTAAGGATTTTCGTACTCTTGAGCACAGAAGAAGCATCTATCTCGTTCAGTAGTCATCTCCCAGCTACAAATGAAAACTGGAAACAAAGGTAAACAAGAACAAGATTAAAGTTTTGGTTTCTTTTCTCTTGTGTTTAGATTGCAAATTTAAGCACTTCTTATGAAAACATTCACCCTATTTTCTCTTTTAAAAAAAATACAATATGTGTTTTATTGCAAGGGGAAAATGGTTATCCTCAGTAAAAGAAAGCCTCTCCTTACCAAGTACTAGAATTGTATGAGTTAAAAGAGATTACACAAAAATCTCTTGGTAAGATATGTTTCAGGTGTTTTTTTCTTAGTAACATTGTCAGTCTTGGCTATGGGTAGATGGTTGAATCAGTCTGAATATTCTTTCCCCAGAAGCAATTAAAATCAAGTAACACTAAGTCACATCCTTCAAACTGTAGATGTACAGACTTTGCCACTGTTATAGGCAGTGAATACCTTGAATTTGCTTGAATACCTGTATTCAAGTAAATACTATGTTTTATGCACCAGTGTCAGGTATTTCTACAGTACATCCTATGTTAAGAATTCTTTATTGTCTTCCTGAATAAGCACCATTGCAGACAAGCCATACTGGCACATCAGAATTGGCCTGAAAATTCTTCACATGTAGATTTCTCAGTTACATAATGATGGAAATAAGTTGGCATCTTCTGCCTTTGCTAAGAAAAAAATATATTAATAATTGATAATACATTAACTGCTTAATATGAATATTTAATGTTTAATATAAATACTGTAATTGCTTTTTAATAGAGATTTGAAAGGAACATTCTGCCTCCCTGGAATGGAAGCATTTCTATCTACTTCATTAGCTTTTCAACCCAACCCAAAAATGATAAGGAAATGATTCAAACACTACCAGTTGATGTAGATGAGAAACTTCATTTCTTAAATGTATGTGATATGTGATACTATTGTTGTAGCTTACTTCCAAAAAAAAAAAAAAAAAAAAAGAATTTAGCTAAGAAGACAGCTCACCTTAGTTAACAGTACTACAGAGCTCCTCAGTAGGACTCTCGCTCAAATAATATTATGCATATTGTAAAGACAGCAAAGCTAGCAAATATCACAGCATTGATTACTCACAAGATTTAAAGTAATATATTTAAATACTCAGGGATTTATCTGAATTTCAGATGCCTTCATCTGATTTACTTATATTCTTTTCAATATTACATTCCCTGAAGAGAAAATGTGTCACTGATTACTGCAGTTGGCCAATATGATTATGTATCCTATTGCAATTTCATGAGGTCCTCCTGATGATTTCCAAACAAGCATTGCTTCTAACCTACTTTGGCCATCTACTTTGGAAAGAGATGGTTCATCCTCTAAGACTCCTTACTTTCTTCAGCCAAAGATTATTCAAATCAAGACAGCTTATTCAAATGCAGATCTCTGCACAGAAGACTCCCTTGAGTCTCCCCTCGAAAGAAAATTATCAGTAAAACTGATAAAATTCTCAAATGTAGACAAAGTCACTCAGTCTTTGGTATTATCTTAGCTGCTGTGCTTGTAACTGGGACAAACATGGCAACAGAAATGAAACTAGGAGAGTTATTGAGCAAAAAGGGTAAGTTAGAAGAAAAATGGTTTCAATAAAGTATGTTCAATAATATTAAATGCTTCAAAATATTGTTAGAATAAGTTAGCTATGTCGCATACTCTGCAAGCAGTACAACTACATTTCCATATATCAGAAAATAAACGTTGTGGTCCTCATAACCATGACGTAGATCTGGGACTGTGGCCAGCAATCAAGAACCCACCAGTCCTCCCCATCAGTAGGATAAGGGAGAGAATCAGATAAGCAAAAGCAACAACAACAACAACAAAAAAACGGATTAAGGTAAGGAGAGTTTAAGAAGTGAAGGGAAAAAAGAAAAAAGGAAAAAAAAAAGAAGAAATGCAAATGCAATAACTCACCAATTCCCACGAGCAGACTGATGCTCAGACAGTCTCCAAGCAACAGCTCCCTTAGCTCCTATTGCTGAGCATGAATTTATATGTCATGGAATATTCCTCTGACCAGCTGGGGTCATCTCTCCCAGCTGAACCCCCTCCCTTGTCTTTGCCTACCTTAGTCTAATCACTGCTAGGGAACTGAGAAATAGAGAAGGCCTTGACATCACGCAAGCACTGTTCAGCAAAAGCCAAAACACTGGTATATTATCAGTAGTGTTATAGTAAAAATCTAAAAGAGCCCCCAGAGCTTACAAAAGACCACTGCATTCTCCCATCTTCTTACTTGAGCTTACCACCTTCTCTATTTAATCAGCAGCTCTCAGAAGTGCTCCTGAAGTGAAATCAGATTTTGAACAGAAATAGTTGAGCACTATTTTTTGAGAAATGGTACAGTGCCTGTTAACAGTTTAAGTTCAAGGATATGAGAAAGAACACTTACAGCTGCCACAAGCAGATTATTTGCAAACCTTCTTATTTTAGCTGATGTCTAGACTTGCTGCCTGAGTAAATTTCACTCTTCTGGATGCACCAATACATCCTGGCAGCTAAGAGTCACAAACCTCATCCTTAAAAATTTCTTCAGTGTAGCTCCACCACCACAGATGTAGTGGGCACTCAATGCTATCTCAAATATATTCTGGAGGATGATTGTCAGCTTGAGAGGACTGCCAAAAAAAGCACCTACACAGCATAATCCATACACAACCTATCCATAAGATATCTCAAACCAAATAACAACCTCAGGCAGAAAGTAGATTTCAGAGTACTTGGAATAAAGCTTAGAGCATGTAAATGAGGAAATCCCAACTCTTAAAAGTACTGCTTTTAACAGTCCTCAAAGGAAAGTTAAATGTGATATAAATATTAATAAATATTATTATTACAAAACATAAAAGCATCTACCATAACAGTGTCTAGAGACATCACATAGCTTTGGAAAAGCCTCAGTTCTTTCTAGGACAGAAGCGAAACTCTTCCATCATTCAGAGGAAATTTATGCAGTTTTTCAACACCAATACTGAAGCCGGCTTCGAACAGTTTTATTTTTGTTCTACCTTAAGGAGAAGTTCCACCAATGGGAGCATTATTATTTCTGTTTATTCTTTGAATTATAACAGTACTTTGGCATGAATTAAGATTGGTAAAGTCTGGCTCTAATACAGAATAAATGACATCCAATTTTGCAGTTTATTTTAAGTTTGTTAAGTGAGAACACAGAAAAAGCTATCATATTCACAGGCTCTAGCCATTACGAAATGTCATCTCTGAAAAGCTTTGTGTTGTCATTTGTACACTTGGCATTTGCTAGTAATTAAAGCCACAACGCCACTTGCAAAAAGAGTTTGTGCTGAGAAAGGGAGCTTTCAGCCATTCAGGATGAGAAACAAGACTCCAAAAAGAATTGGCATTGCACTATTGTTACTGCGCCTTTAATGTTACATTTTTTAATATTAAGATTGAATCTTTCCAGAAATTAGCATCTCAGACCCAAAAGTGCCCTCTTAGGCTGGAAAAAGGGATGCATGCCTCTGAACAAATACAGGTATTACAGCCTCATTGGTCCTCTGCCTCTCCACTTCCACAAAAGCAATCCTAAGTTTCCATCTGTGTCCTTAGTCCCCCTGTTGCCAGCATACAGTCTCTACACTCAGTCAGAGATGACCAGCCAAGGTCGACTGTTGACCCATGTGCGAAAAGTGCATAGTTCTAGTGTGTGCTTCCACTACGGCACTCTATGGGCAGCACAGCCTTAACATCACTCTTGGCTATGAGAACTCCACCTGACATAATCTCATGAACTGTGCTCATGAGGGTAAATCTTCTGAATGGGATTTGCTGTCTTCAGTGTGTAACTGGATCAGGTTCTAAATCACATACATTTTTTGGACATCCTTTCTGTATCCATACACAGTAATACAATGATTAATTTTGGAAAGAATGTCATGTGCCATATGGAAGCATGTGAGCTAAGAAATCTTCTCAAAAATTCATCATGCTGAATTCACATTGTGAATTCACAAACTGCTAAATTAACTTATGATATGGATGCACTGATCTTGCATATGATAAACTAATGTGTCCTCATCTAAACATTTCACCAACAGTGATGATCAAGAAGCTTTCTATTTTTTACTCATTACATGCCTGGCAAGTTCTTCTCATAGCAACAGACTCTAATTTAAGTGATGTGGTGATCACTAAGAGCATAAATTGTTTTTCTGCTTTTCAGTCAGCAGAAAAAGAACACAGCTGTAGGAAAAAGAAAAAAAAGCCCTCCTTAACCACCTGATATGACTGTGATTCCATGGCTTCAGTACCCCTCTCAAAATGGAAATGCCTGATGAGTTCCCTGAAATACAGATCTACAGCCTTAGCCTCTGTGGAAGTCCCAAAGGACCGAGTGACAAAAATGACTGGTGCTGCAACAAAGAACAAGCTACACAGCTGGTCCTGGTGTCAGATGCCTGCTGGGATGTTTGTTTCTGCATGATTTTCAGTTCTACTTTTTACAGCATGTTTCTGGCAAATGACTGACCATATACATTAGGCAGAGATGTATGTTCCTTTCATGAAAACAGACATGAATTCTCAAATCTGACTTTACAGATGAGCATTAATGCAGCTACTAATTCAAGTAAGCTGCAGGCATTAAGTTCTGCAGAATTCAGCCAAAGGAACTGTCTTAAAAGGCCCCAGTCCATCCCATTTATTTGTCCGTCACCAGAGAATAGTCCTGGTATTAGGTGGGACTACAGAGTACTGTAGACTCTACTCAGAGACACTTAATTTTCAGCTCATCTGGCTAAATCTAAACCAAATTGCTCATTAGTCAAAGGCCATGCTGCTGATAACACTTAAGCTTTAGTGTAAGAATGGCTTGATGGAACACTAGTCTTATACCTTTGATACTAATGGTATGGGCTTGCAGAATCAGGGTTTTCATGAAGAAGAGTAACAGTGAAAAAAGCAGATGATTGTGCGGAGGACTTAATCTTTCAGTGCCACAGTGGGGATGTTTTGTTTCACAGGATTACAGGATAAGAATGTAAATATACAAATTTTAGAAACATCACTTCTGATTAAGTAGCTGGTTGTTCCCTGATATCAAAAGAGCCTCTAAAATTATAAACCGTCCTTCAGTATGACTAACTAGTTTCTAATTAACACTAATATCTAGTCTATTGTGTTAACTTACTGGGGAGGGAGAATGGAAAAGGAGAGTAGTGAAGAGTTATACAGAAATGCCATCATGATGGTTGACTTTTAGGTTGCCTGAATACCTGAATACCAGGAATACAGAGGAAAACTTTCCTATGGAAATGCGCCTCTACTTCCAGACCTCAACCACAGCAACTTGCAACTTCAACACCAATGAGAACTTAAAAAAAAAGAATTAATTGGAGAGATAATAATTTTTAGCTGATGAATATGCTGCATAACTAACTCATCACTTTTAATAGGCCCATCACTTTGACAACTCATGAATCAATACATTCTTCCCACAGAGCATTACATAGTGCAGCTGAGCATCTTTGCAAGGTATTACCTTCACAGTATGCATTGTCCTCTCGAAGGGCCCTGAAGCCATCTCGGCAGCTACAGACAGCTCTGTCATCTAGGTTTCGGCAGACAGAATGTTCCATGCAGTTATGTCCTTCTGTGCAAAAGTCATGGCCTGTTCGGAAACAAGTATGATTGAGGACTAAAAAGAATCCAAGAATTATAAACTGTCCCTGTAAAAGACAGGGGCAGTTAAGTCAAAGAATATGTTTCTATTGTTAATGAGATACAGAAAAACAAATCAAACCAAGCATGCAGTGGATGAAAGGTGTAGTAAAGGAAACAGACAGTCTCCAGGTTTTCGCTTTAATTTCAGGTTATGCCATTGATCTGAAGGCAGCTGGATAGGTGGCTTGCTTAAATCTGCTTACAGTCTCCTTGTCATTGTTAAGTAATTTTTAGAGCACATTTCATAACAATGCATTTTTCTTCCCTTAGGTTTTTTGTTGGTTGTTTTTTTTTTTCAAACTTTTATAGAAGAGCTCAGACATTCAGTAGCTCATTTACTAATGGGATTACTTTTTTTTTCACTTGCACTTACATTCCCAAGTGTTTTTGCAATCTTTCCCCATTTAACTAAAACGCTTTGATTAACATCGACTTGTTTTGCTCTTCTCTTCCCTTTATCTTTTTCTTTCAAGCTTCATTGACTGAAAACTCTTCCCAGATTGCCACTGCCATTCCATTTCAGAGAAATTTATTTTTAAAAATCTTTCCTTTTGGCCTTCCTTATTTTCTCCCACACCTAATTTTTCATTTCATTTTTCTTAAGTGTGTTCTCTACAGCAACTTAACTATGAATTTTTGAGATTCTGCAGTTCTTTTCCAGGCTACAAGATTTAGAATGGGTCTTTCAACTCAGTAGGCTGTTGTTGATTTTTTTAATACCGTATGTTTGCTCTCACTGAAATCTTATCTATAAATCTGTCTTTATTATACTAAATCCAAGCCATCTGCAGTAACTGACTTGAAAATTCCAAACTTCCACATCTGTCTATTAAGATGTGGTGTTTGTCTCCATTATTTTCTCAGCAATCTTATTTGTTTAGTGTTTTCCTCTGTAGCTGAAACATCGGAATTGGTCAATCAGCAGTACTTCAATGGCCTTTGCCAATGACTCTTTCTTTGTTTCAAAATCTCCCATGGGAGAACTGAGGAATGTGGGTCAAGCTTGGGGCACCAGACTGGTGTAATAGCAGCAATTCCAGAACATAAGCTAGAATTAGGTTGTAACATTTACCTCTTACGAAATAACAAACAAGTATTTGCTGGTGGTAGAGAATAATATTCTTAACACTCCATTGGGCTTCTGCTTCATATTTTGATACAAAGCAGCTTCTATCCCTAAATTATATGACCATTTATGTTGTCATCAGAAAAAATCTGGGAAGAAAACTCTCCAATTCCAATGTGACATTAGAAAGCCAGCATTCCTTTATTTTTTCAGTACGCACCAGGGAACTTGATAAATCAAGCATGCCCTCTCAGAGTTGAAGTTATGCATTTAAACAGTTAAGATATACATATGTAATACATTGTAATACATATTCATTCTTCCCCACAAACTCATTAATTTATGCTAATGTTCCTCCTAGTGTGCACGGTGGGGGCCTATGATGGTCCTATGCCACCAACTTCCTCCTCTTTATTCCATCTTCTTCATCACTTTGCCTGACCTTCAGCTGTTTTTCCCCCATTCTGGCAGATCTCCATTGCTTGTTACTCCATGCACTATAACTCAAAACAGTTTATATGAAACCCAAGAAAAAGTCCTTGCATCTGATGGATGCCAAGATAAAAGCAGTCTATTGTGACGGGACCATTCAGAAATACTAGACTGTTCCCATACCAAGCAGACAGTAAACTGGAAAGTTTTAGAACTTAGCACACATCAATTCCTTTTTGCTAAATTAATATATTGGTCCTTAAATTAATATGTTGATTTCTATTGCTAAGCCAGCCTATACCAATGTCAGACAGGCAAATGGCAGACTCTGCTTGTCAGTTCATATGCAAGTTTTGAACTTGGGCAGATCACAAGCAATGCAAAGCAATAGAAATCAAGCTGAAAAGGTCAAAAGAAAGTCCATAAAGGCAAAAGGTTTTAGTATTTAAGCTCAGTGATATGGTCAAGATACAAACATCAAAGACTTTCAAGTATAGTAGAGACTAATAATTATAGTTCTTTTCTTTTCTGCTATGGATAATGAGAAAGGTTTGGCTACTTTTACTTGCATGATAAAATTTACCATAACTACCACAATGCTGTTATCTAACATAGCATTTCTGTTAGATGCAAAAAGTTCTGCAGTTCTACATGCATTACAGGCTTTTCAATACTCAGCAAACATTTGGTAAATGTTTGGTAACAGCAAAAAATGTGTGTCAAGAGCAACCTCTGCCCATGGTGATATTTGCTCTTTGCCCTGGTGTTGTCTACCTCATTGAAGTCTGAGCTAATAACAAAGCAACAGTCATATTTTTTTATTTCCTTGTCTTGATTTCTTTGCAACAGACTGGTATTTCATAACTAAGAATGTCCATGTTATCCAGGAAATGGATGATAGGGTGTTTTGTTTGGTTCTTTTTGTTATTTTCTGAAGATTCTTAACTCAGCTGTATTAATGTTGCTGTTTCAAAAATGCTTCTTGAATCTATATTTCATGAGAAGCCATGATACCATGGATCAGGTAGGACTGAAGATGATCAGAAAGCACTAATCTGACATATATTAAAATGTTCTAGCACTACCAGGGACTATGAACACAGAGTTATTTTCTCTAAGCCACACAAGATTTTATAGAAAATTATCATGAAAAAAAATTCTTTTAGACTGTGATAGTCTTCAAGAGCTATCAACTTTTCTTAAGCTCTTTTCTTCTACTTTCTTCTTATCTCTCCACTTGATGTCATTAATCATATCCTTCTCGTGTTTCCACTGAGCATCACCAAAACAAGTCTAGCTACATTCTTCTTTTCACTGAAGTGTATCTAAAGTCAGCCCAGGAGTCTAACATCTTTCATGCCAGGTATCAATTTATCATTATTTAACATTAGGAGAAACAGACATAGCCACTTGAAGTGGCAATTGCTTATATCTTTGAAGATACTAATATTACTGCAGATCAAAAGACTGGGCTCAAGACAGAATGCTTCCTGCACCTCTCCCCTTTGGAAAAGACCAGTACCTGTGTGACAGATAGTCACACAGTGTACCAAAACAGTGCTCAGAGCTTCTGCTTGTAGAAGCAGAGTACAACTCCAAACAGATCAACAATATATGATACTCTCTGAACAACTGCACAGCACAAGCTGTTCTCCAAAGCAGACATCTCAAAGCATTTTCAAAGGATGCTGGGGAACACAGACATTTTTCCAGTCTCGTTTTGTTCAGACAACAGAATGAGTGAGGAGTAGAAAATCACTAATCATGCATATAATTTCTTTGAATTTTCACCCACATTTGGCTAGAATTAAACACATAAGAGCCAGTGAACATGTCTCACACAGTTCACACTGTTAGATATTTTACACATAAATCTTAGACATCATGATGCAGGAATTGTCCACTCAGATTCACAAAGTCAGCTGTGATTATGTGTAGGAGTGTTATATTCAAAAAGATCATCAAAAAAAATCTACATAACCTGTAAGAAAACTGCACTGAGCTTATATATATGTCTTTTTGTTTTCTTACCTTTACAGATTTTGCAGCAGCTGTGAGACAATGGGATCTGTTGAGATTCTGGGCAGTTCAAAGTTGCACAACTCTCTTTTGGAATACGCTGCATTTTGTGGTCCTGTCAGATGGAAGTAATTGATTGTTATTGTGAAAGAAGATAAAGGATAACTTTAGTTGGTTTTTGAGATTACAATGTACAAACAAACAAACAAACAGAAAAAAAAAAAGAAAAAAAAATCTATGCTGAATCTGGTCACCTCTGAAAACCATTTGAAAGGACAACACAGCACAACAGAAACATCAGGAACCATCGAATGCTAAAATCTTTCCAAGTAAGAGAAAGTATAGAAGCTGTTTCATTCTTTACCTTAGCTTTCAAGCAACTTGCCTCAATAGTATTTCCTAAAACCATATGCAAAAGAGCAACAGTTTTTCTCAAAAACAGAAACTTTAAACTCTAGAGTTGTAATACATACTCTAAAGCAGCTTTCTATTTATATAGCATATAAAACTTGAACAACTTTGATCTCAGTGCTGTAGTTGAAACACTGAGGGAAACAGGCACTGATTCTGTCTTAGGAAAAAGGTTTCTTATTAAACTTGGACCAGAATCTAGAAGCACCTAATGTCAAGATGCTATCTGAATATCTTCAGGCATTTAGTGCAGGTCACACGCAATCACTACAGTATGACCTCAGTGAAATGCCTACCTTAGCAACCAGGCTACCACAGAAATACCACCTTTAATAACTTCTGAAGTGCTCTATTCCTGATATAGCAAAAACAGAAACCAAAGCAAATAAACAAACAAAGCAATAACAGGTTCCTCCTCTGCCATAGAATCAACAATTATAAGCTCACTACCTTCAGGGGCCTGTACTTCAGCATGCAGTGAAATCCCTCATGACTATGCTATTGCATATTGTATTATTATTACAGACTTAGAGTTTGATTTTAAGTCATCTTTAAACATAATATATAATGATGAAATCAAAAATTACCACCCAAATTTTACATTAAACAATCCAACCCAAACCTGAAATCACACCATATCAAACCAGATGCTGATGATACTATAAACCAGAACAAACAAAAACCAGCAATCTATCAAAATAAAGAAAATAACCCTTGATAGAAATAATACCAGAGTAGTCTGGATTGCATTTCATTTTTTTTTACAGATTCTAATTTGGAAGAGAATGTTTAATTCACTCATTTTGCAAAATTTAAAGAGAAAATTGCATAAGTGCATGCTCATAGCAGACACAATTGTTGTTTATGATGTTTAAAATCGTGTACAACTTGAAATAAGGAATTCTCTACACTGCCTTGATAACTTCACCATAAGCCTCCAACCACTAAATCAGTACTTGCACCAGTCTCCCTTGTGTTGGGGTTACAAATCATATTCCTTTATGAGAACTCCAGTGTCAATATAATAGTGTCAGCCTATGACTTCCTGGCTGACCGACAGAGTTTACAGTGCAGGGATTTTCTTCTCTGAAATACCATTCACGTGGCTGCTAACAGAAACAATATGAACTTCAGACCTTGAAAAAGATAATGTGAATCAAAGCAGTAACATCCAGCATCATCAACAAAATAAACATGAGCATGGTCAACAGAGACATTTTGTTCACAGTTTGGATCTGCTACATGCAAGGAAGACAAAGTAACACCGTATAACTTTTGATGAGCGTGAATTCATCACAGAACTAATGTCCCAGGTGCTACTCTGAAGAATACAAGCTCAGTCCTGAAAACCATACTACTAAAACATCCATTTCCAAAATTATCATCTCCCTCCAGAAGCAGGTAGGAAGGGCATGCCAAAGAAAAGGATTAAGCAGGACTGATAGCAGAGGACTGACTCTGAAGTCTAGGCATAAACTGCTATACCATTGTTACTTTGGTAGCCAGAAAGGATTCTATACCTCAGTTATTGAGTCATTCTGGATTTCCTGCAGCCCCATGGAGTTTGTACAGTGTTAAGTACAGCAGTTAAATCAGCAGACCTCTGCTGCAGCTTCATGGAAGTTTTCCCACCCATTCCCTGTCTTAGAAACATGCATTCAGTTTTTCAGCCCCGCGCTGCAGCACATATCTGCCTGTCCAGAGATATTCCCACCCCATCTCTTTGGCCCAACAGCAAAGTGAGCTCTGTCACAGCAGGCAGGTGACTCAACCTGCAACAATGCCCTGGAGTATATTTTGCTCTTCAAGTGCATTTGTGGTCTGCAGAGCATCTGTATTCTTGCAACATGATGAGATCAACAGCATGACATGTTCTGCTTACAAATCAAATGACAAGTCTTCTAATTTCCAAAATAAGAAACAGAACTAGACACCCAACATGCTCCTTCTTTTCCTTCTCTTTCATTCATCTTTTCCACTCAGAATTATCCTGAAGTCTAAATTATGTCCCCATTGTGCTTGTTCATCATTTGCACCTGGGCTCATAATTGCGAACAATAACACTGCACACATGTCAATGGAAAAATAACATAGCCTGTTGGGTCTTGTTACTGATGACGATGAGGATATGGAAGGAGGAAGGAATGCGGTCGATCATCAAGCTGTGTAATCAAGGCTTGCAGTTTTGCAAAGCAAGTGTATTTGCAAAATTTGCTGTGGAACTCAGTAAGACAAAACAAACACGGGATGCCTTACATGACTTTTTTGTTGCTACTTCCTAAGGTGGACCTGTCTGTATAATAGTGGGACTTTGATACCTCTAACATGCAAGATTTTTTTTTTCATAAAAAATGTTCTTACCTTGCACTCAAACAGAACACAGTCCCCTGAGCTTGAATACACCGTTTCTCTTTGTCCTTCAAAGTAGGTTCTGCCTTCAAATATGCACACCGCTTTGGGAGAAAATAAAAAATATCACAACGATTTTGTATTAGTACACTGTTGATAGAACCTATGCACTTCTTTAGAGATAACAGCATTTTAACATTTTAAAACTGATTCAGCTGTGAGAATATTCTAAAGCCACCTGCAGGAATCTGGATATCACAGGGGAAAAAAAAATCAGAGAAAAAAAAAGATGAAAGAACCACAAAGGCATGTATAAATAGAAGGTGAAGGATGGTGGCACTCATGGTGAAGTACTCAGAGAGACCAAGAGGGGAGAAGGAATGCACTGCAGGTCACACAAGGAAGGTACGGCTGCTGCCTGGGCAAGAATTAAGCAGAGAGAAAGGCAGATGGGGCCAGGAGAGATGCAGAGCAGGGAACCATGCTCAGCAGCCATGTGAAAAGTACAGAGGTGAACAAGAGCTTGGAGATGTAAGTGCAGTGCGGGCAGCATTAGCAGATCCTGAATCCTGAATTAGCAGATCAAGCATCCTGAAGAGGAATGCTGACTAATGAAGGGCAATCACAGAAGCCACATATTTGCATTCTGCCATCTGAACTACCACCACAGGTATTTCAAAGTTACATATTTTTAGCTTGATTAACCCCATTATTTACGACTACTGCTAAAATATATTAGAAAATATGTATTTTACTGTACAGGTACAGACATTCAGTGACCGTATTCATTTTTTTTTTGTAATAGAAGTAGAGTCAAACCACATATGACAGCATGACCCAGGGCAATTGTTGGTTATACCATGACCTGGCCTCGTGCCACTCCTGCACCCTGACAGTGCCACCACTACAGCACGTGCTGATGTGGCACTTACTGTATTGTTCTTTGAAGTCCCCAGTTGGTATTTAAAGCTACATAAAATACCTGCAAAGTAAACTACCTTTTTGTTTCTTTAGAAGTGTCTATTACTGCAATTTCATTATGCACCGAGTAAAGGCTAAGTAATATAACTACTAAGATAAAGAAAACTTGATATCTGCCTCTGCTGCTGAGAACACAGTCAAGGCTCATCAAGGAAGTGTAATCGTGAAATAACACGATTACAGGAGTAACAGGAGCATGATTACGAGTAACAGGAGCATGTTACTGCTTTAAAGTTCTAGATTACTGTTTTCAAGACTAATTTGTTAATCATTGACTTGGAGATGTAAATCAATTTTACTGCAATTCATTTACAGACAGATTTATCAATTCTGTTTAATGAGACAATTTGAAGACAATTGAAAAATCTCTGGATGTGCAAGTGTTTCTATTGCCTGGCCTGTGTTAGTTACCTTTACAGTTTTCCCCTTATATACTATTTTATTTTTCTTTACTTGCAGTTCTTTGGTTTTGTAAACTGCTTATTAAATTGTGAGCATATGAAAAGTCATGCTTGGAATCAATACTGAAAAAGAAGTGACTGGCATAGTGAAAAAAGCTGCATATTTTTCCCAAATTTACAAATATGAGTTAAAATATTGTATAAAAATAAAGTGTCTTGTGTGAAATAAACCTACATAGCCCTTACAAGGAGTAAAATTACAATAAGCTCCAACATCCCAAATTTCATGAATGGCAGTTTGCTGTCAGACTCAGTGAAGGTCCTTTATGAAGGGGGAAGTCCTAGGGTTAACAGAAGGAGCAAGTTTGCATAGCATCCACAGAGAGGGGTCACAAAGTGTCGAGAAAGCTCAGTACAATACAGTGCTCTACTCAAGCTCCTCTAGAAGAAAAGTATGCAGAAAAAATCCATATAAATCTTTACTTGGGACTAACAGATCTTGAATCCAGACAGGAGAAGGAAATAATTCAGATATATATATAACTTCCTGTATATTCCCAGCCATGACACTAAACCAAAATAATGATACATTAAGCACTTTCCCTTGTCACACACATTTCAGGCTTCCAATAGCTACTACAAATGACAAGAAAAACACAAGTACAGCAATGCCTGAGGACCAGACAGTGGAAATGGACTGATAACATATCCTTATACCTCAAACAGGCAGCCGTGCCTGATCATACAAAAGGCAAAAGACATCAAGATCATAGTTAATCTGTCAGAAGAAAATGCTCTCCCGAAAACAAAACATTTTTAGCGTATTAATATGATCATCTATGCATCTTAAAAAAAAAAAAAAAATTAGTATCCATGCTACCTCAAATCACAGTCCACTGAATCCAGTCACTTCATCAACACTGGTAAACTTTTGGTTCTTCAGAGAAACTTAGAAAATAATGTAAATGGAAAAACTACCAGAAAACAGTTCTGAAAAATCAGGAAGATATTTCTTATTTTACCCACAGTCCTTTGAAGTTTCTGGGTGTGAAATTATCACAATGTAGTGCTGCAGTATCACAAGCGTATGCTGAAAGCAAGAAAATCAAATGTCTTCCATAAAGTCTTGCAAAAAAGTTGATGAACAAAGGGATCCACAAATGCTAGGGTTGTGAGGGCAGGCAATCTATTTCCTGTGTGTCTTCATACATGAATGGGAGATTGCTTCTCAAAGTACTGAAAATCATTGTAAAATGTGCATTTCAAGACATGCTTGCATGGGTCCTAGCAAATCCAGACCGTGTTGATTTCTCCAGCTCCACTACTTAGTATAGCACCACTGCTTGTGACAACTATCCAGCTAGAAAATTACATCTTATTAATTGAATTTCCGTAGATCCAAACTTACAACTACTGGAATTTGCCATGGCTTTGTCAGCAAGGCTAACAGGCCCCCAAGTATAAGTGTCCTGCCTATACAAAGCGATCAAACTATGTTTCAGGTGAAAAAAGTATATAAACACTTGATAACTAAACTGAAATATAACATGAAAGTAAACTGAATAATCAGAACACAATCCCAAGCTCATCTTTTACACTGCTGCTCTTAATGACTACACTCAAAAGGGACATTTCTTCTTGAAATCAAAAACAGCTTTACTTGAATTATTTCTTTCCTATTCATATCCTGTAAAAACAGAAGGATTCCGTCACATTTGGATACTTCCTGCCACTAAAATGCTAAAAGAACTCAGAAGCTCTTACTCAAAGTACTATGACTTAATTTTTCTCTTCTCTCTGTGCTTATCTACATCACTTCATCTACACCAGATGCAGTCTCAGTGTTTAACATGGCTTTAGTGATGGTATAAGTTCACCAGTGTAACTGATTGTTCAGTTCGGTGAGCACAGAGCACACATGGAAAGATATCTAGTAAAAGAAGGGTACTAAACTTCTCATCCCCCATTTTTCTCCTTGAATAGCATGACCTACATCTCAGTCAGTGTGGAACAGCATGCTTTTTCTGCCTCATGCCAGCAGTTGACACAGCTAATACACATCTCATGATGGTGATGCTTCATGTCTTTATTTTCCTTCAGAAATAAAGATATTTCAACAACATGAACATCTGGACTAGAACGGTGTAATTGGAAAGTCCAGCAAAGATTTAATTTCTGCCTGGCTAGATGCTTCCCAGAATGCTGTGATTAGTTTGTGATTGGTATCTCTCTGGGGAAAAATATCATGTTTCATCTTCCTAACTCCTTTCATCCGACAGACTGAGTCACAGTCAAGAAATTTCCCAATGATTAGTTGTTTCAGAACGTGATAGTTATTGCCTATGTAGGATTTCATTTACAGCTGAACTACATAAACCATTTCCTCTTGCCATCAAGCTTCCACATACTCCTAGTATCAAAATATATATCATTTGAAGTACAGTTATCTAAGAAGGTGAAACAGGAAGTTTCTGGTAGGAAGTTTGACTATTCTTGATATAGTTACATACATACGGTGATACAAAGATAGGCACCAGTATAGTGTCTAAAAATATTATTAGCAAGATCTGTTTATATATCTCTGACTAATATATGCAGGTGTAATAATAATAATACAGCTACTCTTTCTAGTAATATTTAACACACTGTGGCATGGCACCTTCCTCATTTACATTCAGCAAAAAAATGTTTGAGGAGCCCACTGGTTATCGTGTTCGATGAATCACCAAAAGCTTGTCAAGCCATCACTTTCACAACTCTTTTTTCTTCCCACTGGCCTCCAAATGACACTTTTTTTCTGCAGTTGTGTGACCTTAAAACATCTACATAAAATCCATGACCTATCTAACACTTGCCTTCCATTCCCTGAGTTCACAGTATGTCACTTGTATGATTTCTCGCTTTTGTATATATCATCTTTGATATCTAGATTGTTTCTGAGGGATGTCTGTAAAATTCCCTGAGCTATCTAAGCTGTCTTGGATTCACACTTATCACCAAGTGAACACAGAAAATTTGGAACACTGGTAAACTCCTCAAACCACTATATTTTTTTATATTCACAATTGCCCAATGAGTAGCAGACATAACTAGGAGAAATTTTTCAGTAGCTGTTAAAGCACAACTTCATTCTTGTAATTAATTCTATGTTTCTGCAACTTTGTGCATGTTGTCTGGGAAGCATGGGAAATGGATAGTAAGAAAAAAAATCTAAATTTCCGACCTCCTTCTTGAAATCTCCACTGTTCAGAGATCAAGGCTGAGGCACTGTATAAGATATATTAATACTACTTGCAAGCTTACATAGTGCAAAATCTCTATGTGGCTTTATCTTAGAAATACAGAAATAATGGTCACCTGCCATGATTTTTTCTCTCTCAACTGCCATGCCATTATGAGACATGCTTGCACCCCTGTCTCATGTATTTTTTGCAGGGACTTTTACTTCTTGTTTGCTCACTTGCTGTTGCTCCTCTGTTGCTGCAGTCAGTGAGATTTGAGTTTTGCTTCATCTTATGTCACCCCCCTCAACAATTCACAGTGATTTCAGACTTCAAGCAGAAAAATATGTTGAGGTTTTTTTTCGGTCATTCACTGTTGAAAAGATGTTTACATGCTCAGCTTGCTCAGCTGAAAAAAATAAATCTGACTTTAAATTTCCTATTGATAAGAAATCAATTCCCAACTATATCTTTTTTTGTTACCCAGAAATGCTGAATGTCTCTACTGCACTGAGAACTCAATGTGGCTGTTCAACAGCACTTCTTCAATCATTTAAGAGCATCTGTGATGTAAGTCATCTCCATTAACAGGCTGTTTGGTCACATGGGAAAGATAATCTAAGATCATAAATCCTTTCATCTACCTCTCATTTTTTCTACATTTCCATTAATTGCTAGAAGGAAGCTAAGTAATTCATTTACCTCATATGTTCTTTGTGGGAAGTCTTCTGTGGAACTCATCTGAGCACTAGAATGTGGGCTATTTGAGGTATCCTTAAAGACTAAAAAATCAATCTTAAGATCAAAAAAGCACTTCAAAATGTGACCAAAAATTCTGTTGAATCCAGCTCAGCTGAGGCAAACAGATCTCACAGATATATAAAACTTCTACTGTGGTCTGCAGGACAGGGAGTCTGGGAAGCAAACCAATGGACATCACACATGGCACAAAATGAGCATATGTGTATCTCTGTTTAAACAAAGATCTAAGATATTGTATCTCTGTTTAAACAAAGATCTAAGATATTGGAAGATGAATGAGTGTATTAACTTGGATTTATCCTGAAGTGGCATGAAAAGAAAGCCAACAAGAAACAACTTGCTCACTTTCAAAGACGGAATAGATTTCTCCATAGAGATACTGTGTTATTAACATATAAACATTCAGGACTATGCAGCCAAGTATTCAAACTGCAGATGAAACTGGAGATATCTAATGTAACACAATTTTTTACATTCATCAAAAAAGCCTGCACTGAGATCACTTAGCACTAAGTTAAAATATATACAGATGCAAATATATAGAGTGAGCTCAGACATTTTCAGACAAATCACAGAGATGTATCCATTTCAGTGCTTGTTTTTGGTTGCTACTGTGACAACAAACATTCAAGATTTTCCTCACATAAGTGATTCAATGTCATAAACCACGGCAGAATTAAAAGAATTCCAATTTTCCCTCATATACCTGTGACATTACTCATCAGATGATATATCTGAATTAGATAAATACTTCATAAAGAAAAATCTGAATTCCTAAAAATCTACTTTTCAGCAATAGGGAAGGTGCTGTACTTAGTACTAATTGCACACATGCATTGGATACTGTGAGTAACACTCTTTAATTTTAAGCTGTGGGATCAAGCTTAACATGTTATAATCATATATTCTGAAAGACCAGCTGAAATGTCCTCATATTTACTGATCAAAGTTTTGCTTTCCTTTTTCCTCTACTCATAAATCACAAAACTCATTTTAACAAATAATAATTAAGATATCCATCCACATTTGCAGGAGAGAAAAAAAAAAGGCAGATTGGACTATCCCAGTTCAAAGAAGAATTCTAATGAAGTCTTGTACTTCACTTTGACCATTTTAGAGAATGCATCTATACACAAGGAACATGGATACTACTTGACATCAGCTTCTCTTAAAAATAACATTATTGCTACCCACACAGCAACTTTAACTCAGTTAAATATGGCAGCCAAAATATTTATGCTGATAGACATGGACAACTTTGGCTCTGGAGCAATAGACCAGATTCTGTTTGTTAAACAGAGCTGGAATATTTTGGACTTTAAATATAGGATTTTAAAAACTTGGGCATGACTAATGCAATCAAAATGCCCTTTTACTTGCCAAATTAACTCTGTTGGCCATCCGGTACTTAAACGACTTTCACAATGAAATGTCAAAAATAAAATCCAATGCCAAGACAAAAGTGTTAGAGGGTGTCAAGAGATGAAAAGCAATTAAAGTTCCTATTAATTATATTATATGACTATTGTATTACAATTTCATTAAAGGTTTATGAATAGCACCGCAATCTGCAAGACCAAGAGAATTTGGATGCAAACACTGCACACTTGCTTAATCCTCTTTAAACAGGGATTAGACATCTTCTGATGGACTCCTTTTGTCAGCTATACTTAAAAGTAGTGACATAGTTGTGTCTTAGTAGAGGTTGAAACAGATATTTTATTAAATCTTGATAGGTACTAATCACAGGGAAATTTCTGTTTCAGTTCTACCTTCCCTCATCTGGTTTTTCTAAAGACTAACTGCAAGAGGTACTTATCTGAAGAACTGTGCTTATAGAAAAAATGGTGTGGTATAGAAAAATAAAGAGATATCTCCCTGAAGCACCTTCTACTTCATGTCATGGTTAAACTCACACATACACCGATCAGAAAGCCTCAAGGTATAGAGATCCACAGGAAAGATAATGTCTGCTGAATTGATTAGAACTGTGCTGAGAATTTCTGCAAGCAGCAAGGATCTGCAGAAGGTTGGCACAAGTCTTGATCACTGTTCTAAGCCTATCAGTGAGAAACAGCTATCAGCAGCAGCATTAATTCATTATATTAATTAGCTATCTTGTTATATTAATTATTTGTATTATTTATTGTTAATAATGATGATTTTATTACTTATGTTATAATGATACAATTTTTTGTTATATTTTATTAATTATGTAAGCAGGTTGTGTTCTCCATTGCCATACATTGCTCAGACCACCAATGAGCATGAGGGCTGCTATTCCTGCAACAATATTGTTACCTGGTTTCACTGGTAATTCAAATAGAGGGAGAGTAAATAAGCTTTTTTTTTTCATTGGAACACTACTCATATTTTTTGCCTGATTTACCATGGTAAAATAGAGCATGCCAATTATACATAACTTTTTGGACACATTTTCTGTGCTTTTCTGCAGAGATGGTTACTTTCAGCAGCCTTGAGGACACAGATGACGTGAGCAGATACAGTAAAAGGCAAGTACTTCTAAAGGGCAGCATCCCCAGAGATTTTACAGTTTGTTTCATTTGACAGCACTAAGAAAAAGAAGCCTGTGCAAATAGCAAAACTACAAAGTTTACCCCAAAAATAGTAAACCTGTTGGGGGTTAGACCAGATGAAATCCAAAGGCCCCTTCTAACCTAAACCACTCTGTAACTCTGCAAAAAGAACTTGAAAGTGACATTTCCACACGCTCAGTTGTAACATCCTGTGACCTGACAACATCTAGCTCCATTACTTTTGTCCATTTTACAATGTTTACTTTCCATACAAATCCTATCACTTTCACTTCCCCTTGAAATGGCAGCCCCTTGCTAAGCTGGATATTACAGCAATAGTCACGTATACCTTATTTGCACAATGATGTGGGCCAGGCCAATGTGTTTATAAGTTCCCTGGGGTGGATTAGTGCACAGATGGTGCACCATATCGATAGCTGTTGTTAAATCTCAGGTCTTTCAAATCATCTATACAGATGCATATACACCCATGAAGGAACTGAGCAAAATTTCACACTCCTACCTCCTCCTTCATCCACTACCAATCCCTGCATAAGGAATCTATCAACCCTCCCATCCCTCTTCTGAGACCTATCATCTTCCTCTCTCACTTGAACTGAAATGACAGGATTAGTTGGCATAATCGCAAACACACCAGAGAACCCTACTTAGCATCAGTTCAGCAAAAGGCTTTTAAAACAGACATCAAGGTAAACACATTTTTGGAAATCTTGATTAAAGTCAGTTATGCAAATTGCCTTTCCAAATTTGTTATATACTCACTCTCAACATTCATTATCAAATAGCATTTAATCAAAAAAACTAATCTAAAAAAAAAAAGACACTAGTTGCTGCCAGCACAGTTGGAATTTTTCAGAAGACAATTTCAAATACATAGAAACCTATGCACACAAAACATTGTACCTTTGTTTCTGAACTCTACTAGAAGTTACTATTATTCACTGTGAATTCCCAAGCAGTAGGCTACTTCATGTTGAAAATCAGTTCAATACTTGAAAAATGCAAAAGCAGTAAGAGCAGTTGCCCTCAGATTGTGCTTTGTCATCGCTAATTTTTCCAGAGTGCAACTGTCGATGCTCTGACCTAATTACCGGAGAACAATATACTGGAGTTCATAGCAGCTTATAATGGGGCTATTCCCTTTCAGTTTAAAAAGTACATCAGTGAGTGAAAGCCTCAAAGTTGATTCTAACAAAAAATAATTTTCAAAAGTAAGCCGTATCATATTGTCTACCTACCATTACCTTTTTATGGAAACTAAGAGTCAGGCTATATATATATACCAAGAAATATTTCATTTTTAGTAGTAATTTGTCATGAAATCTGCAAAAAGCAAAAGGCAGTTCTGCAATTTCACTGGTGCGGAAAAGAAATAGGTTCATCTTTAAAAATAGTTCATCACATTACCAAGATCCTCAGAAATGAGTGAGATGGGTTGAATAACATTAAGAAAACACACATTATGAATTTTACAAAACCTGTTCTCGACATTTTTAATTTTTTTTTCAAGTTCTTGAAAACCCGATAGAAAACATACCAGTTTATATTAAATAACTCTTGATTTTGTTTTCAATAAACTATCAGCAAATATCCTGTTTTCATTAGCTGCAGAGATGTGGTACAGATATTTATCAGAATTAAAAACAGTAGAACAAAGATGACCAAACTGACAAATAAAAAATTTTGTATGGTATTCTGGTAAAAACAAGTACCATCTTTCCAATGGAACAATCTGGTTTTCTTAGAGAAAATTTGATCCAGACATAGAAAATGAATTCACCTCTCATTGCCTGTGATCATATCAACTCAATATTCGAGGAATACTTCAGTATTTCATAAGAAATGTGAGGAATAATAACGTTGGCAAAGCTTTTTTTCAAGATATATGATAACATTATTACAATACTGAGTTAAATAGCTTCTCTTTCCCTTCCTTTTAATCATTATAGCAGCTAAACCAACAGGAGTAAGTATCTTGAGAGAATGAAGAAAAGGAAGATTTTGCCCTCAAATGCTGAATAAATACGAGCAACTTGATATGTGCATTTCCTGCAGGATACAATCCTGAGTACGAAAACAAGACAGTTTACAGTGGCAACAGATCCAAGTTAGAGCTCATGAATGTCATAGCTGAGAGATGGAAGTCTGACAGGACAATTCACTTACTTTATTTTCCTTTATTTTCCCAACATCTTTGTCTCTATATCCAATACTTTCCCTTTTCTGTTATATTTAAATTTTCAAATCCTAAAGAACAGGAGATTGTATTTTGTGTATCCAGTAACTAGACTAATGGCTCATCATACATCCACTTCCTTAGAATTGTATCTAACAGATCTCAAAATCTGTTCACATACATCTAGAAGTGGTTAGACTTCAAAACATGGAATTTTATTGGAAAGAATGAGGGATAGGGCTCTTTTGCCTTTCATCAGTTGACCAGAGAAAAAGAAGAATGACTGAAATTTGCTTTAAACATCAACTGGCAAATTTACTGGTAAGTAGTTTCCCAGATGAGTGTTGCAAGGTGTATACAGACTAGTTTTCAGAGAACAACAGAAAACAAAGCAAGGATTTTTTATTCTTCACACTGTAAGTATCAGCCTGTTACTTCCCCTGAGTTTTCTGGGAGCCCAAGATGTGACAGTGGAAATGGGAGCAAAGATGTAAGTGTGTGAAATGAGTGAACTGGCAAGGTCATTTAACCGATACAGGAAAATGAGGGTGTGATATTATTATTTCTTCTGATGTCCACTTTAAATATCTGTTCTTGAAATATATTTATTTATTCCCACATTTCGTTAGAAAACTCTGCAATAATATTACCAAAAGGATTCTTTGGTTATGTGTTGGTATCATACCGCCAACTCTATACATACAAAACCACAAAAGTTCGTGGATAAGAATGAAGCATTCTGAAGTAATATTCTGCTACTATTAAGCAGCATCTTTGAGAACATCCATTTGCAAAACTGTTTCCTTTTCTAAGCTATACTCAGAATTGATTTCTCATTTAGGTGCCTTGAGGACCTACTAAGCTTCTAGATATAGCACGATGAAAACATCTACAAAACAAACACCCTATTCACAAGACTTTAAAATTGGCCCAGAGAGAATGCTGATCTTTGGTGAACATGAATAGAATCTAATGAGAGAGCACAAGGAAACAGTATGTGAATTTATAGCTCTTTCTTAACAGAGTAGAGATATATGGGGAATTACACTAGTTTATCTTTCCTATCTGCAAAGAAGCAATCAGTTACCAGAATTAAAAGGTATGTGCCCATTTTCCAGATGAGTTCTGAACACTGTCTTGCTTTTTTCGGGAGAGCAAAAACTTAAATCTGATAATTGAATCCAGGTGCTTTCTGCCCCTAATTTATTACATCAAACAAGGATATCATTGTAATACCTTTCAAACACAATTGCAAATAAACATATAATGGACACCAGAAATGAGCGAGATATAAGTGCTGTTTTCCACCATGATTCCTCATGACAACGCAAAACACCAAACTTATGCTTGAAAAAAAGTGTACTCAACTTATACCAAGGGCTGACAGAGGAGATCAGAATTTTTGTTCGCAAACAAAAAAACAAAACAAAGAAACAAAAAAATCAGAAATAATTTCAACAAGTAGCAGGAAAAATAATACTACTCATCTACACCGTACAGAAAGACAGACTGGTTAACTTTTCTAAACAAATGGGCAGAGCTTTCTTTTCAATGGAAACTGGTACAAAGAAAAAAAAAAAAAAAAAAGAAACCTCCAGAAATTAGTAAAATGTTGGTAAAGATGCAAAATGATACAAGACATGGAAATTAGGAAGTTACTGCAGATACAACCTTGGGCACAGAGTAGTGAAGAAAGCAACACAGAAACTTTTCAATGTCTATTCTGAAGGGCACAAATGAGGAAAGCATGAGAAAGGACAGTTACACCATTTCCACCTCCATTTCACTTTTGAAGTTGTGTCTCACATGAGCAAAAGTTGCAATTATTTCAAGTGGAAAATAGTTTCTACAAATGTAGGAAGAGTGACCATTAACAGTCTGGAGATCTACAGACCACAATTCAGAAAATTGCAAGGGATGGTTGAGAAAAATGAAACAAGCAGTAGAAAGATAAATTCACTGTACATTTTCACTGGAAAATGTTTAGACTTCTGCATTCAAAAAGACTGAAAGCCACTGGTTTAAATCACTGTCTTCATAAAGAGACAAATAAAGGTAATGGTATAAAACATTTTGTTAACTTCACTGAATCAATTTCACTCATATTTTTACTATCCTTTCCTCAGATTGTCAGGAAAACAAGGTCACATTCTTGAGAGTTTTCTGTTGGTTTATATTTTCATTATTTATTTTACTGATTTTCAGCTTCTACAACCTTTTTTTAATTTCACAGGATCTAAGTACAATCCCGTAGCTTCTAGAATTATCTTCTTAGGTGGTGAAATTTCCACCTAGATGACCCTTGTGAATGTGGTATACCTGTTAAGAACAAGAGCATAACAGATGCAAACTGGTTTTGCAAAACTATGTAGGTCTCAACAGGTCCTGAATCCTTTTCTTTTTCTTTTTTTTGTTTTTTTTCCTGGAAGGAGTTTTGCTCTTGCCAGCCCCTTGAAGTGCTCTGTATCTCCAGCTTGCTACTTCTCTATGATCTTTTCTGAAATTTGAAGTATTGAGGTTTTCAACTAAAGTTAAATTCTCCTCATTTTAGAACACTTTCCCATTAAGAATACTTTTTACTAATATCACAGAAATTTGTAAAATCTATAGAGCAAAGCTCCAGGCAGGAACCAGAACATCAGTTACAAGCTGTTGATTTGGCAGTATGCTCTCCATTATGTAACAAAACACAAATGTATATATATACATATATATACTAAAAATTCAATGATTCAGTGGCATTAGTTCATTTCTGTTGAGAAAAAACAAATAGAAATCAATGAATAGCCACATGAACATCCACGTGTCCTAGAATATTTTTTTTTCATTATAAATAGAACCAGATTTTGTATTTATCTATTTTATTGCTACCTGACTAAGCAAATTCTTTTGAAACCAGTATTACTGAAGCTGGGGTAGCGACATATCAAAGACTGGGACACTGCCAATCTGGCCACTTCCAGCTGCCTGAATGCCAACATATTCATATGCTACATATGTTACTGTTTTATTTGCACTGGAAATAAAATAAAGTAATACTATGCTGAAGAGTTTGCATATTTTGTGAACTCCCTGGTAAGAACATAATGAAAAATAAATGGAAATGAATAGGCTCTTTTTCCTGTCATCCAACACAAACATAGGTTATAAGCAGAGCAGAGGATGACCTACAGTGAAATTTGAAATGTAATAAATATTTTTAATTCTCCACTGTTAAAATTACCAATACTATGCCTCCGATTTTTTCTATGTATGTAATGTAATGCATCTTAATAAATAAGGATTTTCTTAAACATTTTATAATTCTTTCCTCGGGCACACAGTAGGACCAAAAACGAGTTATTTTACTATTAACTGAAACTCTCCTCAAACACTGATACCTTGCCTCCAGACCTACAGTCTTCCAGTTGAGCTCCCTAATGCATGACATCCAGAATAGTTAAAAGGCAGCTGAGCTAGGGCGGAGCTGCACTTTGATGCACAAAAAGTCTGACTGATGCATAATGTACCAACTTCCTTAATTCTCTTCAGCTGATGTAGAACAAGGAAACTCAAAGAACACTGGGAAGGAGAACAGTTAAACACTCTTAGAAGTCCAATTACTGCAAGCTGTATTTTAATTAACATACTACAATAATCACACTGGAACAGTCACTCTTCCAGCTCAGAGAGAAACAGCTATTGAAAAAAAAAATATTTTCTGATGTAGGCATATTGTCCAGCTTACAAAACCTGCCCCCAGAAGTCCATAACAACTCTGGCACTGGAATTATAACAGAAGTAAACCAAATATATTGCTGCAATATATGAGTAGTTTGAAAATTTCTGCAGCTTTACTGAGCAGCTACATTAAAGGGTCCTGACACACCATTAGAGTTTGGCACTGCCTACCAAAGCCAAGTGGAGTTTTCCACTGTATTCAGCTGGTTGAGCTCAGCATAAGAAAGCACTCAAAGCATTTTTGGAGTGTCTTAGTGTTAAGCTTCCTGAGATAAGCTTCCTAGAGAAGTCTCTGGGGAGATTTGGATGTATGTAAACATTTCATGGAAAGGAACAAAGAAGAGGGAGCCAGACTCTACTCTGCAGTGTTCACTGATGGAACAAGAGGAAATGAGCACAAAGTAAAACTTTAAATTCAACCTGAACATAAGAAAACACTTTCTTACTGTGAGAGTGACTGAGCAGTGGCACAGGTTTACTGAAGAGGTTGCTGTTTCCATCTGTGGAGGTACTCAGTAAAACTCAACTGGGCTCATGGCCTGTAAGTGTTCTGGTCCAGCTGACTGTGCTTGAGCAGGGGACTGGACTGAGTAATCTTAGAAGGTCCCTTCCAACCTCAACCTCTGAGATAATGAGGTGCCTATGTTCGACAGTATGAGATAGGTTCACAGATGATACATGCATCAACTACAATTTTCCTCTATACTTTTATAAATTTTCCTCTATACTTTGTAAATTTAAAATATTCTGAATTATTTTATTGATCCATATGAATGCAAATACATTTTCCCCTCAAAAATAATTTGCGCTATTTCCAAATAAACAAAAGTACTACTTTCATTTGCAGACATGGAGTTGATAAAGTAACAGAATTGTAAACAAGCAGTATGATGTAATTCATTCATATAGTACACACTTGTATATGATGCATTTTATACATCACTATAATGTCATACTATCACTGTATATGATTCAAAGGCCTGAGAAAAAAATTGTTGATATGAATCATTGCATAATGCAGAGGCTGAAGGGATAGCATTCTGCTAAAATGTTGGAGACACTGAGAAGTTCTGCATGCTGACTAGAACAGGTTATAATAATTCATGGTTCTAGGAAAAAACCCAGTGCCAGACATCTTCCAGACATCTTTTAGTACTATTCTGATAGGAACCTAAATTTTCTGATTTTTCACAAATGAAAACATTCATCTCAGAATAACAGAATTTATGCTTTATTTGCACTTGCATCTTTTAAAACCCACACAAATATTTGTAATCAAAAGGCAATTAATCCTTTGAATGAGCAAGACTCTTATATTCTGATTCTCCTTCATATAATTGTGCATTAAAAAAATGGGGAGAAATAAATAATCATTCACTACTACAAAAAAAGATTTGAGCCTACACGTGCTGTTTTGAGTTAAAAAATAGAAGAGTGAAAACTCCTTCCCTTTTGAATACCTGTTGTCCCCCTGAGCCTGAGCTCCCCTGCAGCACTAACACACGTGCCATGCCCCAGTTGGCCTCATGCAGCTGGGCTCTGCTTTCCAGCCTGCCTACTCCTCTGATTTACTGCAGGGACAAGATGGCCTGTTCAGCAGGCACAGATGTAATGCAGCACACACAAGCTCACTAATCCTGTCATTCAAACACACTGAGCTACAGGCTCTTCTCTGTATCACATTAAATACAAGAGCAGCTCCCCTGGCACATAGAAGGTGGGGGCTGAGGCTTGGAGCTCTGCTGTCACTAATATAAGACATCTAAAACAAGATGGTGCCATTCCTTCAGCCCTCCAGAAAGAGTCAATATTGAGGAAAAATGAACCTTAGTGAGCAGCATAGCTGTAAATCCATAAGACTTCAATCCACCTGAAAAAATGTTAATAAACTTGCAAAGAAGCTTGATCAGCATTCCTTAATTTTCTAGGTACAAGTTTTGCACCACTGCTGATGGTCAATTGCTCTGCAAATGAGAAGCAGATGGACTTTTACAAGTCCTTCACTGTGTGTTAGTATGCCCAATGAGCTGGGGCTTGCAGAAGTGTATTGATTTGGGGGAAAAATCAGCATCACAAAGAGAAAAAGGGGAAAGCCCTGTAATTTTGATTACATAATTAAAAGTTTCTGTAAGTTAGCAAGAGAAATCAGTGCATCAGAAACCCATTTACATGATTAGAGCTACCATCTCCATGTCTGTGATTTAATCATTTTGTTCGAATACCCTTTCTGAGTCACAGAATCTCTTTAAATGAGCTCTCTCCACACTTGCCAGCAACAGAAGTGGGAGCTGATCTGATACAGCTCTCTGGTTCTTTCATTTTCTTAAAATAATTGTGTTAGAGTTCAGATTTTACTACAATGCACCATAAAATCACCTAATGTCCCGAGGGAAAAAAAAAAAAAAAAAAAAAAGGAAGAGTGCATGGAAAACCATAGACTGCAGATTTTAACATAATGGCTTAGATCTAAGCCTCCATAGAGATCTGATGGGATAGATATAAATAGGTTGGGATTAGATCTCTAAGTTTCTGCGGCGTCACTGGAAGAAGGACAGTGATGAGAACAGAGCAATTTCTTCTTGGAGATCAGCCTTGGTGATGGGAATTATTACTATGCCAGATAAAAATACAAAGATCTCTCTCTTCTGGCTGATGAAAATCAGCTCGTTTGTTAAAAATACACTGACTCAATTTAAAGAATACATATATATCTCAGGTTCTGGAAGTGATACCATAGTGTTAATACACTAACTAATAAGTCATCATAAAATAATTCGCTGACCAAGAATCAATTGTCTCAACTACTAAAACACTGGCAGTCCTTTTGCAATTCACTTAAAATAAATGAAATCATCCTCGTATATTTTAAGTTAAGTACATGGTCTACAGTGATATTTCACAGTATCAGTAGGGGACCTTAATCTGTTCTTTTTGTATCAGTGCCTATCACCACACAATGTGATTTTCTTTGCAGAGGAGAAAGGAATACAATGATCTCTTGCAAGTACCTTCTCAGATAGGCTTAGAATTGCACTGAGAATAGAAAAGAAAGCAGCCTCTGCTTTCTGGCTCCAAATAATTCTCCATAGGAAGCTCCCATTGATCTAAGGTGTATGCTCTGGTAGCTTGACCACATTTTCTGTTGAATAGCTTGTCTGTAGCTGAAACATAATCCAGCTCATTGGCCAATTCATGTGCCTTGGAAGATCATAGCAGCTTCTATCCCATTAAGGATGACAGAAAATACAGTGATAATTCAAATGTGCTGTTGTTCCTGTTTACAGAAGCACTGACCTTCACACAGAACAGAACAAAACAGAACGAGTTGCCCGAGTGTTCTCAAAGATACAGAGTTTGGGCAGAAGATTTGGGTTTATTATTTTTATTTTCAGTACAGCACTTTTCATTCCACTGTGGCACAGCTGATATTCATTACAGTAACTGATGCAAAGATTAAACTCACAGCTTTACCTATCTAAAAGTTTGGTATTTAATCTAATTGCCTCACCTCCCTCACTAGTCCATGGAAAGAAACATGCACTTCTAGAAGACAATTCATCCTATCTATTCCAGTCGCCTCTGAGCACCACACTATCAAGAGAGCCTAACTGCTGATGTCCATACTGGACTAATAAGCTAAACAAAGGAGGTAAATGAAAAAGTAGATAACATCTGACTTAAATACTAGTCCATAATCCTCCATGCAGTTCAAGTGTTAACACAATTCATGACAGCACTTTGGCATGCACCAGCCAGCATGCTTTGATGCAATTCCAGGCTAGGTTTTGTGGGTATCACCTAGCAGCAGTCATTCACAAGCAGTCACTTGGATGCAGATTCTCTTTCGGGTGGGAAAGGCAAGCAAGTATGGCCATGCAGGTGTGAGACACAAGTGCCACCTAGTCCCAGGGCCACAGGACCATTACTTATTTTATTTAGTAGTATATGTAAAGCCATTTCAGACTGCCATCCCAAATTCAACATGTCTAAAGTCATGCTGAATTAATCCATTCTGAATTATTCAAAACAAAAAGCTGTGAAGCTTGCTTGCTTATCACTGTGAATGTATTAAGCTTAGTGTGTTTTTATTTTTTGTGCCAGCTGTCACTACACCACACCCCACTGTTTTCATTTTTGGTGGCTTTGTTAGCACATCCACAGAAGAAAGAAAGAGGCACAACAACAAGGCTGCCACAGTTACTACTGCCTGGACAGTCTGACCCTCTCAACAGGCTGGCAGAAACAGCTCATCATCTGGCATGAAATACCACAAAAAACAACAGGAAAATGCAGATAGCCATACACAATTCTGTCTTGTAACTAACACTAAACTCAGTAAAAGAATAGGGTATTGGGAATCATTTCTCAGTATTTACGTTTGATTGTCCAATACTAAGGAGAGCTGCTCCTTGAGCAGCAAACCCTAATTAGCTACTTTCCATCATGTAGGCAGATGTGACATCACTTGACACAATTCTAAAAAATAAGAACAAAAAAGTTATTTTCAGAAACTGTGCAAAAGCAAGAAGTCAGCTCTGACCCTCTGAGCAAGAGCAGCTGTTAGTGAACACAGATCATGCTCGCACATTGAACTGAAGACACCAAGAAGGCAGGATACAGCTGCACACTTATGCAGACACAAAGACTACTCAGAATTTCCACCAAACTGTTCTGGAGAAAAACTGCCTCCAACTTAAGCTCTTCACAGTCTTTCATTGGAATTTATCTATCTTGTCAGGATGACCCCAATTTCTACTCTCAGTCTTTTGGTTACCATGAACTGGACAAATAAAATGTTGTGGGGTTTTGTTTCTTTTCTTCTTCTTTCTTCTTAAAGCACTTTCAATAAATTTGATGAAAATGGGGACAATTTTTCAAAATAAGTTTTTGTATTTTGACCTAATCATTTTTCTGGTAACTTGTCAAGGGAGTTACAGGTGGCATGTTAGATACCAATTGAATTACATGGTGGCAAAAGCAACAACACTGGACACTAAAAAGCTTTTGATGCTACAAACATAAAAATGGCAATACTATAGTAAAATGTACAGTGTGCTGTGCCAGAACTGTATCTCAACTGCAAGAAGTACTAATGCTTTAAGACAATGTCAGTGTCCATATGTCCATTTACATTTCTTGACCTTTGTCATGGCTCTGAGTAAAAATAACAACTTCCTAAGAAGTCTTGAGATGTGAGTGCTTTCCCATTATAATTTGGATGGAGAATTCCCTACTAAATTCACAAACAGAACATTACAATAACATACTTCAGTGGATCGAGTTTTCAAACCCTTTCAATGTGGTCAAAGACTCAAACAGAAGCTTGAAATCCAAGCATTTCTCGTCACTGAATTACCAATTCCCTGAGACATCTAGTATGCATGGAAATTCTGTGTAGTTGGTAAAAGAAAAAAAAATTGAATTTTCATTTCCTCCCAATTAGAATTAATCTACTTGAGTAAGTTAATAAGGTTTCATAAAATGGGATGGTTGGTGTAACTTTGAACACAATCAAATATTAATAAACTCCTGTGGGAGCAAGATGAACAGAGTACAAAACGTCTTCCTGAATTTTATCTTAAAATATAGCATTTTAACCAGTTACATATATCTCTTATACCCTGTAAGAAGTTTTATACATCAGTAGAAATGGTGAAAGCACACAGAAAAATCTCAGCATTAGCATTATGAAGGAATGCTCCTCAAGTTCATGCTTGATTTTAAGAATAGATTCTACAAGAGACTAAAATAAATAGCCACTGCATGTGACTCACATCCATAAACAACATGAAATAATAAACACAGTCCATCTAGATATTAACCTAAAATTCTCCTTCTCTGATCCTATCTGTAATAAAACTAAAACGCTGTAAAACCAGAAAATAATCATCCATATTAACTGAAAATATTAAAATCCAGTTTTCTATTTAATGTTTTACAAAAGAATCTTTCTGAACGACACTGTTTTCTCCTTAACTGAGAAGTCTAGTACAAGTTTTCTCTTACCTTAGTTAAAAAGTAAGAACCATAAATCTGAATCTCCATTTCTAGTACCACAACATATCGTTGAAAGTACAGTCTTCTTGAGATAGCATTAGAAACATTGGTCTAAACAAATGCAAGGTGATACTGGAATCTCTAGCAGTTTATTTTAAAAGAGAGAGCATACATAAAATCTGTGAAAAGTTTCTTATATATATGATTTTTCTTTTTAAAAATATATAAGAAATACCAGTTTTCAGGAGAAAAAAAGAGAAAGAAAAGAAAGAAGGAAGAAAGGAAGGAAGAAAGACATAAATAATTGAAACTGAACATTTTCTAGCTATCAGTTTCTGAAAATATTTCAGGGAAGTCTAAATTTCTCTATTCCTTAACCCAAATATTTCATTCACTGTCCAGTTCTTTCAGTTACGTGTTTACATAAAAGTTCATTTTTCTTTGCAGATTACAAAATATTCACTACAGAAAGCCCCACTGTAAAACTTACATTGACATTCTTTGCAGCACTTGCCATCCACATATGCCAGGGCAGAATTAAGCGGACAGTCAGAGAGGGGGCAAATCAAAGCTTCACACTGCACAGTACCATTCTAGAAGAATAAGAAGTGCTTAGCTGGTAGTTATATTTAGCAAAAAGAGATGCTCTCATACATAGGAACTTAAAATCTATTTTTAAATGCAATGAACTCGGACAAAAAGCCATTTTAGCATGGTTCTTTTAATAACAAGAGCAGAAACTATAACTTGAGAATATCTTGCATAAAATCTTTCAGACATGTATGATGTGTTCTTTGAAATTATAATGATCTAAGTTTTTTTTTTTTTTTTAAGAGGAAAATCTGTTTCAGGGTAAAACATTCTGCCAATCAGCAGCAAACTGACATATTAGGGTGAAATAACAACCTCACAGAACAATACTGAGCCTTCTGATTTTTACATAAAAGACAATACACTTCTAAAAGGTAATAATTTCATAGCTGCAAGAAAAAAAAACAGATAAAATATGCAATGGATTTAACACAAAAGTCAAAGCATTTCAGATAACTATCGGCAAGATCTGACACCATGGACTAAATCTTACCTTCAATGACAAATTCCTAAAATCAAAATTAGTATAACACCAGAAATATAAAGATCAAAGAAATACTAAAGCTTAATAAGAATCATTTAGCAAATTGCAAACAACAGCATAACAATCTAAGGTGCAGTATATACAGCAGTAGCCTTTTTACAAGATACTAATGGCCTTTGAATTAAACATTTAATAAGTCCAAATTGAATTAATGAGTTTTAAATGACTGGACAATAACAAAGATGCAATAGTTTGGTGCTTGGAAAGATAATTGCAATCAGTTCTGGAGCTCTGATACCCTCGAGAATCTTCCAGTCACTTAGATTCTTTTTTCTTTGTGATATAGTAGAACGTGCATATTATCCTGACATTTTGCTCTTTATTGCTTTTGGAGATGTAACCAAAGGGAACTAAAGGGAATCAGACATAAAGGATCTATTAAAAATTTGTTAGGGAAAAGCAGGTATTTATTTATCCACAGAAGCAGTTTGCAACTCAGTGCATGCGAATAACACGATGGCTTAGTGTATTGCATAGCATTTACCTACACTGGCATGAATGAACTGCAGATGACACCAAGCTGGGAGGAAGTGTTGATCTGCCTGACAGTGGGAAGGCCCTTCAGAGGGATCTGGACAGGCTGGATCGCTGGGCTGAAGCCAGTGGGATGAAGTTCAACAAGAGCAAGTGATGGGTCCTCCTCTTTGACCACAACAACCCCAGGCAGCGGATCTGGAACGTCTCCACCACCTCTCTGGGCAGCCTGTACCAGTGCTCTGTCACCCTTAGTGTGAAGAAGTTCCCATGCACATTTGTGCTGAACTTCCTATGCTTCAGTTTGTGGCCATTTCCCCTCATCCTATCACCACACACTGCTGAGAAGAGTTCATCCTCGTCCTTTTGCCTCTCACTCCTTAGATATTTATAGACATGGATCAGATCCTCTCTCAGTCTTCTTTTCTCAAGGCTGAACAGACCCAGGTCTCTCAGACTCTCCTCATAAGGGAGGTGTTCCATGTCATATCATTTTTGTATCCCTCCACTGAACTCTTTCAAGAAGATCCCAGTCTTTTTTGTACCAAGGAGCCCAGAACTGGACACAATACAATAGTTCTTTACAACTACCTGAAAGAAGGTTGTGGCAAGGTGGGAGTCAGTCTCTTCTCCCAAATAACAGCAACAGGATAAGAGGGACTGATCTTAGGTTGTGCCAGGGGAGGTTCAGGTTGGGTATTAGGAAAAAATTCTTCTCAGTAAGAGTGGTCAGGCACGGGATGGGCTGCCCAGGGAGCTGGAGGATTTAAGAGGCATTCAATAAATGTTTAGATATTGTACTAAGGGATACTGTTTAGTGGGGAAATATTGGTTGTAGGTGGACAGCTGGTCTGGATAATACTGGAGGTCTTCTCCAAACTTTATGATTCCATGATTTCATAGAATCTTGGAGAGCTAAACATACAAGGACTGCCGAAATACTGTGAAAATACATTTATTGATAGATTTAGAACAGTTTTTTCTTGCATTGTGTTGTTACTACCTAGCACGTGTTTATAAGCATCCCTTACTCTTTTGCTTCAATAAAAACATAATCAGAGAAAATACCAGTGTTTTTGCATCTCCATTCAAACTGTAGCCATACCATGCAAGTGCAGTTCTTACAACCATCTGTCCACGATTCAAATTCTCTGTACGTCATGCCTTTCATTGTGCAGGTCCTTTCACAGTAGCACTGATCCAACTTGTTCATCCTCTGCTCAGCTTGTGACAACTGCATTTACAGTTCACAAAAAGGTTGGAATTCATAAGTGGCTTCTATGTTAGTGTAAACATGATTGAAACTGTCCCCCTTATTGTCAAACATGCATTCAAAGATAATAAAATGACTTGTCAAATACAAAGCAACTAAACCATAAATCATTTAGAGATGGATTCTAAGATGCAAGTCACAATCCATTTCATCTTTTGCTTATAACATTAGAGGCATCATGAAACAAAGTTAATAAATGACAATGCGTACTTCCCCTGATTTCTCGTTTTTGTATTTGTCAACTAATCAAGAATCTTGCTTTACATAAACTATCTGCAGATACTAGGTTATGTATGAAAAATACTTGAATCTGAGTAGAGGCTAGATGGGACCTAACACTCAAAACCAACATGTTAATTAGCTAGGTAGCAGCATTTTCACAGATATCTAAAGACCTGACATTTAAAAACAGAAGACTAGTTTGTCTTTACTAGCAGATGTGAACGTTTTTAGCATGAACTTTTGCAAGAAAAGAATAAATAAATGAATAAATAAAAAAAAAGAAAGAAAAAGAAAAAAAAAAACACCCAGTACTCAGGGTTCTCAGTTCCCTGTCTTGCATATATTTTGTCTCAGCACTGCCTTGCCAACTCAGGTTTAGTAAAGTCTTGAACATATAAATCTTGCTGCAACAAGAACTATAAGCACAATAACCTATTTCAGTCCAGTTTTATTGACTTGCTAGCCTGGTAGATAGAGCTTGAATATTTATGATCCACTTTCTAGTTTGAGGTTTGGATTCTGCTTGCCATTAAAAAATATAACTCTATTAAAAATGTTATTAAAAAAAAAAAAAAAAAAAAAGCTCTCTGAACTAAGAATTTGTATGTATGGATAGTAGACACAGATATCTAAATGCAAACATATATAAACATCATGTGAAGAGATGTTCTGCACACACCCATATGCACAACCATACAGACGCACAAATCATCCAAAAAGACAGCAAGTAAATCTTTATGGTCCTCTGTTCTTCCAGGCCATGCTTCCTAGTAAACATTACCTTAGCTGATGTTTTGGCTAAAATGTCTTGCAGTTCCATAATTTTCTGCACGAGTCCATGGAAGTCGTTACACGTTGGGCATGCTAGAATAACAAGATATACATACTAGTAACAAAAATGTATGTACAACAGGTTCAATTATGTCAAAGCTGACAACCAATATACTGGAAGTTAAAATTTTAAGAAAGCTAGAGGACAAAAAGTAGGCACAAAGCACACCTTTCATTTTATGGTAAAAGAATTAATAGACTTACTCCGATTAAGATCTGGGCATTGAGAAATAAATCCTTGAGGCATGACAAGTAATTGCACATCTTGCATTATGCCCTGTGTGCACGTGAAGAGAAAAATAGAAAGGATGTATTATTTTTACCTGTCAAAATTATGTTTTTCATAGTTTTCATTCACCATGTAAAACATTAAAGCCCACACAGAAAAACTGCCCGATAAAAACAGTATTTATGAATACATAGCTTCTTCTCTGGACTCAGTGCAGAGATAGAAGAATAAAGAGAAAGTAAAATAATTAGAAGTACATGTACAGGCTGAATAATTCTTAAAGATTTTAAATATTAAATGTCAAGAAGTAATTATGTGGCAAGAGTTTGGTTGTTTTGAATTCATTGTTATTTTTAGTTAGCCATTGTAGAAAAGGCTTGAACATGACCTTTAAAAGTAATTTCAAAAGCAGCTGTAGTTTTAGTTACTTTCAAACACTCTTAAATAAAATTCAAATTTTTCACTAGGCGACAACTGTCAGATATAAGAGCAGATTAAAGAAATCTGAGTCAGGAAAAACACATTCACACAGATCCTCTATGATTTTGGTATCAATCTTTTCATGAAGCATGCAGTGTGACAAGGAAATACATATCTCTTACACAACTCTTGTGGAGTTGCAAGTTGGCACAAATGTGGGAAAATGGGAAGCTTAGTATGAAACTGAAATATGCCATCTGGAAATTCTCCATTTCACCCAGAAGAGATCACACGCTTACAGGCAGAATTTACATGCATCCTTAGTCATTAAGATATAATTAGCAGCCACTCTGCTGCTTTCCAAAAGCAAAGGGCAAATAGCCATCCTATCATGCATGCTCCAGAATTCCCTTTCATCCAGGATTCCCTCACTGAATCTCCAAAACTCCTTCTTAGAAGGGAAAGCAAAATAATTTCAACAAGCTTCAGTGTGCTTATAAAGCGAATGTTTCAAGACACTAAGAACACAATATAAATTCAATGCAAAAGGACAAACTTCAACCATGTACACAAGGCATTCCATGTAGATGTTGCAAAGTCACAGCAAAAGAGTTTTGACCTCAAGTGAATGACTCGGGGTGACCTAAGTGACCTAAAGAGAAGATGTCACTGAAGGGCAACCAAGAAGGTATGTAAGTGTCATGACAATGTATCTCCCTTAACAAGTGTTCTAGCATTTAGGACATCTGGATGCTTCCCCATGCTGCGCAAGGAGCTGCACTGATTTTCTAATTGCAGAAAGGTAAGGATGCCAGAGATAGGACGCTACATCACAACCTCCCACAGCATGTGTTCTGGAAGGCAGGAACAAAGTCCTCTTTGAAGAGCACACTGAAAAGCTGGCTATATTCAATTCTCCTCCCTTTCTCACTGTCATCAAGCTTAAATTCATGTCAACTCAAGTTATAGGATTTCTGTGAAAAGGAAGAATTGCAGGGTCCACCCCATTCAGGCTGATGAGAGCTTAAAGCTTATATTTCACTGAACGTTCAGGGAAATATTTAAATCACTTAGTTATTAACCAAACAAAAAAGCTCCCCCAGTTATTTGAGGAGCTTTATTCATCACACATCAGCTGTGACGTTAGCTGGACTCTGATACTTGACAGGAATTCAGGTTACTTATCTCCATGGACTAACTAGCAGGAGACCTGGACTGCAAATCAGAGTTTCAGACTATACACAAGAGGCCATGCATAGGCTTTAAAAAAAACCCACTGGCTCAAATTAAATCATTTCTGAATGTTAGGTGTCAGAGACTTTATACCATACAGAAATTACATAGCCAGTGTTGCTCTCTCAGACTTAAGATCCTAAAGTGGAACAGGCATAAAAATGTCCTGGTGTGACTACGCCTACTGACTCACTGTTTCAGTGGAACAATATCAGTTCTAAAATCAAATATAGCCAAATAAAATCATTTCAATAAATGGCTAATGATTTTGAGTACTTTGGTCCCTCTGGACAAGCCATTTAAGACCCACTGAAAGCAGCCCAATTTTCTGAATCAACTAAGCAAACAGATCTCTAAAAACCCAATTACTGGAAGCTGTCACACAGTGAGCACCTAAAAATATTGTTGTTTTATCTTGTTCTCTTCTTTTACACACGAGAAGATGGAGACCCATCCCTCATGACAAGCTCCTTTCAGGGAGCTGTAGGGAGCTGTACGATCTCCCCTGAGCTTCCTCTTCTCCAGACTAAAAAACCCCACTTCACATAAGGCTTGTGCTCCAGAACTTTCAAAGCTTTGTTGTCCTTCTCTGGACACACTCCAGGGCCTCAATGCTTTTCTTGTAGTGAGGGGCCTGGATAGGCCCTCTAAACGCTGAGAAATATTCAAAGTCCTCATCTTCTGGACTGATGTATCTTCTATACAAGTGACAAATTTGTAGAGGTAATTTAATCATTTCTACTACGTTACGCTGAAAAAATCACTTAGCACAGTGTATCTGTGCCATATCAATGTTCTTCTAACAGGTATCTGTTTATTTCTGCTAAAGTGGTTTGTATTTGTAGATGAAGGAAAATTTTCCATGTTTTTTGGCTTATTTTATTCTTCTTGAAAAGAAGAAGAAAAAAAAAGAAATAAAAGTACAGTCTACTATTAGTGTACTTATTTTTCTATGCCAAATGAGCTACTTCATGGTGGCAATGAGTTGGCAAAAATAACATAATTGAGTCAAAATATGAAATGGCACAAGTAAACCACATGAATATTAGAAAATATAACTATAAATACATAGAATACATGAAGTGTGTCTGAGATTAGTTTAGGCAATGCATTAATATTTTCTGATTTTATTATTGGATTCAACTGCCTACAGGAAGGACAATGGTACTGTAGTGTGTAAGGCATCCACAGGGATGTCATCATTCACCAAAGCAGCTCTGGACAGAATTCAGGCCAAACCACAGTGTGAGGTTGTGACCAATGAATGCTACCTAATGGATTAGGAGGAAATCAAATTTACACTGCAGAACAAACATATATATACATATATGTATATGTGTGTATATATATATATAAATACACACACACATATATACACATGCACACACAAATGTAGGTTGCTATAAAGTAATGCCTCCTATTTATTTCCATGGAAAGTATAAATGGATACAAAAAGCACAATGACACTATTTGGTACAGCAAATTCTCAGCTACAAAGTGCTATTTTTCAACACTGTCACCACCGTTAGCTATGCTTTTTCACCAGTGATGAATAAGAGCCTGCTTGCTGCACTCACAAGAATCTACACCAGCAGAGGTAACCTACTGTTTCACAGCTGCTATGACAGCACTGCTGATAGGAAAACACTGCCCACACAGTTTATCTTTCAGTGGCCCAAACA
Organism: Callipepla californica brunnescens; assembly: GCA_023055505.1. Classification (NCBI taxonomy): domain Eukaryota; kingdom Metazoa; phylum Chordata; class Aves; order Galliformes; family Odontophoridae; genus Callipepla; species Callipepla californica. The sequence goes on from JALIRH010000001.1 coordinate 19,025,737, forward strand.
GATGGAAGTCAAAAGGCACCAAATCCAGACTACACAGTGGGAGTGGTAGGACAGTCCAGACAAGATTGGCAATGTGCTCCACGATCTTCAAACTGGGCCTGGAGTTACTGCAATGCAAGACAAAGGTCATCCCCTTCTCTGGCCTGACTCTGCAAGTTTGAGCCTTCAGCTTTGTCAGTATCTCAGAGTTGATGGTTTGCTTGGGCTCCAGGAATTCCAGAAGGATCTCCCTTTTCCTATCCCAAAAGACAGCACACATCACTTCATCCACTGAGGGCTGTGTCCTGAACTTCCTTAGTGGAGAACTTATGTTTTGCCACATCAAGGACGGCTTTTTTATCTCTAGCTTATAGTAGGTAACACTACATCTCATCACCAGTAATGATGTGATAAAGGTAACTATCACTTCAGTCTCATATTGGTTCAACAGGTTCTGACCAATGTGCATACACAGTTCTTTCTGCTCCTGTGGGAACACCCGTGGGACCCACCTGACTCAAACTTTGTAATACTGCAGCATTGTCACCATTGCTTCCAGTGCACTGAAGCTGATATTCAATGCCATACACAGTTCCCTGGTCATAATCAGCCAAATCACATGGATGAGCCCATTGAGGCACTCTTCATTTCCTTGTGTGACCACTCTGTATGGCTGTCCAGAACATGTCTTGTCATGCATGTGAGTTTTGTCACTACTGAAACACACCACCCACTACGTCACTGTGCTCACATCCACTGGTTAATCTCCATAAACATTCAGCAAGTTTTGATAAATCTCAAAGGTATTAATTCTTTCCTCTTGGAGGAATTTGGGGCTTCTTATCTTTGCCACACATGTCAGATGCCATTTTGTCAGACTGCCCCTCTGCTGGCAGCTGTTGTATGGCAGCAAGGTGTGACAAAATATTGGTGGGAAGGTTCTGCCTCTACCACCATAGCACTAAAATCCACCTCTGACATTGCGGACCAAAGTAATAAAATAGGAGGCATAACTTTTGGAGCAGCCCCATGTATGTATTTTTTGTATGTTTATAAAAAAGGAGAAATAGTAAGCAAAAAACATATTGAAATATTTTCCTCTGCAGTATTAAGATGGGATTTACTCAGACCACAGTGTTCCGTGACAGAAGGTACATGTCTAGCTATTAAACAGATGTCAATCTAAATTTTTTTTTTCCTGGAATTGCATTTCTCTTGTCCATTTACCTTCCTTTGCCTTAAACTGCTTTACAACACATCACGGCACTAAGAACTGTTGTGACTGCAGAATCACAGAATGGCTGAGGTTGGAAGGAACTTCCTGAGATCATCCGCTCCAACCCTCTGCTCAAGCATGGCTACCATGGCAGATTTCCCAGGAGTGTGTGTCAGCAGCTTTTGAATATCTCCTTCATGGTCTAAGAACCTCCACATTAAAAGTATTTTCCTATGCTCTGAATGAATTTCAGGTTTTTTTGTCTGCTGCTTCTTAGCCTGTCAGTGGGTGCTACTGAGAACTGTCTGGATCCCCATCCCCTCCATCCCGCCATCAATTATCTGTACATTTGTTTGAGAACCCACTCTCAGCCTCCCCTCTCAGAGAGATGCTCCAGTTCCTTCATCAACTTTGCAGTCCTTTGCTGGACTGTGTCCAGTAGCTCCATGTCTCTCTTGTACCAGGGAGCCCAGAACAGGACACAGTATGAATTCATCTGGTACAGTAAGTTGTTTTTTACCCACTTTAATAAATCCACAAATTGGATGACAATTTGACCAATGCTCCTTTATGTCTATTGAATCCTTCCAATGGATGACCACCCACACATACAACTCCTCCCCATCTCTGGTCTGCAAGGTATAACTTCTCTTTTTCTTTTTTTTCTACCACTCAAGACCTCCTGGAGAAGTAGAATGGCAAACATAGTCATATCCCATCTACATAGTCGTGTGCCATTAAGTTGATTAACCTCAACTGAACTGAATACAAGTCCCACCTGACATGCCCTGCTTATCATGGAATATTTACACTATTTTAACTCCCAAAGGAGGAGTAAACTGCATCCACTTTCATTTAAGTTCACATTTTTCTTTTCAGGGAATGCATACCTTAAAATAACCGTGTGCATTATTCCTCTGTCCTAGCCAAAAGTTTGTACCCAAAGGTAAGTCCATGAAGGGCTTCTCCACAACTCTTTCATAAATTCTGAAAGGCAAAAAAATAAAAATAAAAGTAAGACCCAGATTGTTACTTTTTCATTTACAGAGATCTGGAATGTTTCAGAAGTGACAGCTTACTATAAAACAACACTGTTTACTTACTTATTGCAGTCCACATGTAAAATCAAATGAGAGGCACTGATTGCTAAGGAAAGTCTGTGCCACTTATCATCTGCCAAGATGTATGGGAACACTTCCGTGTGGGAGCGATGACTGCCTGTACGATAATGCAACCTGATTTCATTTCGATGACCGCTGCTTTCCAATTCCAGATACCTGTACCATAAATGCATCACCATGTCATGAACCATTCTTATCAGCACAGCAACATTTTACATCATATAACTTCTCATTACCATGCAGGAACTATTCAAAAGAGAGGGAAAGACAGAAGGGACACAAAGATGAAAGCAGACGTTTTACATAAAGGCAGGTTCTATCTTTCATGTAAGAACAGAAGGTCCCAGGCTGAAGATTTTTTCATCTAGCAACAGTACTTTACAAAACATAATCTCACTGGAAATATAATTATCCTATTATGAATGATTGCATTATATCCTGAAAGCACAGTACGGATACTCTAAAGGCATTACTGCACAAAAAACACCACGAACTTCTGTGATAGGTATGTTATTAGCCATTTCCAACAAGGGAAGTAAGAACTGAGACAGGACACTGCTTTGTTTACTTTTGGATAGGCTGTTAACATCTCTTTTCATTTTTCATAATGAAATTCCTCAAAAGAAATTCAAAGTCAAGAAATAGTAACTCTTAATATTTTATGTGTATACACATAAATTGTTAAATGCGTATGTGGTTCTGGTACGTATATACATACACGTGCATACATACATATGTATGCATGTAAATATATATCTATAAAATATGTATATACTGAGTTATATGAGTTATATATATGTTATATATGAGTTACATATATGTATATACTGAGTTAAAAAATATACTGGAGTTGCCCCACAGTGGGTGCGCCACACAACAGCTTTGCAGATTGAGGATGTAAACTTTGCTGGTTAAACAGCTGCAGATAATTTAAAAAGCACTCCATAACCAATCTTGCTGTGTTCTCAAACAGACCCGTTTCCTGCACATTGAACCTCTTTCAGGAAGAAGTTTGACAAACTATTTCTCTTCCAAACGTTAAGTTTCTCATTATAAAGACTTCCCCTAAAATGCTTTTAAAACAGGAGGAAAAAAGAAAAACAGAAATGAAGATCTTCTAATAATCACTTGCAACCTACAGATAAAGAGTAAGGAAGATAACAGTATGTAGAGAGATAGAGGAGGATAGGCAATCCATTTTTATACATTTTTGCTGTTACATCTGCAGTCAGGCATGGCAGTGGTTTGTAAATCTGTGTGTGCATGGATATTATGGTGATGTAGTTTCTTTCAATAGGCCATCCATATTAAAAAGAACAGACAAGAAAATGATTACAGTTTTCAAAAGTGGAGATGAGAAGACCAAATCAAAACTATCTTGCATAGTCATTATCTCTAGGAGAAGGATGGACTCACTGTACATCTCTCCTTCCTTCAGGATTTCTCACAGTGAAATATGCCTAGCAACAGCACAAAAACAATTATCCTTTTGCAGAACTGGCAAAGGGCAATTTCTTCTTCCTCCCCAGTATTAACAAAGCAGTTAACTAAAGTCAGCAGTAAATTTTATGATCTGCTATCATTTGCCTACTCATGGCCCAAAAATAGTTCTTGCATTGGCAAGAAGTTTGAACTAATTGAAGGCCTGGCTGGAAAAAAAAAATGGGCAATAGTGGCAGAGCATCAGTCAACTTAATAACCTCCTTCATAACTCAAGCGTCAAGGATAAAAATAAGGTCATGTTCAACCTAACAAAAAAGGGGAACATTAAGGAACAGGACTCCTCCAGCAACTTACAAATGAGTCCGCCCACTTGCGGATATAATTTGGAAAAAGGAAGTCATGGATGTGTTGAAACATTATCTACTGGTCCAGCCAATGGCTAGCTCCTACTCTCTTCAAAGTCAATGGCAGAACTGATCCCCACATAGAAAAAAAGCAGAAATACAGTCAGCATGGAAGGCATGAAATGAACACTCATGTTGCCCTTATGCAGGTGAAATTATGATATCCCTGAGAACACAAATCCCCTGAAATACAAATTCCCTACACAAAAAAAGACACTGCTGTAAAAATTCATAAATTAAGAATTGCTGAGAGATTATGCTGACATTCTATGATGCTGCAATAAGCAACAAAACTTCCTGTACATAGCTATGCAAAAATTCTGGGCACTTGTGGTTTAGATTTAACTGTGATTAACTCACTGCTTTGAGATCCACATCAACCACTTTTGTTATTCCATTTGGTAAACTGTAACAAATGCCTTTACCTTGTGAATACAGCATGACTGTTTGAGGAAACGTGTATCAAAATTAAAAAAAAGAAATTAATAGTCATTAAGAGAATTCTAATTTATCATTGACTGATATACTGTAGAGGCAACAGTAAAAGACAATTAGAAAAGCAAATGCAGTGAAAGCCAAAACAACATTCCCTTCAGCTTAGAACTAGCGCTGAGAACGGAAACACAGAGAACTGAATATAAATCATTTTCACTTCAGTTTTTCACAAAATATTGTGCTTGATATTCTACCTTTCTCTGTTTAACTGCTGGGACTTAAAGAGACCTGGCTCCCTTTAGCAAACTCCAGAAGATGGAAACAGCCTCAGGTCTTACAAGAGGGGCTGGGTGGGAATGCCAAGGCTGCCCGAGGCAAAGCTTCTCTCACTTCTGTGAGACTGCAACAGCACACGCCTGGGTGCACACCTTCCAAGGGTTTGGAATGGCATTTGAGAAAGTAAGTTATGCATAAGCAAACAGCTCTGGATGTTAAAAACTTGTTTATAGTGAGAAAAATATTCTCTGTATTCTCAGGATTACTACTCTACTGAGAGATAAAAGAGAGTGATCTTTCTTCCTAAGGGAGTTACTCCCCAAGGAACAATAACTGCTACACACTGCAGGCCTTTCCTAAGAACCTCATCACTGAAGTTTCCAGGGAACCTCATCAGCTGAATGACTGCTTTCTCATCTACACCAGCCCAGCCCAGTCCACCCATCTCAGCACCATCAGCCAAGAAGGCTGGCATAGTAATGTCACTGCTGCTTCTCCCAGCAGCTCCCAAGAGCTCTTGTATACTGGGAAGGTAAACAGCTCTTCGAATAAAAGATAAACCACAAGGAAAATTTCTTTTCTCAGAGGGTGGTAACGCACTGGCACCGGCTGCCCAGGGTGGTTGTAGATGCACCATTCCTGGAGGCATTCAAGGCCAGGTTGGACAGGGCCCAGGGCAGCCTGAGCTGGGGGTGGCAGGCCTGCCCAGGACAGGGGGGTGGAACTGGGAGGATGCTAACCAGTATGACACAAGGACCAGCATCCTCCTTCACAAAAGCCCACGATCCTTGTTGCTGTTTAATCGGTATCGGGCTATTTGATGTTAACTCTCTAAAACCCACACGTTCTTTGTGTCAAACAGAAGCAACGTAGCAGGGAGATGATATGGTTAGGGTTACGTTTGACATTTGAAGAAGAAAATGCTGATCTTAAAGGTTGTTACAGCTCAGCAGAGCACTCAGCACTTGCACAATCATTTCAAAGGCAACAGCCAAGGACACAGACCAGCCAGTCTGTGTAGAGACCAGCCAGACAATGATTCCTGATATGCTGACTCAGAGGAAGAAATCTGTCTCAATTGCACCAGAGAAAGCTGAGAAGAAAGCAGCAATGATTTTTCTGGTGCCCAGCACTGATTCTGTTGTAATGACTGTACACAGATCCCAGCACCGCAGCTCAGAGGCAGACCTGCGGAGTTCCCCAGGGCACAAGGTCAGCACTGGACATGCTCCTCATGCTCCCAGATGCACATGGAGACTGCAGAGGTTCAAATCAGGATGTGCAGCCAAAACATAGAGATCTGGGAGGTAAAACATCTGAGGATGTGGTGTATGAAGTAGCAGTTTGTCTGAAGAGGGAAGAATGGCCCTTCAGCAAGTGGTCAATGTTAGCAACCCCAGCTCTCTGATAATTCATCCACCCATTTGAGATCCCAGCTCACACAGCACATGTACAGTGCAGCTTCTCACTCTTACTCCAGTCAAATAATAAAAATCAACTTCAGTTTAGAGCGTGTAGACAAGCATTTTAAAAGCTAGAAGTTATCTGTTGTGAATTTATTACACACAAGGTGTTCTGTTTTTTTTTTGTTTCTTTTTTTTTGTAACAACTTTTACTACTTTCAGTTACAGATATAGTGTAAAAAGAAGTTTGCATAGCTTTTTCTTTTCTTTTTGGCATAAATCAAAAACTAATAAAATTACAGAGGAACGTGTATATAAGAAAAAAAAATAAAATATTTGTCTCAGTTACTTATGAAAATCATAAAACCATGATAAAAACGTTCTGAAATGGGAGCTGAGGTTTCATTGGGCTCCCCAGAGGATTCTGAGAGAAAATATTCTCCCAGAAATTGCTGGTTTGAAATTGCAAAAATTAAGGCCTGGTATTACAGCACATTGTCCATGCTGTCCCAGTTTGAGCTGTGAACATAATCAAATTAAATTCCAAAACAATACTTTTTTAAACAGAATTCTTGTCTTTGAGAAATTGCTCTCCCTCCTCCTCCATAAATCTCACTACCCCCACTCATTAGTATATTTCTTCCCACCCTGCTCTCACTATCACTCAGCCCTATTAACAGCTACTTTGTCTTTCTGAAGCTTCCTATTCCAACAAATATCAACAAAGGAAGAAAGTTTCTCAGAACAAACACACAAGTGATGGAATAAGCCATACCTCCCACTCCCTCTTTCAGTGGACAGAAAGAAGACCGTAAAACAACACACCTGATTTAATCTGATATGTACTAATAAAAGTATACGTATTCAACCTAACTCCTCCCCTTTCCTACTCCAACAGAATACAGGTTTCTTTGAAAGAATTTCTCAAAACAAATAAATACCAAACAACAGCAAAGAATGATGGCATCTGTCAAAACTCACATCTGAACACTTTCAGTGGTTCTCCACCAAATGACATTGGGTACTGCAATGTTTTAAATCATCAGACCAACTGACCTCACTTGATGTAATAAAGGTTAAAGGAAGGTGTGTTTTAAGGTGAGTACATTCATTACTGAGAGGAGTTTACATTCTACTTGCAATGTTCTTATTTTCTTTTTCTTTTTTTGACAGGTAGCATAAGCTATTCTGAAGAAAAACAAGCAATAGTGACAAGGCGTCAATCAACCAACACTTAAAGAAACACCACTCCCAGTATTGTGAGGAGATTAATCTCAGTATAACACAAAACTACTGCTTTACAAATATATTTATCCAACCATACATTCAAGGATATAAGTTAGTTTTCCAAACAAAAAGAAGCATGGAATCTTTCTCTTTTGGGTAGAAGAAAGAGCCTATCCAAGCTGTCACTAACTACATAAGGAATCTGGCATATGACTTTAAGGATCTTATTGAGTACTATAATACAGAATGACTGGGAGAAAATATTATTTTTTAAAACCTTTGATGGAATATACGAACATTACCAAAAATAAAAAAAGACTGACCCCAGAGAAGTTTTATATCAAGAAGTTTTGAAATGGAAGTCAGTTCCAAAGAAACTGATTGTTACAAACAAATTGTAAAGGATTCATGATTATTATCAGAATAGCAAGAAACAGAGATTTACTCTTTGTAAGAAACAAAGACTTACTACCAACAACAACAAAAAAAAAATTACAACCCTCCATAAATTCAGCAAATCCCATTACATCAGCAGAGTGATCTAAAAAGCTGAAACATACTAGCATAGGGAACAGGCACATACAGCTTACCATTAGAAAATTAACACCATGTTATTCTTACCAAATATGTACGTTACTGATGGGAGAGGAAAAATAACTCTCAAATAAAACCAGTGTAACTCTACACTGTTGGTTTAAGCAGTAAACAGTGAAAGCTTTTCTCAGGGTAACAAGTTTACAGCAAATCTTGTGATGTCAGAAAGAAGAGACTTAATACTGCAATCCAGAAGTACAGACACTCATATATCAAAAGCAGAGAACATAGAGTTTCACAGCTGTTTTAGTAAAATAGTCAAAAGATGCGGCAAAATTCATGCTTCTAGAGTTTTCACCTCTGGCAACCTATCTTCTTCTATGGATAAATGCATAACAGAGAATAATATTCATCCCAGATACTGAACAAGGTCTTACACTACTATATGGTGCAACATATTTGAGAGTAGATAATCACAAGACATGAGCAGTGGTGAAAATAACTACAATGTAAGGCAGAAACTGTATAAATCAGTGGAGAGATACAATGAAGTCAAGGAAATGCCTGTCCAAAATATTCTATTGATTTCAGAATTTTGCTTTAGTTACAAAAACAGTAACTGAAGCAAAGAATGGTTAAACAGCATTCCAATGCTTTCATCATTTAAGGGCCCTAATGTACAGAACCTCAGGAGATACGGATATAATGCCAGTTGCATAAAGGCATCTAACCACAAAGAGAGGAAAAAGCTTTATTACATCGCTCCACTGTTGCCAGTTAAATGAAAATATACAACAGAAGGGGGATGTCTAACATATATTAAAGCTCTGACACAGATAAAAGTTATGTCTGCTGGTTCTTTCAACAAGAAGCTCAGATGAATTTAGAAATAAAGTCTGGAGGCTAGCAGTGCCTAAAATGAAGGCTGAGGATAAGCACAGAGCAATCAGTGTTTAGCTGCTTCCACACAGACTTAAGGCATCACTTCATTAACAGCATTAAAAACATTTACCACGTCACTGTGAAGTACAGACCATTTCAGACAGGGCAGTCTATGCAGTCAAGGTGATCTTCTCAAGTTAATTAAACATATGTAACTTCCATCTTTCAGACATATGCAACACACCGCTGCACACAGCAATATATCTTTAGCCATCTGAATTCCATCTGAACAATCACAGATGTGCAATTTGGATTCACTGACAACACAATAATTTTCTTGAAAGGATCATTTCCAATCTGTACCCCAAAACCACCCACCTGAATTCTTCAGTTGCTCTGAACAGTGGGGAAAAAAAAATCTCTGCAGAAGAATATGAACAAATTTGGAAGGAAAAATTATAGATACAGTTCATGATTCGTTTACTTTCTGAATCAGAAAAATTATCTCAAATTCATCACTTTAAAGAAAAATATGAAACCTAAAAAGTATCCTGACTTTGCAACTGCAATTTAGCGTCAGTGGTTGCAAATTGGCACCATGTGCTCTGAAGTGCCCAAACCCATGCAGAAAGATAACAGAATCATAGAATCACCAAGGTTGGAAAAGACCTACAAGACCATCCAATCCAACTATCCATCTATCATCAATAGTTCTCTCTAAACCATGTTCCTCAACACAACGTCTACACGTTCCTTGGAGTCGGTGACTCCACCACCTCCCTGGGCAGCCTGTTCCAGCACCTGACAACTCTTCCAGAGAAGAAGTATTTCCAAACATCCAGTCTGAATCTCCCCTGGCACAAATTCAAGCCATTCCCTCTAGTCCTGTCACTAGTTACAAGAGAGAAGAGGCAGACCCCTGCTCAGTACAACCTCCCTTCAGGTAGTTACAGATAGCGATAAGGTCTCCCCTGAGCCTCCTACTCTCCAAATAGAACAATCCCAGATTCCTCAGCCGTTCCTCATAAGGCCTGTGCTCCAGAGCCCTCACCAGCTTCATTGTCCTTGTCTGGACATACTCAAGGGCCTCAATGGCTTTCCTGCAGTGAGGGGCCCAAAACTGAACACAGTACTCAAGGTGCAGCCTCACCAGTACAGGGGGACAATTACTTCCCTGCTCCTGGGCAACACTGCTTCTGACACAAGCCAGGATGCCACTGGCCTTCTTGGCAACCTGGGCACACTGCTGGCTCATGTTCAGCCAAGCACTGACCGATGCCCACAGGTCCATTACCTCTGCACAGCCTTCCAGCCACTCTGCTCCAAGCCTGTAGCACTGCCTAAGGTTGTTGTGGACAAATTCAGGATCCAGCACTTGGTCTTGCTGAACTTTGGCTTCAGCTCAGTGATCCAGCCTGTCCAGATCCCTCTGTAGGGCCTTGTTACCCCCAGGCAGATTGACACTTACAGCCAACCTGGTGCCATCTGCAAGTTTACTGAGGGTGCACTCAGTGCCCTCACCCAGGTCATCAATAAAGATATTCAAAAGGATGAGTTTCTACTCATACTTTTAAAAACATATAAAGTATATCCTGAAGCACTGGACAAACAAACATACCTTTTACAATTTTTAAACATTTTAATTTATTTTCCCTAGAAATTAGAACTATGTGGTGTTATCAAACCTGCATAAAAATAATAAAAAAAAAAAACAGATAACTGATTATACCAGCTTTTCTCAACACCATTCCCTCAAGGCAGACAAGCAGAAGCCAGCACTGGCTCTTGTAAACTAAGAAAATAGCCAGGAATGGCTGCCCAGCAAAACAGGAGCTCAGTACCTGCACAACTTCAGTGACTCCAGAGGTGCAACACAAAGCTGAAGCTGGTGGAATGGAGTCAATCTGCAGTCTTACAATGACTGTTGTGACAGAGTTCACAAGAAATTGTTTAAAAAAAGGATTGATGCAAAGAAGCCCCTGGACAGAAACAGGCAACATAAGAGAGATGGAAATCTGTCATGGAAGAAGCAGTTATTTAATGTAAACCATATAAATGCTTCCTTTATCCCCTAGATTCTCCCATTCTTATTGTCCTTCATCATGAAATAAAAGCTGCAGGATACTGCAAGAGGCTCAACTGTTAGCCTAATTTGAATGTTATCAACACCAAACTAGGTAAGCCCTCAGTTTTGCACAGTTATATCAAGTAAAGACTATTATGTCACACACAGTACTCTTTACATTCTAGTACAGAATAGAATCATAGAATGGTTTGGGTTGGAATGGAATGGACCTTAAAGACCATCAGTTCCAAACTCCACTGTGGACCATCCAATCTGGCCCTGAGTGACTCCAGGAATGGAGCATCCACAGCTACTCTGGGCAACGTAGAACATAATAGAACAGAAAATGTTTAACAAAAGCTTAAACAGAAAATGTTTAACAAAAGCTTAAAGGCATATCTAGTTTAATAGCCACAAGCACTTTCTGGCCATACTGTTGAAATTAATATTACACCAGCTGAAGATTAAGGTTTTCCCTGACAGTAATAGGATCAGACTAGGTACAATAACTTTAAAACAAATTCAGGGTGGGTTTTTTTTTTTGTGGTTTTGTTTTGTGTTTTTTTTCATTAGTTCTCTTCAGGAAAGCTATGAAATATGCAGATGGAGATAAATAATCTATAAGATTTTTTTCTTTCTCTTTGAGTATCCTTGTAAGGAGACACCAAAAACAAACAAAGAGGATATAGAAATTTTGTAAACAAACATTAGGCATCACTTAAGATGCAAGAAGATACAGACAGCACACTGGTTACCAATGGCAATAGAAATTTTTTCAACAAGACGTGTTATCTTCAGTTTTTCTTATAATGTAACAACACTAGAATCAGGGTAATAAAAATGTCCATGGTTAAGAGCAAAAGGGCTAAAAATGCTCAACAACGTATCTGCAGTTAAAATAACTACAAAATGCAGACCTGATTTCAGCCAGAAACCTTGAAAAATGCAGGCTTCTTGCTTCCTATTGTACTTAGATATATGAAGCTCCAAGACACAGATAAACAGAAGACAGAAGTATAACAACAAAACCTGTAAATAATTAAGTTTTGAGAGAAATTTCACCAAAAAAAGTGTATTGCCAATATAAAAATAAATAAATAAACAGCAACAACAACAAAAAAACTAACTACTCATCCCTAAAAATATACCAATGTGAAGTAATTGGATTTTCAGAGTCCTGCTTGTTAGCCTTTCATAACCATATTTTACATGGGTATAAGCAGATGTCATGGTCGAACCAGATGCAAATGAGATTAGAAGCAATATATTTGCATGGCCACATGACCTCCAAGTCAGCACAGCTTTAACCTTTTGTACAGCCACAGCAACGAAAAGTAAATCAATTTAACACATTCTTGTTACCAGAAGAGCAGTGCTGGCCCTTTTGTCCAGCCTTCCCCCCTCCAAGTACTAATTATTTCCTCAGACAATACCTCAAATTCTTCTGCAACCTTTCAATGAAAGTTCATCACACATATTCTTTTTTCCTCCCAGTTGACCACCATCTAAATGAATTTTCATCCAGTTTGGCTCAGTTATACACTTCACTTTTTTTTTTTTTTTTTAATCTTCTCTTTTTTTCATGCCATTCCCAAGAGCAGGGAAAGCAAACACTGTCTCCTTTCAGAAAGGTTACACTTACTCTCTTTTCCAAATGCTGAGTTTCACGTTGATGATCTCTGCCCACCTCTGCAGCACCCTTGGCAGGAGCAGAGCAGCCTACACTAAGGAGCAACCTGTGTCTATCCCAAGACATAGACCTAAAAACACTCAACCAATACACTGTGAACTTGTTCTCAAGCACATGAAAGCTTGCTTGCTGTCAGGAGCATGCTCTGGCTTGTCCTGGAGCATGCTATCACCCCAGTCAGATTCGTGGATGTGATACAGACAGAAAAAGGATGGCAAAGAATTCCTTTCATTAATGTAACAGAAGGAAATCTGAGCACTGGAACTTTGTATTTTATCCCTGTCCAGATTTACAGAGCCATCAGTTCCCAGTTTAGGGCCCATAAATCATAACAAACACAAGGCAGGAACCTTCCCTATGGCACCATCCATTTTCTGGGTAACAATCACAACTTACCAGCAACAGTGAGAAAACAGCTGTAACTAAATGTCACTTGCTTCTTCTCAGGGCAACTGTGATCCTCATTTTCAAACTCACCAAGCATCAGAGTGGTGATGTCTTTCACCACTTCTGCAGCACCTCTGGCACATTAAAGCTCTATCTCTCATTTTCAAATTTCAGTTTTAGTTGTGTTAGTGCTATCAGCAGCAACACCAATCCCTGTTCTTATAAATGTAGAAACAAGCTCAGTTAGGGCGCAGCTGGCCCTGCAGACTGTCTTCCTCATTCATGCCAAAACAAACTTGTCCACCTGGGGTGATCCACACTTATGGTGAGAAAATCTGAATTAGAAGCACAATTCCCAGCTGCCCAATCCTGCCCATTGGACACTGCCATCTCCTGCAGACGAGAGGTAGGTAACAACTAGCAGAGAAGTCACTTGGCACTATGTGATGCAATTTCAATGAGCATCACGGAGGAGGCATTCAAACACCCCCTTTCAACATTAAAGATATTTTTATAAACTTGGCATAATCACCCTTATGAAAATTTTCCTTTTCTTTTCTTCCTTTTTCTTTTTCTTTCTTCTTTTTATTTTTTTTTATACAACTGAACTGTGCAAGATGGGACCTCTGGGGAACAGAATGAAAGTAGAACTGGATCACTTTCCAGCACAAAGTAATCGACATCATGCTAATAAAAATTTGTACACTTTAAAAATAAATAAATAAAAGCAGACATTTCACTCTGCTTGAACATCCATCTTTACCTTATATTTTATTTCAACACTGAGGAGAGATCAAGAAAGAATTATGAGATTGGACACACGAAAATAAAAGGATGTCTGAACCTAAAGAAGAGGTCATCTGTTGCAGGTGCTGATGACTGCTTAAGGAGGTGCACATTTTATAACTCCTTTTTATTGCATCACAGAATCATAGGAAGGTTATCTTTATTAGCCATTACTTGGACAGAAATATAAAGAAATCTCACTCCTTCACTGGTCGTTATCCTATCAAAGAAATAATCCTCAAATGTTCAGCATGGTTTACTTCTGTTATTTAAAGCCAACACTACCCTGAGTCAAGTGCTCCGCCATTTATTATGGGCAAAAGCCTACAGCAGGAAATTTTTCTTTATTTTTTTAACTGCCCACGGTGATAAAAACTAATTGGTGAAGAAGCAGTTGTATAGGACCAGGCTTTGTGAATCAGTGTGGCTGTGCAGATGTGATGGTTTCACACCAGCTGAACATCTGGTCCCCATGGTTATTACCAACAAAAAAGAACTGGCTTCCCATGCCCTCAGTGGCAAGAGACATTTGAAGAGTAACATCTGCTCCACTTTCCATTGGCACAGTAGAACTTGTGAATTTTTATGAGTCTACACGATATGCCTATCCATACACTACATATATATTTCCTACATACAACAATATTCCTCTAATTTATGTACAATTCTTGACTGTATAAGTGCACATACTTCCATTAGCTAGCATACAGCCAGTGATACTTACCTGTGATCTAAATGATGAATAGAGAAAATAACTCCTGAATTTAAATGGGCTTGTTTTAAGGTCACCAGGATTGTGAATTCATATTTATTTCTCAACTTCTGAAAAAAGATTTCAGCTGTTTCTGGAGACGCCTTTACACTTCTTGAAGTATCTAAGAAAAAATAGAGAAAAAAAAAAAAACATTCAATATAAAATCTTATTTTACTTTACATTCTCAGCTCTAAAAGCTTACAAAAATAACAAGCTAGATCTGAGCAGTGCAACAGCTATGCAAGAGCAGGAATAAAAGTATTTTAAACACCAGCTCTTACATGAAATGAGAGCTATTTCAACAGAAGTGTACACAATTTCTAGGACACCCGTTCTATTCTGGGTGAGAGGGTTTTTTGTTGGTGCTGGTTTTGTGGTGGATTTTTTTCACAACGGGTTCATGATTCTTTTACGCTCTCCATGGATGGCCAGATGGTACTTTGATATCTCATCCAAAATGAGGACTTGCTTGCAGTCAAGCACCAAGTGACAACATTGGAAATGAGCCTAAATTGTGGAGCACAACCTGAATTTCTTTCATTCAACTTCTACAAAAATGTTGTACTTAATAGTTATACATAATTATTGTTACTATTATTTTTTAAAAAACCTATCTTTAGGGAAAAATCTGCTCCATTTCAAAAGTTATAAATGAACTTAAACACTCATCCTTTTTCAAAATATACTGTAGCTAATTAATCACTGTACACTCCAGTTGTGCAGTACGTTAACGCTGCTTCTTGCATAGGGCATTATGAGCATTTCATAGAGTAACTGCACACCCACACATAATACTTTGCTTTTAAAAGCCCACATATAACCAAGGCTGAGGGTGAAGCAATGCTTCTACAGAATTTGTATAACACGCTTAAAAATAAAGGCTGAACTTTAAGTCCTCTGGAGAGATAACTTACAAAATAAGATGTTAAAATGTTAGAAAAACAATTCCCAAGGTTTCTCTTAATATATTATACTGGGAGAAAAATAATGTATGTATTTAATGCATAAAATCAATTCATTACAGTGTGTAATCAACTGTGTAAAAACCAAATCAATTCACAAGCTTCTCGTCATTACAATTTAACCATCCTGCTCTAAGTCAGGGACACTAAGTCAGGGGCAGTTACTGCAGCAGAGAGCTGACTGCAATGGAAACACTGATCTCCTTTGGCAGAGCTGAAGCTGAGCTCTCAAGTAAGCTGACATCACTGCTCTAAGAAAGCGGTTTACATCGCAAGCTGCACTATAAAAATACCACTTGAGAAATACTACTCAGTATTAACACCAAACATTTTAATGTGGTTTATGAAAGAGGAATATTTTCAATGTGTTTAAGAAATATAACAATCTGTGGAACACCAAAGTCCTAAGCGAGTTCTTGTACAGTGTCACACCAAGCTCTGAATTTGATTCAGTTTTCTTTACTGGAGGAATATAAAAAAATTAAAAATAAAAATAAAAAAGAAATCAAAAGAAAAGATTCTTCAAAGCATTTTTGTAAAACTTTGAAATTTCATATCTCTTCTACTGTGGGTTTCATAACTGTAGCAGACATCCATGGTATTTTAATGGAATTGTTAATAAATCATAAAGCAACTCAAATACAATCACATCAAAGCATTCATTTATAGCCAAGGGACACTAACAGAGTGGAATGACATAGGTTTGCATGCTGGAAGATAGTTTAACCGCATTAACAATTTCCAGCAATATAAACAACCTATTCCCAGCAGACTGAGCAGAAGAAGGATACAGAAGGAACATATTCTCTAGTCACGATCACAAGCTCCTCATGCACTGCTGCTCTTATCAGCAGCTTTCCTATCAAAGCACACAAGAAAACAAGAAAATGCAGATGTGAAACCTACTTAGATGCCTGCAAAATGGAATTCCTGGATGCAAAGCACATCTACATAGTCAGCCCTTTCTGACCAATGACAGAAGATGCAATGAGGTGTAACAAAACTATATTTGTTTGTGTGCATAATCAAGAGACTCTGCCTAAAGGGCTTGCAGTCTCCAAACTCTCTATCAGGATGACCAATGCAACTTAAAAGTAAATAACGATGGCAGAACCAAATCCAGAATGTGTCAAGACCACTGGAATCTTCTTGCTTATTACATCTTAGTTAATGTTACTATACATCCAACAATGTCCTTGTCCATCCACCAACCTGTTACCTTCCTTTCAAACTTTCTCGGTAGAGATATTTTGCTTGGCAAAATTCCACAGATGGTAGAATTACAGAAACCAAGCTTATAGAGTATGCACCACCAAAGCCCTACATTTTTCAGCAAGGTTAATTCAGGTTTATTCCCTCTTGCCTGACACGTAAGAGTTACTAAGAGGAAGGATAGAGAAAAAGGGCTATGAAGATGACTTCTACATCACCAACTCCCACCTCTCTACCAGTTTGAGAGACAAGGCACACATCTGCACAAACATGATGGTGAAGAAGCTGCACAGGTCCTTCATTCAATAGCCTTTGTGTCTGGTCATGTTAAATCTTACTCTAAATTAGAAAGTGAGCACACAGGAGTGTATATAAAGGCAGTGAATAGCTACTGTTAACTTCTGTGGATATGTTTTGGAATTGGACACAGCGTTTATGGCTTACCATGGCAGTAAGAGTTATACACATCAAATGTGAGTTTCATGGGAAGACAGGGAGATAGAAATAGTCAGAGAAAGGAAGAGGGCTGGAGGAAATAAGTCAAGCAAGACAAAATAGAAAATGTCAGAATTGCATTAAATAGCAAAACTATAGAGAACCCATGACTGTTCTCTCTCTGCTCCCATTGTTTCCAACTGATTTCTTCCAGGTTTCATCAAGACAATGAAAAGCCAGTATGAAGGAAGATGAGAAATGCAGAACTTCTTCTTCCAAGGATCTGGGATTACTCTGTACTGTTCTAAATCCTGTAAGAAGCCAGGATGTCTGTGCCCCAGTTAAACCGTTTTATCCTCTGCATCATTCCTAGTTCTAACAAATATCACACTCTACCAGCAGAGTCATAAATGCTCTATGCTGAAAGTAGAAAATGGTCCACATAGATTATGCTTGCTTAACTTTTATGTTAGAAATATTAATAACGTTAATTTCTATCAAATCCAAATGATACTCTCATTAGCAAGAGACAAAAGATAATATATGCATAGTACAGCTTCCATCGCTTGAGGCCAGTTCCATTTGCACACAAATTTATCTTCCTCACAAACACACACTTTATTCATACTGGAGTTACTGAGAATGCATTTTGCTAGAGGCACCCTGTGCCACAGCAAGGAAACAAACCCTAGCAGTTACGTGGATAGTCTGCAGTCCTCCCGTCTCTCATTGCTACACTGAGAGACTTAGGAAAAGCAGAGCACCCTCTGCACCAGCAAGAGAGGAATCTTTTGTGAGATCTACTTTTGTCACCCCTGTGAATCATTACCCTACCATTAGGCTGTCTGAGAGTTTTCCATACATAAGATGATAAAAACCATACTTGGGCACCATATACTCTCTCATTGTAGCTTTAGATTACCCTCTCAAAAACAGACAAAAACACCAAGACCTGACTGAATCAGGCTGGAAGTCTAACTGTTGTGATTATTGCTACATTACCCACCCAAATACATGGCTGTTCAGTGTTGGTATTGCACATAGATCAGTTCACATTTAGTGTACCAAATAGCTTGCAATTTTTTTAATATTGTTTCTCTGATAAGTACAGCATCCTTTGCTCAGTGCAAGCAACAGGTGGATTTTCTGAAAAAAAAAAAAAAGACCACTGAAAGGTCCTTGACCCATCTTTTTACACCAACTCAACAGCACAAATCCCCCATTCCAATTACCTTTGAACAACTACTGGTATTTTTTTGATAGATCACCAACTTTGCTGAATAAATACAGATTCAAGATTGGTCTGACCTTTGGCTTCTACTAATCATTTTAAGACTGAATGGAAACACTTTTCTTGAGCTGGACTTCTTCCATAATAGCTTAGAAAGTCAAGCTGCTACATCTCAGGTAATAATTTGTGGTTTCTCAACAGTTGCATAAAAATCTCATGCTTTGAGCATTTTTAATACACAAAAACAGTGGCCCAAATGTTTTGATATTAAGAGTGCAAAAATATGGAGAGAACTATTCATGTGAATGAGAAATTTGTCTCTAGTCTGTTACTTATGTATCATTTTTGCTTTCCTAGAATATTTCATTTGTTTGGTTTGACCACAGCATTACAACTCATTAACCTATATTGTTAACACTCTGTTCTTAATTTCTAGAAGAGTGAGTGAAATGTAATAAACAAAAATCCAATCTCAAAACAGTCCTTGCAATCCTTGTCAATTAGAAGGTTATAGCATGAAAACGCCTTTAGAAGGAATAACAACACTTGCACAGTGACATGCATAGCTGATCCGAGGCATGCAAATTAAAAGAAAAACTGAAAACAACACAATAGACTGGAGGAAGGGAGGATTAATATGTGACATTCGCATACCGTGGTAGGCAATAATAATGATTTACAAATTCAGCAAAACTGATCACCTGAGGATTAACTAGAGTTAATTCAGCTAGGTTTGCAAGCAATAATTGGGGAGAGTTTATAATCCTAGAAAAGATGCAAACAAGCAGTAGGAGATGGTGGATCTTCAGCTAGAACAGCCAGCTGGGAGGTAACCAGCTGGCCACAAACACAGCAAGCCAAGTCCTTTAAGATTTGACATTGCAAAGCAATTTAGCACTCCATGAAAAGAACTGCTGGCTGTAGGATCTGCAGAAACTCAGCCATTCAGGAGACAAACTTAGTGACTGCCTCTGCTTTGAGTTTGCAACAATAGTCACATCTAGAAGGACACATTTCCTTCTCACATATGACTGCAGACACCAAAGCACACAAGAGTTTCCTGAAGGTGTTTAGTGTAGACATTGCAGTTTCAGTCATGTTCATAGGCTGTGAATTACTACAGTAATATCCACGACAGTTGAGTCTACAAGTTACTCCAAAGGCACTGTCACCAGTCTAAATTGGTACAGAAGAAAGAAATGGAAGCCTTTAATTACTTCTTGTTGATAACTGCACAGGAATAGGCTCACAAGGGGGTGGAGACACACCAGAATGTGTTTAAAATCCATTTGGATGTGGTGCTCAAAGACATGATTTAGCAGTGGGTTGTTAGAGGTAGCATGGTTTGGTTGCGATTGGACTTCACAATCTTGATGGTCTTCTCCAACCTGAGCAATTCTATGATACTATACTAACTGAGACTTCCCCACTATCTAAAAAACGTGTTGTAAACAACCAGAAACAAGTTACTAAAGGTAAGCAGGAGAACTTCCATACAAACCATCAGCAGCCTATCAAATCGCACAGTAAAAACTACATTCAAATATGGTTTAAGACAAGCCATTCATTACAGATGTTTTCCAGTTCACATTAAAAACAAACAGTTATTAAATTGAATGGATAGCTTGTCTTAATAGAGGGTAGGCTCTTCAGTTTTTGAAGTGCGTCTAAAGCTAAACATACAGGATGAGCTAAATTATAAAACTCCTATAGCAGGGCCTTTGAAGGAGGCGTCCTAATTAATGGAGCTCCACAGTTTGTTTTGTGTACACATAATCAGCTTTTAATAGCAGCATCTATAAATCAATTCTGCATCTGACTGTAGGTTTGCTGAACTATCCAAATTTAATTCTACTCGTTTGTGAGAAAACGCAAAAGTGCTGCAGGCTATGAACACTCTCAAAAATATAATAAAGCTTGCTCAATTTTGTTTCATTTTCCTACACAAGTTGAGACCAGCATCACAAGTATAAACTCATATTGTATCACTTCTCTTTATTAAAATTTTTGGCTAATCTTTTTCTCAACTGGGGATTTCACATAGCCTACAAAAGGCAACAATATCTCATACTATTTACATTTTTCCTTTACTTAAGTAACCCATGCAGGCTAAGCTACTCTCAGCAAATGAGGCAGAATGAGAAGCCAGTCCCAAAGCAGAATCTTTACAAGGTTGAAAGGGTACAATGGGTTTTTAAGTGGAGCATAGGGTATGCAAATTCATGAGCTGCATTCCTCTTACAATTACTATAATGAAAACTGAAGACAGAAAGAAGTAAAGCAATGTTTATTAGGCCAAAACCCTATAATAGCGTAATACAGTTTAGAGAGTTCTGTGGGAATCTTGATTAGTTTAGCTTCTGTGTGTATACATATACATGTAGATCACTCCAACAGTAATGCCTCCGATTTATTTCCATTGAAGCTACAACAGATACAAATAGCACAATGACACTATTTGATAGAGCAAATTCTCAGCTACAAAGTGCTATTTTTCAACACTGTCACCACCGTTAGCTATGCTTTTTCACCAGTGATGAATAAGAGCCTGCTTGCTGCACTCACAAGAATCTACACCAGCAGAGGTAACCTACTGTTTCACAGCAGCTATGACAGCACTGCTGATAGGAAAATACTGCCCACACAGTTTATCTTTCAATGGCCCAAATAGATGGAAGTCAAAAGGCACCAAATCCAGACTACACAGTGGGAGTGGTAGGACAGTCCAGACAAGATTGGCAATGTGCTCCATGATCTTCAAACTGGGCCTGGAGTTACTGCAGTGCAAGACAAAGGTCATCCCCTTCTCTGGCCTGACTGCAAGTTTGAGCCTTCAGCTTTGTCAGCATCACTGTGTAGCTGTCAGAGTTGATGCTTTGCTTGGGCTCCAGGAATTCCAGAAGGATCTCCCTTTTCCTATCCCAAAAGACAGCACACATCACTTCATCCACTGAGGGCTGTGTTCTGAACTTCCTTAGTGGAGAACTTATGTTTTGCCGCATCAAGGATGGCTTTTTTTTTTTTTTTTATCTCTAGCTTATAGTGATTGTACTACATCTCATCACCAGTAATGATGTGATATAGGTAACTGTCACTTCAGTCTCATATTGGTTCAACAGGTTCTGACCAATGTGCATACACACTTCTTTCTGCTCCTGTGTGAACACCTGTGGGACCCACCTGGCTGAAAGCTGTGTCCTGAACTTCTTTTTGATGGGGAATTCACACACTACCACTGCATGGACTGCTAGTATGACTCCAGTTAGTGGAGACAACACATCTCATCACCAGTTATGATACAATCCAGGAAACTGTCCCCTTCAGCCTCGTATTAGTTCAATACGTTCTGAACAACCTGCATACCATCTTCTTTCTGTTTCTTTGTGAGCATTCATGGGACACACCTGGAGCACCTGGGTATTCCAGCACTGCCATCATCATTTCCAACACACTGAAGACAGTATTCAGCCCTATACACAGTTGTCTGGTCACAATCTATCATTTCATGGTGTGACAGCTCTGCAGGGGCATCCAGAATGTGACTTGTCCTTCATATCGCTGTCAGTACAGCAGAAACTCACCACCCACCACCTTGTTGTGCTCACATCCACTGTTTGATCTCCATAAACATTCAGCAAGCATCAATGAATGTCAGTGGTTGCAATTCCAGGCCTTTGCTTCACACGCACTTCCATGTCAGACACTATTTTGTCAGACTGCCTTTTTCTGCTGCCATCTGTCACGTAGCAACAAATTGTAATAGAATACTGGTGGGAAAGTTCTGCCACTACAGCCATACCACCAATATCCATCCCTGACATCATGGACCAACACAATAAAATAGGAGGCATTACTTTTGGAGCATCTCTTATGCTGCATGTGTGCATATCTAACTATTTGAACTGATAATAAGATACCTGCTGATACACCATTTTGAACTACTTATTACATAATCATTTGGAACAGAAAACACTCCTAAGGTCAACTCAGTTTTCCTACATGCTGCCTCATTCCTTCCTTTCCTGTACTGAATTGTTTCAAAGAAAAAAGCAAGACAGAAACAACTGCAATTTTCCAAAATCACAAGAACACCATTTGGCTTCTGCCACGCCCTAGGAAGGAGCTCTGTGAGTGTTTAGGAGGAGGTGCTGCAGCTCCATCCCAACTTTGAAAGACTAAAAGATACGGGGTGAGCACTGGCCCAGCAGGACTCCCACTGGAGCCACTCCCAAAGAGGATGCATGGCACTTCCAGGTTGCCAGGTTTCAATGAACACTGTGACAATGGTCTAGTTGTACATCAGAATCCAATCAGGTATGTATAGAACTTCAAGCACATGGCGCTCCTCACAAACTAGCTACAGTCTATTCTCAACAGCACCAGAAACCATGGAGGAGTCCAGTAAATATCCCAGCTTGGTATAATGATCCTGAGTGGTCAGGATTTGGGATTCCCCACTGATTGCACCTACTTGTATAATTTAGAGCACCACTGCAATTATCACCATCAACATGTCTCCCTTCTCCTCTCCATTAGAGAGACAGCTCAACAAAAATGTAGGCAGGAAGAACTGCAAATGATGGGAAGGAGAAAAGTAAAAGGGAAAATGCACTTAAAATGAAGCTAAACAATTGATGCAAAAACTCAACTGAAGCCAAGTCATTACATTAAACAAAATCGAGGGGAGAAATGTCACAGCTTGTTCTTGCAGCATTTGGCAAGGGCCCAATTGCCTTTGCTTTGCAATTTTCTCTATTCTGAATGTCAGCCACAGCTTTGGTAAGTCACCCAGCAAGGGCTTTCCTCCAATTTCAAACAGGCAGACCTGTGGCACACATGCTAAGACCCACAAGTCACAACAGACTGACCTAAGAGAATAGGATATGTTTCTGAATGCACATGGTTTTCTCCTACTTGTACTGACTGTTCATACTGATTTCCTCCAAAACTCTAGCTCACCTACAAGCTACATACTTGTGTGTCTAAAGTTTTTTTGGCACAGCTGAGAATACAAATGTAGTCTGGGATGAGATGGGGATAAATGTACATAGAGCCTGGTCATGTATGTCTGAATGGAACTACAATACTCCTGATTTCAAATAGCCAAACCATTATCAAGCACTTAACTTGTCTGTGTAATCAGAAGTTGTTTGCTCATTTACACAGGTAATCATGATTTCATTCAAGGAGCTATGTGTGTAATTTGTTCTCCATGGTCAAAGTCCCCAGGCAATTTTTGCTTGGTTTATTAAGCTTATTTTGGTTTTCGTTTGCTTGTTTGATTTTGTGGTAATAAAAAATATATCAACTTTGCAAATGCAAAGAAAATAGAACATATTTAATATGCGGGAAAGCCCTATACCTGATATAATGGAATGGGCCACCAGCCCTCAATTCCTGCCACCTCCTGATGCTGACTTGGATGTCTCATTAGGAAAGATTTTGCAAATACAGGACTGCAGCAAACTATGGCTACAGTATGTTATGCATTCACTGTAAGCTGACAGTAATACTACCAAAAATCTGCTTCTGTCTAGAATCATCCTGCAAAAGAGACTACTCAATTCTTGTTTGAGAGTGCTTACATTAGTATCCGGGTTAAGCCTCTGAGCTTACTCAATGGCCATTTCTAGGCAACAAGGAAATCAAGCTGAATCGTTCTGTAACATTGAGATTACCATCCCATAGCCTGACCACTGACTTCCCCTGCTAAAATAGTCTCCTTTCCATCCTTGGGTGTCTACAAAACAATTGTTCAGGGCTGCCCCTTGAAGTACAGTCAAGCGATTTCAACTGTGGCCAAGCCCCTGAGATAATCTTGGAATATGAGATATGAAACAGTTCTTTGTAGTACGCACATATCCTGTTGCAGAATGGGGAAGATGAATCCTTCCTTCAACCCCAGCCACTTACTACACAAGCACAATCAAACTACTACTCTGACGTTGTCAAATTAATAGTGCAGCTGCTCAGGAGGATTCCTCACCTAGATAAAAGTCAGATAAATTTTTAAATGACAGTGAGCCTAAGCGTGCCCATAGCACAATGTAAACAGCCACAGCAGCTTTGCTTGGTTAGTAGATTCTCCCAACACAAAGAAATAAATCCAGCCACTGAATTTACATCACTGTAAAAATCCACTGGAACATCAGGACGAGACATCGAAGTTCTCTCTTGATTTAGGACTTAATTTGAAAAAGACCACAATGCTAGTACGGTTAGATGTCTCTCACCCTGCCTTTGGCTATGGTTTCTTTGACAAAGAAGGAATTTTCACTAGGATGACAAGTGGGAGCAATTTACTATGAGGCAAAGCAGCCCTGCTGCACGGTAAATAGTTGGATGAACTCTTCCAAAAATATGTAGGGTCCTTGTTTGAGTTTCTGATTTTTATACTCAGTAGGCAAAATGTAAATAAGTAAATAGGTAAATAAATACAGTAGAAGTTCTAGTGACAGGATCTACAATAACATATTTCTAACAGTAAAGGATAAAAAAGGATGAGAAATCTAAAAGTAGAAAAACCTGGATCTTGCATTTCTAGTGCTCCAGATAACGAGTCTGTATTTTTAGCATGGAACTGGAACTGCTCTTTTGCTTAACAAACAATAGAGATCCCACCATGCAAAATTTTTACTGAAACACCTCCCACCAAACTGCCAAAGAAAACGTCAGTGTGCACTCCTGAACATTTCTGAAAGGAATATGAGTAACGTGTGCATCAGCACAGCGGGGGAGCACCATACAGAAGTATTATAAGGATTTTTTAAAGGCATATATGATACAGAAAACCACTGCTCCTTGCTCACGAGAAATACTGTCTCCTTCATTGTAGCTATGTCATCATGCAAGGCACTATCACCAGGAGAGAGAGTGATATTCAGTGGGGACCTATTACATGATAACAATGTGACAAAGATAAAAGACGACTTCTGCTCATCATGGAAATTCTACCCATAGGAAAATTAAAATGCATGCTGTATATTACGCATTGCTGCAGGTATTTATTACTGCAGTGCTTTCTATACTTTCGGGTTATCAAATATAAGCTGAAATAGTTTCTTTAATTACTAGTTTTCCCTGTTTTATATTCCAACACTTCTATCAATTCATCTTTTAATTCTGATGACTCTATATTTACTCCCTTGTAAGGTAATACCCCCATGTGCTGCTAGTTACAAAGACTAGCTGTCTTTGCATCTGTTTCGTTTTTTCAAGTCCACTATAAAATCCGTCATGTTTGAACAAGAACACAGAAGTATTGCAAAGTGGGATTTCTGCCTGATTCCTCATTTTAAAACAGGTTCCAGCTACATTTAAAAGACAGCAGCTAGTACAGCTTTATAAATAGACATGTACATATACACGGACACATTCACACCCCGGTAGGCACAAAGCAGTTTTCTAGAAGTTTTGAGAACACCTTGAAACCTGTAGAGAAAATGAAACCTGTCTTATTTTCTTTGCTGCTGCCATCTGTGGCATATGCACTGAGTTATGCTTGGCTGCATGCTGTCGTATGAGCACACTGTGTCAAACTGACCTAACAACAAACAAAAATATCGTACCAGGTGATGCTGTTAACACTGGGATACAGGCTGAAGAGCACAAGAATATAACGCATCATCTTCCAGCCCTACTCATACAATAATAAGGGCATGACACACACAAGAACTGCTAAAAGACTGCATTTATTTTCATTCCTTAGTCACATCACATGGACAGGAATTGAAAAGTTATGCAGGGAATGCCAAGCAAAGGACAGGAGGAGGAAGTAGGGCTGTTAGCCTTTTCCAAATGAAAAAAGCAGATTAATGAAGGTAAGCAAAGTAAAATCAACTAAAAAAAATGTAAAATCCAACAGCAGTAATAAACCACACAAGCAGATGATCCTGGATATAGATCAACCTGAATTACATGACCTACCCTCCTCTCAGAAGATACAACATAATTCAGGCTTCTCAAACGCATCACATTCCAGTGGTGAACTTGGCTGTAAAACACCTGGGGCATACCCTGATTAAGATTTTGTTTGGTGTAGATGCTCCTGCATCCTCTGAGCAACACACCACAGCTCTGCCTCACTCAATTCTCACTGTGGTCAACAAGACCTACCTACCTAGCTCAGTCATTTAGACTCAAATGCTCCTTTCTCATGACCCTGGTGCTGCTCCCAAAGGACCTATCACCATCAGCCAACATCTCACAGAATCCTTTAGGTTGGAAGGAACATTCTGAGATCATCTATTCTGACACCTAGCATTTCAGGTGCCCTGGATTATCTTAGCTTTCTTCTGTATGAAGAATATAATGGTTTATCGTTCTTTTCAATGGCTGGGAGCTCTCATCCCTTACATCTGGCTTTCTGGGTTATAATTGTTTTCATACTCACTTTAGGGTTGATTGCCTTTGGCTCATGAACTTCTAAGTGTTAAGGCTGAATTATTTCCATACAGGGCAATGGTAATCTTACAAAAGCATTAATATGAGATCCATCTTTTCTCAAATTACCACAGTGATGTGATCTGCATGGAAGACTGACTTCTGACAGAAGAGAATGGTCAACAGTTACCAACTTCAAGATTTCCATTAAACCTGAACCTTCATCCTGTCAACAAGGCCAGCACAGTATGCCAGGCAGCAGTAGAGAGGCCAGCAGTGGAAAAAGTTATATCTGAAGTATGCCAGATACATCCAACAGCAGTGTTGCTAGCCACAGGACTCTGGCAGTAGCCTGAGCAAACAGCAGCAGGTGGGAAAGGAAGGTAGCAGACAGAGGAGAAGTCAGGTTCCAGCAGGAACAAGGGGGAAACGCTGGTGGGGAGAGGGCACAGCTGAGAGGAAGAGAAGGGCTATGCCAATGCCTGTCTTGATGCCAGGTAAAGGAAAGGTTAGAGGGAAACTGAACTGGGGATACAAAGGAATAACATACACATTGTTCAGCTACAAGCAAGGCAGGAAAACAGAAAAATATGTGAAGGATTCAAGCTACAGCACCCAGAGATCCCAGGAAGCTGAAGAGTCTCAGAGTTCAGATTCTCCTGCAATAAACTTCCTTTCGAATCAGGTATTATTAATAGAATCCATGGTACTATGAATGCATCTGCTAGTCCCAGTGGACAAGCTACAGATTTTACATGCATGCACAGTTTAAAAACTTGGCTGGGTGAAAATTACAAATGCTTCCAAATCCTGATTTCCACACTCTTCTTGGCTTGTTTCAACAAAATACCATTAAAATATGTTCAAGTGCACCAAAGTACAGTTTGAGGGAGAAATCAAAGGCACCAGATTGATTTTAATGAGTATTAAGTGTTGAATGTTGTATTGTCTTAAAATCTGTTCCTATGCTAGAACACCTCCACCCCAGATTTCCAGAGCTTAGGTGAACTTACAAGGTAATCTATTCTATCCTTAACATAGAAAGTCACACAACTACAACATTGGTAATGCTTCCTAGATATTTTAATTTAATACCATCTTCTACAAAATCAAGAATACGGATTCCCACCATCTTCTCCCAGTAGCTATTTCAAAATCTAAGTTAGTTCACTGTGAAAGTCTCATTTTAACTGAAATCCTCCCTATTTATAGTATCATTATATTTCTCTTAACTCTACTTTTTTGAAAACTAAATAATTCCTTCAGTCTAAATCTTAGACAATTTTCTAATACCAGACACTTATCATATAACATTTTTGTCATTGCTTGGACAAGCGGGACTCGTTCAGTTCTTTCAAAATCTTCCTTTGTAAGCCAGCCCTTTTCACTGTATAATCAGGTTTTCTGTTGTTCTCTTCACTCCCTGCAATTCACTGATTTTTTTTTTGTATTTTTTTTAGAGAATACAATACCCCCAGACACAAACTCCATTTAAAAAAAAAGAAAGAAAGAAAGAAAGAAACCAAGCTCTCTTACTAGAGTATGCTTTCCTTATGTTTGAAACACTAACACTGCATGTGGAAATTCTTGAAAAAAGCGTGACTGTACAGGTCCACATAAATTTCATTGTTTATTCCACCCTGAATGAGTGATGAACAAAGCAGGGGGCAGTTACAATGGATATAAGCCAGCATGAGTTCCTTTGGGACAGCTATGGCCTTACACTCCAATGCATGCTTAAGGAGTCATTAAAACACAGATTATTGACCTATAAACAGAAAAGATTCTTTGGAATCTTCTTAGATTGTTATGCAATTGTGTTTGAGTCTGTCAGACTTCCAGCTATGGAGTCAAGGCTAGTACATCTCTCCTTTCTGTGACTCTTCACAGAATAAACACTATGGATGTTACCATCATCTAATTATCCTTACACAGGCATTTATGCTGACAAATCAGTCTAAACGTTACTGTAACAAAGTGAACAACTTCAAAAGTAGAGGTCTTTTTCTTACTACACTCTCTCTGTGTTTTTAGAGAGGGAAATTGCCACTTAAATTCCACTAAAAGAGTTCTCAGTTATGGATCACTAGCAATATTGATTGTAATGGTTCCTTTGGAAACATAACAGTCTATTGCAGCAGCGTTGTTGCTGCTGCAAATATGTTAATCAGCTGAAACCCTTTTGAACACTGTCTTCAGAATTTTTTTTCAGTCTGCTCATCCCTTATACCATGCCCACTGCTTTAGTTCCTTCAAGCAGCATGCAGAGATGCGAGTGGCATCTCCCAAGGTCATAGAATCACCAAGGTTTGAAAAGACCTTCAGCATCTAGTCTAACTGTCCACCAACCGCCAATATTTTCCCACTAAACCATGTCCCTTAGTACAACCTCCAAACGTTTCTCAAACACCTTCAGGGGCAGTGACTCCACCAGCTCCCTTGGCAGCGCATTCCAGTACCTGATCACTTTCTGGAAGAATTTTTTCCTAATATCCAACCTGAACCTCCCCTGACACAACTTGAAGCCGTTGTCTCTCATCCTATTGCTGTTAGCTGGGATAAAAGCCCGACCCTCACCTGGCCATAACGTCTTTTCAAGGAGTTGTAGAGAGCAATAATGTTAGCCCTGAGCCTCCTCTTCTCCAGTCTAAACAATCCCAGTTCCCTCAGCCACTCCCCAAAAGACCTGTGCTAAAGACCCTTGGTTAGTCAGGCACTGACCAACACCCTTTGGTGCACTTCTCCCACAGCCTTCCAGGCACTCTGCCCAAAGCCCGTAGTGTTGCCGAGATGGCGCAACCCAGTTTCCTAAGCTCTCATTTTTCCCTGAAGATCACACACCAAAATAAAGTATGCACCAAGAAGAAAAAAACAAAGATCTGTTTAACAGAACAAACTATGAAAACAAAAGCAAACCCTGTAATATTCTTGAACGTTGAAAATGGCTACAGCATTTTTTTCCACCCCAAATTGCTACAACACTGAGATAAAGAGAGATTAAGCCAAAACAAACAGACAGGGAAAAAAAAGGATGAAAAACAATTGTTTGCCCCCTTATTTTTCTTCCTACTCAGCTCTGCTTTAGAAGTTAAGATGAGAGAACACATCTGTTCAGTGGATCTGCCTCTGATACACAGCCAATCACGGCACGATTTGGGATCTAGAGAGAGACTACCTGGAAGTACAGCTTCCCATGACTGCTATATATAAACTCCACTCTCATCCACTGGTTTTAAATAACTTACAAGCTCACTTCTGTGCCTCCCCAAAGATGCAGTGAAGTTAACCAATCATAGAAGTATTTTTCCAAGGCAGCATCCACACACCCTAGAGAACACAGACTAGTCAAACACAAGCAATAGAAAGAATGTAGGAAACCTAACTCCCAAATCTTATCAGCAAAATGTAGGGTTGTATGAAAATAAGGGTAAGAAACAGACACTGAGAGTGATCTACATGCATGAATGTATAGGAAATGCTGCTGTCGTTCCCTGAAACCTCCCTAAAGAGCAATGTTGAAGTTGATGACAGAGAAAGGAAGAAAAAAAACATTAAAAAGATCAACCTAGCTGGTGTCAGGTGTTCTTCATGACTACAAAAATACATCACAGCAAAAGCAGTAACAAAAGGGCAGTAAAACCTCATTACTCCTTGTCATGGCCCCTGTATACCATGCTCATCTTCAGCTTTCAAGCACAGAGAGCTGAGCCCTAGGATAACACCAGCCACAACATGGGGATTGGTCTTGTGATTTATTAGAAGCAACCTGACTGCAAATGTAGAAAGGTGCAGCCTCTTCCAGTTATTGATGAGTATGAATTGTTCCGAGTGATACTGAATGTGCAGACAAAGAACAGTTACTTGAATTAACCTGAGAAACCAAACCGTTACAGAAAAGGCAGAGTTTTAGACAATCTGCACTGTCCCAATAGAAAAGAGAGCCCCACAAGCTTCAACAGGTTGCAGATACTAGAAGCAACCTGAGTGTGAAGAACAGCAGATCTACGGAGAAGCCCATGAGAACATACACAGTAAAATAGGACATTTTCCTAACAGGAGTCAAATAGTTATAATCAAAACGTTCAGGCACTCATCTCCCAGCAAAAGATGAAGTAGAAGGAGGGGGAGTCTTCAGCTATCCCATTAATCCCATGCAACACTGTGATATGCTGCATAGCATCATACCCCAAGGAATCTGGGCAGGAAAGGCACAAGGCTTGTGTCAGCCACAGTGTGTTGGCTGGAGCTTCTTCCAGAACCTGCACTCTTAAGAACTCACCAGACCAAAAGGTGCCCAGAGGCACATCAAAACACATGGCACAAGTACATCAAAGCTAGAGAAGAGGAAGAGAAGGGGAAGGGGAAGAGAAGAGAAATTGGAGAGAATATTTAGCTTTTGCCTATTTCCCTTCTCCCCAAAAATCTCACTGTAGAAAAACAAGGAATACAAGCAGAAAAGAAAGTTTTAAAGTATCTTTTCTTGCAATTTATAATGAAATCTTTTTTACAGCCATAGTTAAAACAGCTTTACTGCTCTACAATTAGACCCTCACAATGCTTCACATGCCCAATATACATGCTCAGCAACATTATTTACCTTAAACTTTCAGCATTAAGACAGTTACAATTTTCAAGTGCTACAGGTCAAATTTCCAGTCACTCTTTAAAGTAATTTAATACCAGCCCTACACTGATGACTAATTGCAAGTTTTCTCCAGAAACCTGAAACTGCAGCATATCAGGTCCCCATTCACACCCCATTTCTCAGCCCTACCCAATGCTAATATTACTAATTTACGAGCACTATGAATCAACACTACTGAAGTTCTGTTCTTCCAGTAACCTCCACGTTATATTTTACAGAAAAGCCAGCTTAGAACTATTTAACAACAGTAGGCATATCTATCATTCAGCAGTAAAGAACACATATGATTAAAAAGTGGATAGGTAGACAAAAGTTCTGTGTGGACACGGCACTAGAGCAAACGACTGTGGTGGAACCTGGTAGGTCAAGCCGATAGTTGGACTTGACTTTTCACAAATGTTAGCTCAGCATGTCTTGGGACAAGCACTGTATGCAGGATTTTCACATACTATGCCTACTTTTTTGGGCAGACTCTTGCAGTATCAAATGCTTCCCAGGCACTTCCTTGCGAACACTGCTGATAGAAGCAGGATGGTAAGCATTCAGCTCACACAGGTAAAGGGAGTGCCTTGCAGCTGCAGCACCTGCTCTGCAGCTCTAGAAGCAGCCCAGCTCTCCAGGGCTCTCTTCATGACACCCATCCCAGCTCCACAGCATCCCTCATTACATCCTTCGCAGTGCCATACCATAATAGTTACTGCTTGCACAGTAGCAAAGAGGCACAGAGGTGACTTCAGCACATGCAAAAGGTGGAAGGGGACAGAGGGCAACAGTGGCAGGGCATATTCTGAAAATGCATTACATCACTTATAACCAAAACTGAGGGATGAAAGGCTTCCTTAGTGCCTTCAAAACATTCTGGGAATTTTAATTATCTACATATGATCTTCATGTGGAGGTTCCACATTTTGAGGGTTCAGTGATTCTGGGAGAGAAACCAGATTGCTCCAAGACAGGAGAGCTGCAGACAGGTACTCAGTGCATTGAGCTGTGCCAGCTGGCAACAGCAGCACTCCATCCCCTGGGAGATGATTCAGGTCTCTGGGACAGCTGGAGACAGGGTTTTGCAGGGGAATCTAATCCATGTCACTGCAGCCAGACAGGCTAGCTGCTGAAGATGGCTGACTCTGCCATCAGCAGATTAGGGGATGCTTATATGATCTCTCACATCAGAAAAGTTGTGGGGACTGTAACCTCTGGCTCCTGGGCAGCAGAAAGCAGCTGGGAACAGTAATATTTTCAGTAGGCTCAGCTGGAACCAGAAAAGAGCATCTGTCCATGTTTTCAACGACAGGTGGCAAGCAAAAAGTGTGTGTGAAGTGCATTACTAACCCCAATCCTATTTCTGAAATGAGAGAAAGTTTACTGACATCTTGCTTTAAAGCTTTACTTTTACCTCCTTTATTTAGTAGCACTGCAATATCACAGGTCAAGACAGTGATCTTTCCAGGAAGGTGGGCATATTTATACGTAACAATGTCTTGCTGATGTTTTCACACAGTAAGCCAATGATCCAGACACACAGCAATATCTAAAATCATTTACACCACAAGGAGGTGTATTTTAGTGTTGCACTTCTCCCTTTGTCAGCAGTTTGTGCCAGCAAGACCCAATTCAAGCATCAGTAGCATTGAGTCCTTCCATGCATCACTCTGACAGATTAAATCATTTCTTCAGTGTTTTAAAGCACATTATAATCTGTAATACATTACCTCTAGAACTGCCATTCCTCATCAGAAATATCTAAACAGTGTTTGCAACCATATTAACAGTTCTATAACTTAACCAGTAAAAATATTACATCTTTTGAATGAGTTCCAAGCTGCATATTCAGACACACAAGATCTCATGTTTTCATGCCTGTCATGCCCCTTTAACATTTTCCTTAAATAAATGTTCCTGTGCTTGTAACCATCTGACTGCACTGTTCTGCCCACACTTCTCTGAAGAGAACATATACCTTTGATGTGTACATACTCTCCTTACACATTATTCTTGCTTTTTATGCCTCTTTTCATTTGATTTGCTGTGTGCCTTCCACCATCCTCCATGGCAGCTGCTGATGGTTGAAAGGTATCTCCAGCACTGCATGAGACAACAAAATTCCAGCGCGTACTATGGACTCTCAGCTGCAAAACTAGTTCCAGTGGGACCAAAAGCATTACCAAAATATCATTTAACAATACAGAGTCTAAAGAGAAGTGGGAAAGCAACAAAGTCTCTGATAAGCAGGGAGCCATAAGGAGACAAAGTACTCCTGCAGCCTGTAGTTAGATTCCCACATCTGAGAGCACCATTTCCTACTACAAGTTGAAATACCCAGTGTCACAGGACTTGACATGTGCTTGAGGTCACACCTATCCTCAGGCCAAACAACACCAAGGTCAGACATCTGACATCTAAAACCTGTCGCTGGTGCCTTCACCACTTGAAGTGTTCACTCGATTACATACACAATGAAGGCTATTAGAACAGTATGGATTTTGTATTTGCATGGGAAAACGGCAACATTTACTTCCACCTCCACTTAACACCTCAAACTCTATCAATGTGGTATATTTACAGAGAAAGCATAACAATTAGTAATTCTCAAAAGGAATTCAAAGCCTTTGATACCCTCATTTGACTGGGCTTCATCCTGAATGCCATCCCTATTTCACAAAGGGAAAAACATGATATGGACAGTTTCAGTGGCTTGCAGAAACAGTCACCACCAGAGAAGGCAGCAGTATAGATTGCTCTTCTGGTCAGAGCGCAGAAGTCAAATCTCTTTCCTCTCAACATATTTTGACATCATAATATCTGCTGTTGGCTAGGAAGAGCTGGCAGATGTTCATACCTAGCAACAATAACATTTTGGAAGACTTCCTCCTGTTTTCTATTCATAATTGTGAAATGTTCCAGTAGCTTGTGGGAAGATACAATTACTTGTAAATCACTCTCCTACAGAAAAAAAGTAAATCCCTGCTGCTGTGCAGGGACAGATTATAGTGGCATTCAGGTGCTGCCAACCCAAACCTAGTGCCTGATGCTACCTGGTTGCAACTTTACAATGCACAATTCCCCATTGTGCATCTCTGAGTTACCTGTTGACAACACAGCCTGCCACTTCTGTAATCTTTTTATAAAATAAAGAACAGTGTTTAGGCTTTCAGCATGTGTTAAGAACACAAAGTTAAACTTTACACCAGTTAGGAGCATGTTCCATTAAAAAGGCTAAAATGCATGTTGTACATTAAAATGTTCATCTCCTGATTAAAGAAACCAAAAGGAACAAGTCAAAACTTAAAAGTAGTTCATGGGCAGACAACTTTAAGTCATGTTCATTCTTTCCCCAAAATCATTCGGGTTATTACTGAAGCTTTGGCTGGAATAAGAAAACAGGCAAAAAAAAAAATTTGATCACCAAGAACATACTTCCAGTTCACACGCTGCAAATACATATGTTAAGTAGCATGCACTGCAGCAGTGCTCCTACAGTGTTAGCTCCAAGAGCAGAACAAAAACGACCTCACGGACCAGTGGTCCGGTGGAATAGGGCAATGTCTGTATTTCTAAAAGCAAGTTGGCAAAAGGAACATCTGTCTGCCTCGTAAGGACTCTGTTTCATATAAGGATATCAGCAGTTCTGTGCAGTAACAGAACTCTACTCAGCCCTGCAGGGCACTGAAGGATGCTGAGTGCCTTCAGCCACCATCAGACCCCATCAGACAAGGTTCTGTTCATTTTACCTCCTGATTCCTTTCAGGGAAAGAAAATATCTGTGTGAAAACAAACCCACAACTAAACGGGCAACTTAAACTGCATACACTCATAATTACAAAAAAAGGAAAAAAGCTTAAAAAAAAAAAAAGATTTAATTGCCACTAGTCCTTCTGTCCCAACACTGGGATACTACACAACAAGATGATTTCCTCTTACGAAGCTCTAATGATATCAAGGCTGAAGTCATCAAGAGCTTTGGTTCCCCCACTACAGCACGAGAGGTCCTCAACTCCCCCACCATACCCTAAAAATGAGGGCTCTTTTAGGATGGGCAGCACACACCACACAAACGTGCTGCCGTGCTGAGCAGCCACCTCTCACTGAAGGTGGTTCCGAGGCTGCAAGCCCACTGCTGACGTTCATCACAGCAGCATATGCGGGTGCTGCCGAACGCACACAGCCACGCACCTCCACATTCATGTCCACAGTGACACACACTGGCTGCGCACGGAAGGGCACAGCTACAGAAGAAAAAAGAAAAAGAAAAGAAAGCCTTGGGCAACTATTAGCTTCTGATAAATTATCTCATTAATGCAAACATGAGAAAGAAATCCCCTTTCCAGATCTTATCTCCCTTTAATTATAACTGCTCTCCACGAGAAGCAGCCTCTTGCCTGTTGCACCAGGAATTCTTGCAGATGGGTGCTGAGCTCTGGTGTGACACCAAACCCCACAGTTCTAAAACTAAAGCTGATGCAGGGACTGCTCCTGGTCCACCAGATGTTGAGCTGTGCACCTTGCTCTTCTTTAGCTGTGCTTCTAAAGAGCATTCCACCATCTTTCATACAGGAAACTTGTTCCTAGAGGCTATTTTTAGGCTTTCTACTTCCCTTGAAGATGGAGATTTTCCCTGAAAACATTCTCAACTCCAGCTTCACTTAAGACATCAGTACAGTATTAAGGTGGACACTGAAAACGAGTGAGTGTAGGCAATGTAACCTCCACCAATAAATCCAGCGTCCAACAGTAATTTTCCAAACCTATGTACATTACAATATAGGGAAGCTTAAGTACTTCGGAACAAACCTTTTAACTGTATTTTGGATGTTAGAAAAAGACCACCTCTTTACTTCTATTCCCAACAGGAGAAATAAAAAGCAGGAATAACTATAAACACTACAAGAAACCAAACTCAGCCTTTGTTTCCCGCGATGGGTAAGCACTGATGCTCACAAGGGCCACTTTCCCCCAGTGAAGCCGCAATTTCTATTTCCAGCCATCTGCCTCTCTCCTCCGGGGCACTTCTAGCTCAGCATTCAGCTCGATTCACATGAAACTTTCAGCAAGCACTGCCTGCTCTGGAACTGGGGGATGTTCAGCGCTTCCCAAGTAAAAGCAGAAGAGTGGGTGGTGCCATTATTCATCGCTGCACCCCACGACTCACAAAACAAGCCATCTGCCATCCCCGTCCCTGCTGTACTTTAATTAAGCGTCTCCCAGAGAAAGAAGGGGGGAAAAAAAGAGAAGGGAAAAAAAAAAAAAGAGAAAAGGGGGGGGGAAAGTGGGGCTATGGGTATGGAGCAGAGGGCCAGACAGAGGGGAGCGGTGCCCCGCAGCCGTACCTGGGAAGAGGAAGGCTTTGCTCCCGTTGTGGAGCCCCGGCACCTGGCGCACGCCCGCCGCGGAGCCCGGCAGCCCCAGCTCGGACAGCACGTCGATCTGCAGCGAGGGGTCCACGCCGAAGCCTACGACTGACCCAGAGAGTGCCGTTACAGCTCCCGCCGCCTCCGCAACTTTCCGCCGGGACCCGGCGGCGGCCGAACCCCGCACCGCCCGCGGCCGCCCTGCCGCCGCCTACCTGGCCCCAGGCAGAGGAGAAGGCAGAGCGTGCCTAAGCCGCAGCCGGACTCCATGGTACAGCGATGCTCTCAGTCCATAGTCCCCCTCCTCCGGCTGCTGCGGGTGAAAAACCTCCGGGGCAGAGGCTGGCCGCCTCCCCGCCTCTCACCGGGAGGAGCGGACCCCCCGCCGCCCCGCAGCGCGCATCACGCCGGGCGCACACAAAGGCGAGGGCGGGGGGCCGGGGCCGGGCGGGCAGCGCAGCCCCGCGCAGCCGGGCAGACAATGACCGGGCTCCCGCCGCCCTGCGAGAGCGGCCGCCGCTATCGGGAGGCGGTGCCCGAGCCCCGCAGCTCCCGCCCCGCCGCCGGGCTCAGCCCCTCGGCCGCGAACCGCAGCCTTCCCCACTCCGGCTCCCGCGGGACCGCCGCTCTCCTCGCCGCCGTCCGGCGGGGACGCGGAGCCGGCGGGAGGGGCTCCCGTTTATCCGCGGCCGCGGGAGCCGCCCACCGCCCCCGCCGGGCCGGGCCGGGCCGAGGGCGGTGCCGCCTCACCCCGCGGAGCCCCGCAGCCCCGGGGCGGCCCTTGGTGCGCTCTGATGCCGCTGCCCCTCTTTGTTCTCCCACGCCTGGGCCGGGGTGCCGCCTCCGTCCCATCTCGACGTGACATCGGGCGAGGAGGGAAAGATAAATTCGGGGAAAGGGAGATGGAAACGGGACGTGCGCGGAGGTTGGCGGGGACCGCGGTCTGCGGGGGCTGTCCCCGGCTCTGCGGGTCGGTTTTGCATTGCCCGGCACCTATCCCGCCCGCAGCCCGTCGACAAATCTTCTGTGATATTTCCGTGGCTCGCTTTGGGTTAGGAGCGCTAAGAATAGCTTCACCCTTACCTTTCCTTCCCTGAAGACTAGTAGTGGTCAAAGCCACAACGCCCTGCTGCCAGGTGTTCCAATTTTGCTGAGTAAGGAATAGACTTCAATTTTTGCCAACCTCATGTGAGTGCCAGCAGGATCCCGAGGTCAGCCTGCGATCTGCAGTGCTTACTGGCCTTCCCGCAACTTCATCTTTTGTGGTCTTTACAAATAATGAAGACTTCACAAATAATCCTTACAAACCTTTCCAAATGATATTCCAATGACTAAAATAAAGGCTTGTTCTCAGATAAGACCGTGGAAGATGATGATAGATCTCCTTTCCAGACCAGAACAACAAACACAGATCCTAAGCAGCACTCAAAGCAAACACCTTCTTTCCTAGAAGAAAAAAAGGAGGAAGGAATGTCTACAGGTGAACAATGAAAGCTATCCCTCAACCCAAGTCCATGACCTGGGCATTACACAGCAGTGTGCCTTACTGCCTGCATCACCCCTGGAAGAGCTTCTCCTCCAGGCGCAGCAGCCAGAAGGGGATGTGGTGGGATCCCAGCTCCCAGCTGGTCACAATGACACCTCTTTCACACCACCATCGTGTTGGTGAAGTAGAACTGTGCTTCCAAATGCCTGGAACCCATCAGCTGTCAGAGCAGGCCAGCGGAAGGGGTGCTTTGCTGTGGGAGTTCATGGACACAGACCACGTGTCAGTGGTTGTTTTCATGCTGCTTCAGTCACATTGGTTGCAGATAACTGAACCAGAAGCATCTAATTGGAGAAGAAAGAGGTTCTAAATCTGGAGCACTTCTGCATAATGATCCTCATACAGCGCCAAGCATGTAGGTAGACAGAACAAGAGAGGCAAACATCTGTATTTAATTCCTGCATCTGCCAGCAACCGGTGACATTTTCAGTCAGCTGGAGCTGCCACCATAAACAGGTGAGCTTGGCAGAGCCCTCCCCTGAGATAACCCAGCTCTGTCCTAAGAGATCTTCAAGGAGTGGCCACTCATCTTCATGTCACAGACATGAAAAATCACTTCACACAACACACTGCCCTGTCTGTTCCCTGTTATCCCCGTGAGCCCAGAGCAGACATTGTCCACATCACACAGAGATGTATTTCTGCTTTGAGATGTGAAAAGTGACATAACTCAGCTAACCCAGAGCCATGTCAGCAGTAGAATCAGGCTTTCTATCACTGCAAGGAATGTGACATTGAGGATCTTTCATACATTTTGCTGAATCTAATAATACATGTTTCTACCCATGGAATCACTCTCTGATCACCCTAGA
Organism: Callipepla californica brunnescens; assembly: GCA_023055505.1. NCBI lineage: Eukaryota > Metazoa > Chordata > Aves > Galliformes > Odontophoridae > Callipepla > Callipepla californica. The sequence continues at coordinate 19,064,912 of JALIRH010000001.1, forward strand.
AACATACTGTTTTACAGCCTTTCTGAGCATGTCCCTCCCTAAATTTGGATATTATGGAAACACTAAAAATAAAATGCTTCTCTTTTACATCTTCAGTTGGCCAGAGCATTCTTTCTTTTGATGGAAACCATGGCTTCTGTCCAAGAGTTCTGTATTTGAAGAACACAGGTTTCATTTGATGAAAAAGAACATTTGATGTCTCACATGTTTCTCCTTTCTTCCTCCCACCCTCCTTTCCTTCATTTTCCTTCCCCCTTCCTTCTTCTTCCTTCCTTTTCCTCCCTCCTTCCTTCCCTCCTTCCTTCCCTCCTTCCTTCCCTCCTTCCTTCCCTCCTTCCTTCCCTCCTTCCTTCCCTCCTTCCTTCCCTCCTTCCTTCCTTCCTTCCTTCCTTCCTTCCTTCCTTCCTTCCTTCCTTCCTTCCTTCCTTCCTTCCTTCCTTCCTTCCTTCCTTCCTTCCTTCCTTCCTTCCTTCCTTCCTCCCTCCCTCCCTCCCTCCCTCCCTCCCTCCCTCCCTTCCCTCCTCCCTTCCTTCCTTCCCTCCTCCCTTCCTTCCTTTTCCTTCCCTTCTTCCTCCCTCCCTCCCTCCCTCCCTCCCAGCCATATATGTTTCAATTTGTGCTAAGTAGCTATCATGATATTGACTCCTCCCCACCAAATCCCTCAGTAGATTCTACGATACAAGTAGCTCTTTTGAATAATGACCAATATTCACAACAGTTTTCATCACAATCAGAAGTTGAAGGGATGTGTTACAAGTTTCAAATTCATGAATGATTTCACTGCAAAGGGGATTTCATATTAATTGCTCTCATGTTAATTATATGCTAATAAACTGGAGTAAGTAAAGCTCTTAGAGCAGGCAGATGACAATGCTGCCCTGGGAAAACTTTACCTCTCTTACTGCAGCTTATCTGGGTCTATTTATTTTTAAAGAAAAGCATTAATATTTAATCACAGTAGTTTTAGCCCTGTATTCCTATGCTGGAACCTGCAGAGTCCATGTGAATTTAGAAAATACATAAAGAATTGTTGCTGACCTACTTACAGAACACTGATGCAACTTCTCCCTCGGAGTATAGAAAACAAACTTCCCTATGTTGTAAAACACATCACTGTTTACTCAACTTCCTAGGACTTCAGTGCATCATTTTATACTGAAAAATATTTGTAAAGCATTATGTTCCATAATTAATACTTTCTGAAGTGGAACAAGGAGAAACAGTCTGTTGTCATAGAGAAGCAGCTTTTTAATTGGGGCAAATTTGATATTGCTGAGGATAAGGGCTCTTATTAGTTACAGTCAGGGAAAATGCAGGCAACTCACTCTGCAGCAGTTTCTCTTAATACCCTTAAATGGGGACTCATATCTGAGCTGTTACATCATGATGATCCAGATTTTCCTTCCACGAAAGCTATCACGTGTAAAATCCATACAGTTGTTGTGTGATGTGTAAAATGTTGGGTGGGACTGAGGTGGGACCTCCAAACTTGTTTGCGCTTGTTTCCTAAGTGGGCACTTCAGGAGCAAACCTCACATGCGGCTCTTGAACACAGCTCAGGTATTCATATATATATATATATATATATATATTTCCTTGCCAGCCCCTTGACCTGTGGACTTCTGCTGTGGCACACTCATCCTCCACCACACAAAGATACCTGTGTGTTTGTACGCAGCAATCAGGCGATTTTCTTTGGCTGCTTCGTTAGCATCCTCACAGCCTCTCCTGCATTGCCTTTTCTCCCCGATTCCTCTAACACCTTCTGCCCTTTCGCATCTCTCTCCCACCCCCATGCTCCCTCTCCTCCCTTTCTCAGACGCAAACTTGTGCGCACACGCCTTCCTTTGCTCATCCCCCTGCAATGTGTCAGCCTCACAGCCTCCTGCAGGTTTCCCGTCTCACTGTGTATTTCTGACCGGGGAAGCTGAGGAGAACTTGGGAATTAAATGCAGCACTTGGCTGCAGCCCAGCAGAGCCTGTCAGGCTGTGCGAGCTGCACACCCGCCCATGACAGCACCAGCCCTGATAGAAAGCCACGGCATCAAAGGCGTTCCTCGCAGACACGCCTCGGCTGGAGGTACATCAGTGATTTTAGTTACACTCATGAATGTTTCATACAAATCTGATATTGCCTCACTTGGATTTTCAAAAATTGCTTGTCATCAGAAAATAGATCTGTGAAACAAAGATCTAGCTATTTCAGGAACACTCGTTATGTCTCTTAAAGTTCTCTGTCCTCCTGGTTTTTTACACCATCTTCACATCTTGTACCTTACAATTTGAACAGGCTGTCCAGAGAAGCTGTGGGTGCCCCATCCCTGGAGGTGTTCAAGGCCAGGTTGGATGGGGCCCAGGGCAGCTTGAGCTGGTGGATGGCAGCCCTGCCCATGGCAGGGGGTTGGAACCGAGTGGGCATTGGGGTTCCTTCCAACCCAAACCATTCTGTGATTTCTGCTTCGGTGCTGTGACCAGTGTGGCCTGGAGTAGAAGAGCAGCACATGGGAAGAGTGGTGGAAGTGCCAACATTAGAGCTACAGCTGCGTGCTTCTGAGACCAGGAAGAGAAACTGAGGCACTTACATCAGTGATGAATAAAGATAACAGCATTTTTTCAGAAGTTTTCACAAAGATTCTTATTTTAATCAAGAGAAGCTGGAAATGTACACAAGAAATGCAGGTTGCACTCTCTTTTTCCCAGATTTGAACCTTGATCTTCAAAGTTGCAAGGTGCCCATATCAACTTTCCTTGCTTGAGTCTTGTTTTGCATAGCAGCTTTATTTTCTTTTTCCAGCTGGGTGCACACCCCCTTAATGTAAGGTAGAAGTGATAGACTGCCCTGCTGGCAGCCTTCACACTTTATGACACCTAAAAATGTCTTTTTGCAGAAAATGTCAGCGAGGAGATCTGGCATGGCATTTGGCATGTGGAAGTAGGAAGAGGATAGTTCATGATCAGGATTTAATTATCTCAGTTCTGTCAGTCCAGGTCACGATAACAATTAGGCAAGATTAGAGTTACACTACGTTGACCTAAGTGTGCTCTGTGTTTTGAGCCTTTTGTCATCTGAAATATTACCTTCCATTAAAAAAAAACAGATCAGCATATCCACCAGGAGTATTTATGATGACAAGGCTGGCATGCTAAGACTTTAATTTGCCATGTTCCAGTTTTGCAATAAAGAAAAAAATCTACAGTCCTCACTGGAGCCAGAAACAGACTGGAGTGAGAGCCAATCAGAGAGACTGGGTGAGATATTTTTCTCCTTCCATGGCCTAATATAACATGGTAAATCCATCTGTAAGTAGAATATTTCTAGAAGAGTCTTCTGTGTAGGAGACAAAGGGAAAATAAAATCCAGTAGTTGAGTGCCAAAGCAAAGCAACCCCACTCCACTGGGAGAAATGACAGATAGCCATGGGTCAGGGCTCTGCTTTCATTCCATGGGCATGAGATGCCATGTCAGTATTCCCAAATACAACGCAGACAGTTTCAAACTGTAGTCTATTTGGTGCACCATGAGTGGGGACAGAATAGCAATTCTTGCCACATATTCATTCAGTTTTCAGTTGAACAAAGCCAGATTTTGTCATTTCCGTTGGAGAGAGAGGGGAAAAATATGTAGAATGTACTTGTGACCTCAAAGGTACAAATTTAATAGTTTCTAATTCTAAGTCTAATTACTTCTGCAATATCAGGAGAGAAAGTTATCATGGGATCTCTTACTCTGCCTGTTAAATAATAGACTTTTCAAAACTAATCTGTACAGTCTTCATACCCAAAGGCATATTTATTGGGCAAACTGGGATAGCTTCAATGATTCTATCAGTCTGCTAGATAATTAAGGAGGTCTTTATGCAGTATAGCATTGCGTAGCAGCATTAAAACATCTGGAACTCCAATTCTTATATGACTTTGGATTTCTACTGCCTGGAGTGAAAAGGGAAGAAACAACGGATCAGTCTGTGTGATGAGGGGCCTATCAATGCTTTAGTGCAGACACCTGAGCCACATCAGCCCCCCAGCTGGGAGGTTTGCACTGGCTCACAGCACAGATGTTGTGGTTTTGGGGCAAGCTGGATAGAGCCTAGACCCAAGCAGCACATTTGAACAACACTGCCTTTGCTTTCTGAACCCTGCTCACTCGGTGGTCTAAATATGCCCAGCACCAGTCTCACCAACTTCTCTCGCAGATGAAGGAAGACCTCTCGATTTGCATCATGCTAAGGAGATGCTTGTTTCCTCAGTTCATTCCTACAAGATGTGAAAAAGAAACAGTCAAATCCAAAAATCTAGAACCAACATAATAGTAACACATTTAAGCAACAATTCCAGAGCATGATGTGTTCTAAAATGCGCATGATTTTAGCATTTCTTTTTAAGCCATACAATTTTTTTAAATGTCCATTAATTGCTATAGCTAATTCATTACTGAACAATGCAATCAATTACTGCATTGTTATCATTATTGTATGAACAAAAGGAACAGAAAGGTTTGGACCCATATTTCTTGAAAATTTACATTTATAGACAAATGCCCAATCCTTGTTCCCCTAATAGCCGAGATGCACTTAGGGCTAGGAGGACCGGGTCTGAGTACCTGCTTCATCTGATTACAACATGTGCTTCATTCTAGTTTATCCCTACTGCTAGTGAGTTCCCAACTCTTGAGATATTTCTATCAGAAGATAATTTCACATAAAATGCTTGATTAGTGCTAATGTAAGTGGTCTGTTTTTCAATTGAGTGAGCACTAGACATTTCTCATGAATATCACTTGTAGTTTTATTCATTACTTTATCGAGCACATGTAAAGCCAGAGATGCTAACGCAATTGCTTGGCTTTGGGAGCTAGATTGTTAATGGGAACTGGTGACAGAGGGTATCGCTTTAGTCCCTAACCTTGGATGGAAATCCTTACCTTCTCGATTTTGAATTCTGAGAACAGTGTGACCTTGAGGAATAAACAAAACATCTACAGCACTGTCAGTGATTTCTTCTTGGATGGGAGGAAGATCTGAATCCAGGCACGCTAAATCACAGGTGTGTAAGCAACAGAGAGGTATACATACAGGAGGGTAGGGTTAATTATTGTTGAGAAATCAATATTTAGTTGGAAGAAATGAAGCACCTGTGAATTAGTAACTTTCCTTAGGAAAAAAAATACCAAGAGACATCAAATGATCTTTTTTTTTTTTTTTTTTTTTTTTATTCAAGGAAATGTGCTCTGGCTTTGTAGGAGGAACTGACCAGAACAACCCAGATAGAACATGAATTGTAGGACTCGAAGTAACAAATCCAGCAGTGTAAGCACACCACATGTCTGTGAATCAAAACGATTATGCACAAAGAAATAATATATCTATTTAATAGAGGTCACTAGCTTAGAGACAGCATGGTTTGGTTCAGAAGGAGTGAGCCCGAACATGAAAGTTAAGATAAGATTAATTACGATACTCCCATTTACAGGAGTATTTCCCTTGTAGCTGGTAGAATTTCCCTTGTAGCTGGTACAGATAAATGGAATCATGTTCTGTCTTAATAATTTAAGCTAAATGCAAATATCATCATTTTAAGCAGAATTTCTATTCTGGAAAAAAAAATTAGAATGGAAAAAAAACAGTAATCTATTACTTTAGGATGGAAGTTGTTTGTAACCCGTGCCTTAACAGATCTCTGCAGTTCAGAACAAAGAAAGAAGGGAAGGCACTGGATAATTAAATGGTAAAGTTCAAGAATTAATATTGATCCTCAAAGCATCTTTCAGAAATGGATACTCATTTAAAGCAATGCAAATCAAATGAAACTTTCAGGAGGCGAGATACAACTCACACATAAGAGAAAGTTCAGAAAGTACACAAAAACTGTTAAACACAACCACAAATAGTACGAATTTATACATTTGGGAAGCTGAGTTACAGGCCTACCAGACTGCCAAGTGTAAAGGAGGAATGCACAGGGTGAGAAAGGATTGCAGTGAAGGTAAATGATTTATTTGAGTGTCAGAAAAGAGGGCTGGGGGTGAATCTTTATTCTGAAGTTACATTAACAATGTTAAAGCCCTACTGGATAGAAGATATTAAAAATACCAGTGGTGACCAGCCCTAGAAATACACTTTCCAATAATTCATGATATCACATGGAATTCTTCGGAGATTCTGAGGAAATCTTGAGAATGAAGCACAATCCCAGCCTACCATAATTTATCATTAGAGATATGTGATTCATCATTAAAACAGCCACTCTACAGGAAAATGGAAAATGGCCAGCACTGTAGCAATCTTTAAAATAGCTGTTAAGGTTGACTACTGAAAACTACAGAATCTTCATGAATTAATGGGGAAAATAGAGGAGAAAATCATTTAAGGAAGTTATAAAACATCTACAGGCTATATGTAGGAGGGAGAAAAAAGATGAGGAAGAATAAATTACAAGTCAGCACAGATAAATGAATATACTTATCAGAGAGGATAAACCACACTTTTCTAACTTGTTTGAATGTTACAAAGAGTTAGCAAAACATTGAGTAAAGGAGGATCAGGCAATATGTATTTGCAGACATTTGATAATATCACTCACATGAGGCTTTTAAGGAAACTCAGTAACCCAGGGGTGAGAGATAAGGTCTTCACCATGGAGAGAAGGGAGAGAAAAGGATGGGGATGAATGACAGACGATCACGATGGAGAGGTGACAAGAGTGTGATGCCACAGGGACTTCACTAGAGATCACTGCTAGGATTAATTTCACTCCTTCTCTGGCCCCATCCATTTATTAATGACCAGGAAGAGAGGGAATACAATGAGATGGCAAAACTGCTGACAGCACAAAGCTGTTAAATTAGATAAAACGAAGGTGTCTGTAAATAACTCTTGGGACTTGTTGCAAAACTAGCAACAAGAAAGGAAATGATGTTCAGCAAAAGCAAGTGCAGAGATAAGGCTATAAAACAAACTGCTTAAACTGCTTATTCTCATTAATTGGATCCGAACGAATTACGGGAGAACCTTATTGGTTTGCATTTGTGAGAGGAGAATTGCTACATTTTGTTGTTTAATTACAAGAAGTTGTATTATTTTAAAATAGCAGACACTACAAACTATCTTCTATTCATCTGCTGAAATTGCTGGAGCTTCATTTTGTCAGAATCCTTCACAATCCCCAAGCAGTGCTCGATTCACACGGTGACATACCACCACTGTGAAGGGCAGTGTCTGCCTCTCTCCTAATATCTGAGAAATCTTGGCAAGCAGATGGCTCTGAGCAATGGGGCCAGCTCCACAGTCTGTCACAGCCTCATTCTTTCACCCAGTCTCGAGCCAGAGGACTCCTGCTGTGGGAGCTTCTATATTTCTTCTTAAAAAAAGGCCAAAGACACTAAAGATAGCCTCTGCTTACACGGGGGGAGCCAACCTGTGTGCAGAGGAAAATGAACATCCTGTCCTCATCACCAGGCTTTTCTCACAGTCTATGGTGCTGATGGGAGGGGTTTTGCTGAAAGCTCACATGGCCAACCCTCTGATCCATTTACCATCCTTCTTCTGACCCCAGATGTGAATATAAAAGGAAAAAAGGAGGAAAATGCAAGCCTGGCGCTTGTGTGGCTGGGGTGAACTGAAAAGCTCACATGGAGATGGATGGTCTTTTTCTTGCACAGGTGTGAATGAAGAGCCTAGCAGACAGTGAAAAGGGGAATTCACTCCTCACTTACTCAAGTGACTGAAATATCCCTTAGGGGATGGGATTAACTCAGTAAGAACAGTATAAAAGCAGAGCAGCAAATCCTCTCTGGGTAGGGAAATTTGTGGGAGCAGGAGGAGAATAAAGGGTGCATGGCATAGAAGTGGTAATGATTGCTGCTCCGTCTGACTTTCCTGCTTGCACACACAAATATTTCTCTGCATTTGTTATTAAAGTGTCTTTTGAACACAGGTGGGAAGAAATGTCTATGACATTCTGAGCCCCATATTTTTCATCCTACTACTAATACCTCCCAATCTCTGCTGTGGATTTCCATCATGTTCATGTAAGAATGTCATCTGTTCTTATGGCCATACAGCATAGGGTGTGGGGGCCATGGCCATACTATGGTCGGTCACTCAATTCATTCCTCTTTTCTCCAGTTCATGCACCCCTTCCTGTTAGCCAGAGCTCTGGTGATTAGTCTTCAAGGGCATGATTTTGCACTTTGGATTATTAAATTTCATGCTGTTTCATTCTGTTGTTCCACAAGGTCATCTGATTTTTCCTGCATAATAATCAGGTCTTCCTCTGGTCTGTTTTAGCAGTGCATACCAGCTTTGTGTCATCTGCAGATTTTGTAAGCGCACAGCTAGTTCTCACACCAAGGTCACCAAGGGAAGCACCCAGCCAGGCTGGACCCATGGCTGCCCACAGTAGGAAACACATATTGCTTTGCTCATGTAATCCAGCAACTTCCCCTGCTTTATGATGCCAGAATTAATCCCCTGTCATCTTTTACTGAAGTATTAGTTCCTGTGAGGCATTCAGTTTCAACATTTTCCTTCCTTTTTGAATCTGGATAGATTCAGTCCCACTTCTTATCTGCTTTTTCATCCTCATCTTCATTTCATCCTAAAATCTTTCTTACAATTCCTACAGAGTCAAATCCATCTGAGATGTGATTATCTGCATCTCCCTCCTCCTCTCTTTTTTCCCTTGCTCACACCGTGACGCAGCGTGTTTCTCCCTGAGGATGGAGGAGGAGAGGTGCAGCAGAGGACAAAGCTCTCTGCCAACATCTCCAGGGTCATGAGGAACTACTGAGCAGCAGAGAGCAGTGATGTTTGGGGTGTCACTGGTGGGCCAAGTCCCACTTTTTTCCCTACTAAATCTGAAGTTGGTTTAACAAGCATAGGTTCGATAGTGTTGGAAGCATTTCTTCTGCAGACTTTGAGAGACTCTTAATGAGTAGAAGGAGCATTCAGAAAAAAAAATCCTCACTCTGGCAAGGACTTCCTCACAGATCTGGGCTGTCCTTGCAGCATTTCCAAAATGAATGGATGCTGGAGCACAGGAGCAGGGGTGCTGTGAGAGGCAGGGCTGAAGGCCAGGAGCTGGGTGAGGCTGCAGCCCGGGGACAGACTGAAGGGAGCAGAGAGGAAAGGACTGCTGAGCAGTGGGAAGAGATATGCTCATGGCTAAGAGGAGGAACAGGACCAGCTCACAGGGGCTGGCTCCTGCGCCCACTTCACCTGCACTTGTTTCTGCAGAACAGGAAAGCAGCAGCTCCCAGCTCTGAACTGCTCCATTTTGTGCAGCCTCCTGCACTGCTCACCTCACCAACCCCCAGGGTGCAGAAGACATTCTGGTCACGGCCAGCAAATCACCTGAAATGCTTGCCCTTATTGTGGCAGATTTTTCAGTTTTCCCTCTCAATATGTTCAAACCCTAGAACAAAATCTCCGCTTTCTTGAGGCCATCTGCCTGAGTCAAGGTCAGGGAGCAGAGAAACAGGGCCCACTGGCTGCCCTGACTGGGGCCAAATTTCACTGATCTCCAACTGTGTGATGAGTCCTTGCTTCAGGTTTTTACTAAAGAGTGCAAGAAACTGGGCAAGGCCTTTTGAGCAGCCAAGCAGAACCATGTTGTGGTTGGGCGGTGTCAGAGCTCCCTTCACTTCCCTACAGGCACAAGACATCTTTGCAGGCCACATGCTCAGTGCCAGCCATGCTGGGCCTGCAGCAACACTGATTCCCACATGGCTGGACCACACAGCAGCAGGGCTGCCTACAGCCTGGCCCCAGCACGCTGAGCAATGTGCCTTCCATTTTGTTATTGCTTTAGGAAAGGATGACCTCCCTCACCCTGCCATTCGCATCCTTGTTCTGGCACTATCCCCTTGCCAGATCCTGGATACTGGGTTTGTCTGGCTGTATCTGGGATAAACTTCCCTTTCCAGCACTCTGTCAGCAATTCTCCCTCCTCCTATCTTCTTATTTCATTTTATTTCAAATGATACAGTATCTCCTGTTATTTATTATATTTTTCTCTATGAGGCACAACTGAGTGAGGATTCTGAACTTTTTTTTTTTTTTTTTCAATTTATCCCTTCATTTTGTGACCTTACAGACATAGATATCGTAATTGTCAGTTCTTTTTTCCATTATAGCAGGTTTCTTCTCACTCTTAAACACTTTCTCTGGGGTACTCATGTTTGCCATGTGGGTCAAGACACCTTTCCTACTAGTTTCCTGTTATGCCTGAAATACACAGGCACTACTGAGTCACATGCACATTCTGACTTAAATCCAAGCTTCCTTCACTTTATAATTCTTGAGCTCCTCACTCCACTGAGCCTTATTTCACACACAGAAATGGCCATCCTGCATGTAAAACCTTACTTACAGACCAGTTTTAACTGACCTTAACCTCCTGATCAAAGATGGTTTATGACAGCTGTTTTCTCTGGATGATGTAGTGACCCTATAGCAGAAACGCAGATCTCCTCATCCAAGAATACTTTGCAATTACCAGCATCAAAACTTTCCAATCTATGCATGCATGTTAAAAGCTCCTGTGAACTCCTACCAACACATAATTCTTCCAGCAACTCAGAGATCTCCACCCACATCCACAGCTGAGCCTGCGGAGATCCACAACAGATGGCTGTGACAGAAACATATTTTCTACTTTGTGCCTTCTGTTCATCGGAAAGCTTCTGTTCCTGTACCTCTTATTCCCACCATAAAGCCCTGCACGACTTGCTAACACCTTTTCTTGCCCTTCGTGATTATGCAATTTCCCCATAAAAGCCAGAAAAACAGAGACATTTTGATAGCTCTCTCAGTAGCATTCATATTTTATTTTAACTCTTGGGATGTATGCAGTTTTTCTGAAGGCCACAGCTCACAGCAAACAGCTGCCTGAGACTGTTGGCTTTCAGTAAAGACAAAAAAAGAAAAAAGCAGAATGTTCATCACTCATGTTAATAGATATGAGCCTAAAAATATGGCTTAGATGAACCTAAAAACTTTGAAGCTAAAAAGGAAATGAGGAGATACCTGAAATTATTATTTTTTTCATCACAATGTGAGGAATGTCAAGAGTTTTGGAGCTAGAGCCATGGGCTTTGAGCATCAAGCCTGATGGCAATGCTGTGCTAAATGCAGGGAGAGAAGTGGAGGCTGAGCCAGCCCAATGCCTCTGAGCACTGTGGGAAAGAAAGGGGGAACCCACACGCGAAGCAGGCTTTCACAATCACAGTTCATGTGTTCAAGCTGCACATTCCCTGCAACCTCTGCCACTAGGAGACACAAGTGGAAGCAGATTTCATCATCTGAAAGTCTCCTCAAGTGTCCAGAGAAGTGGCACAGAACAGAGTTTCATCTGTAAAAGACTCACTACAGACATAGTGATGCTGAGCACAGTTTAATCACTGCAGCCAGGGAGTGTTTACTACACTGTTATGGTGCTTTGAATGAGCTACCAGGACCCTGTCATCCTGCTGCAATGGTCCGCTCTACGAAGCAACTGTACAGCAGAAGAAAATCCGTCTTCCTTTCATCTCCAAACTCTCTGCAATACACTGTATTTAGAGCCAATAAAGGCAATACAGAAGTTGAAGAGCTCATTTTTTCATATACTAAATAATTTTGCATGAAATCCATTAGAAGAAGACACATTACCGCACAGTAGGTGTTACAAGACAAGCATGTGAACTCCTGACAGTTAGATGAACTCCACAATTGGAACTCCTAAACTATGGAAGCTAAGAGAGAGCTCATCCAAACACATAGCAGTAATAGCCTTAGTTTAATTTCTGACTGCATTTTGGAAAGCATTTTCTCTCCCTTTTTCCTTGTATTTTTTGTTGTTTTCCCCATCTTTGGATGTTAGTGCTACACTTGTATAGTTTTTCAGCTAGATGTAGAGGCCCGATGGATGCTGTTTCATCTTACTGTTCACAAGGTTATCGTAAATAAAACAACATAGAACATTAACAAGGAGCAGAATAACATGTAATGCAATTTTGAAGAGTTCACACCACTGTTATTCATCTTCTGTGACCATTTAATAGAGGAGGTGTCTGGAAGGACAGATGGGAATTGAAAGCAATGCACTTGGAAGAAAATGGAGATTACAACTATCCCTCTAATAATTTGGAACTGATTCTCGAGCTTCTTCAGAAATAAATGCAGAGCTCAAGGTCAGAAAATGCATTACTTAGAATCAACCATTAGAATGCAGAGCAACCCCACAGCAGATTTTGCTGTCTGCAGGTATCCCACATTTGTCTTCATCAGGAACAGAGCATCCAGGTTACTGCAATCGTCTTGGAGTACTGAGCTGAAGTAGTTTATTGATTTCAGTGTACAAGTAGCTGCACAATGGCATCTAAACTGCATATATTTTGCCCACCACATGTTGGGTCACATGTGCCACGTTCTCTGGGTCTTCCCTGCTGTTTTGTATGCCACAAATGTAAGTGCTATCCAACAATATAGCAAGGAAACATTTCCAGACAAATAAGCATCGCTTCTTCCCCTCCCTTTCAATCCTACTTTTTCACCCTCCTCATAGGTTTTGTTCATGATAGATTGCTCTGCAGCAAATCAGGAGGACATTGTAAATGCCTGTGGATAACAGCCCTCAAGATGTGGTAGCTCTTCTTCCTTTTGAAGTGATATGGGTAATGACCATGGAATATCTCCAGTCCTCTTAGAGAAGGTAGCCAGGATGAGACTACTGTAATGGTTGAGCTCAGAAAAGTGGGGCATGGTCTTCTAGCTCCCCAGCTCAGAAGTACCCACAGTTTGGTATCATACGAATATCCCTTCCAAACACCCTGCTGCACTGCTTTGCTTTCTCCAGGATCATTATTGCTTTCTGTTTTTAGGAAAGAAACGTGTCCTCTTTGGATTGCTCAGCATATCTCTGTCTTGTTCTCATCTGTCATCTGTGGTTTGACCAGCAGTAGTCTCTTTCATGAATTTCTTGCGGCTCTATGGAAAACAGATGGCAGATCTGAAGATTCAGCTGCCCCCAGATTGTACCAGCTCCTGTCAGAGAGGGATAGATTGATACGGTGGATTAAGAGAGAGAATTACATTCCCACTGCTGCTGCTTGTCCAAAGCTAGCAGCAGCCTCCTTGGCAGAGGGGCTCCCTAACAGAGAGACCTCCTGTCTGGATGCAAAAACAGGGACAGGCAGCAGCAGCAGCTTTTCTTGCACTACTTTTGTCTTTCAACAAGAAGCACCACTACATACTGACCAGCTGCATGAGAAAAGCAAGTCAGCAAGTCATTTGCTCAGTGGATCTCTTTGTACACAGTGGACCAGCTGCTGTCTGCCTCACCTCCTCTGCCCAAACTGCTTCTGACTGTGAAGGAGTCAGAAAGTGAAGAGGCAACATCAGTGCTGGGAGACTTCTCACTGCAGCTCCAGGAGAATGAGAAGGGGAAGCAGAGAGAGCATGTGAGAGACTCACTGTGCACTGTGTCCCCTTCTGCAAGGAGAAGTTAGGCACCATATGGGCTGTTTAAAGAAAATGTGCAGCTGCTGCTTTACCATTACACAGGGCAGCCTGACAAGATGCCAGGAGCGTCTGAAACTTTGTGGCCCAGGGTACCACTCTGCCCTATTTCTACTTGCCCTTATGCTCTGGGTAGTTGTTACCTCTACTATTTGGAGAATAAGACTTAGGGTCTTCAAATGTAAAATATGGAATGTGGTCAGATGCAATGACAGCCACATCACTTCTTTGTTTGATGCTGATTTTGAATGCAGTGGCCTACTAAGACCCCTAAGTGCAAGCGGGCCACTGGGTTAGTGGAAGAAAATGCAGTTCAGAGTCCAGAGAAATGATAATTTCCAACTAAAAGACTCGAAAAGTTTACACCTTGATGATCACAAACTGTTACAGGTGTATCTGATTTTTTATATATTTTTTTAATTCTAATCCCACCATTCAAGGGTTCCAGGATTCATTTGCTTCACTTGGGCAGAATGAGCAATAAAGGACACACCTGAGTTCCAGCTGCTGTACAGATCTGTGAAGCCATTTCTCAGTGGAAGGATTGTATTCATTCACCACCAAGGTGGGTTTTAAAACTTAAAGCCTTGATCTTAGCAGTTCATCAGGCCAGCTCTGTCAGAACTATGCTTTTTCCAAACATGGACTGTTGAGAGACCCCTAGAAAAGAGCCCAGTCTGGAACAGGCACATGGAAATCAAAAAAGAGAACCTTGAGGGGTACTGAGCAGAATAGGAGCAGAACAGAATGCCAAGAACAAGAATACTTCAAAACAGAATAGGATTTGGAGGCTAACCAATTCTTAGGACTTTTAACCGAATAGCTGATACTCTAACAAAACACAGATCTGGTTGCTCTCCTGAAAGGCAGTGGGTGCTACTGAAATCAATATGGAGACAGATCCTACTGGACTTATTTATTTTGGCAGTCTGAGGACAGTTAATGGTTTATGTGAATATATGAGAAGGATTTAGCTTGAGGTGACAGGAGGTAAGCCCTGGAGCAATGGGAGAGTAGAAGTGAGACTGCCCAAGATTAGAAATCTAATGTTCTACCTAGATTAATCTAAGTAGGGAAGAGTGAAGCTGCATGGTGCTCAGCCTACTGTACAGCAGTCCATCATTAAAAATAGAAGAGACGGAGAAGAAAAATAAGATGTGGAAAAAGTAAGATTTCTCTGCTGATAGGATTCTAAAAGGTACATAACTCTAAAAAAGGGCTGTAAGGATTGAATTTGCATATTTAATCATTGCTTTTTAGAGACCTTTCCATTTATTTCCGATTTCAAGGCATAAGGAATTTATTAGTAACACAGCATTATGTATTTAATTTGTTTTGTTACAGTTTTGATGATAACCTTTGTACAAAAAGAAAGATTTTTGGGGTGTACTCATTCAAAACTAATAGATACATATTCTGTGCATCCAAATGTTTGATTTGCTGCAAGGATGGTTACCCTTTTTTTTTTTTTTCTTGTAAAGCATCTTCAGAACTATGCAGACAGAGCATGATCACTTTTCATACAGAAGCATTCCTGTTTCATGTGAATTTTTAAGGGAAATTTGGTCTTGCACTATAAATATTTTGAGGAAGAGATGGAATCTTGCAAAGACTTCAACTCACTGATACACACCAATGCTTTTAAAGTATATGTGAAAATCTGTAAGGAGATCCATAATCAGTTCACTGGATTACAAGCATAATGTTTAGGGATGTCATGCCACAAAGGGCAAGGGAACTAGTTTTAGATACCTTATGGTACCTTTCCATGGAACAACTGAGCCACCTTGTAGCCTGTCAGTTTTATTTCATGTGTGCACAGTGTAAATTATACTTTTCCCTTTTGCTCTCTATTCCCTATAGTCATGGCAGGAACAGCTTGCACTAAAACTGTCAGTTTTATAGCAAAAATCTGTCAACATGCAACGCATATTCTGTGCAAAAATGTCAGGGTGCATTTTCCTGATGTGCATGTCATGCATCGTTTTCATCAATCTTTTATTTTTAGGAGAGCAGGAAAAAAAGCTTTTTCCTCCTTTGTGGAAGAGAAAAAAAAAGAAAGCAAAAAAACAGTTTAGTTAACATTCTACAAGACTTCTATTTTCTTCAGGAAGGCAGAGCTTAGTTTTGTCTTCTGCTACATATCCTACAAGCTGCACTCTTTTTATTTATTTATTTTTTCAATATTGAGAAAACCCCATGTAAGAGACTATTACTATCACAATATCTCCCCAGTGTCCAGAGTTTTCCATCTCAGATCTTCTGCCTGACAGCTGAGTATCTATACAATCATCTGCAGTTTTTGTCTCCTTTCTACCTGCATGGGTTTCTGAGTCATACAAATGCTGTATGTGAGAAAGTAGAGTATGTGGCTTGAAAAAAATGATACCACACTGATTAAAATTCAGTGGGTAATTTTCATATTTCTCTGTAAGCTTATGCTGTGTAAATTTATAATGTTTTGTATCAGATTATAAGCACTGCTTGCAATGAGATGACAGGCAGCAGAGCGCCACAATGGCACAACTTGAAACATGTAGACTGGTACTTCATTTGTATGAATGTATGAGGTGAACATGTTGCATATAAAGACAGGTGGGTGACAGACATTATTCTTTCCCAGAAGGAGGGAATATTTCCTCAATGCAGTTGATGAGTAGTGATCTGTATGTTGATATCAGCTCTCATACAGCTTGAACTCCTACTGATCAGAGTAAGATAGATGTGGATATAATGGATAGAGAGAAGGGAAAGTTCAGACGGACTGTAACCACCCTACTTCACCATCAGCATGACATAATTCTGTACATACGTCTCTCTTCCCAGGGCATAAGATCTTGTGACTGCTCTGGATAGTACTGTAGTTAAATTTTCACTTGTCACAGAAGAGCTGAATAGATTTTTGTTAATATGGATTGCCACGAGGAATTCAGTAAGGTATTATTCAAGACAACAGTTTCACGCTTCTTGGAGAAAGTATTTCAAGAATATCTGAGGTTTGAACACTCTAGTTAAGAGATTATTGTTTTGACAATCAGTGACCTCAGACAGAGGGTACATTTTTTGTACTATTATTGTTCATTACAACTACAGAAATTAGAAAATAAGGAGTTGAATTCTTCTTGAACAGCTCATCAGCCTTCTACTAGAGCCCAGAGGAAAGAATAACAGATAGGTAGGATCCATTTCACTTCTCCTGAGACACCTGCAATACCATTGCTTGCATCTGAAAGAGACTTCTAGGGACTGATTCATCTGACCCATTTTATATGTCAGTTTCAGGGTGATATTAATATCACACAGCATGATATTAATATCATTTCTCTCTCAAAAGGAAGTCTAGATGATGATGGCCAGCTCAGATGTAGACAGGTACCAAATCTTCACCAGGCAGAGCAAGTATTTCACAGTATTATCAGTGTTAAAACCAGCTTTGCCATATGAAATGGTATCTATAGTTTCTTCTGCAATCCAGCTACCTTTCTGAAAACATTCTCTCTTTCTTACCAGAAAGAAACCATACCAAAGTTTCCAATGGAATCTAAAGGATTAATGCTCCTTTGAAGCCCTAGAGAAGATATAGTGTCCAAGAATATATCCATGCTATGTCAGAGATGAGATAGTAGGATATTCATATGAACCCAAGACAACAGTAATCTGGCTAGTCAGAGCATCAGTAGGTGGAAAGTCCAGCAGAGAAAGTTGAATCCCAAGTCTAAATCCAGTATATTCACATCACACTTTAAAAGGTCACCTGGAAACCTCACCATCTAACCCAACCTGCTGCAGCCTCAGTCAGAGCCTGCAGCTTCTCTTAGCCTTAGGTGGTGACCAATGCACTGGGGAGGTTGCCTACTACACTGCTGACAGTGGGGTTGTCTAAAAGCTTCTTTTAATCTGATTTCAAAACCACCTCCCACAAACTGTTTGCTCTTCTGGAGCTGCATAACACATGTTCACCTTGGAAGGAGAATGCTACAGCAGAGACAGAAGTTTCTCCACCAGCCCCTCAGGCTCACACCCACAAAGCCCTGCTTTTTGCTACCCTCTGTGCTCGCTTCCCCCACACACAGATTATTTTTATTCCCCCCAAAATATCAGCTGTGAACTAAAAGCATTTTCAGATGATCTCCTTTTCCATAGAAATGGTAAAAGATACCATACCCAAATATTTGCAATTCATTCTGTGAAGGACCCTCAGCTGCAATGCTGAAATGCCACAAATGATAACTCACACTGTCAATTGAATTCATGTCATAGTTTCTAATAAGATCTTTGAATTCTCTTTCTTCTGGTGTATTTAAATAGACTGATTTGTATTCTTGCAGCTGCCTTTGCTTTCTGTATGTGCATTCATTTCAGTTGTTTTGGTTTTTTTTGTGGATTTCCTAATTTATCCCAAACAGAGATGGGGGAAGAGAGCAGCTGAAGAAAAGAAACAGTGAAGTGGTATAGAAATGGTAAGTGAAATGGCCATATGTGTTTTCTTAGACTTCTGGTTTTTGTCCAAAGTCATCCTGATGGTTAACCCTGAGCCTAGTTTTGTTCCTGCTGCACTGATGCAAGAGGAAGATCTGTAGACTTTGGGCAGGGAGTCTCTTATGAGGTATTTTTTTTATCTGCTTTGCTTGCTTAGTTGTGTCTTTTTTGAGATTTGTTTAGTTTTCTTGTTAAAAAGCAAAATGAAAACAAATGCGAGCAAAATCAAAGCAGAAGCCAAGATGTGTTTCTCATTTAACTTTATGCTAGCGTACACCTTTTCACAACTCCTTCTCTAAAGAAAAAACCCCAAAACTGTGCACAAATTGCTGGATTCCCAAATATGGTATAATCAACAAGGACTTCGTGACTGTGTTTTCTGGGCATTTATTAGCAGGAGAACCCACAGCCTGTTTTGCAGCAATGTAATTACTCTGCTTCAGGGAGTAAAGATGCAATTCTTCTGAATTTAATTGCCTAAACTGAATTAATGATCTTCCTGGACCTAATCAGAAACAATACAAAGAAATACTAAAGGAAGAATTACCCATTTTCTGCAAAATCTACCCAAATGATGCAAACAAACATTAATTACTGGAGCCATTCTATGATTGGGCACACAATAAAACACTCTTGTAACTTCAGAAATATTTACTCACTGTATCTGCATGTATCATAGAATCCCTGATAAAAATTTCTTCTGCTAGTATGGAAAGCACTCACAGATGTAAGGAACAATGACAAACTGACTCGGGTCACTGAGAGTGAATTTTCAGCCTCCAGTCATAATAATCTTGCTTAATGCAGGTTTAGGGCTACAGGATCCATCATTCTGAAAATACAGATTGACAAGTAACAAAATGGAACAAGAATTTTTCAGTCACTTGTTAATAGAGAGAGCCCACAACGCTTGTTGGGTGCATAGCAGCTTGAAGCTTGGTCTGGCTGGCAACGAGAAGACAAAAGCTTACTGACTACCAAGACTAATCAAATCACACGCATAAGGCTGGTCTGGGCTCTGGTGAACTTATTATTGCTTGGTGAATATTTATTAGAAGCATAAGGAAAGAAAAGTCATTAGCAAAAACAAATGCACATAATTTAAATCAAATGCTCTTCTCTGTGAATGCTTTCATGCACAGTAAGCAGATAGATTCAAAGCTCCATAAATTTTCCAAGTATGACCATTCTAGCTGCTCAGATTCAGTCCTCTGCAGATAATATACACATCTGCTTATTGCTAAGAAAATCAGCAGTTATCTTTCAGATGCTTGGAAGCTCATTCAGGTGTTTGAAAGGAACCTAGAGTTGACAGGATGAGGTTCTGCTTAGCACACTAGGTCAGCTCACACCTCACACACATCACACTGTGCACCCCACAATTTTTGTGGAAGGAAATGCCAGAAGACAGGATGAAGCCTGAGAAAACATCAATAGAACTTCTTGGAGTGGTCTGTAGCTATTAGAACTTTAGGAACACAGAAGTAAGGAAGCTGCAAGAGAGATGCAAAGATGAGGGGAGGAAATGACATGAGTAACCTCAGATCTTTGGGTCAGTCTCCCAAGAGACTGTCACCAGTAAATTCCCTCTTTTCTGTCAGGCATAAGGACACAAAGGCTCAACAAAGAGCAATGTTTCCAGTTCCTTTAGGGGCAAAACTGTGTTTTGTGCAGTGATCTGGGGCCACGGTGGACTTCTTGACAGCCCACCCTAAACATAAGGTAGGTTCATGTGCCAGGCAGGAGTGCTATGAGAAGATCTTGTACTCTGAAAGCCAGTTCCTAAACATCTCTGATACAGTGCAGACTTCTGTCTTTAAGCTCTTATACTTACAGGCTTTGTCCGTGCTTTGAGGACCACATTACCCCCTGTAACTCACAATAATAAAAGCAAAGATGGTATAATGCTGTAACGCAATGGAAAATGCTGTAATGATAGCAAAGTAACAAAGTTCAAGGCTACAGCAAGCAAGTATATACTCAAATGCAGCAGCTGTAGACACAAACAAAAGAAAGAATCTGTTCACCCTTAGAAGGCCTCAGGTAGGGAGGGATCTTCAGTGAGGTACCCTTGCCTCCACTACTAACCCTTAAATGAGGTCTGGGAGTGGGATGGATCCTGGCTCCACCCTTCTCAGGTGGTTGCTTGAGTGCATTGCACCATTACAGATGGAAATTAAAACTTCTGTCCACCAAAGGTTTAGACTGTGCAGGAAATCAGGCTTTAGACCTCATCTGTGTGTAAGGATTTCTTCTCCCTTGACTAAGAATTCCTTCTCTAACCAAGAAACCTCTTTTATGGAGTTTAATATTTCTGTTGTTTGTTTTTTAAAGAGTGAAAATAGTACTATGCAACACAAGATTGTACACTAGAAAACTATTATTGAGTTTCATGTGGCACTTTCACGTAGTCTAAAGGTGTTTGCAGAGATGCTTATCGTTAATCTTAGAGTTCCCTTTCTGACATAAAGACATACGGGAGACGTGGTATAGTATAGGGGCATGTGAATTTGATTGACTGTTTCCTCCAAACTCACTTCTGAATGCTTATTTTCCTGCCTTTATCATAATTCTATTTCTTCTCCAGCCTACCGGTACCAAGTGAAATGTTTCTTGGTCTTTCCTCTCTTTGCAGCACAATCATTTTGTTTGTCATTTTAGGTTTGGGGGTTGTTTTTGTTTTGTTTTTGTATTTCCAGATCTTAAGTCTCGGCTCTGACTCTCCTTCCAGAAGAGTCTATTCCTCCCCTCAGTTCCTCTCCAGTCTGTCTCTTCCTGTCAACTAGTATCCAGTCTCACTGTTTACATCACAGACATCTAAAATGTGAACCATGTCCTTGACTTCCACGTTCCTATTCAGTTTCTTTTCTCCTTCCCTAAACACTTGGGCAAAACGATCTCTCTCCCTGTGAATGACTGGACTGTTTCAGCCAAAGCTGATAAAGTTTTACCAAGAGACTGCTATCTCTGTATGGAGAATTTCAAAACAAACAGACCTTAGCGTAGTCATAAAAA
This sequence comes from Callipepla californica brunnescens, assembly GCA_023055505.1. Lineage (NCBI taxonomy): Eukaryota > Metazoa > Chordata > Aves > Galliformes > Odontophoridae > Callipepla > Callipepla californica. The sequence continues at coordinate 19,085,902 of JALIRH010000001.1, forward strand.
TTGGTTCAAATAGTCTTTTTTTCAATTGAGCAGGCTTAGTAGGACATAGTGCTACAGGCCCTGCCTCTGATACCAGTTATACTAAAAGAACAGTTCTCTAAGATTACTGAAGCAGTGTAATTATAAAAGTGATGTACTATACTGGGTGCACTGTAACTTATTCCAACTTACGCAACAGAAGCTTTCATGGTCAAGCATTAATTTTCCTTTACTACAACATACAGTTTTATTTCATGCTTCATTAACAAGCGTGGGCGTGTTTTTACACTAAGTCAGCTCTTTCCAACTAGGTCTCATGCATTTGTGGTCTTCCTCATACAGCGGGAAAAAGGGAGACAGAACGACTACTAAGAAAAAAAAAAGGGATTGGTAAAGGGAGTCATTCATCACTTACAAATCTGATAATTTTTAGCTTTTATTTGCAAATAAAACCTTTGAAACTTGGCAATTCCCTTAAGGCAAAACTGGAGAACCACCAATCAAACAACCATCCCAGCTTGTCCTGCACCCATATCCCTCAGCATTCCAGATCTTTGTTAGATGCTGAACTGCTTTATCAATTACAGAGTATGTACAGGACTTAATCATACAAAAGCCTGGGTTGGGAGGGACTGCAAATATCATTTTCTTCCAATTCCCTTGCTGCAGGCAGGGTTGCCAGGCACCAGATCAAGCTGACAGGTTCCCATCCAACCTGGCCTTGAACACCTCCTGGAATGGAGCATTCACAACTTCAATTTGATGTTCATGTCATAGTAGCTCTTATTAGCCTCACTTACAGCTATTCTAACTGTTGATAGTAATCCAGTTAACTAAAAGATCTGTTTATAGCACTTTATATTGCCCAAGAAGTGTATTATAAGGAGAAAAAAATCCACATATTAGCAAGCAGCTAAACAAGGACAGCATATAGCACTGAACTTGCACCATAAATCCATGGGAACATATATTATCTAACACCAGATTTCCAACTTTCACCCAAGTTAGTTCTTATAATGGCAATGCATTTTGCTGCAATATTGACAGTATCACAGGAGTAACAGGAAGTCATTTTAATTCAGTAAATTTTGTAGATGTACAGAAGCAGTTCCTAATTTAAAGCACTTAGACTCAAAAGAAGTGGGATGTCCAGATGAGAATGTAGGGTTGAACTGTAACTCTGCTTTCAGAGGTGATGACTGAATGCTGAGAGAAAAACTGCATCTCCTTGACTCCAAGGTCACATGGAAGCATGGCAGCAAGCACAACTGCACTGTACTCTACTTCTGAGTGTCAAGCCCAGGTTTTAACCACATCCTACCTAAAGCAGCTTTCACAAGTCAATGAATATAAAAGAGACACTTTGTCATATCTTATTATACTTAATTATACAAATCTGTCTCCCTAATTGCCTTTATTATGTGCTGATTATATACTGATGGCATGTATTGTAATTGAAATCCTTAAGGTAGCAGGGCTTTTTTGTTAACTTCTTCAAACTACCTCTGAGTGCTTCTGAAGGTACATTAAAAGAAGAAAAAACTAATTTGTGGAGCTTCACAACTCGTTCAGATTATCACTATATGAAGAAAGAAGCACCTGGGGGAGTAAACTGTGGTCCTAGTTTCACCTTATTGTCTCACCTTTCCAGCTCTGATCCATTCTCTGAGCTGGGATTCTTCATTTCTTCACAGAATTGATCCCAGCTGGTGACTAAATGGAAAATTCTGGGACACTGAAAAAAAAAGAGAAACAAAACCCAGCAAAGCTCTTGCAGTTAATTTTACCCTGCAGCAGGGAGTTTGGGAAAACTAAGCAAGTGCCAGACATCAAGCCAGAAAGTGGTTCTTGTTTCCACAATGCACTTAGTCACACTCTGCAATCCCACCTTCCTCCAGGCAGCAGGAGATTACATTTAGGTACACTCAAAATAAAGGCACTATAATAAGACTTCTATGTATTGCAGCATTGTGAAAAGCATATATAGTGTGTCACACCACAATCCCTCCTTTACCGTGCAAATCTATTAAGTGGAACTGGTTTTATGAGCCCAATAATTAAAAAGTAATTGCACATTTTCAGACATACATAGAGTTATTTTGAACATGGCTGAAAATAACAGCAGTTAAAACAACTCTCATACTCTTTTTCACTCCTGCAGCTGCTGGAAACAGCCTCTTCAAAGCCTCTTTCAGTGTGGAAGTTCTGCCAACATCCCTTGCTATATCTGAAGGGTTGCAGTGCCATCGTGTGGCAGAAAGTCCCTTAAAAATTGCCTATGGTTCCTTGTGACAGTTAGGGAAACAAATATCTTAAAAATTAAGCAGATTAGCTGATTTAAGGAACAAATATCCTACACCAAAAATTTTCTAAAACTTGGCAGAAAGTAATAACTTTATTGTTCTTCACCACATTTCCATGAAAATTTTCCCTCAAAAAAAAAATTCCCAAAAGATTTTCTTTACAGTGAGGGTGACGGAGTACTGGCACAGGCTGCCCAGGGGGGGTTGTAGAATCTCCTTCTCTGGAGATATTCAAGACCCACCTGGATGCCTACCTGTGCAACCTGGTGCAGGGAACCTGTTTTGACAGGGGGTTGGACTTGATGATCTCTAGAGGTCCCTTCCAACCCCTATGATTCTATGATGATTAGAGGTGAAAGAGCTCCTAAGAAAGACTTGAAATACCAAATCCATGACTACAAGATCTTCTGTGTTTTAAACACTGAAAATATACAAGCGTCCTCATGCTATCTATAGCTCGTTAAATGGTCTCCTGAACAGAGAGCCCATATCTTCAGGGCACAATTGTCATCCATAGTGAAGAAACCATGGCTGCATTCATAGCCACAGAACCAAACCACATGTGACACAATCTCAAGAACTTGTCACATTATTTTTGAACACATGGATTATTTCCTGATCATTTGTTCAGACACTTATCATTAGGCCACCCCTTGAGTACTGTGTTCAGTTTTGGGCCCCTCACTGCAAGAAAAATATTAAGGCTGTGGAGTGTGTTCAGAGAAGGGCAACAAAGCTGCTGAGGGATCTGGAGCACAAGTTTTATGAGGAGTGGCTGAGGGAACCAGGATTGTTCTATTTGGAGAAGAGAAAGGAAAGCTCAGGGGAGACCTTATCACTCTCTGTAACTACCTGAAGGGAGGTTGTAGTGAGCTGGGGGCCAGCCTCTTCTCCCATGTAACTAGCAATAGGATTAGAGGGAATGGCCTGTAGTTGTGCCAGAACAGATTCACATTGAACATCAGAAAATACTTCTCCAAAAGTACTGGAAAGGGTTGCCTAGGGAGCTGGTGGAGTCACCAACCCTGGAGGTGCTCAAGAAACATTTAGAAGTTGTACTGAGGGACATAGTTTAGCAGAAAATATTGGTGATAGGTGGACCTTAGGATTGGATGATATTGGAGATCTTTGCCAGCCTCAGTGATTCTATGATGGCCTCATTCAAAATCATTCTTTTTACATGTCATGTGATCAATAGACATAGCTCCTATTTTGCTGTCACATGCATTGGCATCTGATGATGCTCATCTTGCTATTTTTACTCCTAAAAACTGGATGTCCTTGTCCTTCATTTGGTTTCAGGCAAAACTTCCAGAAGGACTACTTTCTTTATCTGCTGTATTGTCCCACATGATAATGTCATCAGTGTATTATAGGTGGCTCAGGAGCTTCCCTCAGTTGCAAATCAGGCCATGGCAAACACAGTGGCTGTGTTTCCACACTTGGAACAGAAGAATCCAGGTGTCCTGGATGTTTTTCCAAGTGAAAGCAAACAGTGGCCAGGACTCTTCTGCCAGAAAGATCAAGAAAAACACACTGGTGATTTCAGTGTGGCCTACCACTTGGCTGCCTTTGGCTCCAGTTCATACTGAAGTTCTAGCACATCCAGCATGGCAGCATTCAGCAGGGTCATGACTTCACTCAGGCCCTGACAGTCCACAGTCTTTTTCACTGGCCACATGGGGATATTAAAGCATGAATGAGTCTTCCTGATCACTCCTTGTTTCTCCAGTCAACAAACGAGCTTACAGATGGGGATCAAGGAGTCTTGGTGTGATATCACAGCCAGTGTCATGCTGTGGTAGCAACTGGCTCCTGCTGTTCTTCAATACACAGCGGCCTTACAACAGAAGGTTCTTCCAAGAGGCCAGGCAAGGTAGATAGCTGCTTAATGATGTCCATCTCCAACTCAGCTATATAAAAAATCCATTGGTATCCTTTTGGGTCCTTTGATTACCCTCAGCTAAGGTAATCCCCACTGAGGATGCATGGAGCCTCTGGACCACTCACAATGAGGATGTTTTTGGCACTCATTTCCAGTTAGGCTCAATTTGGCTTCCAGTACGGTTCATTGTTGGGATCCCCCTGTTGCTCCATAAACACAGATGGATTCTGCCCCTTTATAACTTGATGGTATTAGGGTACACTACACTGGTGTCCATTAAGGCCTTATACTTCATTGGACCTGATTTACCACACCATTGAAGCCACAGAATTTGAGAAATCTGAATGTCATTTTCCTCCATCTGACTGGAGGAAGGGCCGTCTAGTCCAGGTCATTGTATTTGTTATTCAGTTATTGTAAATGCAAATCAAAAGTCTCCTTATTTATATCAAAAGTAAGATTGACTCATCTACTCTGGAAAACAGCACACTGGAAATCAGAGCAGCAGTTGTCCTGGAAGAAAACTTGTGACCATTTTCCCTTCCAACTGTTGTACCCATGCCTCAAGGCTGAATTTTCCATTCCACTTCCACATATGCTCTCCATGGTCACAGAAGACCATAGGATTGCATATGATGTGTACCCACTATATTCTCTCTATTGTGCAAAGGAACTCTCTCTCTTAATAGGTGGAACACTGTTCCAATAGGTGGGGAGGAAGGTATAAAGTCTTTGAATTGCTGGACCTCTTGGGAAAGTTTTCTATAGGCAAGACATGGGTCCAAAGAGAATAAGAGAGACTTCCTCCACACTGCCTGAGGCATCCCAGCTGCCCGGCTTCTCTCTAATTTCAAACTGCTGGCCCTGATATTGCAGCATCAGAGCAGCCAGGTGACAATGTGCAGACCTGGATGAGGGCTGAGGACCACCCACATATCTTGTAGCTCACTCAAGGATAGGAGCAGGTAGCTACTGTCTCCTTTATGAATTCTACCTTGTCCTCCTCCTGTTCTCGTGATAGCTCTAGTTTGTAGCCTTCCTTGTCCACTCCTTCCTCCTTCCCATTCTTACTAGGAGTTTATTTCCTTACTAAATAAACTGACTTTCAAATCCATTATTTATTCTTGTGTTGAGGCAACTGATACTGACACACTTTGGTTCTCCATTTCGGCCACATGACCCATCACAGGAGTTAGATCGGATCCAAAGGGCATTTTCTTCCTCTTCAGGGTGCTGAACAGTGTTGAACAATGTTTGATAGACACAGGCCAGACCCAAGCACAGTGCAGTGAGCCATAAATCTCTCTCACTGCCAGAACACACTATTTGAAAACATTCCGTCAGCTTTCTAGGAATCTGCACTTGTTCAGGGGTAAGTTCCAGACTCATTGCAGGTGACAATTATGGCAGATACCTGTTCAAATCCTTCCACACACCTTGCTAACCATAACCAGCCTGCCCCAAGGCAGATCCCTGTGTAGCAGTTGTTTAAACCTTAGAGAAAACTAGAAACATGCAGGAAGCATAGTAATAGAATCTAAATAGCCTGAACACCCCAAGAATATTCAAAATTAAAATAAAGAAATGAATAAGTTACCTATAGTAAAGATTGTACTTGAATAGCTTCCACAATAAGGTTCCTGAAATACAAGAATAATGGCAATACTGAGCACAAATTCTAGATTAAGTTCACAGTCGGTGTAACAAGTTAATGCTATATACACGCTGTCAAAACCATAAACAAACTCAAGCCAGCCCACAGCAATGATAAACAATATGAAAAAAATTAAGAAAAAAACCTTGAAATCAAGCAAATAAAACAACATTCTCCATGAATAAATAACATAACAACCAGCAGCAATTAAAGTAATACATTAAACTAATACGTTACTTTATAT